>CM061146.1:12333868-12933868 GCA_030710495.1 Labroides dimidiatus
ATCCTTAAGTCATCTCACTGACAGAGGCATAACAGAGGCTCAGACTTAAACTGCAGGAGCTAAAAGCAAAGTTAATTGTACATTTTCATGATTTTAATGAAAAACCTGAATTACTTCTTGTCTTTTTAAATATTTTGTGTCAGATTCTGTGATTTTGCAAATATTTTTCTGTAGAATAGATGTTGAAATTCATCATGTTTGAATTAGAAGAATAAATGAAACATTGGTTGCTTTCTGTCACTACAGCAGCCACCTCCTGCTCCTCTCCATCATTCCCTCCCTCTCCCTCTCTCCTCCGTCAGGCTTTTCATCTCCGAGTTGAGAGCTTATGCCTTCCTTTTCTCTTACTCTTTCGTCTTCTGTCACCGGCCTTCCCCGTCCGTCATCTCTCTCTGTCTGTATTTCTTAATCCTCTCTCTCTCTCTCTCCATCTCTACCCACCCATCCATTCTCCCAGCCCTCCTTTCTTCTCTGCTCCTGCTCCTCTTTTCTTCTCTCTCCTCCTCAGCCTCTATCTAATAGACCCACATGCTTTTTGTCATTAATTGCCTGATTACTTCCCGTGAATGGGGACACCAAATCCTCTCAGTCTGCAGCGGCTCGGCAAGCCTTCAGATTTGGAGAGTCGATCTTCTTGGAGAGAGAGAGAGAGAGAGAGGGAGAAAGGGAGAGAGAGAGAGAGAGAGAGAGAGAGGAGCTCTGAGTGAGTTTAAGAGTCCATATGACAAGCTGTGACCGACTCCCTGGAAGAGGCTTTGGGTGGGCTGAGATACACTGTGGCATGAAGGGTTGGTAGAGGAGAGTAAATGTTTTTACAGCATAATTAAACACTCAACTCGGTGATGTTATTGATATTATTTCAATAATCATGAAACGATGGAGCTCCTCCCTCCTCCCATATTTAGTTTTGTCCCCAAACAGACAAGCTATAAGTGTGTGCCAGCATCCATCACTTTCAGTCAACGAAATAGCATCAGAGGCTGGAAAAGCCCGAATAAATCTGTTGTCATATCAATTATTGTTCCATTGGTGAAGTGGAAGTCATTTCACAGAAAAGCAGCTTAGAGAGGCAGCTCTCAAGTATTTCAGGATCTGAGTTAAGACTCGGGCTGTATTTCTGGAGAGCAGCAGCAGCAGGCTGACTTTCCCGGCACATGGGAGGAGCTTAATGAGACAAACTGTTTGGCTGTTTGTGCGCGTGATTTGGAAAGCATGTGAGTAAGTGAGGGTGTGTGTGTTAGTGTGACTCTGGACGTGTGCGTGCGTGTGTGTGTGTGTGTGTGTGTGTGTGTGTGTGTGTGTGTGTGTGTGTGTGTGTGTGTGTCCTTGAGGGCTCGTTTGTGTTTGACGAGAATATGGGTGCACATCAAAGCAGATTCGCAGCGTTCTGACATGCAAATTGCGTCCTTGCCACTGACACCGCTGTGCTGCACTCGCACAAGATCTCTGGGCAGCAAACTTTTCAAATGGGTGACTTTTGCAGAAAGTCTGGTTTCAAGTGCATAATGGTCCAGTAAACAGAAATTTCGGTCCAAATTCTCATGCGGTGTACACACATGTATAACGTCCTCTCTCTGTCTATTAGTGCTGGTGTGGGCAGGACTGGAGTCTTCATCACCCTCAGCATCGTCCTGGAGCGAATGCGCTACGAAGGTGTGGTTGATATCTTCCAGACAGTGAAGATGCTCCGGACACAGAGGCCAGCCATGGTCCAGACAGAGGTCAGCAAACACTAACACACGAACAAAAAAAAATCACACATGCTGCCTGCAGTTTTAGGACAAAGTTAGTTTTGTCAAAGTTGCCTGAAACTCTTAATATCTCATTATCATAACAACTTTTTGATTCCGGTGTTTTTTTTTCTCATGTGTTTTGTTTATGTGTTTTTCTTCCCTGCAGGATGAATACCAATTCTGCTATCACGCAGCTCTGGAGTATTTAGGAAGCTTTGATCACTATGCAACGTAAAAAGCCATCTCTTCCCCCCCAGAATCCTGTCGCCCCCTCTCAACAGTCTCCTGAGCCATAGAAACTTTGAAATTTGAAACGATGACAGCAGAAGAGGATAAACCCATCGCTAATTCAGATGCACCAACCAGGATCCCAATGTAGATTTTTTTTTTTGAAGCAGACGCCCAAGTTTTAGTTCAATTCCAATTCGACGAAGAGACCCTTCAGGAGGAAAATTGCCCCTCATCAGGAAAAGGAACTCCTCCTTTAGAAGGAAATCAGACTTTGTGGCTCAAGCTGTGGGATGGGAATCGATCAAAGTGTCAGACTGCTTACCTTACCTCAAGTGTTTCAATGTGGAGGACATTGTAAACATTCGTGGACATTTTTCTTCTCAAAAATATCTTTGTGGTACAACGGTAACGAGCAAAAGAAAATGAAGGAGAAGGCAACAGCAAAAATCAACGAGAGGCAGATGGATGTAGCCAAGATGGCAAGACTTTCTTGCTTTTTTGATATGCCTTGGTGTAAAAGGGGGTTCAAGTATTTCTATAAACACATTTTTTTGGAGCGGTATCCAGAGAAATGACCAAATTGTGGTTGCCTGTGTGAACGAAATGGTTTTCCCCGAAACTCTGGTAAGACAAAAAAAAATCATAACAGTGGAAATGTAACTGGCACTAGAACAATCCCATCTGGCATCGAAGAATCCTGGAGTTTTTTACACTAATGATATGCATAGTTTGTGTGGAGAAGCACTCAATTATTAAACAACACATCACATTATTGCCTGCGCTCGAGCGCTGAAAGCGTAGAAACGACTCCCGTCAGTGGCCGGCAGGAAGTAAGCAGCTCTACATATCTTAAGATCGGTCAGCTTCATGAATGGCGTGTTTGTGTAAAATCAGTATCTAAAGCCAGGTTACTACAGTGACATTGAAAAAGCACCAAGGTGTTTTGGAAAAAAGTGCTCCAGGAGTCGACAGAAATTGGAAAGAAAATGTCTCAAGCAGCTGCAGCTCGGTTTTCTTCAGGTGGAGCGATGGCTATCGTGTCCCATGATTTTTTTTTTTTTTTTTTTTTTACAATCACTCTCCTCTCTGGAACTGTTGCATCTTGGGGCTTTTGGCGTTGACATCCACCATTTGAAAGAAGAGATGAATCTTGTGGTTGAGAAGCTTTGGAACAAACGGAAACAACCAAACAAGGATCGCCGCACAGCTGGGGCTTTCTTTGTGTACAGTGACCAACGCTCATCATCATTGTTTTGAACTTTTTTGTCTTATGAGGAATAACCTTTTTTTGTTGTTGTCGTTGCTTTTATTTTTCTGTCAAAACCAAACATGCTGCTTATCTCGTGTATGCTGTACGTGTGTGACTCTTGAGGGAGAGGAAACTGACGAACAAAAGATGCCAGCTCTGCTAACCGCTTGCGCCCAGGCGGGCATGACTGAAAGTGCATCCACATGACATCGTCTGCCAGTCTTTTCCCGCTCTCTTCTTCTTTTCCAGCCTCTTCTATAATCATCCTATAAGACACTTCAGAGTGGCAGAGGCCTGTTGCAGTGACACAGCTGTACATTCAAGTGGTTGAAAATTTGGCCTTTAGTTCCACTGTTTGTATTTGGTACCAGATGGAAAAACAAAGTAGCTGCTTTGTTTTTTAGTCCTCTGTTTTATAGGTGATGTCTCTGTGGTTGCCACAGCCGGACCAGGTGGCCATGTTGGATCTCGATGCCATGATGCTATGATGAAATTCCTCTTAACTTGCACATCCCTGAGAAGCAAAGAAACTTGAAGAAAAGTATCCAAAACATCCGGATTGGAGGCACTGACAAACGCGTGTCTGATAAATAAAATCAAGCTTTTGAAACCACCAGGTGTTCACTCTGAGATCAGCGCTGCGGTAGAGACAGGCGCGCGGATTCTGTGAAGGTTTCCGATGGGCGTGCACAAAAAAAAAAACCAAGACAGATGGACAGAACTGTGTGTAATCTTTATTTCCAAAAAAGCCTTATTGTTATTGTAACATTATGAAAACATTAATGTTGTATTATGACGACTTATTTTACATGACATAGTTTGACTTTTTATTTTCCTTTTGGTTTAGTTTTTTAACAGAGACGTTGTATCACCTTTTTTTAAAAAAAAAAAGCTAGCCGCAAAAGAGAAATGCTTATTTGTTCATATTACGTTCAAAGACATTCTATTTTTTCACTGTAGAAAAGTTAAGTATAACATGTCTGTGTGAACGTGTGCATATATGTATGTACGAATATATATACTGCACACTCACACACACATTATATATTTAAATGCAGAATATAAAGATATATCCAAACACGTAGTATTATTTCAATTTCTCTCCTCATCATTATTTCTTTTTTATACCAGCCAGTGCTCATGTTTCAAAATGTGACTTTTATTTGTTTCTTTTTGTGTTTTGTAATCTGAGAAGCCTTGTGTGTTTCTTGGGAAAAGCTGAGGTGGCGTTCTCTGACTGAATCCTCCGTCTCAGCTCACAAATTAAAGCCTCTACCCCTCGGGTAGATTTTGTGCCGATGAGGAGATGCCATTTTTAAACCTTGTTGAGATTCTTTATAAGCATTGATTTGTAGTTTTTAGCCTCATTTTTCTTTTTTGAGCAACTGTTGAACAGCCAACTGGTCGACAAATGAACTAATCAATCATGACTGAACATTTTGTTACCATGTCAGCCCAACTTGACGTACTGTACCCTGTATGATCGTGTACAGACTATGACCCTCCAGTTTTTAAGAGAATCTTTTAATTTCTTTCTTTTTTTAAAAAAAAAACTTTAATTAATTTCAGACATAATGAGGTCATCCATTTTGTTAGATATCCACTATGAACTAGAATATACCTGTAAATAAACAAATATATAGATTATATGTATTTGTATCATTTGACCCTCAAGATCTCTCATATTTTAAGTGGGAACAGATATTACAAAGATGGAGGTTCTGCTCATATCCAACTTCCTGGTGTGTAAAGCCTGTTTTCTCTCCTTCTGACATGTTCTTTCTCCAGCCTTGCTCCCTGCTCTTTAATTACCTCTCACTTTTTTCTGCCTTTAATTTCCCCTGCTAGCAGTTAAACTGGGAAACAAGCCAGTTCCTGTTGTCACACCTATGGCCTCAATGAGGGCTGCAACATTGATCCACAGCTACAGTTAAGCTGAGGGTGGAGAGTTCGTCCATTCTACCAACTGACCATTTGAATCGGCAATGAGTCATTAATTCAAAGTCTGGTTATGTTCTCAATTTCAGTGCAGTGGCACCAGCACGTGCTGAAATTAGGTGTTCTTTTCTGTGACCATCAACTTTGAGTAGCTTTAGGGTTTTAAACTGATTTTGTTGAAATAATTGGACCCCAAACGTCTCAAGTTCTAACAAAACTGGTCAATCACTAATTCTCAGTACTCCGTACTCTAGGTGTTCTTTACTCTTTGAAGCTCTCCTCCTGTCCCTTAAGAGTTCCCAGCAGCCCAAATCCCTAAAATACCAAAACATTGTCTTTAAATTTGTCATCATCTAATGGAAAAAGCAGCTACGCTTACAGCCATACGTAGAACATCAAACACATGATGATTTTTTTTTCCCCCTGTGTGTTTTTCTCAGCATCGTCTGGAACCACACTTTGTGTTTTTGTTCAGCCATGTTTTGTTGTGGGATGCAGAAAGACATCAGGACTCACTGAAACAGAGCAGTGCAATGCAACCAAGGGAAGACCAAGACAACCAAAAACTTGCTGCAAATTCACATTTCCAGCACGTCATTTCTGAACAGTGGGAACCTTTGAGATGTTTCATAACGAACTAATAGACTGGACTGAAGTCTTTGGGAACTCAACAGAAAAAAAAAAAAAAAAAAAAAAAAGGACTGTCAAAATGGCCCAATGCCAAAACTGAAACCGTGGAAGTCTTTGGAAGCTTGTGCAATGTGTTACTCTTTTGACTTCATGTAAAGATCGTAGACTTTTGAAAAACAGCCACCGAATTTACTGGAATATGTCACCGAATATCTGAGGGCTGGGCGGGAGACTAACAAAAAAAACAACACTAACAAAAAATGACATCAAGAAGAATAGAACAACATACAGTACCTACCGACAAAATGAAAAGAACCCAAACTCAGCAAAATAGTTTTTCCTTTATATGAAGGCCAAGAGCTATCACTTTCAAACTGTTACTTCTAACTGAAACAATAATTGGTTTAAAGCCACTGTGTATGTAGATATGTTGACTTTGTATTAAAGAAATGTTGTCTGAAAAACCAATCTGTGTTTGCTCCATTACATTTTTTATGTAACAGTGGTTCTATAGACATCTCTGTAAGAGAGCGCCCATTATTGTCCACTTGAGGCAGGGTTCAGAGGCATTCCATGTTAGTCCATGGCAGTCCATGTTAAATGCTTTTTTTTTTTTTTTTTTTTTTTTTTTACAGCAAACCTGAGCATGTTTACAGCCTGGTTCAAAAAATGTTTTTGGTTTGTTTAGTTGACACCCTATAATCCCTTTTTTTAATATCAAGACAAAGAGTAAAGCATAAGTTAGCAAAAGTAGGGGTGTGGTTGCTACAACAGACAGGTAGGCCTGTTGTAGCAACTTGCTTCCAGGCTAAAAGATCTGCCCCATATCCACCTCAAAATGTTTAGGCAGTATTTCCAAAATGGCGACTGCCACTATTGAGTTCTAAAACATCTCTTCAGAAAGCAATGGGAGAAGTCACTTATACTTCACCCATGTTTTGGGGTTTTTTTTAAGTTATATTTCAGGCTGTTTTATGACTTTATTCAGAGAGGACAGCTCAGTGGATAGACCAGGACACAGGGTGAAAGTGGGGAATGACGTGGGAGGCCACAGGTTGGATTCCAGACCAGGCTATTTGCTCAGGGGTTAGCTGCATGGGATGACCTAACCACGAGGTCCTTGATTTTACTTCTAATGACTGCATCATCAATTAAAAAAAAAAAAAAGTTTTCTTAGACAATCTATGGAAGACGAAAACAGCTATGGATTTTTCTTTTTCATGCACTGTTATCTCGTGATAACAACTTATTATTTTGTTATCTCGAAATAACAAAGATTGTTTTCTCATAAGAACAAATTAATTTTTTTTCGTTATCTCGACATGACAAAGGTCTTTTTTCTTGTGATAACTAATTAATAACGTGTTTGACTTGATTTCAGCCAACAAGAGCTGCTATGAACGGCTTCCAGCCACTGGGTGTAGCTGTAACCTACGGGTAAGTTACACTTTTAGGGCTACAGGTTAGCAGCTGAGAGGCTAATAAACATTTATTAAGTCTCCCATTACATTTCAAAGTTGAGGTTAGCCTACATTAAGTTACCTTAGCTTAGCTGAAGCAGCAGGATAGATAGGAGATTGTCAGCCTCTTGTCTGCTAACCTGTAGCCCCTAAAGTAAACAAAGTGTAACTTATCGGTAGGCTACAGATAGACCCAGTGGCTCAAAGCCATTTGTGGCAGCTCTTGTAGGTCGAAATCAAGACAAACACATTATTAATTCATTTAATATCACAAAAAAACAATGTCTGTTATGTTGAGATAACGGGATAAGACATAAGTGTGACTATATTGTGTAAAACTTCACTCTTTGTATTCAGAGGAGTTGAATGCAAGTTTGAGGTACTTTACTGTTTGGCCCTAGAGACTACATTAATGTCTTTACACAGTTTATGCTCCCTTTCTGTGTTTAATAAAAGCTGGTTGTTCCTCCTTAACTTCACTAACTTTAGCTGCATGATCATACCCTTTGTCCATCATTCATCACACCACTAACTTCTGAGTAAAAAATCTGTGAAACAAGACCTCACAGGACAAGCGATGAAGCAGACAGATGGTGCACTCGGTTTGTTGATAGATGGCTTGATTAGCTTCCTGCTCTATTTGTCCACTAGCCTCTCCACAAACACATCCCCAAGTGTCCTTAAGCCCCTCTTCAGGCTTGATAAATGCCACCCAGACAGGCTGATGTTGGTGCAGCGGTAAACTTTCACCCGGTGCTGTTTGCTCTCACATCTGTCCTCAAATGAGGCTCTTCAGATATCTGATTAACTCAAACTGAATGAGTGCAAATGAAAGAGAAGTGAAGGTACAACATTGTGCTACATTTGACTAATTCTAGCTTCAAATGACAGCTTGCAAATTAGTCTGTAATTTAGTATACAGGGTATCAATCAAATATAACTAGGTACTTTTACCAAAATAAAGAGGGGGGCGTGAGGTTGAGATGGGATGAGTGAAGATATGTGTTTATATTTTTAGTTCCACTGCACAGTAAACAAATCAAGCAGTGATTACATAAAAAAGTTATCACTATATTCATTGTAAAGGTGTTTAGATTGTAGAACAAGGTAGTGTATCTTGTTTTTACTCTTCTTAGTTGACAGTGCAAAACTTGTCAGCCACTTTTTAAAGGTTATCACAAAGCATGTTGGAGTATTTTGGGTTACTTTATAAAACAAATTCATTTGCACAGCCTCACCCATGATCCTCAACACCTAGGACAGTGAGTGTATAATATTTCCTACCTTGTTCCTAAAGCTTTCACTTCCTAATATGGGTTTCCCAAAGCCTTGATATTCATGGCTGTTAAATTCCAGTGTTTATAAGGTGCACCAGATGAGCCAATAAGCTTCTTGTCACTTAAAAAAGCAATTTGTGAAAACATGTGCAAAGTCGCAGTCGCAGGAGTATTGTCAGTGATTAAAGGCTAATATAGGCAGAATGGCAGCCCACTTCAAGGATGACGTTACTAATTGTCTGCTCGGAGAGCTGTGTTTCAGTCCAGTCTTTTCTAATAGTGGTGAGCCAACAGAGCGAGTGTGAGGGCAGGCGAGGAAGTGAATTAGGGTGGTGATTATGCAGTGATTCAGACAGCAGCTCATTAGGACCCAGCTAAGCAAGCAATCAACGAATCGATGTGACAGTGGACCCAAAAGCCACAGAAATTTGTAATAAATGGCAAAGCGATAAATTGGATTATCCACAGCCCCGTGGCCAAGCTCCTTCTGTTGCAAATGACAAATCAATCCAATCATGCCACGAAAAGGAAAAAAAAAAAAAAAGCAGCCAAAAGAAGCAGAGAAAGTGGCCTCGTGTTGTCTGGGCCGAGGAGGTGAGCAGTCTGAGATGTGCCTTGTTAAGGTTGTGGTTTTCCAGAGGTCATTTCTGTATGATATTCTGGCCTCTAAAATATTCATGACAGACCATTAGCTGTTTATGGCCACCTTTTATAACAAGAGATTTACCGACATTTGAGCTCCTTCCAGAATACTAAAGGTGTCTGAGGGGTATCGTAGCACATGCCTGCTGATTCACAGAGGAGAGAGCTGCTGCTCTGCGCTGAGACACTGATGATGCAAATGAGCCGCCGAGGAGCAATAATAAATAAATAAAAATGTTGAGACAGCAGGATTCCTTCTTACCTCAGGGTGCTGTGAGTGCAAGTGATGGATCTACCCCATTTAGCTGTCAAATCATGATCCCTGAATGTCACCATCCTGACTGCTGAAGAGGTATCACAGGTGGAGCAGAGAGTGATGTGACACTGATGGACGAAGATGAGCTGATACATATAGATATAGACAGATACAGACGGAGAGAGATTTTGCAGATCAATCTATGCAGTCTCACTTTCACTTTCTGAGAAAACTCAGGCCTCTTCTCCCAAATGGCTCTGCTGCCATCTGCAGGACACTCTACGTTACGTCATCTGAGTGACATCACCATAAAAGTGCAGTTTCCCTTCCTCAGATCAAAGTTAAACACTGCACACGATTTTTAACATGAACTGCTTTGCTCAGTCATTTTCTATCAAGTAATTATGACTTCTGCCTCCTATTTAATAATGATCAACCCCTTTAAGTTGGATACACCAGAACAGCATCAGAAAAAGAATGATTTGATTTTCAACAGTACGTTTCACTTGACGAGTATGTAGGCAACATACTCTTGTTTATTTGAAGTACATAACGTTCAAAGTGCAGAGGAGTATCTTGAGTGCTGCGTTTCACTCCCCACATCTCCTGCAGACTGCATGTTTGAGCATCTGCCAGCAGTAAACGTTGACATTTTAAAACTGTGGCTCCTGTGTTTATGCCGCCGTGCTGTTATTTCCCATCATCTGTTTTATGCTCCCTCCATCCTCTCTGTCTCCGTATTTGCAGCCAGAGCTCCAGCACTGACTGATTGCTGCTGTAAAAACAGGTTCATATTGGAGAGGAAAGAAAGCCTGCTCTCATTCCCTCCTCTCGCTTTTGGTCTTTTCACTCACATATCCTGGCTTTTTCATCCATTTTTTCTCTTACTACACTGTTAATACCCTGCTCAGTTTCTGTTTGAAAAGTTGCCATGCTAAAGACCTCTGTTTAGGAACATCTGTGGTGCTGATTGATAAACCAAGTTCAGCTCCAGAGTGAAGTATGTCTCAAAAAACCACTGGACACATTGCTGAGTTTGTCCTGTGGTAGGAAAAGTTCCTAAAGTTTAAAAAAAAGAAAGAATTACATTGATGTGTTACTCTCTTACACATTGTTTCTCTATTTGTTTTAGACACAGGTCAAGTCAGGTCAAGCTGTTCCCTTGATTCCATTACACCAATGACAGACCAGCTAAATATACCCCTCTGTCTAACTCTCGTTTCTAGCTTGTCTGTATAAAATAACGACTAATCTTGGAAGTGTTTGTGTACACTGTTTAATAAATCAATCACAACATGTGTTAAATACTTTTTAAAAATCCTTACAAACTGAGCAAAATTGCAAATTGCTAAATTGAGATTAGCTCATGGTTAGCATGTTCCTGAGCACTTAGAGGAGTGCTTTGCTTGGAGTTTATTAAAATCAGTAAAACTTGATGACTCTCACACAGCTTTATATTACAGCACTGAACTACACTGTTAAATAGTTTTTATACGCTTCACTTTTCAAATAGTGGTTGATAACAAGAAGAATAGCAATGTAAGTCGGGAGTTAGTTATACAAAAATATTACTGACTTTAATTTATAGAAACTTCACATTTTCAGTTATTCAGCAGGTATTTCAGACACAAGTAATCTCATATCCAGTCTCCCAGTTCCACTATCAGACAGAATTCTAGCTTCAATGCTAATTTAGCATAGCTAGTAACAACTCAACTTCCAAAAGAAGAGCACATTGTTGAAAACAGGCTTCATATTGCACTGCCTGATCTCTGAAATGCATGAACTGAGCATGAATCCTTAACACAGAGTTTTGGGCCACTGTAATGGAGAGGCGCCAAATGTATAGTTCCACCGCCATATTGGAGATACATGAATGTAAACATTGAATAGGCAGAGATAGAAGTGCCTGCTCAAATATGAATTTAAGATGTTTTATCCATGCACAAATGTTGAAAAACGCACAGAGCGCACTAAAGCTTATTGAGAAGGACTCGGACAGTCCTTCCGAGTGTGCCCTGTAGAGTAATACCATCAGAAATTTGACTGTGTTGTGGTGCTTGTATGTAGACCATTTTTCAACTCTGGCTCTAAGATGAGAGGGATGATCTTTAAAAACCTCAAATAATCAGTAATAACAGCACATTTCCCCCCCAAATTACAAGTGGTTTCATTTGAATAAACAAGTAGCAGGAACTGTTGATACTTAAAATGCATAAGACCAGAAGGTTGCTGAAACATTAAAGTCAGTGTTAGTAATCAGATTTAGATACTCTTTTTGGTATACTGGTTTAAAAGATCTTTATGTCTCAATGTCAATCAATGCATAATGTTTTCTTAAAATAGAGTGAAAATAGCCGCTGTTTACAGCAGGAGTAAACCTGGGAAAACACCAGCCAATCCTTGAGATTAAGATCGAATTTATTAAACCAATCAAATCCCGTCCTGTCCTTCTGCCCGCCTCCTGCACATACATTTCGCTTGCGTGTACTAGCCCTGATTCAATACACATAACCAAGAGGGATCTGGCTCTGAAATGGCAGAAAAACTACCTATACCCTGATTGTTGGTAACGTAGTGCTAACAAAACTATGTGCTGAGGACCAGTTTGAGTCTGTGGTTTTGAATCAGTCAAAACATGACATAGTCGCAAATTAGTAGCGCTCGTGCATGTGAGTAGGGGTTTCATTTGGAGGAGCTCTAAGTGTGGGAGATTGGGGCTAAACTGAGTCTCGAGGAAATGTTACACTAATTTTCATGCTAGTTTTTCACTACTACCAACCCTGCCTTTAAGCTTCAGTCACATTGATGTCAGCATGAGTGCCAGACATGATGTCGTTGTGGAGCTTGGCTAGCCACGACCTCCTCCGCTCTCTGGACAATCCTTTGCACTCCTCGTCCTGATTTCTGATAATTTTTGGTAATTAAATGCATTTGAGATCTTTTTCTTGGGTAAACTGTTTAGTGAAGCCAAAAACACCGCAATAATTCACAATTTTATGACAATAATCCTATTTGCCTGCGAGCTCAATTCCATTCTGTTGTGACAGTGCCTCCAACATGGCCGACGTCCGAGTTGATGACATCATGTGAAAACACTATTATGTGTCCCTGACATGGAAATAACATCTATGGCAACAGCTATCACTGGACTGAACTAGAATGTAGCGCTATCATTTACCTCCGACAGAAGAACACTCCACCCTGTGGCTGAATTTAGTAATTACACCTACTTGACTAGACAGTGCTTTTTGCCTGTGTGTATGTCATTAGAGCACAATATTTCAACGATATGGAAAGTTAATTATTTTATCAATGGCACTTTTACCACAAAAAATAAATAAATTTTAGAAGCTTATTAAAAATCAAAACAACACAGGGCACATCTCTCAGCTCTGTGCTGTTGCTACATCATTTTAAATGCAATTTTGAGTGTATTTTTAAAGCTGACTGACAGTTTTGTTAATGAGGACTTCTTCCCGGTGAACACTGCTGACAATTTTAAAGTGCCTGACGATAATTTGAACAGATACAATGTGAAACTCTGACGTTGGCCCTCATCTGATCCCTGTTTTTATTCTGCACTTTTCCCTCTCTCGTCTCGTTCAAAGTCTTCTTTGTACCATTTTCATTGTAGCCAATGGATCGATTAAAATTTAATCCTGAGTTGCCTCAGCTTTGACATAACATCTACACACAGATGAAAAATTACAGTAAACCTCATCTTGTTACGGCTGCCTGTATTGTTTCTTAGAAATGTGGTGAATAATTAAGTCAAAGTGAAGCTCATGCATTATTAAGAGAGCTTTCGTTTCCCTCTGGCTATCCCACATATCTTTGAGCTAATGTGTGCCCTCTGCTCTTTTTTTGCAGTACCAGCTCATTTCTGTCTTCCTTTTTAAAGCTCATATTTGTTGCACTGTTTGTACACATTCTCCATCTGAGACAGCTTTTTCTCTTTCCCAAAGCATTCCTAGACAATTCATTTGACCCAGATATGAACGGGGATGTTATTTTTTGTCAGTGTCAAAGTTGAAGACCACATCTTTTTCATTAGGTATTTTTATGTACCCCTACAAGGTTAAGGAATCTCTCTGGTAAGAGTTACTGTTAGATAATGACCTGCTTTGGATTTAGAGTCAGTCATCATTCAAGGCCTGCAAACTCAGAAAAAGCACTCAACTTTGTACTCCAGCTGAAAAGTCTCACATCGCCACAAAGCTGCTCTGCCACAGTTGTTTCTGAAAAGCTCATTTCGACTTTGGTCTCGAATGTCAGCTAAAACACCCAGTTCATCTCCAAAAAAAGGCTCAGAGCTGGGGGGGTAATGGCGCTGTAATGGGAAGCAGAGCAAAAGAATGATGGCAGAGGATAAAACCTAGCAGTGCTATCTGTGCCGTGATGCACCAGAGTGGATTTTACAGTAATGATTAAGGATACATGAAACCATCAGCAGTGGGACCATTAAAGCCTCCCTGTAAACATGTCCATTTGTGCACAATTAAATTACATTCCAGGGGAGCGCTTTAGAATTGAGTTTGACTTAAAAAATGATGACGATGTATTATATCTCCTGGTTTACTAACAGCTCTGAAACAGAGCTCTGCCTGTTTGATCTAACTCCTGGTGTATCCATGCACTTATATTTGCATGATGCTCAGTCAGTCACTGTCTGAAGCAGAAAATATGAAGCCTCTGAAGGTAAGGTGTTCAATAACCACTGCCGCCACTGATGTTCACCACGTAATAAAAAGAGCTCCCTGTCTGTCTGTGCTCTTTGTGATGACTTTATGGCTTTAGGAGGCCAAACAAGTCTATGTGGCAAGTTATGACACTCTGAACCCAGAATGTGACACCACTCTGTCTGTCCTCTGAATATATCTGTATGATACTTACAAAAAGAAGTGCATTTGAGATAAACATGGAACTACATGACCCTCATCATGTAAATGTGTGTCCACATCTGTGTTGATCACTGACTATATATTAAACAGATGCACCTCCATCCTGCCAACTTGTTGCATTGGTGTGTGCAGAAGCGATCAGGCTGTTGAACCATTGGACTGACATCACTCCCTTCACCAGTCAGCAGGGGGAGCTCTAAAGTGCTTCTCTTTAGATAGCTGGTGAACTTTCCATGGGGTCTGACAGATTGTGTTTCTGAGATTTTCCCCGCCTAAGTTATGACACAGTGATGTAAGAATCAGGTCATCAAAGGAGGAAATGTTTTTGTGCACCAGACACAAAAATAGTATCAGCACAAGTTTTTGATTTTGTAGTTTTGTTAAAAGAGATTGTCATGGAAGAGTACAGCGACTCACCACGTCAAACTCAAAGTTTGAACTATGACTGATAGAACCATTTTTCACCTTCAGTAACTGGCCCCAGCTTCTTTTGTCCCAACATGCCTGCACAGATGGATGGGAATGAGAAGAAAGGTGACCCTTTTTTTCCAGCTATTTTTCGGTTTACCTATTTTTATGTCTACAGGGGTCTGAAAGAAATCACTTGCAACTCCCTCAGCAAATCATAGGGACTGTATGTCAAATGTATTTCCACATTGCTTCACCTTCTTTTGTTGTGGAACAAGAATTATTTGTGGAGTTTGTGCTGCAACCATGGAGATGTTTCCTTCAGGTATGACCCTCTGCTGAGTTCAGGCAAGGTTCAGTTAGATTTTTTTTTCTTTTCTTTTTCTTTTCTCTTTTTTTTCCTTTTTCCCCTTTTTTGTGGCTTTATCTTTCTGCTTCACTTTTAAAGCTCATTAAAGTAGAGAATAAAACATGGAGCTTGTGTTTGTAGATGGCCATGGATCAGCTACAGCTACTAATGGTAGGAAGGATGGCAAAGGTTCTTTCTGTTTATACACTTATGTGTGTTTGGTTTTAATGAACTCCATGGACTAACTTTATCCATGGACAACAGAGCATTAATTATCATCCAAGCTCCACCTTTCTTTACACTCAATGATCTGCAAATATTTATGTCCGGGAACCAGTTTTTGTTACAACAGCTGATAAAGTCTACTGGTTTTACCATGACTTCACTGTGGAAAACCAAGTTTGACTAAGTTTTTCTCAGAGGCAGGAGGTAAAGGACAGAAATTACAGAGACAAACGGACTGAAAATAAATATAATAATACTTACTGTAAGAGGAGAGAGACTGGTGCCCAGTTTTTGCAGCTGATAAAATAATATGATTGTAAAAAGAAATTGATGAACTGATATACTGTGCTGGATAACAGAATGGACTGTTAAACAAATTTGTCTTTAAAACCATGCTCATCCATAATCCCATTTTTTCTTTGCCTTAAACTTAAACACCATCAGGCTCAAAGAAGACAATTTTATTGTGATTTTATTGTGGATGGAGGGTCAATTAAAAATATTGCGGGTAATCAGAAACATTCAGCTTGCAGGTCCCCCCTGGCAAGACTATTTTCATGGGTAAAATTATTACTCCGCACAGAACTAGATTTAGACCCTAGTTATGACAGTGGAAATGCACATAGTTCTGGGGGGAAAGGGGAAAGTACCTGTGGTTGGAAAGCACCTGCAGACCCTCCTGTTTGCGGTGTCAAGTGTTAGAAAAACATCACATTGAAGTTCAATGACATGACTGATTTTGTTTGTTGACGTGACAGATAATCATCAGCAGTTAGGAGGTGTGAAATATACACCTCCAGCATCAGAGTGTGTATCTTCACTGCTGACAGAAGGATTGTGTTCACTAAATATGGACAAAGTACAGAGAGGTGGGTTAGAGGGGTGGGAGTGAAGGTAGGTCTAAGTGTAGGAGTCACTGCTGTGTGTGATAAGTAGCATAACGGATGTCAGAGAGACGAGGAGCATTTATGTTTGTGTGGAAGTTATAAAATTGTTCCAGACGGGATGTAAAAACTTGGGCATTAATTGTCCGTATGGTCCATTATAATCTGACCAAATGCAGGAAATCACTCTGAATCCTTTTAAAGTGTTTGCCATGAGTGGAGAGTAATATCAATTACCGGGATACAGTGTGTTCTCACACACACACGCACACACACACACATACACAGTGGGTTTGAGAAGGTGAGCTACTTAAGTAACAATGGAGCAGAGAAGCTTGTTTATGCTACTGTGAATACAAATGTGGGAAGCGAAGCATGCAAACTCAAAGTCAATGCTGATGGAGTTTCTGGCTGGTCTGTGATTAAACGCTGCATTCAGTTTCACTTTATGATGACAAAGAGAGTAATCAGGGCTGTGTGATGGGAGCAGATGAGGTTGTTTTAGATTGCAGGTTCCAAATCACAAAATACAGGACAAACGGCTCCAAGGTGTCCAATGAGACTGATGAAAGTTTGATGCTTTCACATTTATGTCCTTTTTTCCCCCATCATCACATGTATAAATTCTTGATTAGGGAATGAAAAAGGGCAAGGTTTTGTTACTTGTTGGCATTGAATGAAAAAAAGGAAATCATAGACAAAGAGTAAGAAACTGGACATCTATGTGCAGTTTTCTTCAATCTCCTCAAACATCCAAGTCTCACGGTACTTTTCAAAGAAAACCACAGAGTTTGTTAAATTTGGTTACATACCATTAGCCATGGTTAAACTGGGCAGTTTATTGCACTCAGTGGCACGTCATCAGGGTTTGTGCTTTCCTGATCTCTCTGCTTGGTTTCCTTGTTTTGACTGAGGTTTGTTCACTGAACGTCTTCCTCACTGAAATGAAACAGTCTTTCAAATGCCAGTCTTTGAAAAATTCCATTTGTAACGGCTGCAGTAAAATGTAATTCTGGAATCAAGGATGGAAAGTTTTCAGCCTCAGGATTTTATTTGGGCACTGGTTCAGTGGCACAGTCACTGAGTTACAGCCTGGTCTGTGCAGCAATGTAAACTCTGTGAGATGTTGTGTTAAGATTCAGCTTTGGGCACAGAGTCTACAGTTCAGGTGAAAGTCACAGAGAGGCAGCTTCTCTGATGAAATGCTGGTTGTGATAAATTTTTGCACACAAACTCAAAGTGGGCAGCTGTTTTGTGTTGAACTCATGGGTGAACCAGTTTCTCCTCAGCTTTATACACTCAAGAAGGAAGATAGAAACAGAACAGGATGTTTATTTGTTTTTCGTTTTTGGTTTTTTAATCATGACAAAATTTTTAAAAAGTATATTCACTTGCAAATGACCATACTTCATACACATTCACTGTAAAATGAACACATAATTTAAAAGATGTTTATTTTATCCCAAACTTTATAACTGTTATCCCTTTTCCACAAAACTGACCCTGGTGCCTGATTCCTGATTTGAGCTGGTTCAACTGAGAACTGTCTAAGAACCAGCTTACTTCCACAGACAAGGGCAGCAAAAGTCCCATGTCATTAGTGAATAAAACAAGGCAATGCTATTTTACGATGAAGTTTTGGCTTCATGTTTTGGCTGTTGATCCACTCACACCTGAATGCTATCAGGCTCTCGTTGTTCTTTCCTCTTGCCCAGGGAGGCAATGGGACTTCTCTGGATCTGTTATTTCCTGGTTTAAGTACACTTCTTTGGTGGACAAAACACTGTCTCAGAACTGGGACTGGAACCAGTTTGGTCCAAAAGGGGGATGTGTGCTTCAGGTATCACATCATGCTCTCCAGCTGCTTTGTTGCTAAGTTGAGGAATTAACAGCCTCAGTAAATTAGCACCTGACACTTGAGTGGATTGGTTGCAAATTGGATCAATTTAAAGTTTAAGTGGGCAAAAGAAGATTTTTTTAATTATTATTATTATTCTCTCTCTGCAGGCCACATAACTGGGGTGGATGACATCTTGCTCGGCTCAAACTGAGGTTGCCACAAGAACAGCTCCCCCTGGTGGCTGGCTGCAAAATAGGTCAAAAACTCTGCCTCTATTCATTCCAGATGGGCTGTGGTCAAACTTTATAAAATTAATACACCTTGTAGAAATGTTCTCACATCTGTATGCTGTGGTGATATTTAGATATTATTATGCTGCATTGTGTTCAAGTCCTCTTTTTTCTGAAAAGTTTCTTCTCTAGTTGTTATTAGACGTAAAACGGGGTTTCACATCTCACTAAACAAGGATTGTGTAGTATTTTCAGGAATAGTAAAATACATCGGGAAGGAGAGTTAAGAAGAGATTAGACTGTTGAAAGAAAAAGAAAAAAAATATCTCTGTCACCAGACTCAGGCTGCACAATGGCGGCACCTGTGATGGAGGTTTTTTGGCTTCAAAACCTGTACAATGGTAAAAGGCAGAGGCATGCTGTCCATTCTACATACAGTCTATGGGTGGCTACAAGACCACAAACAACATTCTTCTCTTCTGAAGATGACCCCAGTGACTTCAGCTTGGCTTGTTCATCACAGATGACTGCATGTGTCATCAAACTGGTGAAGTCATTTTCTTCATCTGCTCATGTTTTGTCCCTTTTCTGCAATCTGTAAAGCTTTTAAGGACCACCATGTTTTTGTTATTGCATGACCAAATCTCTGACAGTGTTTGAGCTGCCATATGACACCGATTTGGAAGTTTGCTTTAAAGACAAGAGACAGATATTTACAGATTTGAGCACTCTGAAAATCACTGCCTTCCAGTCCATCATGGAATGAGGTATAAATAAAAGATTAAAAAACCTCTACTCATCTCTACTTAATCAATCATCCTCAAGTTCCTCAGTTTTATTCCACCTTTGAAGCTGTTTTCTACATGGAGCTTAGCTGAAAGTGTTTTGCTGCCATGACACACATCTGCTCTGCATGTGTCTTTCAGAACAAACCAGTCAGCTCTTTACTATTAGAAGACTGAGTCTGTATTAAAGCTAAAACCAGGAAATAAAGAGCATCTGCTGATGGCATGTTCAGCTTTTTACACTTGAAACTTTACCCATATGCAATCATTGCAAAAACAAAATTACTGACTTATACCAGAGGAATCTTCTCTGCAGCTTTTATGACAGCAACATGAATTTACTGGGTTTTCTTCTCCTCACAACTGCAGGAAAACATTTTTTTTTAACTTCAAACCAGATGTGAGCTTTATCTCCTGCTGCCCGACATTTACCAGATGATTCTTTACGACTTATCTCTGTTCATTCTCCGGCTTTAAATACAATGTGGTGTCTCCTCCTGGGAGCTCCTCCTCTTTGTGTTGCTGGGAGGGGTGAAGTGAGCAAAAGGAAGCGCATCTGGAGGGAAAAGATGAGTATCTCAGCTGCTTTAGAAGAGTCAGGGGGGAAGGGAGCAGAGATGATCGGGGGTTACTGTTAAACGTCTGCTGTGAGACTTTATTTATATCACACGGGACATGTTGTAAAAGAAACGCCACCCAGTTCTTCATTTGTGTGCAGCCTGTCATAATAGTTCATCTTTGGAATGCAGTAGGACGGTGTGGATGGAGCAGTGCACACTTCTTAAACTCAGGCACAACTTGGTCCATAAGAGAACTTCTGTTGCGGTAAGACACATTTTGTTTGCTGCTCACAACAAGAATGCACAACTTTTGTCAGCATAAACTTTTAAAAACTTGCTTTTTATGAGACTTTGTCATCAGATAATTGAAAACAAATGATGCAAAAAATGTTGAGTTCTTTATTTGCCAAAATGTTTTCCTTTTAAAAACATAGAATAGAATAGAAAACAAAAACAGGAATTTGTTAATTTCTGTCAGTTTGGCTCTTAAGATTGGTTAACTTTCATTGAAGGGAAAGTGTGATGTTTTATTTTGTCTGCCATCATGTTGAGAGCTGATCAGATGTGGAAAGACAGGTGTTTCTTATTGTGTTAAAAAAAGTTAGGCATAATTTCCCTCATTTTTATCCAGTCATCCTTCAAACTTTGTATTTTCTCTAACCAAACACTCACTTAGACTTTTGATATGTGACTTCTGGTGATGTTATGATCTCTAATAAAGCGAGAGTTAAACAAACATTGGCCAGCCTTCAGGGACTGAAACCTCTGACAGCAGACTTTTGCAAATGTTTGCTTTTTCTTCATGTAAGAACACACAGCAGTGGACTACGTTTATCTTTGCTCAGTGACACGGCCTCTTCTTAAAAAAATCAGCCACAGAATTTAATAAGCTCTCTGCATCAACGAAATAATTCCTTGAATCTTGATTAGATTCATGTAATGTTTAATAAAAAAGAGGCTGTTGAAACTGTAAGACAGAGGTCAGCAGAGATCATGAGTGAGTGAAAAACCCCCTCAGTCCCCTCTTGCTCTCCACAGGAGGTGAAAAGACTCTCATCAAATCAGCATACCAATCTTTTCAGGGCTGAGAAACCTCGACCCGTCCCATGGTTCCTGTGTTGATACTGATAGGACCATAAAGCAAATCTTTAAAAACACAGAAGCTGACACACTTGATGTTTCTACTTGAAATGATTATTTCAAAGTAGACTCAGTTCAAACCAGCTGACTTTCTAAATTTAAAGGAGTTTTTTTTTTATCTGAGGCGGATTTGAACAGACCTTATTTGATTAGATGAAGTCCTGTGATGGATCATATCCTTTATGCTTCGCTATACCGCACATTGAGAGCCCCATGGGATGTCCCTGATACTTTGATGTCCCTGATAATTTGATAAACTAACACAACCTATTTTTAAGGGACTTATCAAATAGATTTTTCAAAGTGAAACACAAAACATTTAATCTATTACAATATTAATAGCTTGAGCAGGGTGGATCCAGTACATAGAACATAAGCAATTCCATATGCTTACCCATGATGCGTTCATTTCAAGTAGCCACGTGTATCATAGATTGTATATTGCATGTGTGGTAACACATTCACAGTTTGAAAGCATTGTGACCTGAGAAACCTCCAGACATACTGCACACACTCTGCATTCTCTATGCAGTCTTGTTTTCATATCCCTTTAAAGGTTTCTGTGGTTTCCCATCAGATTCACTGGAAAGCACTAGGACTGCCTTGTTCGAGCGTTTTTAAATATGACATATTGATTTGCCATGCTAACAAGCACTAATGGCACTCTCAAAAGGTTCTCAGGGTCGCACAAAAGCTGGCGCCAAGAACTGTCTGTCTCAGCCCAGTGTTCTCCAGGGGGCTGAAAAGACCTGATGATAGTGCAGTGAGCTCTCAATGATGGAGCTTAAAGGTTCTTCCCATTGACTGTAAAAAAAAAAAAAAAATCGATGTCATCTCACTCAACTCGAAGTGAGGTCGCCACAAAAACTGCTCCCCCTGGTGACTGGCTGCAGTATAGGCCAAAAACTGTTTCCTAATTTATTCCAGATGGGCTGTGGTCAATTTTGAAAAATGAATACACCTCGTAGAAACATTTCTCACATCTGTATGCTGTGGTGATATGAAGATATTATTGGGCTGCATTGTGTTTAAGTCCTCTTTTTTTATGAAAATTTCCTTTTCCATTAGTTATTAGACATTAAAAACAGGGTTTTACATCACATTTGAAGATTTTTGATAGCTGCCATTCTTGTGTATTTTTTTTCCAGGAAAATACATCGTAAAGGAGAGTTAGGAAGAGATTAGACTAGAAAGAAAACAAAACAACTTTAATTTGTCACCTGGCTCCACTCAGATTCTCCACTGCGCAGATTCTGGCTGCCCAATGGCAGCACCTGTGATGGGTAAAAGGTGGAGCCACGCTGTCCACTCTTTATTCAGTCTATGGTTTTTCCCCATCACTCTTACTGTATCTTCCTGTTATACCTTTGGGAAGTTTGTTTTCATAGCTGTGGGGTATTATGTAATATATTTAGAAAACAGACCTTTTGAAATGTGCACCAAACATCACATCTTCTTAAAAGTGATTCATGGATGAGCAATTTTTTAACCACAAAATGTCCCCAGTAGTTTTCTCAAAAGAAAGCAGCATTTAATGACAGGAGATAAATAAATATTGTTCAGCTGACCTGGGAAATAAATATTTGCATATCCAGGTGTGATTGTTTTGTTTGTTTGTTTGCTTGTTTAAATAACAAAACTGCTCAGCTTAATTTACATATGAAAAGGAGTCTGAGACATTCAGTTAGCTGATTCATCTGTGATTTGTGTTACTGTTCTTGCTTCATGAAAAAGTATGTGGTGATTTAATTTATCTGCTGTGACTTTAATTTAAGAGCGTCTATCACAGGCAAATAAAGTCCTCACAAACTGTAACATTAATCCAACCAGAACAAGGCTTAACAAGACCAAGAGCACGTAAACATAAAAAGGTGACAATGAAACAATGACAGGAAATAGCTGGAAAAAGTGTCAAAAAATTTTATGAGCAGGGAAATTCTAATGACACATTTCCAGGAGAATATATTGTCAAGTTTCCAACATGTACTGCTTACTGTTTGAGTCAACAAAATTCAGCCAGGACCACTCTCATCTAAAGAAAGAATAATTTGCACGTAATTGGGTCTATTTACTGATACCTGCCCTTCGACTTGTCCACTGGGAATGCCAGAGCCTGAGGTGGGGAGAGCACGCCTCCCCTCTATTTCATGTGCACACATGAAAAGCCAAAACAGGGAAAGCAGCAGCAACAAAGAGTTTCAAAGAGTCCCCCCTGGGGACAGAACAGAGTAAACATCAGTGGCAATACTTATGACACTGATAAAAACAGACAGAGCAGATAAAGAGATGTTTGGTTGGAGGAGGGTTGCAGAGCGATTTGCAGGGGAAGTAACACAAGTTTAAAGATACCAATTTTGCAGTTTTTTTGCCTATTGGATGGCAAGGCAAGACAGGTTTATGCATCGATGTTTATGCAAGGATGTAATCAGCTGAGCTGTCAGCTGGTACTGTTGGTGGTAAGAACAGCTGATAATCTGTGGACAGGTTTGACTGTGGCATGTCTCAACAAACACTAGGCTCAATTCATTCTTTATTTTTCAATGTAAACAGGATCCTGGTATGTACTTAAAATTAAAAAATGTACCTGGCTATGTTTACTGTCTCCATTGTTCTTTCCCTCCTCCCTTGTTCTTGTTCTAAAGGTATCAAAGAAAGTTACACTCTGAGTTTGATCAGTTTTCTTTTGACAGAGAGCAAAGGCATAATTTAATATCAACAGGTAGCAACAGTTTAGATTTCATCATATGGATCTTTTGACATGAAGCTCATGCTTCCTGATTATCCCTTTATGTCAGGATAATTCCCATGCACACTGACTCTCTGACTTTCCATCAACCTAATATTGTTGGATGATACTGATTATTTATTTATAATATTTGCTATCACTTCACCATCTGGTTTATCTTCATTTGCTGGAAGCAAGTCACGAAACAATCTGGCATGCAGTGTATTGAGGACAGACCTCTTGGGACAACATCTTAGACTGTTTGTGACAACATGTGTTTACTTCCTGTTAGTGTCTCTGTCAGTGCTCTTCACATAGCTGCACTTCCTGCCAGGATGTGCCAGCTCTCCTACTCTCTGTCGATTTGTGTCACTCTCTCCATCTCTGCCCCATGCTGTCACTGTGTGCCTGAGTTTGTGTTGGTGTTATGTGCTGTATCTAAGCTGTTATGTTGACTTTATATGTTTTGTGTGGCCATTCTACAAATTCATTCACAAAACTCCAAATTACTTTGCATTAAGACAGCGGTATATAAAGCATTACTAGGGTTTTTTCTTTTTAGGAAGAAAGTCTACTTTTTGTAATTGCTTCCTATGGAACAGGAATATGCCTGTACAGAAAATTGATGGGTGAATAGGAAGCAATTTCCAGCATCAGTGGTTTTGCAACATTTTCAGTCTAAATGAAGAGTTTGATTAGCATCATTTAGCTTTGTGTCCAGAGGAGTAAACAAAAATGGTCTGGATTAGTTTAGGTTTAGGTCAAGAGTTAGGTTATCATTTGGAGATCAGTGTTTGGTTAAGGTTAAGCTTTGGGGGTGAGAGTTGGTCTAGATTGTGTGTAAGAGTTTGTGTTAGGATTGAGAGTTAAGGATTGACTTGTGTTTGGGGCCGGGGGATTTAGAAGTTAGTGCTGGCTTGGGTTAAGGGTTAGAATGTGAAGTGCAACAAAAGTTTTTTTTTTTTTTTTTTTTCATGCATTTGGGCAATAATAATTGTTTTGTATGTTTCAATTCGGCTGAATATTTTAAGCAACTCTGTTTCTCAAAGTCAAGCATCTCATTACGGAGAACATCTCATAATTCACCTTTTTTTCTTTTTCCCTTTAAGGATGAAGAGAGAAATGAATCTGACCACTTTGGCATTTCCTTTCCATTTCTGATTCATCTGGACTAAATAAGCCAACATCAGCTGACCACCATGAATTCCCCGGTCCGACCCCCCACCAACAGCACCCCACTCTGCTACTCCATCCGCAGCCCTCCATTCCAATACAATTTCACCGTTGCCTCAGCCTACTTTCCAATCACCTTTGGTACTCTGGGTCTCGTCTCCAATCTCATCGCCTTCATAGTTCTTCTCAATTCCTTTAGAAAGACGCACAGCCGCTCACGCTCCTCCTTCCTGATCTTCCTGGGCAGTCTGGTCATCACAGACTTCATGGGTCTTCTGGTCACCAGCTTGATTGTGATCCCCTTCCATATAACGCACTTTAACTGGCGCAATTTGGATCCCGACTGCCATTTCTGCAACTTTATGGGAATGTCCATGGTTTTCTATGGACTATGCCCACTCATGCTTGGTGCAGCCATGGCAATAGAGCGCTTCATTGGCATCAACCGTCCATTTGCTCGCTCCACCAGTGACCCAAAGAGCCGCACAGTTTCCATGGTGCTAACAGTGTGGTTCACTGCTGGCTGCATAGCTCTGCTGCCTATAACAGGTTTTGGGAGCTATCACATCCAGATGCCAGGTTCCTGGTGTTTCCTTAACATCAGCTCTAATGGAAATGACCAGATCTGCTCCCTGATCTTTTCCCTGCTCGGCTTGGTGTGCATCGCAGCTTCATTTTTGCTAAATACTGTGAGTGTGGTGACTCTGATCAAGGTGTGCTGTGGACAGGACCGACCCCAGCGCCGAAGAGACCACGAAATAGAGATGATGGTTCAGCTTATCCTCATCATGGTCATCGCCTCTATCTGCTGGTGCCCTCTCTTGGTAAGTTTCCATTGTAACTTAGCATATCCTGTTCATGTTTGCATGTCATACTTTGCAATGATTTTATAGTTGGAAAATTATAGAGTTACACTATTTTAAAAACTCCTGTTATAAAGTACTGGGTCTTGAAATTACTGTCCCCAAGCAGCGTATGCAAACTACAGATAAGAGTAAAGCACTCCAACAATTGGTGACCATGAAATTCTAAACTACCAAATGAACCGTTGAGCACCCAGCATGTCCTTTTCTGTCCAGCTCTGTTTGCTATTAGCCCTACCCTTCAACTCTATGAACCATATCGAGGCCTTAAGCCCCTTACTTCTCCCTTTCTTCTTATATGCTTCATTTCTTCTCAGCAATGCAGCTTTCTCACTAGTCCATCTAAAAGCGCTCCAGTCTTACGCTGGATCAAAGGGCCCCTTGGTGCCTTATGCCTTTTTGAGATGGCACATCTCGTCTTAGAAGAATGGGTGGAATCAAGGCCTTTAAAGGAAATCTCCAGTGCACACAAAGCCAATTCTTTAGCTTTTCTTTCTTCAGCTTTCAGTTTGTTGTCTGTCGCATCACACTTACTGAAGTAATTGCTGATATTACTCAAGAACAAGTTCCAGCAGGGAAACGCATACAAGTGGCTGATCAATTTAAAATCAAGATCAGCCACATTTATTTCAATAGAAGAAAAAATGGCCAAAAATAAAAAAGCTTCAAATTAATGAATCAAAATGAAGAAATAATTGCTAATTACTTAATCTCTTGATTACACCTTTGCTTTATTGCAGCTTCTTGCACCTTTTTTCAGTCTCTCTGATGAGATCTAGTACCCATGTGTTGCTCTCCTCCAAGTGACATATTCTAGTTAGGAACACAGGGGCACAGCTGTCATTTGAAGAGCATGCTTGTCTGCAGATCTGTTTAACCACAGTTGTGTGACACTCTGCACAGATTTATATTCTGAAGAACGCAGTGACTGCCGATTCTGTCAGAGAGGATTTTGTTTTGCTCTCCATACGAATGGCCACCTGTAATCAGATACTTGACCCCTGGATTTACATCATGTTTCAAGTGTCCCGACTGAGGCGAGTAAACTGTAAATAAAAAAAGACGTTCAGCATTTGTAACAATCACACAGCTTCCCTGTAATTCATGCTAACTTTGTGCTGCAGCTGACCGGTTACCTCAGCTTGTCCCAAACATCTGCTGTCAACACTCCTGGAAAGAATCATTAAACAGTTTATCCTCCATGGCTTGCCGCTTCCAAACAATTTCCTTTGAAATAAAATGATAATTCGGGGCCTGCTTCAGTGCACAGAGCCCCATCCTGGCTGCAACTTTCACTTCATTCCATTTCAGTCAATTAATACTTCACTAAATACATCCAGGCCTTTGTCAGGTTTGTTTTCATCTTGTGCAGGCTTTTATTCCCATTTAACTAATACAGATGCTTTCTCAGCACAGCTCGATAATAATACACAGATTGTGGAGTTATTTGGTTACTCAAACATTTCTTTGAAGCAGAGCTGCTAAGAGGGTAGCAGGTTACAGCAAGGAGATAAAAACACAGTACCTTATCTACAGTCAGGTTTGGTTAAAGCCTCAAATTTCTCCTTTTTTGTCTTTACACAAGAATAAATGCAACCTTTTGAAGTTAGCCATGAAGCTAACTTCTGTCTTGGGAAATTCAGTTGTTGTCTTAGTCCCTGGAGCACCTCTGCCTCTGTGAAAAGTTTGCTCTATTGAAACAATGAGTTGCACTTCATCACAGCACTTGCATGCAACGGTTTTTTTAACAGCATGAAGAGGATTTTGACTGTTTCTCCTTGCAATGTTTGCATGTAAACCACTGGAGGCGAGTATCTGATGTAATTTAAATTTGGAACAGAGTAGTAAGCCAATTTGTCATTCCTAAAGGAGCTTGTTAGCATGTTTTGCCCTCACAAGAGACAGTCGGGCTAATGCTAATAAGGCTATGCCTCATGTAATATTCTCAGCTTCACTAAAGCGGGGGGGATAATTGTGTTGCTGTTGTCACTGCCTCATGAGGGCCATAGAAAATTAGCCATTCTCTCAATGGACTCTCAGAAGTGTATGTGCATTGGGATTGTTAACCAATATTGCTTTCTCTCCTTCCTACTTTTTCACCATAAACTGCGTCTTGTTGTAATTTATCTTCTCTCTCTTGCTACTAATTGACCTCCATTTCCTTCCCCTTTTCCTCTTTTTCTCCATCCATTCCGCCCCCATCCTTGCCCTTATTTCCATCCCATCACCTCTAGGTCTTTATTGCAAAAACTGTGCTTTCGGGAAATCACCTTCAGGTCAGATACCTACTGCTGTGGATACGCTTCGCCACCTGGAACCAGATCCTGGATCCGTGGGTATACATCCTGTTTCGCAGGGCGATTCTTAAGAGGATGTACCCCCGCTTTGACTGGTCTCGGGGCTCCATCATGACTCTGTATCCGTCTCTGAGCAACACAGTCCGCAGGTTCACGCACGCTTCACTCGGGAGCGCCTTGAGCACGGATGAACCAGGAGAGACTGGTAAAACAAATGCAGCACAGATTTCTACAGTGAAGACACCGCCTCCTTCCAAATGACTGTAAGACTCGTGTTGCAGAGTGAGACATTATTTGGATTACAGTATGTGTTTGAATGCATTCAATCTCTGACAAAGACAGGAAGCAAGATTGCTCCATTCTTCAGATCCTGTTTAATCGTATCATTTCATGTCATATCATTGATTTTTAAGCAGTTTTAACTGTGACTTAAGCAAATGTTTTTTTTGCCACTTTGCAGACAGCTCTTTAGATATCCTGCTCCACTGAAAGCTTTTATGTTTGATTTTTAAAATCCTGCCACAGAAAATGGGCGATCTGCTGATTCAGAAAAGATTTTTTTAATGTGAGTCTTTAAAATTTTGCTATGGATCACATGTTTTCTTTGTTGAAAATACTCTGTAGTGTCACATCAGATGTAAGCAGAAATATGTTTTGTTTCAGGCTCATACAAAGAGCTGTCTGTGAATAACTACCTTTCTGAAAACGTTTATCGTGCAGTTGTTTAGGACAGCCTATCTGTAATCTATAGAGTATAAAACAGTAAACCAGGCCGATCCTTATCCTGTATAGGAGCTGTTATGAAAATGTTTTGAGTGAAGCGAGCTATTGCTGTGACTACCAGAGGCCATCAGCATCCATTCCTAAATATACAAAATTAAGATGCATGTATTGACTGTGTAAAATGCTTGTATGACACAAGCATGGCCATTTTCAGATCTTTGGTGATCTGTTATTAACTTCTCAGCCGGCACTTCCTGGTTTGCCCAAGAAACAAAGTTAAGTAAATTATGAAAATCAGATCAAAACTTTCCACAGTCAGCTTCAGGATCTCTGTTAAGATGAAAACATTTCCAGTTTATTTTGCTGCATGAAAGATTTCTTGTGCTGCATGAAAAGTATTTACGTAGACAACGTCGACAACATTTGGACTCCCCAGCTGAGCAGAGACACTCTGGGTCCTTCTACGACCAAAGAAAATGTCATTTTTCATGAAGATTTAAGCTGCCTTTATCTTTGCAATTGTTGTTAAGTATATTACTCATATCAGTATGAACATGTACATTGATACTATTGTAATGTATAACTGTGTACCATGTAAATTACAATTATGCCCACTCATTGCATCACCAATGTAGTTCTGTCCTTTATTATCCATCTGAAAAATCTAAATCAGTAACGTTTTCTGCTCTTCACTGTTGGTTTACTGTTCCATGAAAAGGATTTTGGCTTTAACAAACTGAGTTTAGAACAATAAAACACATCTAACATCAAGAAAGAAGGTAAAATTTCTTTAAAGAAATAAAGAATTTAATCAAGGAAAGTTGTTCAGAAGCTAAAGTGAATGTGGGCTACCTTGTCTTTGAATCTGGGAGAGACTAAAAGTATTTAAAGCTCCTGTGAGGAACTTTCAGTTGTTGCTGATTCTGGCGCCCTCTGTGGACAAAGCAGAATTGCGCTGTGCTCATGATTCTTAACAGTATATCACATCTTGCTAAGTTTTTAAAAGTCAAAAGTATTACCATTTTTTTTTACCCTAAAACATGTGAAAAAATGGCTGTATCAGCAGTTTGCAGTTAATTTCTCAGTCTGACAGCTATCCCCTGCCAGTGGTTTCAGCCTTTTAAGTAAATACTACTTTTTTGATGGTCTTGAAATCTAAATGTAAACATGTTTTTATTAAAGCTGTTTTTTTCTGTATGCTTACCTCAGTTTTAGATTAGAATCATTTAAATGTTTCTTTTATATATATTTGGGGCTGCTCTCAGAGAAGAAAAATTCTACAATGATTTTGCTAAATCAAACAAAATTCATACACAGTTTGCAAAAACAAAAACACTGAATAAGTTCGATGCAAAATCAGATTTCCCTTCTCCTGCTGCTCACTTTTCATCTGAGCCTGTGTTCAGTGTTAGAAACACTGTTTTTATTGCTGCACAGAGCAGCTCTGTCCCTCCCAAATGTTTAACTAACGCTGCAAGTAGCTTACATTTTGGAAGGTGTTTCAGAGAAAATAGTCCAGGAGCTCTTGGATAAATCAAATAATGTCAGATTGTAGCTAAACAGTAAAACAAATATTTATCTTTATTCTGGTATGTTACATGTTTCATAAAACTAGTCATTTATTTTTCTACCGGTTGCAACATATCAGATTTAGCACATAACTTGTTTGGAGGATTGTTTTTCGGTCCCTGAACATGCTGCAGTATGGTATGGAGTATGGAGTAGTATAAAATTTGTATGAATGATCTGATCTGAAATGTTTTGTTATTGTACATATAAGTGAATAAACAACAAAGGGAACAAGCTTTTCTGTGAAAGAAAAACAGGTCTGACAGTTATCGTTTCCAACTTTTTACTTACACTTTAAACATGTCAGATGTTCTAAATTCACCAACAGAAGCAATCATTTACAAAGTCTTAGAAACAAAACACATTTAGCCAAATAGTGTACGGACAGATGGAAAATTAACTGCATTTTGACATTCAGTGGTTCAGGGCTTCCTTTAATATCTGAATACAAGATTTTTAGCAATCCAGAAATAGCAGAACTGCTGAACCCCAGCATGTAGTTTATGCTTCTTTTTTAAAGCATCAAATCTTTCTTTCTTTTAGTGACAAAGAGACAGAGCAGCACAACCTTATCTGGTGTATTTACATGCTGAAACAAACTACAAAAGACTCCTGTGAATCAGTGGAGAATTGGAAAGCAAGTAATAGTCGATAGAATAATGTTTTATTAATTCAGTGAGAAACATGGTTTTGGATTCTGTTTGACAGTAGTTGTCTTGTGGGAAAATGGAGGTCAGATGACAGAAAAATGTCCGGTTGAGATTTTCCCCCTGGGCATTCTCTGCAAAATATTTAGACAAGTGTATTTTTTTGTTTTTTATGTACTCACATTGTTTTTGGGTTTTTTTTTAAGATCAGAGATCAATTGCTTAATGAAAGGTTTAGTTTCTCTAAGGCTGTTCTCAGTAGATACAGTGACAACCTGCCTGCAAACACTGCAAAACTTAAAAATCCCACAGAGATCTTGAACTTACACAACTGTTAAGTAAAACAAGGGGGCAATGACACATTCTGACTTTGAGATGACCCGGAAATGTTCCCTTCCTGTTCATGTTCCAAGTGGGACTTCATCAGAGACCAAAGGTTCACTGTATCTTATCAAAGTTCCGTGCCTCCTTGATGTCTGGCTGATAGTATTGCATTAATATTCTTGAAGCACTGTTTACAGATGCCTTAATGATCTATATGGAAAGGAAGGGAGCCCTCAAGCATTTCATACATATCTAATGCCAGCAAATGTAGCACAACTGTTTTCCAGACAAAATGTACGGTAGCCAACGAGAGCAAACACAAAACAAGAGCTGAAACATTTTCATTTGGTGAATCAGGGCTGAAAGTTAAAACCATCACAAACAAAAACTGAACAAATTTAATGTAAAATTTCTACAAAACTTTTTTATTCTTATTTTTGATTATGAATTAATGCACCTTTTCTTTCATCGGTGAATATCATTTATACTTTGCAGCTTTTTTTTCTCATTATAATGCTTCTGTTGTTGTATTATGATTAGATTTGTTCATTTTCTTTTGAATTGGCATCATTTCTGAAGTTGACCGAGAAGTGTCTTTCGGGTCATTTTAGAACATGCAATTTTAGGGGCCCCATGATTTTCTATTCTTTTTTAATCTGCTTGAGAATATTTGAATATTTGAATTTCAAAGGGAAATGACTGCAGTGGAGACAGCCCCTATGAAGGTTTATATGAAATCATAACAGTGTATGTAGGTACTGAGAATATAGCCTAAAAACATCTACCAATTGTTTCTTTCTAGTTTGGTGAGCCAGAGAACTGAACTCTATTGTCATAAAGCGTGGTGTTGTATATATGTTTAACATCTACATTCTCCCATTCTTGATGTCCCCAATAGCTCCCCATACATCAAACAAAAACACATCAGGAAATGCAAAATCCCCCAAAACTGAGTCCAAGGCCTCGGCAAAGTCGTCAGGGTTCTTCTTGTCTTTACCTGCTTCAACAATTGTGGTTGCTGCAGAGAACAAGACAGAATTAATGTGAGTGTAAAATCAGGCACAAAAAGGGAAGAAAAGGATCATCTTATTATCTTCTTATTATCTTCTATAATTTCATGATTAAATACTTTTTTCTCGCTTTTTTTTTAAATAGCAAGTTGATTTTATCTTTTTTTTTCTTGTTCGTCCAAAATAACAAGTCTTGTTTTCTCAATATAACAGGATAATTTTTTTCTTGTTGTCTCAAGAAAACAAAGCTCATTTCTCCGAGATGACAAGATCGAAAAATCAAATCAGTGGGTTGATTGCCATCAATAGCCAGAAGGCAATGTGCCAAGCTGCCTTTCTGCTGCTGCTCACACGACTGAGGTCAGTGAAGCCTATATGTGAGATTTATTGAGCTTTTCATAAAGTAGCGAAAGCAGCTTGTTTGATTGAAAGCCAGATTTCTGTCCAAAGCCCTTTTTATTTTGTTTATAGGCTTAAAATCTTATAACCTGAAGTTGCTGCATGCTTTCAGCGTAAAACTTGAAAATATTTTTCTATAAAAAGAAAAAATGCAGCTGCATACCACATATTTTCACAGTACAAGGTTTGAAGCAAACAGCAGACAGTCAAGCAAGGAAGGAGTTCATTAACCTATTTTGAATTGGGGTCTAGATAAAAAAAAATAAAAGGTTTTGGGAAAACTGGCCAGTGACCCTGAAAGTCTGGGAAAGCGTTTTAAACTCCTGACCCGATCCAAGTACCCTCTGCAAAATGAGGCCTTCTGTCCTGTGCTAATACCACACTATGATTTTTGTGTCATTTTATTTTGGTATCAAAATTCATGGGAGATGAAGAAAAATAGACGTCATCGCTCATCAGTGTTGAGAATACATTTTCTTTTGCACCTAAACCAAATAAGATACTTCAGAAACACAAAACCACACACACACACACACACACACACACACACAAAAAAAAAAAAAAAAAAAAAAAAAAAAAAAAAAAAACCCTCCAAACAGTGTATTCAAAAAATACTGCTATGTGAGTGGTCTCACCTAGCTCCAGATCTCTGATACCCATATAGCTCTCCAACAGGTCATCCACCTTCCTGGTGGCCCGCTCTTCAAACTCATTCTGCTGTCAGTGCAAAGAGGAAAATAAAGGAGTGTGATTGTAAATGTGATGCTTTTGAAGCCCTAAATATGGTGATTCAAACTCTGAGAGAGCACACAGACTCGCGCCAAAACATGTACAAGCCAAGAAAACCTTTGACTATTGTCCATCACTTATGTTAGTCCAGCGAACACATCAGAGTTTTAATGGTCTTTAATCGCGTATGCATTACATCGAGCATTATCTGTTTGCTCTGTAAATGTTTGCTTAATTTGTCTTTTCTTGAAGGCTGCTGGAACCGTTCGGCTGAATGGTGAAGTCAGAGAGTTCAGTGTCCTGCACTGAAGAGCAGGAAGCTCTTCATCAGAAGAAGTCACTTCTTTGTAGGTGGCTAAAAAATGACAGTTGCAATATAAACGGGTGGGAGTTCATTTATCTGAAAGTCAGCTGGGGTTTCGCGGTTCACATGAAGTTATTTCAGCTCCTTGATGTCCCATCTGGGATCTCTGCATGGTTTCATTTTTTTTTTTAAATATTTGTTTATATACAGCATGTTCAACTGACCCAGAAAACCAGCAGTACACCAGAAGTGATGTTATTGTCCAAGAGCGTGTGAGACGTACCACTTCCTGAACCGTAGCAGCACCCTTGGAGCGCAAACGCAGCGTTTCCTTCCCATTCACCATCTTGCCTTCATTAGATTTTGGTGCTCTGGTCCTCATTCCAATCATGTCTAATCAGACGCACACACACACACACACACACACACACACACACACACACACACACACACACACACACAAACAAACGAACAGGATGACAGAAGCTGACTTTACTAACTTGACAAAACAGACAACCTGTGGAATTTCTGATTATTTATCAAGTCTTCTCGGTGTCTACCGTCATTCCAGTGGTCGTCTTTCTATTAAACTCTGATTAACTTACCTGTGAGTTTCTGAAGGTGACTCTTTTTTACACTTATACTGCTCAGCAAAATCTCTTCCATCCTTTTCAGCCTTTGATCGGTTTGTGCGTTTGATTGTTTCTCCTCTAGTCACCACTACAACAAGACACTAAGGAGCTGCTCTGGGTTGAAAGAAGACAAAGCTATCGCATGTCTGAGAACAGTTTATCCTGCAAGATTTGGTTGTTTGATGAAAAAAAGAAGAAGTTATTTTTAAGTCCCTCATCTGAAGATTTGAAACTAACATTAATGAGGTAACTTTTGCTGTATTTTTTCCATCTTTCTTGGGAATTTATTGTTTATCTGAAACACAGAGATTTGCAGGGAAGGTCTGAGTCAACATGGACTTGAAAGCATTCACAGATCTATGACAGCTAACAAAACACAATCTGCTGATAAAGACTCAAGCCAGAGATCAGTGACGTTGTGAGGGAATATGGCCCCATATAAAGGCATCTCTATGGGCCCCTGCAGTGATAGCCATTCATTACTTCATCTTCACAAGGCCCTCTTAAATGAGGACATCACATAATCAGCGCCTTTCCCTTCAAGTCTGACGCCCCCGCCTTATTTCATGATTGCCAGTAAGTGGATGTTGAATTACAACTGTTTTTTGTTTCCTCAAAACATCATTAGGCATGGTAACAAAATACGAGGCACGATGGTGACAGGATGTCAGGCATTGGCCAGGATCTAGTTTCCTGTCTGATAACATGATTTTGATGACAGCTTTGCTCCAGCCCAGTCTGCGACATCCACTTAGAAATGCAGACTTCCTTCTCATCCAGATGTAGCTCATAGGCAACGAAACTCTTAAAGTGAAATGTGTTTCCCAGAGGTGGGGAGGGAAAAGGGCCTCTTGGTGATAAATGCTGCTGAATAAAAGTCAAAGGATAAGTGCATGGAATCTGACCAACATAAATAAAAATCAGACAAACTATAAGTCAGAGTAAGAACCCATGTCAGAGATGGAGCAAGTTACTGTAAACCAATTAATCACAGATGAATTTTTCAGAGGTGATAGATGAATGGTCGATATGAAAGTATTATGGTTCACTAACAACAGGGGGGAAAAAAGAACTCTGTGATCTAATATTTATATCTTTGACTCTGACTCCTGTGAAACTGAATTTCTGTCTCTCTTTCCTCTCTTTGGCTTGTCAACAACACTGTTCATTTCTCCATAGAGGGTTTAAATATTGAGACAAGAAATTTGGCAGAAAACATGTTTGACTGCACTATATAAATACCACGTAAGAAATATAATTTTGGGGAGCTACTGTTGTAAATTTGTCAAGATATTTTTACCATTGAAGGTAGAATTTAGTTTAAGATAGCATAAAGGTAGAAGCTTAGATGTAGTTTTGGTTGTCTTGTTGGGATAACATGGAAAGTGATGTAATTTGTCTTTGTCTCTGTGTGCAAGTGAGCGTATGATCCCTTTTCAAAACTGCTGCCAGGATTGTTTTGTGTTATGATTAAACATTACCTTCCTTTCTAAGCCTTCATCACTAGTTAGAACAGGAGGAAGATTCCTGGAAGTCTTTTTCTAGTTAGTCTGTATTTTTTTTTCTGATAAACTGCTCTTTATATACAAAACCTCTTTCCAAAGTGAAGCAATAACACCACATACTTTGCATAAACAAGGACTGATTTTTGCATACAACAAAAACATGTTGGCTTAATTTGTTCAAATTTGATTACTTTTTTTCATACTGTCACTATCTGTATTTCAAGGCTCTTCATAACCTCGCACCTCCTTCCCTTATGATCTCCTTAACACCTGCACACCCTCCAGGTTATTATTATTATTATTATTATTATTATTATTATTATTATTATTATTATTATTATTATTATTATTATTATTATTATTATGTAGTTGAAGAGTTTTATAATTATTTCATATTTGAGAGCATCAACAGGTACACAAGATATTTTGGTCTTGGCAGCTGTAATGATGTTGATGTTGGTCAATTAGTGCAATGTGCAGGTCAAGCTCTGTGGTCAAAGCAGACAGCCATTAATCCATCGCTGCATATCGTCCCCTAAACCTCGTCTTACTTGAATGTCTTTTTAGACTTATTGTGAGCCACATTCACCTGACGAGTCCAGTAGATGTCCAATTTTAAGATACTAAAGGCAATAGTGAAGCCTGAATTGTTTGTGAAGAGTAAAAATAACTGCCAGAGGGATGGGAAATCTTTATTTAACTTCCTTGTATTAAGATATTATTCTCATGTCAAGAAACTTGACAAGCAATTTATTTTTAAAGCAGTTAAGGGGACATTTTTGTCTCTTAATTTCTTGAAACAAGACATTTTTCTGGACTTGCAGGGTGAATGGGGCTGAGAGAGTTTATTTTTCTAATTATTTTCTTTCTTTCTTTCTTTCTTTCTTTCTTTCTTTCTTTCTTTCTTTCTTTCTTTCTTTCTTTCTTCATATTTTTTTTGAAGGCTTATAATACTAAATGACAATGTTGTAAGTCCCACTTCTACACTTAATGAATGGATACAAATGAAAAATGAAGATTAATGTCTTCTCGTTTCATGGATTTCACAGGCTTGATGTTCATCCAATCATTTCATCAGGAATAGACTTTAACCATCACCTAGACTTAGAACTGAGCCGTTCCTGTGCTTTACAAAGATAAAAACATTCTGAAAAGAAATAAAACAGAGAAAAAAGAAAGCGTAAAGATGTTTTGGTTTCACAAACCGCAGATATATAAGGAACAGTCCAAGAATACAATAAAATGAATTAATAGTGCATTAATCAGTTGAAGGGGCAACAGGATGTCTGTATGAAGTGTGTCTTTAACAAAGACTTATAAGTAGCTGACTGAGACAGTCACAGATTCATAACTCACCAAAAGCCTTCTTGGGCCCCACCAGGCGCAGAGTGAAAGGTATCCCTCTCGGCTGCTCTTTCAGCATCTTAGCCACCTCATAGTGTCGACACCCTACAATGCTCTGGTCATTGATGGCCTCGATGTGATCACCCACACAAACCGTCTTCAGCCTGTCTATGGTGCTGCTTTCCTTTATCCTCTAGAAGAAAATGAAAGAACATATTACGATTCAGATATGATAACTGAAGCACTGTGAAAAATAGGACTTCACAAACTAAGAAATTTCTTTTGAGAAACATAAATTACATATTATTTGATACCAGAACTGTATTTTAAGATGGAAATGGCAGCAACTTGACAGAAAAAGTCCTTCGGTGTTACATTAAAGAAGGTTAACTGGGGCCTTGAAGTGCTTGTGATATGACTGAGCTTTGCAGTCTTTTTAGGAAAGTGAAGGGACCACACCATATCAATATCACTAGTCGATCCATGCTCCAAAATGTCCTTAATGTTCCCTGAAAGGCCACCAAATTACCTCTACTGATAATGAAATCTGATACATACTGAAGGGTTAACCCCCCCCCTCAAGACTTTTCAAGTTGTATATCTAAGTCTTTGATTACTCATAAACAATAAATTCCCTTCAGTTTCTATTACCTTGATGAAGGCATATCCAGCTCCATTGTCTGTGATAGTGAGGCCCAGAGCGTCCTCTGTCTTTGTCACTTCCACCTCTTTGGTTTCTCCCCTGACGTGAGCAAAGATGAAGTCTTCCAGTCCAATCTGACCTCCCAGGAGCTTCTGCATGTCCACTTTATGGGAGTTTAGGGTGCAGAAGAGGATCTAGAGGAGGTGTTTGGTAAAGTAATTCAATAAATCATACAACCTCAACTCCAATGGAGTAGAGAGATTCTGTAAAATGTAAATAGAAACTGCATTCAATGATTTGCAATGTCCAAACTTCTTTGGAACTGGGTTCGTAATAAGCTTATGTTGAATTAGTGTCCGCAAAGCGAAATCAACAGCACTCTCAATAGAAAAGCAGGATATTGTGTATTGCTGTGATATTAGACAGTTTATGATATGATGCACACACTATTAAAACACTATTTTGTATTTGTTTTTTGTAGTTGTTCATTGTCTAAAAAGAATTTATAACTTTTTTACAGGAAAAAAAAGTTGTTCTTGTAAGTTTCCTTTTATGATGTGTTTTTTTCTAACTGTGTCATTTCCTGGTGCTCTCGGTTTCTTTCAAACCAAATGAGGTCATTACAAGTTCTGTAGTTGTGCTGCATAAACATTTAACAGCAGAGGGCAGCAGAGCCTAACTATTTCATTTTTCTGCTGTAGCCATTTTGTTACGAGCGATATATGCAATATGAAATGTTTGAATGGAGTTGTTTATGTTTGTTTGTATGAGTTAGATGCTTTAATCAAAGTTTTATCTCAAAGATGGATATATGAAATGTGTTTCATGGAATGTTGAGAAGTTTAAACTTAAAACAATTAAAGAGATACTTTTTCTGAAATATCAAGAAGTCATTTCATTTTGTCAAATTGTCTCCATATAAAAGAGAAGTGTAACTTTAGAGGCTGCAGTTTTACCCTGACATTAGTGGACTGAACATGTGACTCTCTCATTACATCTCTTTAAACTCTAGCCAGTTTTATTCAGCATAATTTTAATTTTTTACGACTTGATTTTCTAAAAATAAATTGTTTTGGTACACTCTTAGTGGCCTGGATTTGTTATTTTTGAATGTTAGAGCTCAAGTGTGACATAAATACCCAAAACGGAAATCTGAGATAACCTGTTTGAACTGTTATCTAACTCAGAGCTGTTCCTGTTAGATATTGCTTGCGGTAATTCCTTGGCGAGTGCAGCAGTCTGACTTTAGTCCAAAGTCTTCTCTGGCATCGAGTTGTGCTGTAACTTTATGCTGCTGCTGTTCAGTCCCCCAGGAGTTCAAGGAAACTGTTCTGCTTTTCACTATCGCCACCTTACAGCCTGATGTTAAAGCTGACAGTGTTGTATCTATGAGTTGAAGTGCTGTTCAAGGCCTTGGAGATATAAAACTCATTACATTAGTTTTTCTTCCACAATAAATCTGATTTCTTTACATAACCATTGTATTTTTGGATAGTTTATTGATATATAAGAACACTTTCTTTATGGTCGTTTTGCACATTAAAATATTTTTTATGTGACACAAAGGTTTATTATCCTTATGCATTTCTTTTTATGCAAGGCTGCAACGTTCACTGCTTTTGTTTAAAGTATTTTGTCCTGCTGCTATCTGGACTTAAATTCTTTCAGGAAGGGTGAAGATTATCTGAACGAACATTAGGCAGGTTTTTTAACTTGATTTAAGACTCAAAGATATTCAGTGGCATTTAAAGTTCCTTTTTTCTCACACACAGGCACTTCAGATAAACATGAAAAAGGTTTTATTTCTCTTCATAAAGATAGGATAGGAGTTAGGAGTTGAATCTTGTTTAAACAAGCAAACATCTTTTTACACCATCACAGCAAATGGTTGCATAGATTTGATCTTCGCAGCCTCTGTTCCCTCATCTCTAGCCATCTACTGTATGCTCACTAAGTCATATACAGATAGAGAAAAGCCTTCAAGGTGGCCTTCAAGACAGCACTGATAATTATGAGATAAGAGCAATGTCAAATAGCTATTGGGCTGCAGCTGTGTTTGTTACCATAGCATGCAAGGGAACGCTGCAGAACAGCAGCACACAGACAACCTCACTTTTGCTTTAAACTTTGAAAAGCTCTTTTTTTTTTTGTCATTGTTGTGTTAAATTTAAACCCGTTGACACTGTAATACGAATATAGAATAATGCCCTCATTTGAAATGTGCACAAGGTTGTCTACAAAGAAAACGATGCTTCTTTTTATTGCTTTGTGTTCTACTCTATCAAAATGAATAAAATTTTCATCATTATTATTTTTGCTCTTCTGCTCACTTTTTTTCACCACTTCTTCTCTTGCAAGTGCACAATGACTGGTGACGTCTGTTTCACTACAACCTTTGAAGGTATTTTGCCCTTTGAAATGAATTGCAGTTTTTTTAGCCTTATCTTAACCCTTCACAGTCATTCATATACTCACATTTAATTTCATTCAACCTTCAAAACATCCTTTCATTGTTTGGCTTGCTTACTGTGTATCAACATCTTCATATCATTTATTATTTCCTCAAGGTTTTCAGCTCTTCATGCTATTTTCCACTGAATCTCTTGGCGAGCAATTCAAACCTCAGAGTGTGCACGCTGTGAAAACTAACCAGAACAGGAAAAACTGGTACTGCAACCACAAATTTCACTTCAGGTATACAAACAACGCATTAAAATGAAAGTGATAGTTTTCCATCTTTTAAGTCTAAGACGTGAAGTCTTCATCAGAAAGAGGCCAAATGTCACTGAAACCCCAGCAGCAGCCCTTATTTACACTTGTGTTAAATCTTGGGTGAATTTCTAAGAGCACAACAAATGATCACTCTATTTTATCTCACTGCTCTGGCCACATTCATGGCTCTACAGACTTGAAATAGACATGATAGCTTCTTTGGAGTCCTAGAATACTCACAACCCAATCATTTTTTTTTTTTTTTGGCTCAAAGACAGCGTCAGACAGTGATTGCAAAAGAAACTCCTTGGAAATCCACACTAAGAATCCAGTGAGTAAGTCATGATCACAATGTCACCCTCCTGGATTCAGTCAGTCACGTTTCTTTCTACTTGAATAAAAGTCCTATGAACGCATGCTTTGAATGCAAAATTGTCTGAACTTTAAACAATTTTAAAGTTTTGTCTGATTTTCAAGGTTTTCTTTTTGTAAAAAGAGCAGCAGTTTGGTTAGCCCTGACCTACTTAAGAGTTAGTGACTCTGCATCTCCTCAAGGATCCTGGCCTTTTGAGCAGCTGTCTGCTTTAATCTGACTGATAACAGAACTTTTGATCACTTGCATAGCAATGAATTAAGTTTTTTTTCCTAACTGAAACTTTTAGTATGATTATCTCTAATACAGGCACTTCAGGCATTTCTTACTGACGTCAGGAATAAATTAAAAGTTAAAATTATTCATTTGGAGGAATTTTGAAGCACCACCATTTTTTGCACGTTAGGTTTGCTTGTCATGTGCATAAATGATCATAAATGTTGCTGTTTTGATGTCTTATGCAACTCTGGATGAGCTTTGCAAAGTGTGACAAAATAATGATATGATGCCATGGGGAGATTATCATGGAAACTCCAGAGTATCAAAGAAAGCCTGTGTTTTTATCCAACAGCAGAACTGTCCAACTTAAAGTCTGTAATGTTTGCAGTAAAGGAAATCACCCATGGAAGGGACTTTCCCTTTATTCGCTACTTCAGTGTGTGGGCTTAGCTACTAACTGTGAAGTTTATATGAGCTGATATGAGGCCTTACAAAAACTGAGCACATTAGGTACAGAATTTTCTGAACTTGCTACACCAAGCTGAAGTTTTGAGGCTATTCACATCAGTGTATTTTGTTGTCAGTTTCAACATGCTTTCTCGTTGGCTCTGAACTTACTATTGTTTTGTTACAGCACATGTTAAGTGTTTGTTGACAGCAGAACTTTATCATGTCATTTGTTTCCATTATTGATCCTGGGTGAGGCCCAGACAAGCACAAAGTCTGGCAGACAGTGGTGAGCCAAATGGTTTTCAGCAGTGCATCATGGAAAAAAGCCTAGAGTGGAAACCTTACACCTTTTTGCGTCAGGCCTGATGGGCCAGAAATACAAGGAAGGAACTCTAAGTTGTTTTAACACAGTCATTTCCCTTCCAACTGGAAAATTAATTACTCATCCTTATCATATGTAAAGATACACATCACTGTTTATGTACCTCTGAGGGGGAAATGTTGAACACTTCAGCGATCTTGGCGTAGAGCTCTTTGACGTTGGTGAATCCATGGATTCGGCCTGTAGGGCTCCCATGAGCCAGCTGGGTGTGGAAGATGAGTCTGGGTCTTGGGTATTCTGGTGGTCCTGGTGGTGGCGGTGAAGGAGGAGGAGGGAGAGGAGGCGCTGTGGGCTCAACACATGCATGGTTCTGGCTCTGGATCTTGGCCTTCTGGTCCTCCATGGCATCCGCTCCTGCTGCCTCAGAGTCCTGCGGGCTCATAGCCTCCCCGTTCTGCATCAGGCCTCGGCTCAGTCGCAGTCTTCTTCTGGGAGCCCTGTTGGTCCACTGCTCCCACAAAGAGAGAAACCTTGTCCTTCCCCCCTCTGTTTAGCCAACCCTGCCACCAAACCAACCAACCAGCAAGAGCTTTAGGTTGAAGATGAATTAGTGATGAGAGTAACCTGGTAACCGTAGCTGGAAGAGGCCAGCCAGACCCTGCTGCTCGAAACCCAACACCCTTTGAGGTTAGGATTGAATGTGTTACACCTGAGCCGCTGGTAGCTCATGCACACGGAACACAAACAAAACACGTCAGGTAAAGGTCTCTCCATAGAAGAGACAGGGTTAATCCCCATATCAGTCTGGCTGCGAGACATGTCTCTTTCTCTCTCACACACACATACACACACTCAGATTATGGGAACATTCCTATTAGGTGTGAAAACCTGTACGTAACTCCAAAATGATGGCCACAAAACAATATCCCAGAGTTAAAGGAAAGATGATATTGCAGGGTGATGAATGAGGTGCTCCCCCTTTGCTGGCCCTGATAAATGAAACTGGCTGTTGCCTTGGTGAATCCATATACATGCACTGACCTTTGTGACCTCATGGACATCACACACAAACACACGTTAATTTCATGTATTGTGATTTGAGAATGCTTTAAGGTTTTTGAACATGAGTTTCTAACAAATTTATTCATTAGTTCAGCTAAGAGGTCCATCAAGACATTCAGTATCAGGTTTTGATATGAAGGCCAGAAGATTCCATTGTTAAACGAGAATAGATGAGAAAATTATTGTCATTTATGGAGATTTTGCTAAAATAGGAAGTTTTCAACCAGCCATAACCCCATTTCCCTGAAGACGAGGGAAAATTATGAAGTATTATTATAATTATATATTTTGGACCCCAAATCTGATAAAGACTGTTTGGGCAAAGGGAAAAGGGGAGAAAGCAGGACATTTCTGTTTGGTAAGTTTTTTGTTTTATCGCACTCAAATCTTGTCTCTCTTTTTATAGTTCTCATGTGACTTTTTTTGGATAAGCCAGGCAGAACAGCCCGTGGTCTCATCCTGGGATTAGTGTAACACATGGTTATCTCACAATTTGAAATTCTGCCCACCTTCGTTTGGTAATGGCATTTAATTTTTGTACTTAATGTTTGGTTGTGAAATATAAAACTATAAAACAAGCCAACCTTCCATTCCTAAAGCAACATCAGAGCTTTTAATGATCAAATGACAAGTCGTCTTTATTGTCAACAAAATGGGAGATGAACTGTTAAATATCAAATTTCATATCGTCACAGTGGTATGAGTAAACTCAGAGGGACAATGTGTTTCTCCCTTGTTGTGAAAGGTGTTTATCTGCTGTGTGCAGAGAAGGTTGCAAATTTTCTTAGTGCTTGGTGTTACAAACCTTTTTCTATCTTCAGCTATTGTCTTTTTTTTCTTTGCAGAATAATATTTAACAGAACCAAAAACTACCAAAATTTTCTTAATGTTTAGAGAAGATTTTAGTTTGTACTGAGGTTGCAAATGAAGGCTTTAACTGAGTCTCTTCTGTACCGCTGGCTAACACATAACTAGCACATCAATTTAGAACAACTAAAATTCAGAAGAGTTTCATCCTCCAGCCAACCAGAACCAGGTATATTCATCTCGACTACAGTGCATATAATTTAATATCAACTTCTAGAATTACGAAGCATACTGTCTTTTTTTTCTCATGACTGTTTCAAAGTATGTCTAGTTTTTCAGACTAAGAACACTTAAATGAGTCTCCCAAAATGACCCTCTATCCCATATCACAAACTGAACAGCCAGTGACGAAATGATGTTTTTTGTTTTTTTTTTTTAACTTTTTTTCCAGAGTGGATAATTATATCAAGATATTCTCATTTTCTTCTACTCAGATGATCTGTAGGCTTTCAAAATTGTATTTGTCTCACTTAGTCCCCTGTGATGCGTTACTCATGCACAAATCAAGGAAGCACTCATGTCAGGACACAAAAAGCTATCTATTTATCTGTTTGTCTGGATCTGGAAATTCCACAAAAATCCCATTTCCAAATGCCAGCTGAAAATGTGTCACCAGCATTGTGATGCCATTGTGAATCCCCTCAGACAAAGACTCTTTCTACTATAGCTATGCTTGCAATGCATGGGACACTTACACTGATGCCTATAGATTTAGAAAAAGCATCTACTGCTGCAATAATGCAATGCTTCACCTTTAATTTAACTTGCTTTTACCCCAGTTTAAGGTTTAAAATCATCTACTCTTGGAAATGGACTGACAAAATAAAGTTTTTCAAAAGTCAAGCTTTCTCCATACTGAAATCAGACAACCAAATAAATCCTAGCTTAACAAAAAATTGTGTCATAAATACAGAAAAAAATACATTAAGGGTTTCATCAATTTTCACAAGTAATTCATGTGGAAAATGTGTTTTTAACACATTTAGGTCTTTCTTTTTAATAGTTACAACATTAATTTTGCATATCATTACTGTACAATACTGCTGTATATCATAGACCTTAGTATTGAGCCAATAAAACATTCCACCGGTGTAGTGGGATCACAGCTTGTGACATGTTTTTCATCCTGCTTTATAAGCATTCCTGCACACCTGTCTTCAATGTGCATGGCTGCAGCTGTCTGTGCGTCACAGCCTCATTTATCCAGGCCAAGGTGTTACTTACCTCCCAAGGACAGAGCGTTTACTTTAGCAGCAGATAGTGAGGGTCTTATAAGCACAGCATTCAGTTTGCAGCAGATAACAGTCAGTCCCCCATTCAAAGGACATCTCACTTTCTCTTCATGCAGGGACTTATGCGATAACCTCTGCCTTTACTTATTTTAAGCAAACAGATTGCTAACCAAGGCGACAAGACAGATAAATGACTGGATATCCCCTTAAGGTAAACCTGTAAACCTCAGTTCAAGAACAAATATTATGTCGGAACTCAGGATAATCTTATTTTTCCAAGTTTAACTGCCCTGCATTGAAAGCTATAACATCCACACAATATTGAAGCCACAAGTAAACCCAAGTTCCCTGTCTGCTGCAATTTTTTTTTTTCTGATGAAGAAATAATGTAATAAGAGACTGTAATGATAGCTGAGAGAAAGTATTCCAAATGTGTGCACAAGCTATTTCAAATATGACCTTCTTATGCAACTCTCAGCTGATTGGCCATGAACCCATGGTGTGTTTTTCTCATTAATGTTGAAGTCCTTAATAAATATTGACAAGAACAAAGGTGAGTTGAGGAAAGTCCTTGTGACTGTAATTATCAATATTTGCGTAATGTATGGTATTAAATGACTGGATGAATAAACAGATTCTTTGAATCCATTTTCTTTCCACATTAGAGAACACTGTTTTTATTCAGAACTAATGGTCGACTGCACTGAATTCAAATTTCACATCAATTTCCCATCTCATGGTTAACAGCAGTGAATAACAGGGCCTCAAGAATGTAATATTGTGTTCATATTTCAAAACAAAATTTAAGATTGAATCAGATGACTTAAAACCAATTTACACACCAATGAATGCAGGATCCTTGCATACTTCTCCACACAGGCTGTGTATTGATCCAGCTGTCATTGTGATGAAGCACCACAGAAGGGCCTGTTACTGCTTACGCTGCTCTGACACCCCCTCATTGCATCACAGACTTCCTTATGTAGTGTGATTTCCTCCCCTCACTCTGCTCTGTTTCTGGCTGAGGAGGTGGAAGGGAAGACCGTGGGCTGGCTTGTGTAGGCCAGACTGTGTGAGGGTGGTGTGTGGTTGCTGTGTCATGTGGCAGTAACACCGCCTCGTCTGTTTAGGTGGCGTGGCAGTGCATAAGCTGCCTACTGAAAGAAAGTGGGTTTCAATGCTAGGATCTGTGTGCACTTGTCTTAGCTTCAATGGGATGATGACTGTTTTTCTACTCTCTGTGTTCAAGGCCTGCATCAACAGTTGGGTGTAATTCTCTGGAGGAAGATTTAAACCAAATGAATTGTTTTTCTGGGTGGTAACGCAATGATTTGTCATGGTGTGACAAGTTATGTCAAGACAAATAATTATATATTTAAATAGTCACTCTTATTAATAATGTAACTCCTTAAACATTTCATTTAAAACATTGATATGTGCATTTTTAAGCTGTGTATTTAGGAGTTCTGTAATGTATAATATCACCTATGCTGTAAAATTGAATAAATTGTAATTCATTAATTGCTTCGACATTTTAATTGCTAAAGAAAGTTATTTTTCAGGAGCATTGCCTTGATCTTTTCAGCGTGAAGATACAGGCTCAGTCTCTCACACAACTTCAGCACATCCAAACAAATGTTGCAGCAAGAAGTCCAAACATTTTAACACTCAAAGTGGTCTTGTAAACTTCACTTATGCAATACATTCCTCTTAATGAGTTGTGTTCTCAGCAGTAGTGCACACAGCAGTCCAATGTGACTAAAATACAACTCAGTTAACTTCTCAAACTTTACTCTTAGGGCCTTGGTCTGATTGTACAGGAGGTGTGTGACTCTGCCATTTGTTGCTGCAGTTGTTTTTACTCTGCTCAAGGGGGGAGGGGGGTGTAAAACTTGGCCCCTCATTAACTACATACACAATGCTTGGCTTGAATGAACTGTTTCATGCTGTGGTGTCATAATTAAAGTCACTGACCAGCCTTCTGAGTAACTGGCATCTCCACTCATCTTCATGAAACAAGAAACAAACTCTTTTTCTTTGTTAGTTAAGATTAATGGGATTAACAGGATTTCAAAATTTACTGTAAGAGATGTTAGTTTTTAATTTTTCGGGATCCTTGAAAAATAAAATTTTGAATCTCTCTTTTTTTAAAAGGATAGTCCTATAACCACTTGGTTTAACAATTTACAAGTAAGAGACAAGCAATATACTATTTTACTTTTTTTCCTTTTATTATTACAAATACAATGGCACATGATTATATTCTCGGTGAAAGTTTAACCCCACAGGCTATTAAAAAGTACACTTTTTTGTTTGAGGTTGAAAAGTAAATCAGTATGTAAACAGCAACCTACAACAGCCCCACCCAGTGTAAGTACAGCTATTTTCTCTGACAGATTAGAACTGCTGGGATATGACATAGGTAAAGGTTCATGTCTATGTTCCCTGTGTTGTTTCACGTGAAACGCTGATTTTACATGTAAATAATTGATCAAAAAGGACTCACCAACACAATAATATCACAGGGCCTTCTCTTTAAAGGTCTAGCGAAAGGGACCGCCCAATTTCCATAAAAGGAAATGGGCGGTCACCACTAAACCAACTACCCCACTCTGATTGGACAATCGGTCTGACATGACCGTTTTTACCAAGTCGTCGCCGACGCTGATTGGTCCGCTGACTTGGTCCGATTTGGACTCATTATCTTAATCAGCCGTGGATGAAGTGAGGAGAGAAAAAAGCAGAAGCCAAACAAGAACGGTGGAGTTTGGCGTGGAGCGTCGTTTCTATACGAACCGACGATCACCGGCTGAGGGAAGAATGCTTGAAAACAAGAGGGAGAGATTGAAAACATTTCTTCGGAAGATCGACGAGAAGGCCATCGTCAGAATCAAGCATTTCATGAAAGAGAGGTGAGCGGAATGAATGTTGCTAGCTGGGACCGCTATCTGCCGGCGAGCTCCATCAACAGGGTGGATGCTAACGGTTAGCATCTATTTGGTGACAGAAAACTCTCCGATAAAAAGCGATAATTTGGTCTATTTTCATTGCAATATTCCACTCTAGAACATGTTATGCGCCAACGTTTCGTTTTGTTTTTGAATGAAAAGCATGTTAGAGGTGAGAAAATGTGCTGCTATTTAGTATGTAGATAACGCTATCTGGCTAGCCATCCACCTGAACTAATGATGTGCTCATATTTACATTTAGGTAGTGCTACAGTGACAATGACTTGAATTGGAATAACACAGTAAAAACAGCCTTGTTATACCTCTAAGTTGGATTGAAGGCGGTATTTTTCAGTCTAGTGCTGTTCCGAGTATCTTAACTGTATTATTGTTCATTAGCAAAAGCTGGTTCATCTACAGTTATCGTAACCCTGCTTGTTGGCTTAGCTGAGGTTAGTCATCGATTGAACTGTTGATGACCTAAAAGGAGCACCTGACAGCGATGACATAGTGTGCTTTAAAACAGATTTTAAATTATCTTCAGAGAATTAGTCTCTATTAGTTAATTGCTGTTTCCCCTCAAGGATTGCGAGTAAACCTGGAAATATATCAGCGATCAGTCCATGAGGTTTGCCTCTTCTTGGTATTAAGTTTACAGGTATTGCATTTTATTTTATCCTTTTATGTTTTCAAGAGCACAATGGTTGACCCACCTAATGTTTTGTTTATGTTTACCAGCTGAGTGAGCCATACTTAAATTAACTGCACTGTATGTGTAAAAGTGGTATATGAAGGGGAAACATTCCAGATTTGTTAGGTCCCTAATCTCTCTTAATTTTAGAAATGATGACTACTTGCCTATGTGGGCAGGGACTGCATCCCTTTCATTTTCCACCATGATCATGGCTGACCCTGCCCTGCGATCCAGAGCATACTAGTACAGCTGTACACATAAGCACACATATATTTTGTTTCCTCTGCCCCCAGGGAAACACACACACACACATAGACACACACTTATCACACTTCGGACAAGCAAGTGTATACTTCCTCTGAAATTTCTATTTTTAGCTCCGATGAGTCCAGCACAGGTGGTATACGGTGTTATATAAATGCTCCCCGGTTTCAATGTTAGTACTCCTCGTCCTCTTGGCTTTGCTGTCCACTTTCTTACCCATAGATAGCCATTTGCAGGAATGCTAAAGCCCAGCCAATCAGAGGTGGTCTCTTGTTTATCAGCATAGCTGTGACGTGTCTCTAGTGTGGTATGTTAGGTGGTTATCTGTTTCCACAACACACATGCATTTATACACAGTATATTATTTTCCACTCAAAACTACCTTGTGTTAAAAGTGAAAAGTTGTGTTGCAAGGTATTTGAGCACTTAAAATGAGTGAACACACAGTAAGTCAACACAAAACGCCTCAGGTTTGCTTTGCACACAGCAGAAATATTTGAATAGCCCTATTTCAGTAATGAAAAAAACTAGCCTAGCTGCACATCTTGTTGAGTTGGAGGATCCTGGAATAGTCTGGGTGGGGCTGCTTCGCAGGCGTACTGCTGGCTCCAGAAAGATGTTCTCAGGACACAGCCCGTGTGCCGCTGTGGGCAGAGGAGCTGCGTAGGTCGAAATTATGAGATGTGCTAAAGGGGCAGAGGGAGAGCCCAAGTTAGAAGACAAAAACCACTTCTGCAAGGCTGTTTTATCACTTAATGAAGGGTTTCGTACACACCGGCTGGTCAGGGCTGAAGTCATGTGCTGTCTCTGTCAGGGCAGTGCTAATGACCACTCCTCAGAGAGCCAAGAGGAAAGGGCTATATTTTTCTCAGCTGTTTCACCTTTTGGTCGTCACGGTAGCTTGGTGAATTCCACCTTAAGTAGTCACTGTGTGTCAGTTTATTTGCAGACACATTTCTTTATGCAGACTTATCTTAAAGAGGAAGTTGGTTCTTGTCTGGTGGTAAATGACAGTTTAACGTTTTGGTCGATTACTTTGTAGACAGAATGTGCTCTCTTTGTGAAAGACTGTGCAAGTCAGCTGTGTTTGTGGTATCTTGATTTCAAGATGGACCCAGTGTTTTGGAAAGTGGGAACACTTAATGTATGCATCACTGCATCTGAGCTATGCCTTTAGCAGGAATATATCTGTTGGAAAATCAAGCAGGGGGAAAAAATGAGAGAAAAGTTCTGGGCCTCAGGAGAATGAACCTATAGAATGCATTTTTTTTGTCACATAAAGAGTTTTTATTTTTGGAATATTTGATGTTTCGAGTTCGATGTGTTTCAGCTTTAAACCAGTTTTGACCTGGTGTATAAGACTCTACGTGGATGTTTAATTCATTTTCTCTTGTTGGGAGCTGATCTCAGCAAAATTTGACTGCAGATGAAGCACACAAGCCTTCCTTGTATCCTTCCTTGAGTGGCCTACTTTCCCTTCTAACAAATTTAAAGTCAGGTGGGATTTTCCAGCCTCCAGCACACCACGCCACCCAAACTCCCCCTCTACCCTGCCGCTCACATGCCCGGTCACTTTGAGCACCAAGTGGCGTGGAAGAAAGACCCTCTGTGTGTCGGCACAGGGGAAGTGGAGGGAGACTCTGCGTACACAAGGCCGCATGACTCCCAACTCAAACACACACGCACACGTAGATACACATTCTCTATTGCTCATGGACACAGACGCACTCTGTTCCAGTTGGTGTGCAAAAACACACGCGCACATGCAGTTCTTCTGCACACTGAGGCCTGGCAGGGTGCCACAGACTTCATGTTACTGTGCCATGACTGTAGCTCATGTAAACACACATGAACAGATACATAATGCCTTCCAGACTGCCATAAACAACATACTGGGTTTTCTTCAATTGGCTCAGTATTTGTTTGTTTCCAATTGTGACTCAGGCTTAGTCATTATCAACTAGGCCACATTTAAATCCAGCTGACGGTCATGGTGGCACACTGTGCTAACATGAGATTAACACAGATTAGAACTCTTTGCCGCTGTGGTGTGTCGTGTTAAAATCAGAGGGTTTTGTTAAAAAAAAAAAGAACATCTTAACTGTCCCATTTGGCTCCATGAAGCACAGCTGCAACAGTCTGCTGATTTGCTTCACAGGGGAAAAAAAAAACAGCTTTTGATTGGATGATGTGGAATCAGCCGTTCACATGACTAATGATCCCCACCTCTCCAGGAGGTGGTGCTCTCACGCCAGACACGTCTGCAAATACTCAGTTGATCTATAAGAATTATAACTTGTGCCGAGCTCACATGCTGTCCTCACGAGTCTGCTGTCCTGATGTTGGCCGTGGGAAAGCTCTAACACAAACGTCCTATACTGAAGCATTCTTGTCCTAAGGGCACAAGCTGTGCAGACCAGCTGATGTAATGCTGACGTGTGCAGCACGACCTCTAGGGTCAGCTGTCTGGGCTCAAATGAGAGCTTCTTTACTTCATACCCTGAGGAGTTCTTCTGCTGGCTGGAATATCTTCTACTGAAAATATAATATCAGAGTTTATATAACTATTCTCATCAACCAGAATGAGATATTCACTGTCTTGTGTCATGTCATGAAAAGGGTCAGTGTAAAGACTTGTGCACATGCATTTCAGAATCAGATACAGTGAGAGTGCTCTTCCTATCAAGCAGAGAGGTTGAAGTTACTGCACAAGATGAATGAGGAAGTTTTCATTCAGATGTAGATACATGTGTTAAAGAGTTTTTGAATGGCCCGTTAAAGAAAAGTTCCTCTATTATACCCTTTGTTGTTACGTCTTTTTGGCAGATTTCCTGCTGTTAAGGCGTCATTGTTCGTAGTTTTTGGAGTACTATCTCAAAAAAGAATTAGGAAGTAACCTTATGCTATCTGGGTAACATGGTTAAGGGCTGACAAAGTTCTCTCTTTAACCTTTTGACTTAAAGAGGGGGCTCATTGTGTGTGTGCAGGACAACTGGTTGGTTCGTTTATAAGGAACAAGGTTTTTTTCTTTGTGTCGTTGCATGATTGAAAGCTCTATTTTTAACATTAACTCTTCAGCTTGTTCTCAGAAAGCTCACAATGAAAACATGGCAGGTGTCGTAGGTGAGGAGTGAGATGTGGTGGCTAATTTAGGGCTGATGTCACCGGAGCACTTTGACTTTATCAGTCTGCACGTCGCTGACGGTGAGGTCATCGTTTTAAAAAGAGGAGATGAAGTGAAGCTCTCAGTTGAGTTTGTGAATGAAGCCTTATCTCCATTAGGAGAACAATACATTAATGCATCGATTCTTCTGTCTGTCAGTGTTTATTCTGAGCTCTTCTCCGATTTCCTTTCAGTCAAATACTCTGAAGTGTAATGGCTCCATTAGCATCATTCACAAAGAGCATGAGCCGTGCTTTGTCATGCACCTCACACTGGCTGCTTTTGAAGCCGTCTCTGTGTTGTTATTGAAAACGAGCTGTGGAAATTTGTTGTTGTTGAGAAGGACCTGGCAATGTCCCTCTCACCCCCGCCTGCCCACAGTCCACCCCCTCTCTACTGTTCCAGCCGTTTCCCAGACAACTCATGCTAAGCCTCAAAAAAAGTACAAAGCTTGTGAGAGCTTAAACCCAGACCAGCCTTCCCTCTTCATTCCTGTTGTCATTCCGGTGATGTTTCAGTGACTGGCTTCACACTGAGCTCTCTGCTGCTTTAAAACTTCGCAGTGAGACAGACCTTTACACTCTTTTCATTCAGCTGTCACCGCTCGGGTCCAAGTGCAAAAGCCACAACTGCTGCTCTCTGTCGTTCGTTCGCCTCGTCCAGCAGCGGCTGCGAGCTTTTACAGATCATGAAAACTTTCTCAGTCATGGAGAGAGGGAAAAGCTTGCAGGATGCTGGGGTTGATTCTCGTGGTTCTGAGGATTTGGGAAGGTAAGGAGAGCAAACATATTCCGTTTCAGCTTCCAGTCAGAACTTCTCACAGATCACATTAGGCAGGGCTGAACGAGGCAACACTGCTTGGGTTATTTTAAACCAAGGCTGGCTGCATGTTTTTCCACTGAAGTGAAAGTAAAGGTGAATTTGCTTAAGTTTTTAGTCATACATTCATAATGCCGTCATCAGATTCTTCTGTGACCGCAGGATAAATAATTTAATGTGGTCAACAGCTTACTTCCGTGAAAAGGTTTGACTTGCTGCCTCAAAAAGTTCTCTGTATTTTCATTGTTAGCAAAGTAATAGTCACAGATGTTTGCTTATTATGGGGAATTTTCTGGTCTCATATGATAGCATTAGAGCAATCACAGTCAGAAGTAATGGATCTAACTGCTGTGTTAACATTGTTTTATCTGTATTTCTCAGAACACGCCGTCATGTGAGCTAGACAAATTGTTCTGCGCTGTATCCAGATAAAAGTGGCCCATAACCTCATGTATGGCCAGCACAGTGGGCTACTGTAGAGGATTTGATAAGACCCTGCTCAGGTTAAAATGTCGGGCGTGCTGGGCTCCATTGATTTGAATCAGGTGGCGCTTCAACAAGGAAGTAGGTCAGAGGTCAAGGGTTTGGTTATTATGCACCTTTTTCAGGTAGGCCAACTCCTGCTTCATAAAAAGTGTGTTGTCAGTAAGGCTTCTACAGACTTCACAAAGTCAAATTTATAGCTCTGTTTTTTTCCCTCTTCAGTGTTTTAACTATTTACCTTTCCACTCGTTTTTGTCCCATGGTCCTTTAGCCTCAATAACTTTGGCCTTGAACCCTTTTATAGGCTATCAGGATGACTCAGTTTCCTTCCTGTAACAACTTAGGTTACGGTTTCTTGTATAAATATGCAAACATTACACATGGTAGAAGTGAGAGACTGAGTGCCGGGCTCTGTATGTGTATTGTAGGGCTGCAACTAACGATTATTTTCATAATACATTAATCTATCGATTATTCTCTTGATTAATTGAGTAGTTGTTCGGGCCATAAAATGTTAGAAAGTGGTTAAAAATGTTGATGTTCCTGAGAGTCCAAGATGACATCAAATGTCTCGTTTGCAAACCAAAGATATCCAGGGCCGTCACAGAGAAGCAAAGAAACCAGAAAATATTCACATTTATGAAGCTGAAATTAGAGAATTTGGACTTCTTTTTCTTAAATACTTACGTAGATACGTAATTCAACTAATCGATTGTCAAAATATTTCATAATTAATTTCGTAATCGATGAATAATTGATTATTCGATTAATTGTTGTAACTCTAGTGTATTGACATTAAATGAGGTTTAAAGAAAGGCATTATGGGTACAGTTATTAGTATGAAGAGGACTTCTCTATTACCAAAGAAGTAAATGTCTCAACTACCAGTTTCCAATGGAAAGATTATCGCCCTGAGGTTTTGAGTTTCTCTGAAATTTGTTCTACCTCCTCTTGCAACAGCAGAGAAGAGCCGCTGGTTTCCTGAGTGTTCCAGGATGTGGCATCAACACGGCCTTGTTAATGGTTACAGTTGGACCTGAGCAAAGAGGAAGTTGTTGAGAAACTCAAACAGATGATTGACTTTGAATATATTGCTCCGTCCCTGGTAACCTCATCGACAATGGGAATAGGTCAGCTGAGCGTGTTTGATCACAGGCAAGAGCCGGGTCAACAGTTCAAGGCTGGTTTTAAAAGTGTTATCACTGCGTTTCCTTTGTCTGTGCAGCAGCATGAGGAAAATACCAGCACTAAATCTGATTTTATGTACTAAACATGATCACTTTAGAGGTTATATTTCAAAGCATTCGATGAGTTTAGTTACTTTCTTAAAGTTTTTCTTGGCTGTACACTACAAAAAAGGGAGCCTGAATACAAGCTAAAAACACTAAATTTGATCAGAAAATTTCTAACAATCAGTGAAATTATCTTTCCATGCAGCAAATTCAGTTTACTTTAAACCTTGAAAAAGAAGTACTCCTTAGTGCTAAAACAAAAAGAAATTGCTGAGATCCCCTCACTAACTGATGTTCAGGCTGACACCTCAAGATAGAAAACAAGTAAAGTACTTTAAAAGAAAAACGGCGAGACACTCGTAAACGGACATCAAGCAGAAAAAAAAAGACCAGGTAACAATCTTAACAAACATCATGATCTCTGAAAGGTTTGTGATCTTTTATTGCTTTTTTCATCACAGTGTAGAACTTTTGCTTAATATGCTTTTTATGTTCTTCCTCCTCCGTAACCTTTCCTCAAGTTACTTCAGTGACACAATAGAGGAAAATGCCATTAAGGGGTTGGTTAACAAGACTAATGCAAAGTCTTTTATCAAGAAGTTTGGAGTCGTCCGGTATGGGAATGAAGTCGTGAAACAGCATATGTACCGTATTTAATATTTACCTCCTGCCAGGTGTTGAAAGTTGAAGACACTTCTGTCAAACATGTCTCATTTGATTGATGTCGAGCTCATACTGTGTGAGGATCTTCGGTGTTGTGTTATTGTGCGTCTCTTTCCAGCGCCTGAGGTGAGACGCACAAAGCACCACTCCTTCATCAGGCCGGTCTGAGCACCTCAAAAGAATTTCACACATTCACATGTTCGCGCACGGAGCAGTTTTCACTTTGTGATCCCACTCTGCCCCACCAGAGCAAATCCCAACAAGACAGGATTTCAAATATGGGATAAAGTTTGCCAGTGGAAGATTTTGTAGGACAAGCCTTGTTTTCCTAAACATGTCGGTGCTTGTGTTGTGCTCGCTTGAGTCTGTGTGTGTCAGAGAGCTTAAGTGTGTACGTTGGGCTCTTTCATGCTTGTTTGGCTCTGGGGGCGTAGTTGAGTTTGACGTCACGCTCTACGTGAGTGTCAGACCATTCTCAACACAAACTGGTTTCCTCTGTAGCAGCACATTCAAACAACAGTTTTCTCTGGCAGGATGTGGTGAAGGACCCTGGATTTAAAGGACAGCTATTCCGAGGACACAAATCTCTAACAGAGAGGATATTGTATATTTGAATTTTTCAGATATTAGAGCGAGTTTAATTTTTTTTTTCTAGAAGAGAAAAGAGGAAATGCCTACTGTAAGTAGGTACATGAGTTTTCGTTCATCTAAGCGATTTAAATTGATCAGGTAAGGTGAGCTTTATGTTCTCTCTGTAATAATGATGAAGTTTTATGTTAACTGAAGCCTGAGGACGTTCTCTAACTGCTTTGAGTGGTTCTTTGTCAGATAAATCTGCTTTTTGAAGATCGCTTTAACCTTCACTGTTTGTACACTTTTACTGGACTAGAAAGAAGGCTGCGAGTTTGAAAACATCAAAGTGTACTCGGCTTATTCCCGCTCACACGGCTCGTAAAGCCATAACTCAGTGTTGTTGTACAGCAGCGGTGCTGACGCAACTATGAACAATAAAACTGACTATAAAGGTGTGACCTTTCCCATCACATCTTAAAGAGGAGCAGAAATGTCAGCGAAGCTTCATAAAGCTCTGAATTTCAGCAGGATTTGAGTGAGTCGGATGATTTCCGAATATGAGATTTTGCCGTTTGTTGTTAGATGCTGACACCCTGCAGGGTGCAGGAGACAGTGACAGGCAGCTCGTCACAGCGTCTGAATGTGTTTCTACAGAGATGAGCATTTTTGTCAGTGGGTGTGTTTTGGCTCAGACTTTTTTTTTTTCTGTGTGCTTCAACTTGCTGCTGTAAATGCAAATAATCACACAGGGATGCATAAAGTTCATGATCTTATTCCCCCAAGAAAAATTCAATGAGCTCTTTGTGTGTGCGCACATGGAAATAACCTCAAAACTGTGGTTTGCATGTTGTTGAATCAGTTTTTTTTTCCTTTTTGTCCACAGCAGCTACCCAGTAGAGAGCAGTGGTGGCGGGCTGCCAGCCAAAGTGAAGAAAAGCAGAAGCAGTTTAAGCAATGGCAGCATCAAGAAGGTGGAGGCGAAGAAAGCCCTGAGCTTGGAGGCCGCCCAGCTGGAGATCCAGCAGCAGCACAAAACCCTCACGAGACAAGTAGCAGTCAGGTAAGACCGAAGGGGAATGAGTAAGAATAACACCAAGTGCCATCAAATGTGGGCCAAACCACAGCCTTGTTGTTTTTCTACGCTTAACACCGTAACAAGTGTTCCATTTGAAATCTAAAAGTGTAGAAACATACCCTCCAGACCTTTAAATTCTCAAACATGCAGGGATGATTTTATTTCACTCTTGAAATGCAGAAAATTGTTCAAGTAGTGGAGACTCACGGCTTACACACATCACAAGACCGAGCCTAACTCTGAGCGGCTGCTGAGTCGTGATGCGCACATGACCACACAGCCGTTGCAGACCCACTGGGTTTTCACATGATCCGAAGTGTGTGGGGTAGATACGTGGTGTTTGTTGGCTTGAAGCACAAACTCCATCTCGACCGCCGCCTACACGACTGTGTGGTTTTACAGCAACATACATAATTTCATATAGGGACTTTTCATCAACTAAAAAAATTCGAATTATATACAAATTAAAGAAAGCTGCTGCGAGTATGAGACTTAAAACACAAATTTGGAACAGGACTCTGTCATCTGAAATCCTTTCTTTACACTTCCATTTGCACATCTTGTCTTCACAGGTCACAGACGTTTGATGGCGACACCAAGGGCTTTGAGAGGACAGAGAGCAACGGCCCACAAAGTGTAAGGCCCACATTTTAATTTTACTGTTATTTTCATTTCTGTCACATGAAAATACCGTCCTTGGTTACTTTTAGTACCCTGTGTAATGAATTACTCTCATGTGATGTCTTCATCTTTCAGAGTTTCATGAAGCACAACAAAACATTCCACAAGTTGTTTCCAGACATTCCGAAGAGTGAAGACTTAATACACGGTAGGAACACGGAAACAAAAAATATGCAGCTCAATTTTAGTCTCACATGGTTCACTCGTTTATTTATTAATCTATTTTTCTTTCTCCAGCATACATCTGTGCCCTGCAAAAGGAAGTGCCCTACCATGGTCGGCTGTACATCACTGACACCCATGCCTGTTTCTACTCCTCAGTTCTACTCAAAGACACTAAGGTGACCCTGCTTTTACAAACACCCATGTTGTAAAGTATGTTCTGTAATACCTCACACTAACGTTCTTTTTGTGTTTGCTTTTATAGTTAGTTATTCCAGTCTCCTGCATCTTCATAGTGAAGAAACAGAACACAGCTTTACTTGTACCCAACGCCTTGTCCATCCGCACCACAGGAGGAGACAAGGTCAGCATCACACCGAGAACAGCACTGTTTTCAGGTTTCATCGTCAGCCACTCGGCTAACATTCCCGTGTTGTTTCCCTTTCTCTTTAGTTCCTGTTTGTGTCCCTGCGGAATAGAGAATCATGTTTTCAGCTGCTGCGTTCATTATGTCCTCAAATAGAGGTGAGTAGCTCTTAATACTTTGGAGTTTTGGTAAATAGAAATAAGGTCATGTTTTTTTTTAACTAACTCTTTGAAAATTATAATCCTGACATTAAAAAACAGATTTCATGTTCTGAACTGTGAGTTTTAAAGTAGTGCAACTGTGTCAATTTGCTTGTTGCAGAAACTGGAAGTCTTTTGAATTCATCTTGCATTGCATCTTGTGCAACACCTCTGAACATTTTATGAAGCAATACTTGAATTCACTCCACTGAGCATGAGAATGCAGGCTCTCAAATCTATTCTATGAACCGCCTCCACGATAAGACTGTGAAAATAGAAGTTGCCTGAAATATTTTTGTTTTTATTCATAGAAATTTCCTTTTCTTCGCAGGATGCAAGCACAAATAGTAGCCCAGTCTTCTCGTCAGCTGAGAACAGCTTTGATAAAAGTAAAATTGTGGTAAGAAACTTTTTCTCAATATCACTCAGTTTAAAATGTCATGGGTTGTTGTCATGGCGTTAAATATAACATTTCTTTCATGAAAGCATAATTACCTTAGCCTGGAAGTTCCTGGGACACAGGATGATATGGTTTCTCTATGAAAGAGAAGAGTGTAATGGTATTCTTTCTTACTTTGACAGAACTCCAGTCAGTCCAGTCTGGACGACAGCTTCGACCAGTTCGATGGCTCAGAGTCGCAATCTTTACAGGACCAGCCTCTGCACAGACCGCTCAGAGGTGAGGGCTCAGCCCCAGTTTTTAACATTTTACTTAACACCAGTAAGCTCAGTGCAGTGCCTGAAAGGATCCTTATTTCTGTCAATAGAACTTAATGATAATCCTCCCTTGAAAGACAAACTTGCTTACAGACTGAAAATACAGCTGGCAGTGTTTTTATCTTTTGTGTGTCAACTGGCTAGACCAGAAGTGAGGACAAAGAAAGAGATCTGAAAGCAGGCTAACACTACCCCCCCCCCCCCCCCCCCCTCTGCTCCTCTTCCTCCTCCAGAGCCAGTGCCTAATGGGAACGTCTCAGCTTTCAGGAGTCTACACATGCAGCCAAGCGAAAGCTCATCCTCAGAGGAGCTGTCAGTTTCAGGTGAGATGCACATTAGACTGTGGCCAAGTCTGCAAAAACTCAGATCCAAAAAAGTGTTTATGTAATAATTTTAATGAGAATTGTCCTATTGGAGTTAATATGAGCCACATTCACCGACATGTCCAGAAATATATCTTGGTTTCAGTGAGTGAAAATATTATTTTTGGTTGAATGCAACTTTTTTTCTAGCATTTATTCTCTGGAGCCAATTTTTTTAGATAAAAGATGATTTCAGATGTAAAACTGCATTAAGCTAATTCTGGTACAAAGCATCAAATGTTTGTATTTTTGTTTACATGATCTTATCGACTCGACAAAATCAGATTAATTACAAGCAACCTCCATGAGATTCTGTATTCATGCTGTGTGTGTGTGTGTTCATTTCCTTCTCCAGGCTCAGGTGGATCGTGGGTTTGGAATGTGACAGAAAAGGCCAAGTCCCTGCTGGTTCAGAGAGAGGCCAGCACCCTCAACACTCTGCTCTTCATTTACTTGATTTTGTGAGTCTCATACCATTTCTTCTTCCTCCTTCTCTTTGTTCTTTTTTTTAAAAAAAGTACCTTATCTTGTGTTGAGCTTGTCTACATCTGCGTCTCTTTTTGTCACACCTGCCTTTGTAGTCAAACTAGATGATCTAGCATGATGTCGTTACATAATGGCAAAAACTTGCTTGACAAAACATCAAAAAGATGAGAATCTTCTTGTTACGGCACGACATTCCCTTTTGACAAGCTAGGTACTAAACAAGAATTTAGCAGTTTAACCATTGAATTTGACTCCTCGTATCGTCTGTTCCAGGGTTGTGCTGCTGCTGCTGTCCTCTGGCTACATTGGTTTACGTATCGTGGCTCTGGAGGAACAGCTGACATCCCTGGGGGCTCTACCTGAGTTCACCTTACAGAGCGGGTAAGCAATCCTTCTCTTTCCACCTCGTGTTTTTCTTCTGTCGCTGTCGTTGTTAGAGTATAAGCCTGCAAAAAGACCTCTTGTAAGTGTGTTACAAAAACTTACCGTCCATCATGCGTTCCTCTCACACTAGTTGTTTGTGGCATTCACAAGTGAGAGTGAAAAACAGGACTATAGATTTCTTTTTCTAAAACTCCTCATGACAAACTAATCCTTGTTTTCATGAGCTGAACTGAAAATTATCAGGAAGGCCATGAGTACCCTTTGCACAGAATTTTGCAGACTACAGTCTCACACTGATAGTTCCTATTCAAGCTGTTTACGTTGTTACATAAATGTTTTGCTCTCTATCGCGGAAACATCATAGTAGTTCCTGTTAAAGGTGTAGCCTTGCTGCAGAGTCACTAAATATTTGAGTATTTTTAGGTGTGTATTGGATTAGCGCTCAACTGGTTCCCTCCTGTCTCTTTCCAGATACCGCCAAGACACATAACACTCAGCGACTGGAGGAGAGATCGGTTGACTCATGACTGGAGGATTATTATCACATTACTGGCCTCTTCCTGCAGAACACAGCGGGAGAAACTTCACTTACTGTGCTCCTGAATGCGGCCAGTGCTGTTTGCTAGAGGAAAAAAAAAACAGAACAGCCGACCTGTGCAATTTCAGAGACAATTTGTTAACTTGAAGGGCTATACTTCCTCCTAGTGCAGTAACAAACGGACATGCCAGGACTTAGTCCCACAGAGCCGAGCCAAAACGCGTCCACACACACTGCCTGGCTGCAGCGTGTCTGACATTCAAACCAAAGCCACGCGGCTCGAATTTAGCATATTTGCCACACTAGCCAAGTTTGACGGGCACTCTGACAGAACCTGTTGCTCATCCGGGAACTTCTGTTCTCCACCATCCTTCATATTCATACTCCTCTCCCTGAGCATGCAGTCTGAACAGGGCTATACCAATCAGCATTAGACCGCTGTAGTGCTTGTAATTGCACCTCAACACCAGAGAGGTAGTGCTATGCATAGCCAAAGATGCACACAGTGCACGTCTTTTGCATGAGTGCACTGAGATGACTTTTTAGTGATTTTTCTATCGCTCATTTTCCCTTCTGTCCTTGGACGATTTATACAAATCTGTCTCTGTCCTCAAACTCAGTATCTGTCGGGGCATTTCTCTTCGAATGGTTCTGTAATCAGCTGTGGGTTGAAATGATGATCGATGAAATCTCAAAATCAGACCAGCCCGCAGAGGCTCGACTTTCTCCTGATGGTCTTTCCCTTTTCTCTCTTTCTCCAACCAGCATTGATTGCAGTATTACTCACCTCGTCTTTGGTATGATTTAAAGTGGTTTAATGATCAATGCTCCGAGGTTGATTTTTACCGAGTTGTCTCGGCTGGATGAATGCATCATCAGTGCACAGTTAGTTCGCACAGTAAGACATGAAGAGGTCGTACCAGTGGTCTATCAAGTGTTTGTGTACCGTAAGATAAAGTTAAGAGTTTGTTGGTATGGTAAAAAGTACAAACCTCTTTCTATGGCTGGCCTCTAGTGGCATTTCTAGAATCGTCAGGTTATTTAAAGTAGCACCAATAATGTATTTCTAATTTTCGTGCACATGTCCGCGATATCGACACTTAACTGACACAGTATGTGCATTCACACTCTTAAACCAGAGAGGAGATAAGCTGCCGTGCTTGCTGTAAGGTCCAACATTTCCACAGCAAAACAAGTGGTCCCATAAAGAAATTTCAATATGCAACCAATTATTATGCATGGCAAAAAATGTGATTTATCTTTGTGTGATGTTTTTAAATGGAGATCGGTGTTCGTGGGAGAGAAAATGTGTAGGAAGAAAAGAAATAAAAACAAATGTGAATGAAGGAACAGCTCAAGCGAGCTTGCGCACTTTAAAAAAAAAATGTGTTGTGCCTGTCACAAGGACACGGGGTTTTGGATTGAGAAGAAATGGCAAAGCTAGCAATCTGTGGTATCTGATGGTGCTAAGACTTTTTTTTAAAAAAATTAGTTTTCACTCAGGGGTGGTGGGCACTACCTGCCACGTGGTTTTAGGATGTCATCTCTTCCTTTGTCATTTCAAAGTGTCGTGCGCGTGATGGGGTTCACATTTTGTACGTCTCAGCTTTGGTGGTTTTCTCAAATGTCCCCTTTGAGAAATAACACAACTTGATCATTGAGATTCATTTGACTTAACTGACTTGTAAATCGTGTTCAGCTTCTCAAAATGCTTGTTTTTTCTTTGCCCGCCTCTTATGAAGCTTTTTAAACTAACCTTACAATGCATATCCACCTCACAGCCCAAAAACTCAATACCACCCTTCTTGTGGAAAGTTTATTTTTTCACAAGTCGTAGCGAGATAACTTTGACCACATCATTTTTGGAGTTGGTCATATTCTCATGTTTGGTTCTGTTTAAATGCCATATACTGTACTGTCGGTTCTTCTAACCCCCAGCAGGGGGCAGCACACACATACACTGTCCTTGGATGGACTCAATGCAAGACTTTAAATAATGAGGGCAGTATTTGTGTGGTTTTGCACTATTCAAAGTGTTGTAAATAATTTTGTATCAATTGTTAATGTCCTTAATTCTACTACGGTCCTATATATATTTATTGCATTCTGTGTAATTCAAAGTAGTCTCCGTGAGATGACTTTGCTATTGTTCAAAATAAATCAAATGTTGCGAAGTAAATAACATCCTGTGTGTTTTCTTTGAACCTCTGTTTTTTTAAAAGATTTATTTATTGACAATACATCAAGGTACAATTATCTTTTTTTTATACAACATGTAAAATATAATAACAGAAGATTAGATAATATAACTTGCAACCCTCCTCAATTTCTGTCACAACACCTAGCCCTTTCTGGACATGTTAGAAAAAAAGAGAAAGAAAAGGATAAGACAATGTGAGAAATCCAACAGGTTTAAAAAAGTAGAAAAGTATGTATTCAACTGAGAGGATTAATTGAAAGGAAAGATGCTAGACAGGAGTTCCATTTTCTATTAAATGTTCAAGGTTTTCTCCTTACATTGTACAAAATCTTCTCTGGAGTGCAAGATGATGAAAGTTTGTTCAGCCAGTGCTTTTGCAATGCTGGGTTTTCCGATTTCCAGTTTGAAATAATGATTTTTTTTGCAGCTGTGCTGGCTAATGACACAAAGTATTTCTTATATGCGGTATAATTAAGCATATAGACATCTCTCAAGAGCCAAATCTTAGGCTGAACCTGCTTTCACACAAGATACGATCATTTGAAACATGTCAATATGTCCACTAAACTGCAAAGTTTGTGATTTCCAGCAGTGTGGAGAAATACACCCATACATTGATTTATCAACATTTTGTCATTGAAAACTTTCCAGTAATTTCTAAAGATGTTGCCAGGGTAGATCATCAAGGGACAAGCCTGTTTTACAATGAATCTAGAAGACGCAATAGCTTAAAATCAGCCTTCATCTGTAAAGACATTATTGATAACAGATCATCTGTTATTGTCTGTCTGAATAGCATTGACTGCATATTAACACTGATTAAATGTTCCACTACTGATCAAAGTTACACCCAATGTTTTTAGTTGTGAGATGAACAAATTTACCACAAGTCAACACTTTTAACTTCTTCTTTGGGTAAACGCAGTATAAATGTAGTAGCTGGGCTTTACACTGTTTGTAAGTGGTGAAAGGCTGCCATCTAGTGGACATTTTTTATACTCATACTACTCCAGAAACTTATTTTAAAATGAAAATTTAAATTCTGTTTATAGACCTTAACTCCTGGGCACACATCACCCAGGAAATTAAATTCAAACAAGTCCTTGAAATAAAAATGTATTGAAGTTAAAGAGGTCTGTGATTCACAGATATAACTGTGAACATTTTATTTTAACCTTGTCAGAATAAAATATGTTGTGTGGTCATTATGCATTTTAGAGTTTGATGGTCTTATGTTTCAGGTACCATGAGTTGTCAGAGTATTTTCTAAGTTAATAACCTCATATGGAAAAAAAAATGTGATCATTTCTAAATGATGGAGTCGAAATAGAAGAAAATATCAGTCACTGCAACCACACAGGATTTCAAGATTACTATTTATTCCATTCTAGATACTCAAACGCAGCAGTGGAATATGCAGCAACAGTCTGCGAGATAACCAGTGTGTTCATGTTCAGCTGTCTGGGTTGTTTGAAGGAGCAGGTTCTGCCGCAGTCCGCTGGTAAGCACAGAGCTGAAACACGCCTAAATGAAAACGTGGAGAAAAACAGACTCTGTTTTTTTTTTTTAAAAGGTTAGGAAAAACAGAAACACCCAGAATAACAAGTCAAGGATTATTGTAATGTTACTACTGTCAGTAACCTTTGTCAAGGGCGTACTACTTTTACAGATACTGCCAAGACACATAACACTCAGCGACAATCCTACAATTACATGTTACACAAGAACAGTAGGAAAGAAGAAACTAAATGTTTGATTGTTTTAGTTTCTTTGGGGTGGACTGGTTTAATCTAGAGGCAAAAACAGCTTTCATTAGCAGCTGTACAACCAACTAAAGGCCTGAGGGTCAGTCTAAAGTGTGAGTGCATGCTTCAGATGGTTTTAGTCAATGTACAGATTTAGCTGCTGACTGAACTCATGCAGGACACTCTGATAACAGTTACCTTCCCCCACAGTTTACACAAGCCACAAATTGTAATAAAAGAAAGAAAATGAATGCATGAAAACAGTTCATACCTGCTGCAAAAGCCAAAATGACGGCCACCCAGCCAATGATGTAGGACCAGGAGAAACGCCAGTCCAGGAAGCGTTTGCCAAAGAAAGTGACGGTCACTCCGGTGTAAATGGCCAAAGCCAGCAGAGCAAGAAAACCTGAGTGTGAAAGTGAGAGGATGGAGGAAACTTTAAAAATCCCTGCAGGAAGTTGTCAAGACATGTTAGGTCAAAGGTCAAAGTTTCTAGTACATTCTTCACATCTTATCTCACACTAAGTATTGCCCATAGACTATTAAAAAAGGTAATTGCAAAGTTGTATTCTAAACCTATGTAAGCATGTAGAAAATATCCAAAAAGCATCACCCTGAACATATAAGTTATTTGTGAAAGATTGAACTCGTTAATTGTTAACCTAAACCTCTAGCAGTGACTCACCTGAGACCATCTACCATTGTTAGCTGAATGCTAAACTCCTGGAAAATCTATTCTCCCTCCCATCTCTACTGTGTTCATCACAGAAAACTTGCCACATTGATCGAACATTTAGGACATAATGTTGAGGACTGTCTGTTGATGTTACCTGACAGGACGAGGGCGATGCCCCCTGTGCGGACCCTCCTGTTCTTGGTGCCATTAGTGAAGGCGCTCAGGCCGAGCACCACGCCTGCAAAGCAGCTCAGCACAGCCAGCAACATGAAGGCTCGAGTGGCATCCCAAAAAGCTGGACACAGAGGAGTCAAGACATGTGCACGAATTACCTCGTATGACTGAATGTGTCCGATATACTGACATTTCTTTTAATTCAAAAGTTTTTATAATAATCAGAGGAGTTGTTTTCTCTCAGACTGTTAGAAGTGTCTGACGTTTTATGTTTGTTTTTGAACACTAATGAAGCCATTAGTGCCAGCATTGCTCTCATCAAATAATAAAATCATAAAAAAATCATAAAATGAACAATTCCATCTATGAATATTAAATGTAAAGAAAAAAAGGAAAAGGGCCAATAAAAAAAACAATAAAGTCCATTATTTTTTAAATTATAATTATTATTATGAGGAAAAAAGTAAAAACTCTGAGTTTCAACTTTTTTCTCAGAATAATAGTAATTAAAAAATTATTAACCTACTGTTAAATATTAGAGAATAAAAAGAGAGAAAGCATGGTGCATCTGAAGTCATACGAGTCTCCAAAACCACTCACCTACAGTTATGGTGTGGGCGTGGCATTTGTGGTTGATGCAGAACCTCCAAAGCCCCTGATTGGCTGAGCTACCAGAGTATCGATACTGCATCCAGAAATCTGTAGCTGTCGAGACGATAAGAAGTACGAGGGCAGCCACACCGCACAGTGTGCCTCCTCCTGCTAAAGTATACAGCATTGTGAGGAAGGGCTGTCCAACACATTCAGCAACTGTCCGGGAGAGAGAGAGAGCAAAGAGTCGAATTTTATGGACTTTGGCAGACTGCGTCAGAAGACCTGGACAAAAATGTCTGTTAACATCAGTACAGAACAATTAGATTCTGGGAGGTAAATTGGAAAAGAGACATCACCCACATAATCACATAAAGACATCATTACATGAAGTGCATTCTATTCTATTCTATTCTATTCTATTCTATTCTATTCTATTCTATTCTATTCTATTCTATTCACCCTGTGTGTAAATGTAAAGTATGACTCCTTTGACCTGAACCTTGTGTGTCACTGCTTTTGAAGGTGTTGTATAATGCAATATCACAATAGAGACTGTGCTGTTATATCTAATATCAGCACATCCATCGCACATTCTTTGACTGAATCATAACTCTGCTCATATTCAGTGTAACAGCAAAACCTCAAATATACAACTGCATAATTATCTGCATGAAAATTGGGTAGTTCCATAATCCATGGACATTTTATTTGACAGTAATACTGACTACCATCATACACCCTCTTGCAAATCAGGCATCACAATCGTAGAAGTGGATGTGACCGATTTTTTTTCTGCTTCCTTAATTTTCAAAGTTATAAAAAATTAAAATGTTTGATATGGAAGTTGCATATGACTGCCCTGATGGACTTTACATGATCAGTTTAAGCACGAAATCTGACAGAGAAGATGGTTTAATCTTGTACCAGAATCAAAACCTGCAAAACCTGAAAACATCGCCTTATCCTGCACAAAATGTTAAAACTTGAAGAAAAGTTTCAAAATTTTATCAATCAAGGAATGAACTTTTCAAAAACAGACATCAACACATTGCTGACAATAAGTTCATTCATATTCAAGTGACCTGGTCAAAATTGGTCATTGCCCAGCAAAGCACTTGAGCCAAACCTCTGTGTGACAATAAGCCTGCCTATCAGGCAGTTCAGAACCATTGTTCACCACTAATTCCCCTCTTTGCACCACAAACCAATCTGTCAGTGCCAAGCAACTGAACTGTCAGCAGTGTTGCTGTCTGTCACACAGCCAGCAAGCCGACGCTATCACACACTGAACAGCTCAACACCTGTACTCACTTATTGACCTTCAACAACATCAAACTCCAGAGTCAAGTCCAAATTGGACCTCGACATTTCACTCACAAATTTGCAGCCATGAACAAGCAGAGAGTCCCAGGCTCAGTTAGTAAGCAGTAAACATCTGGGTAAAATTAGGTACAAATCTGAGGCCCACAAACATCATCTCCTCTGAGTACTTCCTTTTGTTATCCAGCAGCAGTTTCTCATTTGTTTTGTTGTCCTTCAAAAGAAAGAAACTTGTCCTTAAAGTACAGGGAAAAAAGCCATCTGTGTTAGTCCGTTTTTGTTTTGTTTTCTTTTAATACCTCTGCTCCGGCCGGTGTCTCTGCAGTGTTGCTGTCTGTAACTGTGTGTCTTTCCTTTTTAAGCCCTGTACCCCTGGCTCACATTGTCCAGCTCACAAAAGAGGGAATGATCGAGTGCAGCATGTGAGAGATGCTAAATCCCCCCTCGCTTCTCTCTGTGCTCACCTCCATCCCTCTATCATCTCTTTATTTCTCTAACCTGATGCACTTTGTTCATCTTTTTGAACCACTACTCCACATTTTGCTTCATTTCACTGACACACAAGAGGAGAATAACAATACTTCTAAATGCATCCATATTACTTCTTGCATTCAAACATGAATACACGACACTAAAAATTGATGTGATGGCATTTTGCATCTTTATTTCATCAGTGAATTAACAATTTCTAACTTTTCACTTCAAAAAAATCATTTTATTCAAAAGCAGTTATGACATTTGGCAACAGCCAGCAACTTTTTTATTTTCACAGTTTGAACCACATTGACCTCTTGGCAGCTCCATTGTTTCATATTTGTTTGCACCAACACTTTCAAAACCTCACCAGCTTCAAATGTAAAATAGCATTATGAGGTTGAAGTAATGCAAAATATAACAAACAATTCATAAAATGTATGACATTCTCTGTCTTTAACATCCCTTCCTCTCTTTCAAAATATCAGATTTCTGCATAGGTGATTGCTGAAAGTGAAGAAGAAAGAATCAGATCCTGTTAGTGAAAGGTAAAGATGTGACTGGGTTTGTCGTTTCACAATGTGCAATCTGACAGCATTCATGTTTAAAGTGCCTCAATACCACTGTCTTGACTTTCTGTCATCACTTTTTAACAACACCAAGACCACAACATGAAGTTATCAATCAAATGTGCTTACAGAAAGATCTACAAAAACATGTTTGAAAACTTCAACTACAACATTTACATGTTCCCATGTCGTAAACTGACATTTTATCACTGCCACAATATCTGTCCCCAATGATAACAGATACAGATGGAAAATTATTTGGAATTTATACAAAAGTCCACAAATCAGATCATTTCTGCATGGTGACATCACTTGGATTTAAAAATGACCAGGCAATGGGGAAAAATACCAAAGTAAAGCTGCAAATAAATAAATAGATAAATAAATCTCTCAGAAAATCTCTACAAATGTTACAAAAAGGCACATTATGATATGCATAACTGAACGTGGCTTCTTTCCACAACGTAAAGGGTGCAGCTCACTGCTTCTTGAAGTGACCCTCATGTTTTGTAGTTCTGAAAACAGATGACTAAAATGTAGTCCAGTATTGTGAGGGGAAAAAAAGAGATAAACATACTTGTCGGTGTGCTTTCAGTGCTCCTATTCATGCCTTTAATTACCGGCATCATCAGTCATCGATCAGCTCTTAATGACATCTTTGCTCTGCTAAAAAAAAAAGCAAAAAGTAGAAACATGTATTCTTAATCATTACTATCGCTTGAATTGTGACTAAAAGATTTACATTTACACTTTATTTTTACACATTTGCCAAATGTTCTTGTTCCTCATTTAATTTGCTTTACTTTAATTTCACGCAAACTCTCAAACTGCAAAGTCAGAAATAGATTTTTAGGGCGATGTGTTTGCTTGGACACACACAAAGACGTGTAAAGTAGTGTGGAAACACACAAATAACCCCTCACCCCAAACACACATTTACACACATACAGTTTACTTTATTTTGATCAACATATAAACAGCTCACTGTATGTAGCCAAATGTATACACACACACACTCATACACACACCCCACAGTTTGTGAATCCCATGTTTTGACTCTGTGTCCCTGTGGCTCTTGCTGCTGTTAATCGGTGTTTGTCCAGATGAGAACCTCAGGGGCCAGGCGCCCAGAGGACCACAGTTCGATCTGCAGAGGAGGAGAGGAAGGTCTGGTCATGAGGATGCCACCTGCACTGGATCACCTTGTCCCAGTGCTCCCCTGCTACTGTCTGAGGGAGGGGCTTTGTGAGGTCACCTGAGGTCAGAGGAAAGCAAATGTTACACAGGCGTGGCCATCTGTGAGCTCAGAGACAGCACTGACATGCATTAATATGGTGGACTCAAGATAATGGGATACAGTCAGTGGGTGTTATGGATCTCCTCCATATAACTGGCTCCTAAAGGGACATTTTTTTATGAATTGTAAAAATTAACCTCTCTGTTTAAAATTGCAAGCACCATTTCCAATTAACTAATTCAAATGACTTGTTATTCCTAACCTTTTGTGGAAAGTGTGTGTGTAATAAAAAACAATTCTTACCTTGGAGGTCACTGATGATGATCTTGTTGTCATAGGAGCCGGTGAGGAGATGATGGGCCCCTGGTGAGAAGCGCACAGAGCGAATGTCGCTGCCGTGTGGGCGGTACGACTGCACTATGCGGCCTCCTTTGATGTCATACAACATGCATGTGCTGTCCTCCTGACCTGTGGCCAGCAGACGGCCACTGGGATCCACTGCCACCGACGCAACTGCACTTCCTGTATGAGACAGACGAGTTAAATGTTTGCTGACTTTTGTTTTTCCTGACAAAAGCTTAAATATAAATGATGGAATCTCACTGAGGTCTCTGCCAGTTTGGTATAGAAAGTTTTCTGTGACCTCTATTAAAAGTCAGGATGTAACTCACCAGAGCCATGCAGAGTTGTGCCCACCACCCGTACACAGCTGGGCACCCGCAGGTCCCAGAACCGGACTGTTTTGTCTTGGGAGCCAGACGCAATCATCCAGCCTCCCCACGTGTACAGAGTCAGAATATGACCTGTTCACACAAACAACAAAGTCTTACATGTTTTTGATGTGTTATCTATACTGAGAAGGTTCTGAAGCAACTCATATTCTAATCTAACAGAAACTGAACAATCAACAAGTCTTAAATCGCTACGTTGTTTGGTCTTTCGGACCAAAGCAGAACCAAAATGATTGGTGTGAAACCTCCCCTGGACCTTGGTCCGAACCAAACAGTCGCACCTTGGTCCGACCAAAAGCGGTGGTCTCAGTCTGGACCAAATAGGACAGCGGTTTGGTACATGCTCAGTATGAAAGCATTATTTTGAAAGGTTTGGACCTTCCTATCAATCACAGGATCACACACTTTCTCCGACGACGATGAAGTTGTCGTTTAATTATAAACCTCATAAGACGACCTCGGATCAGCATTATGAACAATTTTTCAAGTTGTCGCTGTTGGTGGTATAAAAACATCAATAATATGATGGCAATTTCATTCATTATTGACAAAATTAAATTCCTGCTCAACATGTTGACATCAGACGGCCGCCAGCCAAATGACCAATCAATGTAAACTGCGGAGACACGCAAAGTACGCAGTTGATGACGGTATCACGTAGGTTCGTCATGTAAGTTCGGTTAGTCCGTTTGCAGTAATGCGAAACGTCCGTTTGCGAAAACCATAACAGACCGAACCAAATGTATACAATGTAACAAAAACACAGACTTTGGTCCGGACTAAGGTCTGGACTTTCAGGTGTGAAAACACTCTTAAAGTACCAAAACCAGGCGATACCATCAAACTGTAACATCAAAACTTCTCACACTGGAAAGCGCCAATGATGACATACCAGTATGTCCACTCAAGGCGTGGAGACCTTGTCCTCTCTGACAGTCTGTTGTGTAGATGTTACAGTCTCCGGCTCCAGCACTGATCAAGATAGATCCACCACTCTCAGGGCCCTCCATGAAGGCCAGGTCCCTGATGGTTCCATCATGCATGCTAAACTCCAGGTCTGGACCTAAGTCAGAGGTATACATTAGCTACTACAGGCTTAAGGAAAAGAGAACAGAATTACCCTTTTTCAGATATAGAAAGTTCTTGAAGGTTGGCTGGTGATCAGTTTCATGCTGATCTCTAATATTCAAGTTTGTTTCTAGAAGAGATACTTTACACATGCATGTTGAAGCAAAGTAGTACCTGTAGCATTGCAGGTGTCTGCATTGAAAGGCAGCACCTTGACATATTTATCATTCGAGCCAGTAGCCAGAAGCTGCCCACAGTGACTCCAGGCTACACAGTAGATCGACCCTTTGTGGTGTTTGTTCCTCCTGAAGCGCACCACTGGCTGTTTGGTGGCACAAGAACCACTGAAGTACCAGGAAAAAAAACACAAATAAAAAAAATGAAAACAGATTTTCCACAATGGAATTTAAGTGTTATAAAAAAAACATTTCTCTGTGTAGACATAGATGATGGTACTACCTGGGGCTCAGTGTATCTGGGTAAGCACACACTCTCAGGGTTTTGGAGTTGGAGCCCACAGCGTAGAGCGTTCCAGCTGGATGGAAAGCCACTGCTCGCACCGCCTGTGTGTCCTCCAGCTGGCTCACTTTAACAAACTGTGTTTTAGACTTCCCTGGCTGTAGAGGATGTGGAGAAAATCTTCTGATAAATGATGATCTATGCGTGCATCAGTGCAGGATTTTAGACACTTCAGTCTAACAGGTCACATTACATAATGCAGTATTTATTCTGACTGGTTGGTGAGGTACAAAAAAAGCAGGGCAAGCAGTACAATAAAAATCTGTGATTGATATTAATAATATGCTTTAGCAGCTTGTTGACAGTTTTCTGTACCTCGTGTGAGTTACGTGTCCCGGAGCTACAGGAGTCTCCTTGGGCTGTTGGACAGGACGCTCTGATCCTCTCAGCACTGGAAATTTACAGAACACACACACAAACTATTATGTTCCTTTCAAGCAGCAGGTGGAGCCGGAGAGAACCTGTGGGCGGCTCAAATAAAATACATAAAGCATGATTGGGATTTACTTAATTTGCTATTTATCGCCTAAGAAATTAACTTTAATCCATCGAAAGTTTCAAAAAAATATGGCACTAAAACCAGTACACCAAGTTGATATTTTGGCTTTAAAATGAAGCAACATTCATTAGTCCTCTTACCTTTTACTAGCTGGAACGGGAGACTCGCTGAGGGAAGGTAACCCATGACTCCCAGTCCCTGATGGGTGGCTGCTGACCAAACCACCTGGCTTGTCCCGGTGCCCAGAGTCTGGGGTGTGCCTGGTGCTGGTGGTTTTGGGACTAGAGGAGCTGACGTTCCCTGGGAGCCCATTCTTTTGCTTGCCAAGTTGTGATATCACTTCATCTCCTCTGTGATCGATGCCCACATTCATCTCCTCCAACTTCTGAATGGATCTAAACAAAAGTTATTTTCTTTAACAAAGTAGCAATAACATTGTTTAGGGGTTTATTTATAATATTTTTGTTATTCAAACCAAGACAGAAACAATAAAAAACAGACAGAACACACAAGAACAAGCTGTTATGCAACTTGAGAAAAATAATGTTATTGAGTGCCTGTACTTTAGCACTTTTGGCTGAGATGAAATAAAAGAAGCAAGATGGTCCTCATCTTCTGTGACCAAAGGGGTCCATTTCTCCTGTTTTTATGTAAAGGTTGTGCTTGGGGATCAAGATCCAGGACCCTAACACTATCCTGAAATCTTTTAGATTACATCTGATGATGTGGTTCCAAGTCTGTTTTGTTGTTGTTTTTTGCTTGCGTTTAACTTTCACTTTAATTTTTTCACTGTTGTGTTTGAGATTGCTAACTTAGAATTAGAAGTTACTGGAAAAAAAAAAAAAACAGATCAAAGTTCAGGCTAACTTTCAACTTTCACTTTTCTACCTGCTGAGGAAGGTCTCTGTGAGGTTGTTCTGGGTTCCATCCTGGGGCTTCACACCTCCCTCCAGCAGCATCTGCTGATAAAGCTGCCTCTGTTGCTGCTTCTGCTCCAGATGCTGCTGCACCCGGAGACGCTGCCTGTAATACTCCTGGATATGTTCAGTGGAGTCAAGACGCTACACAAACACACGTAAATAAGACAAATAAACACCTGTAAGTCTGGAAATATGACCTCTGAACTCAAGTGCCAAATTCTGACAGGATTTATTTGACCTCAACAGGTCCAGTAATCTGAATGACAGAATATTTATTATTGTTGTTTGGTGTTCTCTTCGACCCAAGGCAGAGCTCATTGCCACTAAACACACACATATACATGAGCACACACATCATATTGTAATAGACAAACTCTGCCCCAAGAGCCAACACTGAAAACTCTTCAGCTCCCAAGGCCTCATCCTCCATCATCTGTCCCATAAAAAAGTTTTCAAGGACCTCATCATATCCAGTGGGTCGACAGTATACACACACACACGCGCACATACACACACACACACACAATCCAATCTCAAGCTCCTTCGCTCTTCTAGATGGGATCTGGGATGCATAAAGATGAGGGATGATGGAAGCAGCAGGCCATATTGGGTGTGACTGCACATCAAACCAGATGATCTGCCTGCAGTGTCCCTGACCTTCGGCCTTCATGTTGAGACAGGGGGCAGGAGAGTGCTGGTGCCCCCTCAAACAGGTGAGGAGGAGAATTAGGAGAGGATTTATGGGGCACTGGAGGACTGGAAACGATGTGGCTCAGGGGTTCAGGGGGATTCTATTCTAAATCTCTTAAATCTGGAGTAACGACTGTGGGGGGAGTCAGACTGAAATCTTACTTTGACTTTGACTCGAGTGACCAGACGGGAAACTGTAAACATTTTTCCTTTTTACTACCTTTATAGAAGTCACAGATGTCTGATGTGCTCTGTACTTGTCACTGATCTCTGGTAAGCTCTATAATGTATCACACCAAATACTAAACCCAACACTGTTTATAATTTGAATGTCTTTTACCTCATTTGTTTCTGTGCTGCAGGGCGGTCCACCATCTTTTCCAGGAGTCAGAGGTGTGCGTGTGCCGTTGTGCCCATCAAGCCCCTGCCGCTGCTTCCTAAGGATAACAGATGAAAAATTCAACTGCAGGAACATTTTGGTGTCCTAAAAAAATTTGAGGGGGAGGATATATCTGCAAAAATATAAAGATAAACGATGTTTGATATGTTTTGTTTATTGGATTAAATGCTACCAGATTGAAGTTTCATACTAAACTGTGAGACTAATTCTTGTTCCAGCTGACCAACACCACAAATTTGACTTAAAATAAGCTATAGGTTACAGAAATACCTCCCCTTTTTTTCATTTTTTACCGGCTGTGTGCATCAGCTGCATCCAGCAGGTGGAGCCAGAGCAAACACATCGGCATCCAGCAAGCCTGACAGTGCTGACATTTGATCCTGAGGATCCTAACTCCGTCCATGAATTGGTGAAAGATTTTGTTTTCAGTTATTTGGAGGAATCTAAAAACATCTCGTTACAACAAATAAAAAAGTAGAAACAAATCATTTCTTTTGTTCAATAAATGCAGTGAAAAAAAAATACTGTGTGAGCTGAAGTTTGTATTTTGGGCTGTGAGCCCAGACAGCTACAGTAGCCAACAGTCAGGTCACAATATAGACTCTGATGAGACAAGATAGATCTTAACCTGGTCTTCAGCACACTTTAACACAAAGTATCTGAGCTGAATAAAAATAACAGTTATTTATGACCTAATTTGGTTTAAGGCCCAGTGCTTTGATTTGCAATTAGAGGCTGTCACTTGAAGCTTTAGATTATATTGCATCAGTCATCACTGAGCAGCAGTTTAGGACACTTTGTGAAGCACTGCAGGAGCTGACAGATGAGGTCGCATGTCTCTGTTAAAGCAGAGTTAATGAGATTAATGGAGCCACAGATTGTGTTGCACACCAAGATCTATCACTGGGTTTAATACCCAGGGTTGGACAAGCTGAAGGAAAAGCTCTGTAGGAACTTTCCTGAAGATGACATCTTCTAACTTGGATTGACAAACATACCAATATTTGAAATGAAAAATATTTCAGTATTTCTTTTTATTGCATATTAATCTGACTGTCTTGCAATTCTTCTGGAATTTGTTATCCTGTGCATAAAATGTTTAAATGTTAAATAAACTGAGGCTGCATCTGATTCAGATTTTCAAAATAAAAGCAGCATCTGTCAGAGAGTAAATCAGTCATTTATGCAGTCTATGTTTTTTTCTTATTACTTAAAGACAAAAGTTTATGTAGGATTGATTTTTTTAATGCCTGAAGTGTTGGACTGCAAGCATTTAAAACCCAACAGCCCAGGTGTGCCTAACCCACCATCCTTACCTCTCAGGTGAATCATCCTCCTGATGCACATTATTCTCCACCAGACTCCGGCTGAGGGACTTCACATTGGCCTCCATGCCTCTTTTTTCCTGGGATGCCAGACCATGGGACAGACCATCCAAAGCAGGGTTTAGGGATCTGGACATGTAGGTGTCAGCTGAATGAGGCCTCTGGCGGAAGGGTGAGGCAGGGCAGGGGGACAGACGGTTGATTAAAGGGGTGAGGAGGTCAACGTGGCCAGCCTTGCTGGGTTTCACCAGACGGTCTACATGAATGTTGAGGGTTTTTTGCTCAAAGGCGCAGGTGAAGGCACTCGGAGAGAGGTTCTGCAGCCAGGACAACAGCGACAGGTCCAGTTCATCACAGCCGTTCCCGCAGAGCAAATCCACACCGAGCAACACCTCTCCCTCTGTGATCTCCTCACCTGTTGCTTTACTCTACAACACAGAAAGAGGATGAGTACATCCTGACTGAAAGAAGTGGTTAAAGTGGGGTACACACATAACGGTTATTGGGCTGTTTTTGTCCCGATTTTCCTCCTTCCTGACCAAGGATGGAAATCGGCTGATTATCTTGAGTCGTATAAGATTATCTTATAAGATTATCCTGTGGTCTGAGGTGTGTTAAGATTGAATTTGTCCCGATAATAGTGTTTGAAATGAGTCAGGGGCGACAATCGTAATATTAAACTTGTTCAATATTTACGACCAAAAATCTTCATGTGTGTGGGGAAAGCCGACGACTGCCGACTCTCAAATCCGTGAATCGTGACATAAAATACATTGTAGCCAATCAAGAGTCAAGTTGACCTGACACGGAAAGTGTGGTGGACCTCTGAAATGGAGGACCAACTCGTTGAGCTGTAGGAAGCCCGAGAATGTCTTTTCAATGTCTCTGCCAAGTTGTACCACAACCAAAATGACAAGGTCAAGAGTTGTCATGAAATTGCCCGTGCCATGGAGATATAAGGTAAGATAATATGTAGCTCGCTGCTGATCTTGCTCCAACTGGTGTTGAATCAGTAACGGCTTTAACCTGTTAAAACGGTTAACTGTAACTTGCATCTCAAAGCAGTATTCAACCGTCTGCCACTGCTTGTATTTACCTGAAAAGTAGTACACATTGGATTTTCCTCGGACTTATAGTCATAATAGGTGGAGATCAGGAGTGTGTGTGTGTATGTGTGTGTGTGAGTGTGAGATCGGTGGTGGGACAGAATCTTTATGTGTGTGGTGAGCTGTGTTCTGAGCACAACACACACAATACGATCAGAAAAGGTTCAATGCCAGATGTTTTATTTTTATGTGTGGGGTCTCTAACAAATAAAAAATCACTTAAGATTTAGAAAATCATTGAGTGTACCCCCCATTAAACTCTTGAACCATCACTGCGGTTTCCTTGTGATTCTTTAGATTTTTTAGAGTTCAGTATTACCTGACAGAACTCCACACAGCACTCATAAAGGATCCCTTTGATGAGCAGCTGAAAGAGGCGGTTACCGCTTGCTCTGAAGCCCGCCTCACTCAGCTTCCTGTCTGCAGGGATGAACTCGGCCACCATGGCACAGGCTTCCTCAAAGCAATGGACACGCGCCGTACTCGGGTTCCAGTCTTTGAACTCTGCGTGGTGGGTGAGGCGAGGCAGGGTGAGGAGGAGGCAAAGCTTGCTGTAATCATCTTTGGTTGGGCAGAACTCCTCCAGGCTGTTCAGGCACTTCACTGCCTCCTGCATGGTGAGCTCCAGCTGTAAACGAGCAGAGGAGAAGGGAGTAGTTAGCTGTGAAGTTAGATGATGAGTTTGTTTTGTTTCCCAGCTGGTGTTCTCTAATTAGTGGCATGATAGATGCACTGATTTTAAAAGCTGACTAATAGTTCCTGGTTCCATATTTACTTACATTGTGAGGGTCTTCAGCAGCAGACATGGCATTATTTACACACAGAGCTTCTAGAAATTTCTGTTTCAGAATGATGTAGCGGAATCTGAAAATACACAAATCTCAGTATTAAAAAATGAACTTTAAAGAACGTCTACTGATACACCCTTATGTGACAAACCTGGGTTCACTGTGAGTGTGGTGTCTGGTAGGAAAGGGAGGCTGTCAGAAATATAAGATCATGCAGCTGAAGTGCTGAGGCTTGACCTAATTTAGCTCCCAAAGCTACCAGTCTCCTGTATTACTGGGAAGTCAACCCCAGTCATAACTGACAGGAAACATCGTCACGATTTATCTCAATATTAAGGGTCTTAGCTAGACCTTATGTTATCCACTGATTCCTCAATAAAGTCAGTCCTTTAAGCTCTTTTTGCTGTTGGCTGTGTATAAACATGGAAGGCACACCTCTATTTCTGGCAACTGTAAATAAAAGTGAAGCCAAAATACCTCCTTGATGTGCATTGACATGTTGATGACATGTTTTATAGTCAAGGCATGTGTGTAAGTTTGAAGATCTAGCAGGTGGAGCCACAGAGCTTACATCACACCAGCTTCACAAATTAATGCACAAATATAACTGAACAAAACTGTCAATCATGATGTCACATCCTCTCTTTCTAATGTAAAATATCTCAAAAGTCTTTGTTGATGAATAAACTCCATCAGCACGCAGAGCCATCAGGGGTGCAGAGATATCTCCTCATAAATTTTCCTCATGTATAAATTTATTGATCTTTTCCCATAAAAGTATCCAATAACACATCACCTCATTTATTTGATATATGAGTCGCACCTGACTATAAGTCGCAGGATCTAACTATCATCAAACTATGGAAAAAAGTGTGACTTATAGTCCGGAAAATGCGCTACCCACTTTGACAATATATTTGATTTGTTGGGCTCTAAAAGTTTTGGCTTTACTTTCAGGGGAGCTGTTGTGCTGTCCATGTTTTATGCCATCTATGGTATTTGAGATAACAAATGGCCAGTAAAAGCCTTATAAAAACTTACAAAAAATATATTTTCTAATTAATTAAAATATTCCCACAGAACATTTCTCTTACCTTTTCTTTTCAAACTTCTCCATTCCTTCCAAAGGTTGAATAAACTGCATCACCTCCTCCCACTGGCCATCAAGAATGAGTTGTCTGTTCAGAGCATCAAATTATCACAATTTGTGAAACTCCTGAAAACATTGATCTTGTCACAGTGACTTATTCAGTCCTTCTCTGTACATCATAAACTATAAATACTGATCAAAACTAAAAAGACAAAGTCCTCTGAAAATGATTCCATATATTAACAAACAAACTGCATGTATGTGCTATTGTGCTCTGCTCTGCATCAAAGTGTTACCTGAGGAACAGCATGTCATCAGAGTAGAGTCCGTTGATGACGCCGCTCTCCTTTTCTAAGGCCAGCATGCTGATGTGCAGCTTCCTGGAGTTCAAAAAGTCCAGAATCGCCTTGATCACCTCTGCCTCCTTGATGCTGATTGTCTCCTCTGCTGTCATGGTTACAGATGTGCGGCGGCCACTTTCAGCAGGCTAAGACAAAGGCAGAGACAGGAGTGGGTGGACATGTTATTGACGATGTGACACACTAAAAGGAAAATACTGTGTGTTGCCATTTTGTGTATTAAAGGAAAATCAAACTTCTTCTTTAACATACTTGATATTCCATGCAAAAGCTAAAGCTAAAGTATTTGTTGAACTAGTTTTATCAGATTTGATCAGCATTTAGTATCTCTAAATATATAATGTTGAGGCAACACTGGTGAGAGTTACAAACAGTCTCATGGATTTAGACAGAGAATTTCTCTGTACCCACCCCGTTAAGGTATTCATACTACATTCACACAACAGACCATCACATCCTGTTACAGAAACTAGAACACCTAATTGACATTAAAGGAACAGCAAAGAGCTTGTTTAAAGCCTATTTATGATCTTAATCTGTACACATTAAGAATCGCACACCAGTGTTACTCACGGCTTCCCACAAAGTACCAATCCTATTCACCATGTACGGCTTTGTGGGTACCACTACAAGGAAACTCTTATTCAGTGTTGTACAGATGGTACAAACTTACAATATCATTGAGGCCAGAATAGATCTAAATGTGAAAACCTCCCTTTAACACAAACAAATTTAAAGCTATGGTTCTCTAGCTTGTACTGATTGTGAAAGAAGAGACTGTATCCCTATAAATCTTGAATAAAATCTTTTTTTTTTAAAGTAGTACAGGAGGCAGACATAGATCTACAATGTTTGAACTAACATTTAACCGATCCCAAGAAGACTGCCATGGACTTGATGCAACACGCACCCCTTGTCCACTTTATCTCTTTCCACCAGTATGCACTCATTTGTCATAAATCATGTTATTAACCTTGTTTCTTCCTGTGAAATATTGTTGCAAACCACCAGCAATAGACTACTTACTTAACTGCTGATCATATAGCTCAAATTGTCACTATTATAGTAAGATTAAAGTAATTAATGTAATACAGCATAACTTACAGTACAGTAAAGAACAGCTCATTTAAAGGGTCATGAAATAACTTTTTGATGTGCTTTACAATATATTAACGTGGAAAAATAGCTATTGTTTTTATAAACAGCACAACCAGCATGACATAAAAGAGTTAAGACACAGTTAAAATCAAATTGTTGATATTAGTGCAAACGGTATTTTTTTTTTTAGCATATTTAATAGAACAGTGGTCAGACCGTAAACAACTGAGTAAAGCAGCATCACATAAGCAGCAATAATAAGACATTAAAAAAGGGGTCTTTCATTTTGCATGATCCTCTCTCTCTCTCGTTATGTGTGTGCATGTAAGAACAGTGAGAGGCTGAGGGAGCAGTGATGCCCCTGGGTGTCAGTGCTGGAGGCAGAGCAGCCGGTGACACCGCCCCGTCCCCTCCATCTATCCAGCCCTGGTCCTGCATATGACAGCAGCAGGTCTGCGGCCCAAACCTGACAGCCTCAGCACTTTATCTGCGCCAGCTCTCACCTTGTTTACTTCAGAAAGCTCATAGCGAACACTCGAACAGCCTTTTAACGTAGTGTCACGCAGAAACACAGGAGCTACCAATGCAATCAGTAATCCCTCTAATGTGCATGGTATCACGCTATAACAGTACACCGGTGTTACGAGCTAACACACCACCAATCCGTGCCAAGTCCTTACCTGTCAGTCTGCGGCAGACGCAGTAGCATTCAGCATTAAAGCCACTCCGGAACGTCCACAGGCTCCAAATGTCAAAGTGTCAACGAGAAAGGGGACAAAAACAAATACTCGGATGAAAGAGTCCCAGGCAGCGTCTCCAGAAAAGGTCTCCCTGCTTGTCTATCTGGTCCACAGCTCGCGGTTGCCATGCGGACCGACGCAGCCGCAAACCACCAATCAACTGTGGCGATGACGCCCTGAGCACACCCACAACAACACGGCATGGGAAACTTTCAACCAGGGCCAACGGAGGATAAATCTGCCTCTAATGTCTTTGAGCAATAACTAAATATCAGCATACTCATTTACTTAAACAAACCAACACGCAAAATTGAAAACCGCTGAATCTGTTTAGTCTTCGGAATACTATCGACTGTGTTTGGTGACTTCCACAGGCACTCATCTAGCTTCTAGCTGCTACCTAGTGGTCATTCTTAACATCTTTAACTGAGTTTTAACTGGTTAGAATCTTAAGTAACATCCCAAAAGTCTGTATTTATATCTCCCACTGCTATACAATTAACCCTTTACTGCCGAACGTATAACATTTTACACATGGGTTTCAAACAAATTTATCAAGTGTAATACAAAAATATGTCATTAACAAACATATAGCAATGACAGCAATGTTTTTGTGGCTTTTATAAAAATGATTAATAAACAACTCACTTCAAATAAATAAATAAATAGAATTTTCTGGCTATTTTTTTGATGGGGCAGGCTATAAAGGGTTAATAGCCTTTATATAACAGGCATGAAAAATAATATATATATATATATATATATATATATATATATATATATATATATATATATATATATATATATATATATATATATATATATACTTTCCCTTTATTTGTAATTCTATTCCTTATTGTGTTCTTTGTACTCACCGTTGTCTTGTAGAGCCAAACATTTTTAAAGTGTGTTGATACCTTTCTGCAGTGTTGTTCATGAATCTGTATTGACTTTTAACATTTCCACTGATTTGATTTTGCACATTTCAGGTTTTTTGTAATGGGGAAAAACAGGTGTTAGACTTGGTATTATTTAGCATCTTATGTTTTCTCCAATCTTAAAATTAGTATAGGGCAGACAGCAGACCAGTGTTTTTGGTTCAAAGTCTTGGAATAATTCACATTTTTTGCAATAGATGTGAGGTGAAACTTGGGTTATATTGAGCTTTTCTGGCTCCATAACCCTGGAGTCAGTTGTCAGCTTTCCGGGTTGAGTGTGAACCCACCCCCCTAAATTTTGACTTTGATTTTTGGTGCAGTTTTAAAGTTCAAAATTGAGTATCAGATTTTATTTTCCAATCATATTATTGACTACTACCCAATGCTACTAACCCTACAATGAGTGGTTTCGGTGTTAAATATTTTGATTTGTTTCACAAATAAACTATTAATCCTGATACTTTTACAATAAAAACCCCATATCAATGCTGAGGCCATGCTTAATTTTATTAAAGGAAAAAAAAAAAAAACATGTTCAGCAATATTTTAAATGACAGCACAGCGTCTCACAAACAAAATGAAAGTCATCATAGTGAATAGGAATGAGCTCACATGAACACACTGTACAATTACATTACAGTTTAAATAATCTTTAACCTTGGCTGGAAGCAGCCAAAAACAGGTGGAAGGATTTAATGCGGGCAAATCCATCCAGAACACCGTAGAGAAACACTTCCCTTGATCACATTTTCAAAGACATGTACATGCTCTCTTTTGGTTGTAAATACATCCCCCATCCATTCCCAGCATGAATCTGACAACAAAGCACCAATTCAGCCGATTCATTTTTTGTTGGACACACCTGCAAGAGAGTATGCTCTGATACTCAGTGGAAAAAAATAACATGATACTGACAGCCATGAAACTCTGTGTAGAGTCTCTACCCGTATGAAGCAACAAGGATCTGACCAATTCTGCTCGGCATTATTTTGTGAATTGTGTTTTTTTTTAAGACTCAAAAAGAATCTGAAAATACTTCTGCCCTATCGAGGACATGTTGCATCTATAGAAGACAAAATGCTTACTTTTCCACACTTCTACTGGGTCAATGCATGTTCAAGTTATGTTAGAGTTATAGCTGCACAGATATTTCATAAATCATAGAACCATACTGACAGAGACTGAAGCATGGCTGCTTTTTAAACATTAAAAATCAATTTTAACTAATCCGCAATCTTAACTGTGTATATGCACTCTACTCTAAATTGACTACATTTGGTTTTTAGTGAATGCTGTTCAAGTGCCCTATATTATCTAGATCTTACTAAAATGATTAATTCCAGTGTCAATGTGGAGTATCTATTACTTTTTGTGCAACACTTTACTTTCAAATCCTGATAGCAGTATTGAGAGAAATACTCTGAAGGAGCTGTTATGGCTGAAATCAGTCATATTCCTAAAACTAGTAATGAATGAGTTTCTAATGATATACTGCAAAGATCCTACATGGTACAGCAGCAGCAGAAAATAACATGAAAATATTCAGCTTCTTAATCCGTTCACAAATTTATCCTGCCTCAATTTGATCAAATGTTCGAAAACATCTTGAGGTGCAACTACTTTCCTTGAACTGAGAGAACAAAATTAAACAATTTCATAAAAATTACAAATTTGGTGGCATTTTTTGTGCATTAGAAACCCCCCTTTTCCCCCCCAAACATACTTAGTTACAGCTCCAAATGTCTGCTGGTTTTCCTACCTGCAGGTTGAGAACCAGTGATCTTTCACTCTTAAAAATCCCTTTCTCAAAGATGGCTGTGAAAAAGCTGAAACCGCTTTGCTTTGTTGAGCTGAACACACGTACTGTGCGGCTAACACTAGCTGTATGCAATTACTTTTTGGCCCTTTGTAGTTTTACGTACCATAATAAACAAACTACTTTACCCACAGACGAAGAAAAAAATTGTTCTTCCAAATACTTAAAAAAATCCCTTCCATATGTATACGCTGCTTTGCAATCACCTCATTGCACTCACACGCTAAAACAAAACGCGCATAAGGCCACACATCAACAGGGTTATGCAACAAAATTTATCTGTACATGACTAAAAAACATTCAATGCTTCAGCATCCCCATAAAATGTCCAATCATTCATACTGTCTCTTTTTTTGACATTTGGCACATTGAGAACAAACATCAACACTCGCACATGCCTTCGTAAAAGGACTCAAACGGGACAATCTCTTAAAAAAGGTATTAAGCATTTACATTATTCTCCAACAGTGGCATACATTCCAGTTGCTCATAATCTTTGAGTTCTTTCTCTTCCAGTCCAGAGTAAAGAGAAAAAAACAAGGACAGGAATGCAATGAGAGAAAAAAACAGACAGAAAAGGACAAATATGCATTCATCTAACTGGCATTGCAGGTGCTTGAATCTTTTATGGATATGTACAGTGAAGTGCAAATTGAAATGAGTTTGTTCCATTTGAAGGGGAAATGATGTTTGGGATGTCAAGTTCCATTAGGACTGAGCAGGCACTACTTTTTTCGGGGTAGCTGGCTTCTTGGTTTGCCAGAGATGGTTGTGGATCGTCACAGCGTCCACGCTGGCCGACATGGTCTTGGCTGGTATCTGGCTGAACTGCTTCTTGTCCGAGTTGTACTTGTAGAGGCCGTCGATCATCTTGCGTGTGATGCTTTTGGGGCCGATGCCTGCCAGCTTGTTGATCTCCTCAGTCTCAGGGCAGTAAGTGTAGAGGGAGCGGAATTGGCAGCCGGCGTCTCGGAACAAAACCAGGAAGTTGTTGGCCTCTGATTTCTCCATTTCCTTTAAAGGTCGGGAGAGGAAATCTCATTAGCTACAGTATGTGTTGCTGATGCGTAATGAAAGTTAAGCTATTTAAAAGTGCATCTGCCAACGATTTAGGTTCTGTACTTTTATTTATTTAGATAGCCATTTTTATGAAAAAGCAAAGCTTTCCTTGTAAAACAAATTCATGGTGTGGCTTAAAAATAGCAGTAAAACATTATATTAAATTTGCACGTCGAGTGCATACGTCCTGATTTTTGTACAAATAAAGCCAAGCAGAATAATACAATATCTAACAGTGTCTTATAATCCTCATGCTGTTACCTCCAGAATCTTGTTCTTTTGCCCCTCATTAACCTTGCCTGCCAGGCAGCAGTGGGCCAGAGCGTTCTGGATAATGTGCTTGTTGGATTTGGCACTGGGCTCCTTGTACAGCTTTGGTCCTGCAAGAGGACGGAGAAGAGAACACTGGGATGAGACTGTTGTCATGGCAACTCCTCCAGCTATGTCAAAGAAAAGACATCCCTCCCTATTTTTACCCTCTTTTCATAAATAATGCAAGGAGATTTCTACGGGTAGCAAAGACAGAAGTTAGTGGGTGGATTGCCAAAGAAATCATCCTCTGTGGCAGAAATCTCACCAAGAACAAGATTAGAGGGTGACGTAAGTTTGATTTAAAATGGTCTACAACACGAGAAAAATATAACCGATTCCCTTTTATATGATAAAATTTAGCTCTACAGGATAAAAAGGGTCTAAATTTAACTTCTTAGTATAACCCACCAGTGTACTCTGTGTTTGATGTCACAGAGGAGGTGGTGGATGCGTTCTCCCAGTCTTTTTCTCCATTCCTGCTGCTGGAGCGGCTCGGGGACAGAAAGCCATCTGCAGAATCCGGCCTGAGACACACGAACGTGCATACACAGATAATATTAGTTTACATTTCTAAATGAGAGGCATTCACACACACTCAGCCACAAAGAATCTGTAGCCCTGTGGTGGAGGCTGAAACTGTTTTCCAAACTTGCTAAATAATATTTTGTTATAATTTATTTGTTACTGCAACAGTAGCAGCCGGTGCTCTCTGAGCAAACAGTCTGTGCTTTGTGTTGTGCTTTTGTGCTTCTTTATGGGGACTAGTAAGAAGCAAAGCTTGCAAGCACAGGCAGTGAGTGTAGTGATGTGAAGCGGTCTGGTGCATTCAGGGCCAATAAAAGGGGTCAATCAATTACACTGCAGCACTTGGAAATTACTTGCTCTTTTCTAGGCTGTAAGTGCATTATGTTTCCTCTCCATGTGCTACAATGAGATTTTCAAATATGCATAATGAAAAGCAATCATTCCACTTGGAATGTGCTGCGTTTACAAATTAAACAAGAAATGTAGAGTAAGAGCAACTATATCCAAGTTAGCTCGAAGTGCTGGTGTTTCTGCGTGCCCATGTTAACAAGTCATTTAGATTCCTTAAATTTCTCTGCTAACCAATTTGAATTTAGTTTTGATGTTTTAAGAAGTAGTAGGGTTAAATGACTTGATAATATGGATCTTTGATGTAGGACTGGTCTATGATGCTGTGGCAGAACAAAACTTTTTACTTTTGATTTTTGATCTGTTACAAAAATGCAAGAGCATGAGCGTGGATCGGTGAGGAAGGCACAGTATAGAAGAGATAACAATAGATTTATTTTTGGTGAAAGTGCTTCAAAAGACAGAGCTTGTGTTGCCTTTCTCCTTAGATTTTTAATCCCTGCTGAAACTCAAAGTGCAGATGGGTTTTTTTGTGCAGGATTGTGCTCGGGAAGGAGTGAAGTGCCTGAAGGTTTTAACTGCCAAGAACCAACTAACCTTCTCCGTCTTACTTTAGGAGAGCTCAGAAAGTAGAAGAGACCGCCAGAGGCTAAACTAGCACTTCTGGCATGTGTGAAACAGCAGGGGGGGAAAAAGTATTACAGGATGAAAGATAGCAGAAAACAGGAGAATGTTAGACTGGAGAAATGTCCAAAAAACTAAGTCTAAACAGTTTGATAGTGAGAAGAAAGAAAGAAAGAAATTTTGGACATGAAGTTAGACATTCAGAAAAGGTAATCAGAAATTTGGTTTTGCTGTCACATCAAATTTCATCAATTAATCTAGCAAATTTCTGCCCTAGCACATGCATACTATAATTTATGAAGCAGTTGAATGTCATTAAAAGGAAGGATAATTTTATTTTCTACACATCTTTTGACCTCACGACTGAAACTTTTTTTAAAACTCATCTCTGATCGTACAGCAAACACTCTTGTAAAAACACTTAGTTTTTCTCTTTTCATCCCTAAACACAACAACCTGCCATATTTTTGGCAGGAATAGTAAAAAGAGTCTTCAAATCTCCCTTATAAACCCTTTTCATGACATTCCACACATCACACACACGTTCACATATATAGACTTGTAAGGCAGCTTACCTTGGTGTCCTCTTCTCAGAGTGAAGACTGTTAGTGTCTCCCAGGTTGAGGGAAGCCAGTGACAAGCTGGAGACTGAAAAGACACGTTGTCGTGAACCTGGATGTGAGATGGGATGTGGCACAGCACGACACAGTTACAGCGACACCGTGACCAACAGCAACAACACCAGGCTGTCTGCTATGTTTTGTGCCAACGCTGTCCTAGAACAATGCATCCTCAGCAGGTGGACAGAAAGGAACTCTGACATGCAGTGTGTGCAAAATAGATATGGACATACAAATAATATGGAGTTGAATAACAATACAGCATGATTTAACTGGTGTCTAACAAACATGCAAACAGTAACAATGCATTGCTCCAACAGCTTATTATGCCCAATTCAGGGTTCTAATATTGTGCTTTTCTCTCACTGTGGCACAAAACAAAGCAACAGCATGACACACACTCAACAGATAGGATGATTGTGACCTCTCTGAGTGAGTGAACTCTCCATGGTTACCTGTGGCAGCTTTGACGGGGGTTTTCGGGGAATCCATGCTGTCACGATGGATGGACTTAGGCCGCCCCCGCCTCTGCTTGGCCCCCGTGACCGGTCGAGCTTTAATGACGGTGTCCATGTCCTCCATCAGTTTCAGCTGCTTCCTCCTGAGATACTCCTGCTTGATGAACTCCCTCCTCGCCTTGTCCTCCTCCTTCCTTAAGCGCTCCTCCTCTGCTTTCAGTCTGCACAGGGACACAACATGAAATCCTGTGTGAATGTGCCGTGCAACGTAAGGATGCAAAAATACACATAAAACAATAAGTAAAATGTGATAATCACAGGTTCGACTCCCATCCCTTCCCATTTGCCGCATGAATTTCTCCACTCTCTACTCCCCACACTTCCTGTCTCTTTTTAGCCATCCTATCTACTAAATCTAAAATTCTACATTCACTAAATCATCAGAAAGAAGCATACAATATTGATTATTTTGAAGATTTTCATTTATTTAATTACTTTCTAAATAATGTGAATTATCTCTTCTGATTAAAGGAAGGAGCACTCCTCATTTAGATTTTGTGCCATGAAAATGTGTATTGACTTGTTTTCCAGATATGTCAACATACCGAGCCTCCTCCTTTTTCTGCTCTAACTCTGCCTCCAGCTGCATCTTCCTCTGCTGGGTCTCCTTCTCCCTCCTCATCCTTTTCTCCAGCAGTGCCGCTCTCTTCTGGGCCATGTTCTCCTCCGCCTTTCCATCCTCCTTAATCAAACAGACAAAAATAAAACATAAAAAGATCCCCCTTTGTTTGGTTTAATCAGTGCTGTAGTTGTGGCACAGATCAATGTGCAATCCTCCTTTTAGCTTTGCTCATCTTATCTGATGTAATGAACCTGGTAATTTAAGATCTGAGCTCTTAGAGTAAATTATGCAGTCCTGTAAATGTTTGCATGAATTTTTTGACCATGATTTCTACTATTGGAAACATATTGAGAAAATCAAATAAAGATATTTTTGTGGAAGCTCGACTAAAGCTAAGAGGGCAGAAGACCATACAGTGGATACAAGGTTCATTAAATGTGAGCATCCTCGTTCCAGCTTTCTTTACAATCTCTTCAGTCCTTCTCCAAGCCCACGTCTCCACAGCTGTGCCTGAATTATTCACAACAGTCCCGGTTTTATGACCTACATTGAGGCCCAGACTACAGCAAACTGGCTGTGTTACAACTCAAAAATGGGAAGATGACAGGGCTCTCAGAGGAGATGTTTTCCTGAACCATTCATGATTCCATCTTAGGAACAAGAGGAGTTCGTCACAAAAACAAGCATGGCTGCCTTGGGTTTAGCTGCAGCTCATGTCTGGGTTGTAAGTGCCACAATCTGACTGCAACTGGAACCTCGTGGTCTATTATTTCTGCAGGTTACTTATTTGCTGTTTTTTTTTCATGATTGATGGTTTTGTTGCCTGCATTTTACTTAAAATGGCTTTCAAGTCTGTCCTGTGCATTGTATTCAGCAATGAGTCCAAACCAAAAATTCCAATTGGGGATTAAAAAAACGCCCTCTTCAGTTATCTCTGACTTGGTTTTTAAAACATGCAAAACTTGCTTCCATATTTGACTGTAAACATACTCAGATAACTGCAAATAAATCATGGAATTCATACAATTCTTTGTGAAATTTGGTTGCAGCTCTACAGATAAACAGCCTACCTTAAAGAAGAAACCACGACACAGCTTCTGATCACTATCAGAGCCTTCTGCTGCACTTTGCTGCATCTCCAGTTCATCCTGAGGTGCCAGATCCTCAAGTGGCTTCACAACTGACAGAGGAACCTCAATCAAGTTGTTCTTGACCTGGCTGGAAGCTTCTGGCATCTCTGTTGGTGTTACAGTAAAGGTCTCTACCACAGGGTGGGCCAGAACCTCAGGAAATGATGAGCCAATGGTGGGTTTGAGATCTGCAAGTGGTTCCAGATCCTTCTGTTCAGCTGTCTCCGTGTCAGTGGATTGATTTGCTGCCTCTGTTTCCTGGGATTTGGTTTTTGAATCTTCTTTTATTTTGTTCTGTAGTTTGGGGGAGCTAGGAGGGGTGCGTGCTACACATATACTGACAAACTCCCTCTCTGGTGATGGATGTGACTCCATTTCCTTGTCTTTATCTTCATTTGAGGCTACTTTCGCTGGTTGCTCCCCCATGTAAACAAAGGAACTGGACAAAGGCTGGCAGGGAGAAAATCGGCGTAACCTTGGGATGCTATCGACAGATTGGGGGGCTGTTAGGACTCGATTGTAAGGGGCAAGTTTTAATTCACTGGGACGAGCCGTGCGAGGATTACGTGAGTGGAAGGAGGCAGATTTGCGTTTGATGCTGGTTGGAGAACGGTGGGTAGAACGAGGGGAGTCGGCTGGAGATGAAGGTCCTGAGGATCGTGTGACGGCTCCAGCTCGACCGTGTTTCTGTGGTGATGGGTTTGTATGTGGGGGAGGGATGACCCACGCTTGCTGATGCTGTTGCTCCCTCATGGCCATGATCACCTCCTGCTGCTGAGACAGCCGCTGCATTTCAGTCTGGAGGAAGGCTAACGAGTGGTTGAGTTTCTCTATAGAACGAGTATACTCAGCGAGGTCCACCTCAGTCGGTTGAACGTGGCTTTGCCCAGCTTCTTCCCCTGCACCAGGAGACTTTGTCCAGCAGGAGGCCGGGCTGCTCTGCTCTGCCCCATCAGGTGTGTCAGCCTTGCTCCTCCCAAATTTGAAGGTCGGACTTGTGCTCGCTGCCTTTCCTTCTCCATCGGTCTTCCCTCCTTCCTCTCCACTGGCAGCCCCGTCTCCTTTCCGCTTCACCACATTGAGAAACGCTGAGTGACCCATCTTTTGACGATGCCTTGTGAAAGCAGCCTCTACTTTCTTCTTCTGTGCTTCAATGGCTTTGCGTTTCTCTTCCAGCCTCATCCTCAGGTGAACCATCTCTGTAGCCATCACCTGGGCGGGATCATTGGGTGGAAGTTGCACAGGCGTGGGTGAAGCTTGTGCAGTGAGTGGTGGTGTGGTTTGATGATGGATGGGGCTGTGCTCAGGGGTTGGGGCCCAGGAGACAGACAACGGGAGGCAGAACTCTGAGCCTTCAGGCGTGGTCTTAAGTGAGCTGCTGCTGCACCTCCCAGAGTCTGGTGCTGATGGATTGTGCTTCCTCAACTTCTGTTCAGCGAAGCTGGTCATCTTCACTCCTGAGGGGGATTTGCTCTGAGTGCTCGGGCAGGGACTCGGTGTGTCCATGTCAAGGTCCATGTTCACAGAACAGTCTTTCAGGGAGGAGTCCTCATCCAGCATGTCCTCTGTTTGGATATGGATGCCCGTGTCTACCTCAGTGGTGTCTGTGGTGCTCAGAGGCCCTTTGGAGTCAGACTCAGACACTGGATCCAATCCACCAACAGCAGCCCTGTGGTCCTGACTGTGCAGAAAGAAACCGTTGTTGATGCCCTCCACTGGAGGCCTATTTGGGCTGTGGATAATCTGGAGGGCTTCCTCAATGGATGGAGTCGATGGAGTCGTCTCCATGACACGTCCGTGCCCATTGGGGTACGCTCGCCTGCTGGGCTCCATACCAGCCAGGCTGTCTGGGCAGCCCTCCTCTTCAATGCCGACACTCTTACCATTCACTGGCTGGAAGGACAGGTTACGCTTCATTCCCCTGGGCAGATGCTGGACCCTGAAGCCTGAGCCATCATCAGTGCTGACAGACCTGACCATGCCACGAGTGGACGACAGAGAAGCGGGAGCAGAGTCATCTTTATCAAAGGGGATGTCGAAAGATACTCCATAAGGCCCGGACCTTGACAGAAAAACAAAAAGAGCTGTAAAACCTTGATACTCGTATATATTTCCAATAAAAATAAAAGTTTTTTGAAGAGTCTTGTCTTGATGCTAACAGTAAATAAATTCTTTAGAGGAGTTTAGCTAAGTAGCGCATGAACGGAAGAGCTAACCTTTTCTCTTTGGGCCAGGTGCCAAGGTTGCCATCAACAAAGGACATTGAGGTTGACCTTTTGATCTCTCCTGGATGAGACATGAAGGCAAATTAAGAATCAAAACAGAAATGGTAAAAGTAAATGAATCTGTGAATATCTAATTATACAACTCTCAAAACACACATAAAACAAAAATCACCTGAATTTCGAGGCTGCGGTCGAAGGGGCAAACTAGAGGAAGAGAAACAAGATAGGAGAGGTTACAGGACTCACACATTGAGGAATGTATGCACCCCCCTGTGATTTACTCTTGTTACCATTTTTTTTCAAAAACCAATACCAATTTACCATTTTTTGTAATTTTGTTACCAATTTTTCAAGTAGCATACCTCGGTCTTTCAGGACTTGGGGGTCTTTCCATGAAGCTCCTCTTGGTTGCTTTGGAGATGGGGATGGCCGGAATATTCTTCAGCAAGGATGAGGGCTCTAAGGAGACACAACAACAAGAAAAAAGCAAAAAGTGATCCAACTGTGATTCAGGGTCAAAAACAACATGAAATAATACATTGACTTCTCAGAGAAGCCTTTGCCTATGTGCGTTTGAATTACCTCTGCCTTCATCGTCCAGCAATCGTGGTTTCACAAAAGACGGTTTGACCACTTCAAACCACCAGAACAGCTCTGCCATGAACACCAGGTAATTATTCTGAAAAGGAAACAAGACAAATATTAAAAATAGGGACTTTGGTAACAAAAATAACCCAGACCTTTGATTTCACAATGCACAAAAGTAATGCAAATTCATCCACAAAACTGCTCGCCATATGATTACATTGTACCCACTTCTCCAGTAGGTGTCTCTGTTAACCTTTACAGACATCCTGAGGTGATGAGTACGAATTCAACATTTCTGAATATGAATAATTCACCACGGAAGCTTCATTTAATACATACACTCTCTAGATTAAGATGCTTCATAGTACAACCTAAGAATGATTAATTTGCGCGGGCACACTCATTCAGCTGAGGTTTTGTAGTCATAATGGCACCATTTGAATAATACGCTATCCTGACTTTTAAAAAGATTGATCTTCACACTGTGAAAACTTTTGCAAGAAACACAAAATTAGTCAACATTATAACTTTCCCCACACCAGATAAGCTTGTTTTCATTACATAATAATGTCAGTAGTACCTGTGTTTGTAGTGATTAAGGCATTAACCTAATTCATAAAATCAAGGTCGGCTATTTTTTGCTCTTCCTGATCCCAAGCGTGTGATCCACCAGCAAACATGAATTTGATGGGCTGTGACATTTTTAAAGGGATCTTTGCCTCTGCTTTGCCAGGTCAGGTCCTCTTCAAAATCAGGTCAGGATTCAGTGGGTGGTCAGAGTGCTTGAGGAAAATAGTTTCTAATACATGTTTACACCAAAAACTGTCTTTGTTACAGCGCCTCAGAAATAAAACATAAACAAATAAACAGACAAATCTCATAAATTATTGAAGTCGTATGGTTTATGGATAGATTTATGACCCTCTTTGTCAACAATAAAGTCTGCTTGCACCAAAGACAATGGCTTTTAAATGAGTTGAGATTTGTGCTAACAGACGTAAAATGAAGCCATAGAATGAATGGAATCCTGTCAGAAACCTTTTGTTTTGAAGTAAATAAGCATTTTTTGTTCACTTTTGCACCCTTCAAGATCTATTCAAGTATCGTGACATTTTAAGGAGGTTTTTGTTGTAGCATTGAACATCCCTACCATCATTTGCAAGCACACATGTGCATGCATATGCAAATTGCAGTGAAGCGGGAACGACCTTGAGAAAGCACGCCCCTTCCCCGCCCTCTGCACATACTCACTCTCCAGACAAAGACAATGCTGCATGGCTCAGCTCTAAAGACACCTGATTCACCTCATCAGCAACATTTTGCACTACCGTGCGCACACCAGCGTTCGTATTTCAACCACTTAAGCCCCCACCCACCCACCAGCCGCAGCCCAAAACCTCACCAGGAGAAGCAGAGGCAATTAACACACCAGAAGCGGTGGTTTCCCCTGGGTGTTACTGCACCATTTTACACTTTTTTGTTCCTTTCTTTTGTTTTGAAAGAAGCAGCAGTGCGAACACGTGAAAAGCATTCCAGCTATTACAGTAATAACATGAATAAGTTGTACTACACATGGTTACAGAGTGATAAAAGAAAAGCAAAAAAAGAGAGAACTCTTTAGTATTTTTAAAGCTCAGAGAACTGCTTCTTTCTGTTACATCAGTTTTTTTAAAAAACAATTACATTTTTTAAGTAATCCACAATCAAACTATGTTTTGAGTCATATTTTCACTTATTATTAGTTTGTAGTTCAATATATTTTTAACACAAAGTTAGTTGAATACAAAAACGTCTGTTACCTTAACATCTGTTCAGCATGTGAAGTATTCCTCTAATGGTAAAAAAAGAAAGTTACAAAGACGAATAAGGAGGAAAAAAATAAGTAGAAAGCGAGAAAACATTCCCTATCGAGTGGCAAGACCGGTGGCAGAAAGCCCAACCTGACTTCCTCTTCCCATCTGTCCCAGTGACTACTACAGACACGCCAGGTGTGAGTGTGATCACTTAATACCCTCCGTAAGCAGAGGCACACACACGCACAGATCTCTACACACCCAACCACAGCCTCCCTGCTATGCCGACCTCCCAGTTGACTGGCATCACTACCCTCTGCTGGATCTGCAGTGCTGCCAGTTCTGGATGTTTGGGGGGATTTAAGTGTGACAGTGTCAGGATGAAGACTGAAACCTGGGTGGTGGTGATTACAAAGAGAGATCTTTAACCTATTGAGCACCCACTCTTCATGTGCTGCATGGATCTACTCCCATATGGGATACATGTGCGTGAAAATGTACACTTAAAGTCCAAAATAAACAACACGCGAATTACGTCAAACAAATCAGCAAGACACTATTCTAAGACCCACACTGAGCACATCCTGAGCATTAATGTCAACAACCATTTGGCCAGAGGGTTGATTATAGGATCGAGGTCCTGCAGACTGCCAGACTGACTTCCTCCAAATCTGGAAAACCCCACTGCCAAGCCGAGCAGGCTCTCAGAAAACCCTGCACTTACGTTATAGAGCGGGGGAAAAAAAGAAAATCTACAGTAAAAAAACTCCAACGCTTCATGAAGTGTCTGTTAACATCTGAGTCAATATTCGACAAAATTTAAGTGCACAAGAAAAAGGAAAACATGATACTGAAAAGAGTAATCAGTGCTTTAACATCACATGATCCTCTTAACCTGCTGGGGGTCTGGAGACTGTCAGCTGCTGTCCCAAATGAAAAGCAACTCAGTATTTTAAGTTTTGTTTGACACCTTCACAATTTTTTTTCTAACTTGTGTCACTTTGAAGCAGCACAATACTTTCTTCAACACTGAGTTAGTGATGAAAACTGTAAAAAAATGATCAGTGGATGTATTAAAAAGAGCTCAGTGTGTTAATTCTCTTCCTCGAGGCAACGTCAGCACGTCTGCTTCAAACCTCCGGGTAAAAAAAAAAAGAAGAAGAAGAAAACGTTGGTTAAAACCCAAAGCTGGTGTGTTTCATGTCTTCTCCCTGGATCCACAGATGGTAATTTAGATGTGCCGTGAATTAATTAAATGAAGAGCAGCTAAATGGGAGTGGGTTGATGTGATTTACTAGCCTGGTGTCCATTAGGAAAGGGTAGCCTGGAGTAATGTGCGTGAATTCTATTGCTTTGGGGGGGTTGGGTACTGAGTCTCGGCCTTTTGTTCCATATGGAGACTCAAACACACAAATAAGCTCCGTGATTTTTATGTTGAATCTTCCGAAAGCCTGAGAGAGAGAGAAACAGATGCAGAGCTCTCTCTTCACGTTCAGAGATGGAGGAATCTAACATAGGGGTGCAAGACAGACTGGTGGAGGTGTTAGTGAGCCAAAGCGGCACGATGACGCTCATTGGGCTGTCAAATGTTCAGCTGTGAGTCTTCATGAGTCGAATTTTTGTCAGATAGAGAAAAGTTTCCTCTGGTTGACTGATATCTATTAAAGTGTCAGTCCCAAACCCACTGTAGCATCTGTGTTTGAACCAAACAGAAGTATTTTGGTGCTTTTTTTTTAAATTCCAAAGCTGTCCTTTCTTTCTCTCTGCAGCTCTTTACAGCTTAGTTAGAGCTCACAACCTTCGATTCTTTAATAAGTAGATTCAGTTCAAACTTGATTACTGAAACAAATAACCAATGTTTACAATTTTCATGGAAAACCACGTCTGCATCTTGTTGGATTTCTGCACAAACATCCACATAGATGATGGAGAGGTAAGTGCATGAATGAGCACTCTCAGTTAAGTGTGATATATCTCATGGTGTCTGTGCCTGTTTGTGAATGCTTTAATGACAGACATGTCTGAACACATCAGGTCCTTCCTTTCTTCTCTTTATCCATCCCCTCTCAAACTCTTCCCAGCTCTCTGATGGCGTAAAGTGTTATCACCCCCCCTTCTCCTGCATCAACGCCTCTCTCGCATCCTTTCCTCGCTAAATGCCTCGGCTCCATCTCTGTAATAAGGTCTCCATTAGTATGACGGGCCACGACATACACAACATGCTGCCTGGAAACTGGGTCAAGGTTAGTGAATCTAACCGGTTCTGTACGCAGTTCTGGCTGCGCCGCTGCTCTCAGGCAATAACTGCAACCCCCGGGGTTTTTATTTTATACCGAGTGGAATCAGAGTCAGCAGAACACTGCTGGTGCTGGCTGGTGGAGTTATGTCTTTTTGGTGCCTTGTGTCGAGCTGATATGTGTGGACTCTGGCCCCACATATGACTGTAATGTTGTTACAAATCCAACTGCTGCTCCTGATAGAGAGTAACTGCACGTCTTTTCTATATTCTCAACAGCACAAACTACATCCACAAAGAATATTTATAAATCAGGGTGGCCTGTAAGTTTCTGTTTAGTCAGATGAGGCCGTCTATTGTTGTCTGTCCTTGCAGTAACCTGTATGCAGACTGTGCTGAGAACAACAGCTCTCCATCAGAGGACATGCTGAGGCAGACTCAAAGTCATTCCCATCGCCTCTTTTTTTCTACTGCTTATGCGGCTCTCAGGCAATACACACTGAGAGACACACCAAGGACGATTATAAACACTCTGCACAGATGGAAAGTTACATTAAACCACCAGACGAACAGCAGTAAACTGCCTTTGTGGTTTGTTGCACCTTTTGTGTGGCCATGCAGTGACAGTTGCTGTTTTGGGATGTTTTGGGATTTGTGGAGCTTTCGAGAAGAAAAGGTTTTCAACACAGCAAGAAAAATGCATTTCAGAGCCAAGATAGCTCTTTTATACTTATAGACACCAATAAAAGGCATGATTGAAGCATGTGCTTCTCATATTTAGAAACTGTTTCCTCATAAATCCAGCACTGGTGAGAGCAAAAACACAGCAGAAAGTAACAGTGAAGAGCTACAACACTGTAAAAAATCAAGTCGAAGCAAGTTTTTGTGTTATTTTCTAGTAAAAATTGACTTTTTACTTTTAACCTGAGCCGCATGAACCTTACAAGTCTAGAAAAATGTCTTATATCAGAATTTCAAAAGACAAAAATTAAGCCTTATTAGCTTGTCAACTTTCTTTTACCCACTAGCAGATTTTTTACTTTTTACAAGAAATTCAAGTATCATTTTTGTCTTTTAATATCTTGAAATAAAGCATATTTCTGGACTTTTTTTAAGTGAATATGGCTCATGTCCAGCCTAATTAAACAGCTGTTACTAAAATGTCAAAAGTGCACAGAAGATGCACTCTAGAAAAAGGGTTGTTTTAAAAGTAGGACAGGCATTCTGCTGCATTTTTCCAAGTTAAATGCAAAATATGGAAAACTGGGGCAAGGAGTAAATTTTCAGTTTAAAAAAACCTGTCCAACCTCTTCCTATGACAGAGACACTGAAGCAGATTCACACATGAATACACAGAGATGTGATCAATAATCTCCCATCAGCAGCAGCAGCAGCAGGCTTGAAGCTTCACACACACAAGGGTGACATTAGGGGAGAGATGTTGGTGTGAGCAGAGGCCTGGAGGATACATAAACCAAGCTGAGTGAGTCAGAATGAGAAACAGAGAGACGTATACAATGACAGGAGGAAAAAGAGAAGTAAGACTGAAAAAGAACTGGGAAAGCAGAAAGAGAGGCAAAGGAAACCGAAGAAGCAAGTTACGGCGAGGGAGAGGAAATTATTAAAGAAAGAAAAGGAAATAGTGTTTTTAAAAGAGAATGAAAAAGCACATGCTGGCATGTAATGACAGGAGGCCGCACAAAGGTCTGTAAGCTTGTGGTGGTGAAGACAGATAGTTTGGATTGAACGGTTTTTCCACAGCATGACTCACCACAGCGACCTACAGAGCTGCTCTTTTTCTCCTCTCTCACTGGATACCACAACATGTGCTTTTCTAATCTGTTTCATTGAAAGCTTCATGAACGAGTGACCACATGTAGGATTCAGGATCATTAACAAAACGTAGAAGTTGACGTCTTTGTTATTTTGTAAAGTGAAAAGGAAGACCTCAAATTCTGGTCATTTCAGATGATGGTTTTTCTGCTTACGACTAATTGACATTTCGTTTCTGCAGGAGAACACAGAGCACACTTCAAATGCTCAGTATCAAAAAGTCAGCAGTTTTTATTTTGACTGAAATTTCTTCAAGACCATAACAAACCTCATGCAATGGCTGTTAAAGCCATTCAAAGACGGGAAAACTGTTCTGCAGAGGGAAGCTTTGAACACCAACCAATGGTCTCTCGGCTTGGTTAATCAGACTGCACTCCAACAAAAGACTGAATAAAATCTTTGATTTGATTTAAAGAGTCTAATGATTTCCTTTGCGGCTGAGTCTGAACCCTACCTTGATGGTGGAGGAGGCGTAGAGCATGTCCTCCAGGCTGAAGTGGCAGCAGCTGCTCAGGTTGTCTTTGCAGAAGTCCTGTACGAGCTGCAGGTTGTAGAGCCGGTCGGCCAGTGACATGTTCTCCTTCAGGCAGACATCTGTGAGGGAAGAGGGAGAGCCATGACTTGTCAGAGTGAGTTAGATGATTGAAGGGGTTAGAAAAACAAACTGCTTTGGAGACATTGGTGAAAAAGTGCTTCAAAAAGGTTTGTGAATGGCTGGCCAGTCATGATTGGATGTCATCAGCCTGTGGGCGGAGCTGAGTGTGAAGAGTGATCGATCTTTTTCCCCGCTCAGTGATCCAAAGGAGGCTTTTGTTTGTGCGTGTTTGTTGGGCTTGCTATCACACTTCTTCAGCAGTGATGTGATCATGTTGCATCTTTTGTTTGCGATTTATTTTTGATCAGTCTGGTGATGCATTCAGGGACAAGGGGGAAAAAGTTGGCAAATTTCAACACGTCACTACAGAAAATAAAAACTCCCCAGGTTAAAAATAAGAGAGAATTTATATTTTTAGAAGACTGCTTTTTTAAGACTCTGGGTGAAATTTAGCCTTTTTTAGCATGTAATCATACATTTTCCTCCTACAGTATCTCTCCTTACCTTCTAAAGGTAGCAGCTGAGGGCAGTAGAAGTGCAGCAAAGCACCCAGGGCCGAGCCATCCGTGCTGTCTTTCAGCAGGTTGTCCACAGGGGGGATCCAGGGCAGCGGCTGACTTGACATCTGCTCCTTTCTGTAGCGGGCCTGCAGAGCACGACCAATAAATCACAGGTGCATTCAGCGACATCACCCTGTTTGTCCAAACTTGTCCTGGTGAGTACATTTTCAGTTATTACACACAGATGCAAACTGTGCTGTGAATAACCGTGCAACAGCCGTCTCTTTAAAGCAGCATCGACGACTTTAGATAACGGAAAGGCTTCATTAGTTTTACTGGTGTGGATGTGACTGAATCAGTCTGGAGCCTCACAGCTTGTGCAGTAAAATGTTTCAGCTGTTGAAAAGAAGCAGACAAAGTGAGCCCACTGTGAGGGAAAACATTACCCTCCCAGTGTCGCACAATTAAACGGCTCATTAAAGATCCAGAGATCAATGTTTATCTTCGTGGTAAAACAATTAATTATACTCTTCATGTTCAAAAAATGAACAAACCCTGTTCAAGATGACTATTTTCAAATAGTGTGTATCAGTGTGTTTGTGTTTTTTTTAATAGTAGCAGGCCAGTAAAGGTGTAAAACGTAACTTTCCACTAAAACAATCACAAAGTCTACAGTGAGAACTGGTGCTGAGACTCGGAAACAATTTCATGCCAAATGCTCCCAGACATCCCACTTTTGAAATTAAATTCTAATGGAATTAAGCTTTTTCTTTCATTTTTCTAATTTGCTAATCCCTGAGGACCTTTTGATTAATTCCCAAAGGGAGTCTACTATGCCCACTTCAGAGAGCAAATTTGCAAATACGTGGATGTCTGCTTTGACAATCTGAGTTCTTTGAGTCTGGTCTTCAAACTGACTTTATTAAATTGAGCACAGCTGTTAAATAATTTAATTCATAATCCAATTTGTTTCAATTAGAGCTACATTTTTAAGATTCCTCGTCATGAAGGCAGGATAAGGAAACGCTTGCAACAGAGGAAGACAGAAGAGCAGTGTTTGTGTAACGGTGCAGTCACAGGTTGATGCACACATGAGACGACATGATTGCTATCAACACAGAGACACGCAGAGGGAAGGAGAGACGGTCACTATGGATACACAGATGAAGGAGCAGAAAGCGCTGATTAGTTGACTTACAGGCACAAGCTTCATGTACCACTTGGTTGGAGACTGCAGCAGCACAAGAAAAAAACAGACAAAAAACACAACAAAGACATACCTGTTAGTGAGATTAGTTTGTAATGCGATTAGTTATAAAAGGAAAGACATGACAGCAGCAGAGGGATCAAAGGAAGGGAACCCTGTGTGTTATTGAGCGGGCAAGAAAAGCAGCCCACACAACCCCAATAAGCCCGAAATTCTGTCCGTCTCAGGCTTTAGCTTCTTATTCCTCCACAGGATAAGAGTTTAGTCATCGGCAGACCAAATATAGGCCGCTTTGGGGTCACAGTTTCTCTGCAATAAAATGGTACTGCAAGGTAGGCATAAAGGAAGACATTAAAAAAACCTCATATAATCCGTACTAATGCCTACTGAAATTAAATCAAGGCAACTTTCATCATTCAGTTGCAGTAATTTTGTCTTATCATCGCTCTCAGTTCACAGTTTAAGTTGTTTAATCTTTGAAGATCATAAAAAGTTGTTTTAACTGTGGTTGAAAATGGGATCTTGTTTCACCCTGTCTGGATTCTATTTCACATAAGTACCTGTTAATCATACATTATCTCTTACTTAAGTTACACCTGATTTAGAGTTTCAAGAGAAGTGTTTCCAAATCTCCAAACTCCCTATAGCACTCGTATAACCCTTTAACAACCAGCTCAACCGTTTGGATGAGCATTTTTTTAAGTCGCAATATCTTGTTGAAAATGTGTTGAACTGAGTCAAACTTGATTGAATCGTCTCTACAGCTCAATAATTTTTTTCTAAATTTTGTGGTTTCTGATTTTAGTGCCCCAACAGCACAGGAAAAATACAAAAAATCTTATTTATTTATGTATTTATTTATTTATTTGGATGGAACATTCAAAGGTTAAAAATTAATTAGACTTCATATCCCTTGCATTTAAAAAGTAAAAGTTCAAGGGTTAAAGGAGAGGTAGTTAAAGGGATAATAAGCCAAATGTGAAACGCTAATTTAGCCAAGACATTAACGGACACTTTAAAGGACAAACAACATCCAAAGATGTTTGGTATTGTCTGTAAATATAAGGAAGGTGTCGGAAAACCTTCCAGGAAAGCAAAAACAATCCCACCGCATAATTGAATCCAACCTGTCAGCTCTCCGCTGACAATGTAAGCTGTTTAGAAAAGAAGAGCGGCTCGCCTCAGTTAACAGATAATTCCCACACTACCTAGAGAGGCATCAAAGAGCCAAAAGTGAGTGCTGCTCAGAGTGGCTCACAAGTGCTTGACTTCAAAAGGGCCGTGACGGGAGAGAGAATACAGACGCTTTTTCACAAACCACCAACATAAACAATCAAGACAGCAAGGGGAAGAAAGAAGTGTTGTGACTTCTTTGGGGATATTCCTGATGGGATTAACGATTCTGCTCCCTGGACGTTAATTTGAGTCTGAGTGGATCAGAGAAACACACCTGATCTAATCTCATTTATAACACTTTAGTTAATCACTCTTCTCTTTGTCTGCGAATGGATGGCTTCTACTCTAGAGTTGTGCTGCAGAGAAGAAAAAAAAATGGGTAGGTTGGGGATTCATTTCCAGAGCACATTGACAACACCGACATGTCCTTTAAATCATGTTTATTTTCCTCACTTTCAGAAATCCCTGCACCAAAGTTCAGGAGAGTTTACTGATAAATCTCACGCTGGCAGAGAAGGAGACAACCTCTGGCCTCACTTTGTCACTCCAAGCCAATCACTCCCCAAAACATGACCTCATAAAGTCACACTGACGTGCTGGCAGGGTTGAACATTTGGTTGACAAGAGGGGAGCACGACATGAGCCAGAGCCAGGGTGGATCATACTTTTTGTTATGATTGTATTTCAGGCTGTTTTTGACATTTTGTATCATTACGTACAGTATTATCATGAAGAAACGTACCAAAGGAGCAGATTTCTAGATTTGAAATAACCCATCACATGGGACACAACTTTTTGGTTTCTTTCTATGTTCAAATGATATAACAAATACCTGCTATTTCATACTGTGTCTGCAAAAAGTGACAAAACATTGTGTGTTTTGGTCAATCAGTGGTAATAAAAATCTACATCTGGAGACTTTGGGCACATTTAAGGAGATTTCTATATCTTATGAAGAGGTCAGCCTTTCAGAATGAATAAATTCCAGCTCCAAACCTTCTTACCCGATGAGGATAAGTTGAAGGAAATGAAGGCTGTCTGCATCTAAAGGGATGATCTAAGACTGTAGGCTAAGCAGGGTCAAACAGAGTCTGAAATCTGTTAAAACCACCAATCAAACCCCTGGGGAGAGGCGCCTTCATCCATCATCGCCTTACAGAGGACACACACAAGCACACATTATAGTAATGTCCGTGTTCTCGCACACATACACACTACCATCTCCACTTATCCTACGACTCTCCCTCTGCCCATCATCGTCCACCTCCGTGTAGCCAAACATGTTGAAACTTAAAAGCATCAGTCCTCTCTTCTTTGTCCTTACAGTGCCTTTGCAGAGTGTCCCCCGCCCCACCCTTTGCTTACCCTTCAGCCCTTGGGCACAGTACAGTAATCGAAAATAAAAACACACTTTTGACCCGGTGAGTTCTTCTGAGTTGTTCCAGGAGGGCTGAACATCTCTCTGAGTCTGTCTGAGACGGAGGCTGCCTGCGTGACTCACACTGCAGTCATGCAGCAAAGACACGGAGGAGGAGGTCCCAGCAGGTGGGGAGCAAAGGGGGGGAAAGATGGAGCTGCTGAACATCCGCAAAAACGGAAGTTCTATATATTTGGAACATAGTCCACTCCTGTTTTATTTTTAGAGACAAATCGTGAAACTTTTATTCTTGTCCCCTGTTTTCTCACCTTTTGGGAAACATTGGGAAAGCTCTTGTTCTGCATGAAACAGAGGGGGATAAATGAAAGTTTTTCTCTGAGTCATAAGAGCTTCAGAACATGAACATATGCTTCTATTTCTCTCATAAAGTGCTGCAAATGTTTGTCAGTTTGGCAACAGAACAATTATCTATTTTTGATCTGATTGCAAAGGCAGAAGAGAGGAAGAGAGTCAGAGAACACTGAGCTGGAAGTTATGTGAGCGGCAGCTATTAAAATGCACACGTACAAATTATATAGACCAAAACATTTTTGATGGGTGCAAGTCATAATCAAACGGTCAAAAAGGCAAGCAGATGTCACACAATATCTGTTGTGTGACGCAGCAAGATTTTATGGTCAATTAGGAACTGGAGTTGAAAAACTGTCACACAAATAGTATGGAAAGTTTAAAACTACATAGTGATTTATAGAGTGTCCAGTTGGCTCAAATTGCACGGTTGTTCCAAACAACACTTTTTAAATGAAATCAGTGACAAAAGACCGATCCATCAGGCAAATCTAGTCAACTCAGTTCAATGCTCCTCTGTGTCTATAAAAACATATGCCTGAACTACATTGCTTTAGTTGGCAGAGCTAACAGAGCTGCAATATGTGCAGGTTTGATTCCTCACTTATTTACAAAGTTGAAAAAAAGCCTCAAGTTGCCAGTACTAACTTTTTGATCTCATCCTTATACTAAAGAGACTGTGAGGTCTATCTGAAGTGTAGTAGCCAGCTACATTTAGCACCACCGGCAGCCCAGTGGTCTGAGACGTAGGCTAACATGCAACGTTAGCAAATCCTTATGGATTGCTCATCTACCAAGCAAAAGCTAATGTAACTTGGCTCTTTAGTTTATTGATAAACTCTCAAGTTTGATGAGATCACTGCAGTAAAACTGCTGCATGTGGGTTTGGAATGAAGATGTTAAAAAACAGTTTAGCTGTTTAGTGTTTTAGCCTTTAGGCTGTGCTTACGCTCTTAAGAGTAGACAGCAACAACCAGTGACCAAAAAAATACAACACAATTAAGAAAGAGGCCACATAAACGCTCTCTTACAGCACACACACACGCCATCCGTGTGAGCTGCCAAGGGTGAGGGATGATACTGAAGGGCCAACTCCTAAAGGCTCTGGGGCCAAACAAACAGATATGTTAACACTTCATGAGCAGCTGAGTCACCACATGTGAGTCTCACTTTGTGACAGAGAGGCTACACTCTGAAAAAAAAATAAGGCATCAAAACTTTAGGTGTTGAATAAAAGTTTTCTGGTTCAACAAGCATTATGAAAGGTGATGACGAAAAGATGTGATATCACTTTTTATTTTGTGATGCAACCGTGTGTTCATGAGGGAAAGCTGAGGCATGCAGTGCCACGTCTGCACATTGACTGGTTGGATCAGCATCAAACACACATGTCTTTGCAACTTTGGGAACACACACAAACACACACACACACACACACACTGCTGCTCCAGTTCAACCCTCTGCAGGCTGAAAAACAAAGGACAGAGTTTGCGATACTCTCCCTTAGGTAACTTGTCTAACTCTCTGAACGTCTCTGCGAAGCAGCATCGCTGGCAGAGTGGTGTCAGGGTGTGTTGACTGAGATGGAAAGGAGGCAAGGGAAGGAGGCAAGGGAAGGAGGCAAGGGAAGGAGGCATGGCCCAGGAGGATGGAGGAGGGAGTGTCGGAGAGGAGATGAAGGGCAGGGGAAGTGGAGGAAAGAGAAATTAATGAGATGCACAGAGGGGGGATGAACTGCTGTTGATGAATGAGAGCTGAAATCTCTAATGATTATCTAACGTGTGGTGAGGGGATTCATGACTTTCAAGGGTCAGGAGAACTTGTTAAAAACACTACATCAATTAAGAAAACAAATACTTGCTGGTGAACCATGATAAATTATAAAAAAAAGTGAAAGACAGAATCCACATGACTGTATGCAGCTGGTAAAGCCTACAGATGAAGAATTATTTATATTTCCATCCGGGGAAAGATATATATAATTGTTCAGTCTTAATGTCTCAGTCTGTTTTTGCAATTAATGTATGCAACAGTTTTTGCAGCAAAAGCAAAATAAAAAAAAAAGAGAGAAATACAGATGAAAAGTGTAGCTCATCCATCCGAATCACAATAAAAATATGAGTTCTTTGTTTTCTTTGCATTTTGCTAATACAGATTCTTAAATGTGGATTTTATGCTAGGTTTAAATTCATTATTCGTACCATTATTCAGTGGCTCAGTGAACACCAAATATCGTGTCAAACTGCAAAATCCAAACGCAGATTTCTCCACTCACTCTAACAGGGATAAAATAAATAAATAAATAATAAATCACAAACATGTCAAACATGTCTGTGTCCTCTTAGAAACCACTGCTGATACTAGAGTCAGTTATACAACTGACTCAGACTGCAGGCAGCACCCTGGACATGGGTGAGCGCAATCCAAATGACAACCTGCCTTATTAGACTGGATATGTCAGTTGAGGCACAAATGAAGAGAGTGCAGCCTGTGTATTTTTCAGGGTTCATAAACTGGTGATGAAGTCAGGATGCATCTCAGCATTTTTAATCCTGATTTGAATCTTAGACATATGTGAGTGAGACTTTGAGGGCTTAAGATTTGTCTGAAAAACTGGCCCCAGATTTCACATGTACTCATAAGTCTGGGACATATATGTGTCAGTTAGAAGAAAATATTGTGATAAAACCAATTAGTGAAGCCAGTTTCACTTGGCTTGTTTAAAAGAGTCCATCAAACTGACAGACATATAGTTCAGTGTTCAGGGACGACAAGGGAGAAGGAAGAACTACTGAGAACTTACAGAAGGCTCGTTGGTCTGCGTGTCCTTCTTCCTCTGCTCCTGAGTCAGGAAGTCTTTCAGGTACTCGTTTACCTGGAGGACAGGGGAAAAACTGGTATAAATTCAGAACATTTGAGCTAACTAAGATGACACAATGACTCACTCTTCATCTGAAGTGAAAGTATCAAGTTGAACTATTCACCAGTTATTTGATTATATTACAATGTGATAAAATTGCTTTTAGCAATGGGGAAATAAAGAATAATACCATGATGCTTTTGTGTTTTGGCGTCAAGAAATAAATATTATATAGTATTCTTTTTTTGTCTTGCTGGTAGTCCTTTTGTAATGTGGCGTGTACGGAAAATCCTATTTTTTTGGGTGATTTTCCAAAACTAAAGATTTGAAACTTGATCTCAACGTGTTAAACTGACTTAAACCCTTCCTAATTTCTTTCCTTCAGACAACTTAGTTGTAAAGTTTATCTCTTAATGTCCATAAGGATTAACTTAAAGCAGGAATCAGCTGTTAAGCGGGTGAATTTTGGACTTCTGGAGCACAAAGAGACTCCAGCCGAGAGCCATATGTCTGACCAGCAGGACTCTGTGACCACACCTGTCAGCCATTGTGAGTGTGTGTGTAAAGCTCAGAGCTGGTGGCAGCCCAGTGTTCCTAACACAAGAATGTAAACAGACTGGACCCTGTAGCATAGTATGAATGAGCCAGAGCTGTCTGCACATTAAGGCCATGTAGAAAACCACTTACGGGTTTGGGCTCGTGTCGGCTCATGGGTTCTATAGTAAAGCATTCAGGAGGCTTCGGTGGTGTTTTGGCTTTGGTACCAAGTACATTTACCACTTCATAGATATTAATTTCAAAAAGGAATCTTCACTTTTGGAATCAAAATGAGCTGACTTACATTAAGTAACCAGTCACATTTAAATATTCTAATTAAGCTGTTTCAGTGGGTACCTTGATCTCAGTCAGGCCATGTGGCTCTAATTAGTATTATCCATTACTTTCGTTACTATTTATCCTGCTTTTGACCTTCTTAAAGAATTTTGTATTCTTGAGTTTATCAGATACTGTGATGTATCATAATATCTGATATCAGCCCAATGGAAATGTAGAAAAAAAACTCAAAAAATATTTTCAAAGTCTATGATTGCAGTCAGGAACATATGTGTATAAGGTTATAAATACCGTGAACTTAAAAAACGGTGCAATCCCACCCCAGAAGATGTTCACTGTGCTGTGAGCTCACCTGCACATGTCATATGGTGTAACCTCAAGGCATGAAAACAAAGTGTTACACGTATAATGGATTTGGTGGTATTTAGGTCACTGTTTTTCACTGTAATAACTTGCAGCCCCAGTGTGCACTGTTTGAATTTCAGAGCTCACCCTCCTTGAGCCCAACATGGGAGAAAATGGCCCCAGGCTGGAGTGTCTGCTTTATCTTGTGCACCGTACAAAGAGCAGCCTGCTCGTCATACAGATACATGCACTGCTCACCACAAACTGCCAGTGGGACATAGTTTACTATGCAATTCATATATTCATGAATAAACATCTACTAATACCCACCTTGTTGATCCAGGTTGTCACTGCATCCTCTGTGTCATAAGGTGTTTCCACCTCAGGGTCTGAAGATGAATACTGCTGGATGCAGGTCATCACCTTCTCCACGCTCACTGTCTCCACTGTGTACGCCATCATCAAGGTGTCAATCATCGCCAGGTGAGCACTCTAGAGCAGAAAACAGGTAGAGAAAGATGTAGAACCGGTTAGTCAGTTCTAAACAATTACCAGTCAGGTCGAAGCATCGATACAAACAAACTTTGACTTCCGCTTAATGTTGTGCAGATCATGCCTATATGTATGATACGAGTGTAATATATGAGAAAATATTCTAGTTGTTTCCTTGACTGAATCCTCAGTATAAAAACTGATCAGAAAACTCTGCTCCAAAAGGAATGGAACCATAACAGCTTTTTAATCTCAGTAACAGATGGAGCAGCAACAACAACAACAACAAATTCAGATTACTTTAACAGAATCAAGATAACACTTAAGCACAAAAATAGCCTGTCCTGCATTATAATAATAGTTTAAACAAGTTGATTAGCGTAACAGGGTGAGTGCAAACATGTAGCTGAGCAGCACAATACCACTTTGCAACTTTTTTTTTCCCTGAAAATCCTCATAAAAGTTTCATTTGATAAAGAGTTACTGTTTTCTGATGTTCTGAATGGGTAGAAAAGCACCAAAAGGTCAGTGATTAATGGTACCGGTTCAGGTCTTAATGGCCTAGTCTCTATTGAACATCTGAATTTTTCATGGCTGTAGCCCTGGACATGAGTACATCGATCCCTGGTTGCAAAACCCAATTTGCTCTCTGAGCTCGACAATCTCTGTAAAACCCGAATAAAACGTCTTTCTGACAACCCAGGCCGATGAAGAGAGTTTGAGTCTAAGACTGACTGAAAGGCTTATTTTGAAATACTATGAATGTTGATCCAGTTTTTAGACACATGATTTGAAATAGGGCCAAAGGTATTTACACTGTAAGAACATTTTAAACCAACTCACATCTTTTACTCTTCACTGGCTTAGACTTGATGAGGCTCTTTGTGGGTTTATGTCTTTACTGACACTTCAAGGAAAAATGAAGTAAAACTTGTAAAGGTGTGGTGGCCAGTACTATGATTAAACAGGCAAATGGTAATAAACAAACAAACAAACAAACAAATAAATAAATAAACAAATGTAAGGTTCAAGAGGACTACTGCTGTTTATCAGTCAAAATATTTTATTTTATCCTTAACTGCAACAATTCTTGTTGTTACAAAATAAACAAATAAATAATAATCCTTTGTTCTATTATATGTGTTCATTTATTGGTTTGAGCACCAACAAAACTTCTAAGACTTGTACTAATTCAACTGCTCCATTAAAATAAGATGCAAAGAACTTCCACTAACCTACAAGGATATGTACAGCTGTTACTCAGGGAGCTAATCTAGAGGATCTCTGCACAGTATCAGCTATCTGAGCATCAGTTAGTGTTACAGTTACTGTCTGAGACAAGTCAGACACATCAGTGTTTTTAATTTGAGGTCAAAGAAATTTAAATATTTAGTTAGAGTAAACATATTTGTCTATTACACAGGTGTACCTGGGAGCGGAGGGCAGTAAAACAGATCAGAATCTGATAAAAAATTGAGAAACAAGCAATAAAGAATTCTAGAAAGGGAGGAAATTTTACATTGTGCAGGTGAATTTGAAAGGTATGAAGGAGCTCAGATTAATCTATTTTTTCGCGTCTATATTTTCATATTTAGGATTTAAGTCATATATGTAAGCCTCAGACCTGAATGAAGAGAGGGTTGTCGTTGCTGACTTTCTGTAACAGGGTTATTCAAAACTGAAATCAACCTGAGTGTCTATTCCTCGTCAAAGCCCAGACATCTGAAACGTCACCATGGAGCCGTGAAGAGTCACAGGGAGAAGGCTGTGGTGTTGGATGAGGTTACAGAGAATGACTGAGACTCCACAAACAGTTGTTCACTCGCCTTTGAAGACTGACTGCTAATTAGTCCGCGCTAACTAGCTAAGTTACATCATGAAAACAGCTGCTGTGTTATGGAAGAGTAATTGAAAGTGAGAGAAAATACTTTCTTATTTGCATAAAGCATTCCCCTTGGCTGAAAGACACCAATTAAAAGCTTATCAAATAAAGAAATCTAGACAACTTTAATCCACAAGCAGGTTTATATATCCAACTTTAAAGAAAGACCCTGCACTGACATTTGATTAATCGCTTTAATTTGCATTTATACAACTGATTTGAGCTTAAAGCGGAGAATCTAAACATGTAATATGATATGTTTATTAAGACCTGTACAAACGCAGGAATCAGTATGTTTTTGCTCTTGGCTTTTACCTTCTTCTATTCTGTACAATGTAGAGAATCAAAGCTCCAAATATTTATACTTGAGCAGCAGCTTTTCCATGAGCTTATCCAATTAATCAGCTTGAATGTTAAAGTGGCCTCTTGATGGTGTGCACCAGAGTCGGAGGAAGGGAAAAATGTGCTAAAACATTACTCGAGGGTTTAATGACAGAAGTGATGCTGAAGAACTCTGTCTATAAAAAAGCAATGACATGACATGGCATGTATGCTTGTAGTCAGAGGAAGCTAAACCAGAGCTGTTGCTTAACTGTTTGAATCCCATTTGGTGCACCCGAGTTAGAATAAAGGTGTCTCTTTGCATCTGCCTCCATCTGTAAACGTTAGATCAATTAGTGTGATACAGCTTGGAAAACCAACAGGGTTAGAAATTTCTTTCCTCAAGATGTATAATATAAACGAATAATATACGTTATCATGTCACTAGGTTATTTTCTGTCTAGTTAGCAGCTAAAAGTACAGTTTTAGCGCTCAGATGAATTTCTTGTGTGAAATTGCATTAGCTAAATGCTTAATTTCCTCTATCTCTGATCTGGCACCCCCGCAGCAAACCAATCTCATTTAATAACACACTGCCAAGATGTTTCCTTTTGGCCTGTATTTAGACTGTCCAAACAGAACACAACATTATCCAAGTGACACACAAGCATCCAGCACAAACATCCTGTGATCAGTTTGCACAGCAGTAACAAAATCGGGCCTGTGCTCCAACAATAAATCGACTCAGAGCAAAAGCAATTTTGAAAAGGCCAAGGGAGCGACACCAATCCTCAAAGGCCTCTTCTCCCTCCACCTCCACTGAGCAGTTTGAGGATATTGATTAACATCCGCCATGGTCCTTCAGGATAAAATGACAACTAGGAGGGCTAATGTTGTTGATAGGACCACAGACCTGCAGACCCTTATCATACTGGATGACACCAGGCCATTGTGTTTGAGGAAGATGCTATTTCAGAATCCCATGCACTTTAGCAAATGACAAAATGCTACTTCATGAAGTACCTCAAAGGCAGAGATGTTAACAAACGGTAGCTTCTCAGACACAATACTTCAAGTGTTAAACTCAAGGTTTAAAATCAACCTGGTTAAAAATGTAATTACATCGATGATGAACAATGATTCAGACAGGCATGATTCACAGTCAGGCAGTTCACTTCATCTAAAAATGCCACAATAACACTCTACTACCTAAAACAAGAGCATCATTAGAAAAATTGTGTCTGAACTCTTAGAACAATTGGACATCAGCCTAATACTTAAAAAAAAACTGTTAAGAATAAGGGCTTGAAAAATGTGAGCCACAAAGAAGATTTGGGAGCCTTTCCAAGATTATTTTTCCAAAACAAGAAGAAAAAATTGTATAAGAATTTAATAAATTATTGAAAAAATCCTTTAAACTTAAGAGGTTATAGCTCTTTTTACAGGGTTTTTACTGTCCCTCTGAAACCCCAGTATTAGCATTACATGATTTACAGATCCTTATTTTTCTCACATTTACATTTTGGAAAACCCATATTTTAGTCTGTGTCACACTTCTATTTAGCTGCTGTCTCTTTAAGACTCCCCGCTCCCCAAACCCCCTTCACTCTAATTGGCCAGCCCTCTGACAGACTGCAGGGGGCAAAGCTATGGTCAGACTTTGTTATTTGAGGCCAGCACCTCCAAAATGACAGTTTACAGATAGATTCAGGGGTTTCCTACAACGTGAGTATGTATCTATCATTGTTGCTCTGTATCTAGCATTGTTACATTATATCCATGTTTCATACATGTGGAAGTATTAAACCCTTCTTTAGTATCATATTTCAGTCCACACACAGGTGGCATTTCTGTCCATTTTCCCACTAAATTTACAACACCAGACAACAATATTTTGCTCCAATAATTTTCAATCTGATATATTAATCTTATGTTGCAAGTCTCTAAAAAATGGGATATATCGTGTGACTGCCGTATTTTTTTCTTCATAAATTTGCATTGATGAAATGATTTGCATATGTAGTTTTCTGTTTATCAGCTGACCTTCTAAGCCACTGCGTTTCCTCCCTACATCAAAACAGATGCTACCATCGTCATCTGTGTGAATAAATGTGGAGAACGTCTCTTTAAAGGTCCCCTGCAGTCAGTGTCCATGAATCATGCATAGAAGGCAGACTGTGTCCTGCAAGTGAAACGATCAGCAGACGGTCGGGATCAGCTGACCACGTTTAAATGTCAGCTGAGGAAGAGTCGGAGTAGATCCTTCAGCGCCCAAAGAAAGAGTTAGCCTTTCTCATTAGAATGGAGCTGCTTGTCGACAGTAATAAGGCTGTTTCTATGTGAAATCCTGTTACGTCATATTATCTAACCTTTCAGACATATGCTTTCCTTCAGCATTGCTTCACTTCATGTTCATACTGCTGCACGTTTCCATACCTTGGAGCTGCCCAATGAATGCTCTCTTCTTGCACTGCTGAGCTGCTGAGCTGCTCTACTGGAGCATTCAGTGATCAAATGCCTTGCTTGGAGGCCATGTGGGCGGCTACAGGAGGGGATAATGTTGTGTATCCTCTACACAAGATGATTTCCTCAGATCTAAAACGACCTTTTTTCCTTCTCTAACCTTTTTCTTTTGATTCCCCCTAAATACTGCCTCTATCATATGCTGCTGACTTTCCAAAATACATGAGTCTGTGAGTGAGTTGCATGTATATCTGTTGACCATTCATACAAACAAAAGCATTTTTTTTATTTCTGCCTCTAAGCTGATTACATCTATAAATCTTGTTTTAATATCTCATGCGATGCGAAGAAACGTCTTCATGGTTAATATCCTGTTTTTATTGTACTGGTACACTGCTGCTCATCTGCAGTCCCACCTGGAGACAGGAGGGCAAACACTCCTCATTTTTAATACAGCAGCTGTGTGAGGAAGCAGAGATGAAAATCCACTGTAGAAGCCTGATTTCAAATTGAACAAAGCAGGGACAAGGACAACTCGTGAATGTTCTGTGTTAACTACAGTAATGTCTTCACCACATCTTACAGTAAAAGCCTGGAGGATTTTCAACGGGTCATGGCTCATAACCGGGGTGTGCCTGTTTTTACTGTGCAAGGTTTAATAGATTTTTTTTCAATTTCCCCTCAAAGTAGTTGGAAGAAAATTACAAAAGAGAAAATGTCTTCACCAAACAAATATGAACTTCAGAACTGCAGTCTCCTAGACCTCCTCAGGATGGAAAAAAACACAAAAAGCAAATCAATATGAACTCAGGAGTGACGTAACACTGAATGCAGTCTGTTTTTGGAATTAAAACTCTCCTGTCCAGTCTCAGAGGCTCCATTCTGCCGCATAATGTCTAAAAATGACTGCGTCTAGCTGCAGGTAACTCAGCTGGACATGGAAAAGCTCTCAGCTGTGCCTCTTTCTCTGGTCTCTAGTCAAGGTCAGCAGAAGTACAGTAGAGTTGAGGGGAGAAAAGTGAAAAGTCGAAGTCTCTCTCTGCTCTTTTCACACAAATATATGATCTGAGAAAACATAATTGCTAACTGGATTAGATTTAATAAATTCAAATCTAACAAGACAACATTAAGCCAACATTGTGGTTTTATTTTCCCCATTTAACCTAAGCATTACTGGGGATATATGCATCAAAATTAGTGAACCATAACCATTTTGGCAAAATATTCCCAAAACAGCATTTAACTTTACTGCCAATGCAAAAAAAACCCTCAATGAGAAATCAATAAAGAAAAAAAATGTATTTGAGTCCCTTATTTCTGTCTGCTAAACTCAGTTAAACAATCTAAGTCACATAGGAAATGCTAAATTTGTATTACTAAAGAACAAATTCTTCCAAATTATCCTAAAATCCTTCCCCATGTCTTTTTTTTTAACTGCAGTCTTTTGTTTTTAATGTAGATATGATGCAGCTTGCAGCAGAAATATAAAAGACACTTTCACACATACCCATGAACACTTTTAGATGCACAAAATGCCAAGAAAAAAAAGAGAGGTCTGGCATCAGTTGTGGGAGTGGAGCTTTTTAAGCAGCATACCTTCCTCCTCCATATGCTCCAAATCCAAACCCGGCAATTATATGGAAACCTCAAAGCTAACCTTAGAACTCTATCTGGGGACAGGATCATGGATACTAGCCAGGGGTGGACCTTGCCTGGAGATATGCCTACACTCTCAAATCCTTTTCACCCTGTTTCAAAGGGGCCCCTGGTTAAAAAATGTTGCATTTAAAGGGAAATACCACTCTTCTTACCAAACGTGACAAAAACATACCAGTGCTCGTACAAAGTGAGAATACAAATCGGATTTTGAAGAAGATAAAAACTACTTTTTAAAAATGCTGAGAGTAAGAGAAACAGAGCAGAGTGCTGCGGATTATCTGCAGAGTGTTGCCAGATTTTAACAGCTCCCATTCAGGATTGAGGCTCTTTGTCTGGCTGCACATTGCTTGAGCTAAATATCTACTTATGTGCAGAGAAAGAGAAAATTAATTTCTCTTTTGTTACTGTTTGATGGGTTTCTGTGAACATATTAATGCACAGTCAAAGCTAATGCAGAAAATATATTCAACTCAGACAGTGAATACATTTTATTATGAATCCATTACTTGTGTGTCTATTGTGTTGCTATTCTGTCTACTTAATTGTACCAGACTGAAGTTTAAAAATGATGGGATGTTTCATTCATGAGCAATTTAAGATTGCAATAAAAAAAGCATGCTATATTAGTATGACCAATAAATACACTTGTTTTACTCAGTCTCTGGTTAATGGGTTCATCTATAACGCTCTACAAATGGCTGAATCAATAGCAGCATAAAGCTATTACAGATTATGTGCTATTACAGCTGCATCAGTTCTTACATGTGTAGTCAGTAATGAAGAAAGAAAGATTCATGTTCTCACATCTGTAGAGAGTTTGTCACAAAATCCCCTACTCTACGGTCTTTTTTAGTATAATAGGCTCACTGTACTATTACAAAAGACTGAAAAATGAAGCATTTAATTGTACCATAGTTTAAACCTGTGGTGGACTTTTTCTGTCTAACTATTTGGTATGAAAATAACAAAAATCCAATAAAAACCCCAACATCATAAACAAAAACTACTGACTGACTCATTGATTGTTCATGTGACTTTTGGACAGGGTTTCTTTGTGTTTCTTTGATCCCATATGATAATAAGAGATGTTCTGGCAGGGACACAAATAAAAACTCCCCTTCAGAAACAGATTAGTGATGTCATCAAGGAGACTATATGGTAAAAACAATTAATAAAGCAGTTTCATCTGAGAAATTTGTGTTTTGTCAACACTTTTTGCTAACATGGGATGTCAGTTGATGCTAACATTAGCTTAGAGTGGTGAGTTAGACTAGAAAAGAGTTCAAGAAGAACAAGTCTAGCTTTCACAATTGTCTCTCAACAAAAATATTTAAGCATTCTAGCAGGGAAACACCCAGAAGAGACCATAGCTAACCGGCACAATCTAAAATGGTTTTATTTCAGAGAAGTATTACTCTGCACAAGTCCAGCGTTCATTGTTGTGAGGGAAAAGACTGCACCAGAATGTCCCTGTGCCGGGAACAGAATCACATTTCATCCAGGACAGAAGGATGCTCTGGACATCACATGTCATCACACAATGTGCTCACTGCCCATCCATCCATACTGTGCTGCCTGGGAGTAGCCGCTGGCACGGAGCTCAACATACTGGCTGTGACTTCACTGCAGCCCATGAGCACAGACAGAACTTGGACGGGCTTCCCTTCCACCCTGCTGCTTCAGCTCGTCTTTGTTCAGAAGATCAAGGATGGAGGGAGCTAGTTTGAAGTGAAGATTTCATTTTTTTTTTTAGCACTTGGGATAGCTTTCTATGCTTCTCCTTATGTGTGCATATATATGTGTGTGTGCTTCTTTTTATGTGCTGCAGCATCATCTTCCTGCATGAATCCAGCATCTCAGTGTTCTCTGAGAAGTCTTGCAGTACACGGCTGCACATACAAGCACACATTGTGCATATGCCATATGCAGGAATACGCACCCCCACTCCCACCCACTCACACAGACACACACCCTGCCTGCTGGAGTGTAACCATGGAAACGAGCGCCTGCCCAATAGGGGATGTGATGGAAGCAGCAGAGGAGAGGGAGAGGATCAGGAGGAAGTGTGTTCACGTTGATTCATCCACACTACACGAGGTGATGAATCAATCTGTTACACGGAGAACTGAGAATCCCCTTTTAGTCTAATAACATAATTTATCAGGATAAACACACTCTGAGATTTAGACTACATGGTTACATATTCAACATACTTCTACAAATGTTTGATGGATAAATACTAAAGCTTCAAGCTTTCAGTTACTGAGACAAAAATCCTTCTTTCCTGAAGCTACAGAGTTTAAGTTTTACCTTCTGCCCTTGATTGCACTAATTAGTAACACCTGTATCTCACACCTGTTATTTTACCCTCTTTGTATTCATTCTCTGTGTTTCCTCCCTTCATTGACAGTTTGTTGTGTCAATTCACCTCACATCGCTTCGTCAATGCTCTCTGTGATTTTCCCTGTGGCTTTGTTTCTCATTGTTTTTCCTGAACTAAAAGATTTTTGAATTTTTTCTCGTTTTTTTTTTCTTCTGAGTTTTCTGCATTTGGGTCCTCCTTCCTTTTTTGCTTTAGAGCTCCAGAAAATTTACCCATTTCCTGTCCTGCCCATATCATCAAGTCTACATTTGAATTAAGGGATGTTTTTTATTCTTTTCTTTTACAGTCGTTGCAAATTTGAAATTCAAATTCATTCTTAAATTTTTGAGTTGTTTTACGTTATAATCTGTACTTTTCTGTTTTCTGGGTTCAATTAACTTCTGTTTTTCATGTTAACGGTATATAACCTGAATAAATAGCAAATTTTAATGGTTTGTTTAAAAGCGCATAATCCTCTTGATTTACACAGAAACTGCATGCAGGTGTCACAGTGACTATAAAATATTGATTCCAGTAGATACGCTGGTCCTGCGAGCTCACAGCACTGCAACTTAAGAGAACACACACAGAAAGACAAAACACTATTAAATTAAGAAAACATCTTCATCAATTTGAATGCATAGCATTAAAAAAACGTGCTGCATATAGACCAAGACACAACAGAAGAGTTTCCAGGGGACATTTAAAATCGATGCATACGTCCATTATTTGCCAATATGCTAACATCTGAACCATATCATCAAATCAAAAGCACTTACTTTTATCTCATCTTCTGACACAACTGACGGAGAGAACCTTAATAGAGTGACTCAAAATCCACGTCAACAAGTGTGTCGGGACGTGTGCATCACTTTTAAATGACCTCTGGAAACACTTGTGTTGTGTCTCGGTCTATTTACAGCGCGTTTTCTTAATGCTGCACATGTGCTGTCAAATTGATGAAGATGTTTAATTTGCTTGTGTTTTGTCTTTTTGCATATGCTTTCTTAAGTTGCAGTGCTGTGAGCTCTCAGGGCCACCGTAGATTACAAATCAGCTTTCAAAATTACAAAATGTCTGTTTTCTAATATTTGTACAAAAATAGGTAGGAAGCCAGAATCTACAGACAATCCATAAACACTGGAACGGTCTTCTTAGATGCCAGCAGATCAAAAAGTTATGGTCACTCGTTTACGGTAAGACAAATGATGTGGTGTGAGCATAAGAGTCAATCATGTCATGTACAAAACAAAAGTGCATTTGTCATCAAGGCATGGATTCCAGAGTCTGTAAACTTGTCTACAGCAGCATCTGTATAGCTAATAATCCAGCCCCGAAACCATATTAAGTGTGATGCATCCTTCTTCCTCCCAATAGCCACAGCATCCAGTTCAGTCTGATTTAAACAGCACATGAACAACCCTTGGCAGCAACATGACCTATTTACCACAGCTTAATTAAATATTAAAGCTGTGACATTCAAGGTTCAACAACTTGGAGGAGGATCGATCCTCACCACAACGACAAGGAAAGTGGACAGTTTGGAGAGGACTACAACTGTTTTGGTATTGAATGCATCTAATACATCCTTGAGTTACTCTGCAGTGGATGATATTGAGTTTTAGACAGTTTGCAGTTCTTACAAAGTAAAGTGGTCCATCTTTTCAATAACAAGACTGGATTAAAACTCTGGTTCTTAGAGAGGACTGGCGTCATGCAGCTGGGGGCGCAGGGATGTGAAGAGCACTTCTGTGCCTCTCAACAGTGCAATTGAGATACCTGAACACACTTTACTACACACTCAGACATATGCAGGTACAGGTACCAACTCACAGAATCAATGTCATCATCATCTTCATTCTTCTGCTCTTTTAGATTTCGACATAATCACTGTAATGTCTTTGCGGTAACACAGTACAATTTGATATCAAGAGGCTAAAGATTCCTCACACCAGGATAACTGTCGAATTTCACATTATTTTCCCTCTTTGAACTCAATAACACCTAAAAAAGCTGTTCGCACAGGAGTGAAAGACTACAACGCAGAAACTACAGCAATTAATGAACAATAATAATAATGAATTTTGGCAGACATCATGCTAGCAGCGGTGCTTCATGTGGGCTGTAATGTGTAATGCTAGAATCATATTCTCAGCCCTCCTCCACATCTCTCTCTTTCTCTCTGTGAGCACTACAGGTGGAGGAGAGTGTCAGTGATGCAGAATGTGTGTAGGCGACCGAGCGTGGGCGATAACTGCAATTTGGATCCTCACATGTGGGAATCCGTCACATGGCAAGAGACAGAAGGATGAGTGGGCAGAATAGTGACAGAAAGAGAGAAAGTGGGTTTGGTGGTGAAAAGAAATGTCCGTAAAAGTGCTCAGTTATGGCATCTGTCAGACAAAACATCAGCAGTATCAAACTCTGCAACTCACTGACCTACTAAAACTCCCCTGAACATCCTCTTCAAGTTGCTTATGCTGAATTTCACATCCAAACTGCTGACTAAAATAAAAAGCTTAGCTGAAAATGCAATGAAACAGCATTTATCAACAGTGCTGAGGCTTTTATGCAGAGCAGCTTTCAGATATAACTGAATGTTGATTCTCATTCTCTTCCTTTCCAAACTAAAACTGGTGATGATTTTCCTTCTGGGATGGTCTCTCAAACCATAAAACATCTCCTTTTTTTAGTCTTCTTACAGAGCTCATGCTGGACATCTTCTGGTCAACTTGTCATTGCTTCGTCAGATGTGGAAGCAGAGTCTAAATAATAGATGATCCCCATCTGAGCTGTCATTCCACAGTACAGCATGAACGGTCTTTGGTGCGTAATGTCCTTCAGAAAAACATCATTACTTACTCAACTTTTCCTATCAAAGTCTTCTTACATCACTCAGACTTTTATTATTGAACTATCAGCATTTTCAGATCATGATGATACAGATCTTGTGAAATAGAACATAAGCAAAGAAATATTTCATGAGCAAATGTTTTTATTTAAGCTCTAGCAATGGTAGAAAATTAAACCCAGACTTCAAAGGCGGCTGTGGCTCAGTTGGTAGAGTTGGCTCAATCAGTAGGTTGTGAGTTCGATTCCAGCTCCTGCAGTCATATGCCGAAGTGTCCTTGAGCAAGACACTGAACCCCAATTGCTCCCACTGTTGTTCAGTGGTGTATGAATGTGGTGTGAATGTGTTAGATATAGCTGATGGCTATGTTAGTTTCAGTTGGCCATTCAGTGTGTGAATGTGGTGTGATTGGGTGAATGAGCTAGCAGTGTAAAGCGCTTTGAGTAGTCTAAGACTAGAAAAGCGCTATATAAGTACTGGTCCATTCCATTCCATTCAAAGATGTTGGGATGATGTGTAAATTGTTAATAAAAACAGAAATGGTTGGTGTGCAAATGATTTAAACCATAAATTGAATTGAAAAGAGTGCAAAAAAACTTAATACATGTTGAAAAACTAAGGAAATAGTGGATTTCAGTTGCTTAACACTTTTGGTCTCCTATGTCATATTGTACGTTTCATGATGCACCAAATGTTTTCAATGGGTGATAAGTCAGAACTTAAGGCAGGTCTTTTTAGTACCTGGACTCTTGTATAACTGAGCCAGGCAGTTAGCAAGGCACTTGTCTGGACAAGCATATCCTGCTCCAAAACCTAGAATCTAGACTGCTCATTGTTAATGGAGCCTAACCCTATGCTACCCACGTCACAGACACTTATATGTTCTTATATTGCAGTTTGCTGAGGCTAGCTTTTGAACTGTGCACTGATAACAAGCTTGGTAGTCACCCTTCCCTTAAGAGCAGAAGAAGTGATGCTCATGATTTCCACAAAAAGAACATAACATTTTGATTTATTAGTCCATAAGACAGTTTTCCACCTCACCACATTCTGTCTTAAATAGGCTCAAGCAAGGGGGAGGTCGCTGGCATTCCCAGATTATGTTTTCTCTTTGCATGGTATGGTCCTAACCTTCATTACTTTGTTACTGGCATCAGATTAATAATGAGCAAATGTTTTTTTTTTTATTTAAAGGGGCTGTGAGGACTATCTGTTTGAAGTGGATTGCTGTAACATCTTGGGCTGGAATTGCATGCATACTGTTGCCATACTGATGACTCTGAACAAGTTGTTTGTTTTGAAAAATGAATGGAGATCGGAGCTTCGATTTTACACTACTTTTCTTTTTTCAAGACAAATTTTTACCAGATACAACGCAACGAGGTAAGGTATTTATCAACAGTTACATAGTGCTGTTGTTTGAGACGTGAAAAGTAAACTTTGTCAGTTTGTTCTGTAGTTTAGCAGACAGTTATTTTGGTGCCACTTGCAGCCTGGTGTCTGAGATGTAACTGTAGGCGAAATCCTTTTGTCCTGCTCATCTACCAAGCAGAGCTAACGTAACCTCACTCTTTATTTTACTGAGAGACTCTCAAGTTTGAACAGATCTCTGCAGTATAACTGCTGCATGTGGGTTGGATTGAACAGTATCACAAAAAGTTTAACCTGTGTTTTAGCCTTTAGCGTGTGGTTTAGCCTTCAGCCCGTGCTCTATCGCTCTCCCCTTCAGCTTTCTTCTGCTCTTCTGTCTTTTTTTCTGTCTGACAGTTCAGCTCCAGTGTCCACAATCACTACTAAATTAATCCCAGAAATCGTTTTCAGCAGAGAAAAACACAGATCTCTCTTCTTACTGCTAAACTTTGTCAGCTGGTGTGGTGTTGTCATAGAGACTTCAGCATACTGTGGATCAGTCCGGTCCTGTGCAACCTGGTCGGGGAGCTAAGAAATAGTATTTATAAATAACCTATATTGGTGCTGATAATCTCATTTTAGGTTGTGGATTACAACCAGACAGATAACTAGAGGTGGGAGTTTTTCAAGAGCACTTAGAAAGTCCTCACATTTCATATGCTGTCTTTGCATTACCACAAATCTAATTTAGGTTTTGAATGATTTGCAAAACATCAACATTTTACACAGTGCTCCAAGCTTTTTTTGGAATTGGTGATAATGTAAAAGGCAAAGTAAGAAAAAAGCAATAAAACAGGAAGCTTGAAGGGTGATTGGGGACACATAAATAGCAAATGAGAACGTAAAAGAAAAGAAGAGGAGGATAACAGGAAAAATGCAAGACAAGGAGAAAAGAGTGAAAATAAGTTTAATGAATTGTGAACAAAAAGGTTGGGAAGAAGGAAGGTGTTCTGGGGCATTTTAATGAGGTTAGAGAACCAAGGTGGGTGGAAAGAGAGATGAAGGGGGAAACAAAGATAGAATTATTTTGAGGTGCTGCAAAGCTGGGACAAGTGAAAAGGGGTGCCGGATTAAAGGATTAAACATGGGAAATTGAAGGTAAGGGGAAGAAGGACGGTGCTAGGGCAGAAGGTGCTTTCACACTCTTCTCGCAGCTCATTTTCACATCTACAGCAACCTGCTCAGTCATGCACACACACCTAAACATGCTCTGAGGTTTTCTAGTAACCCATTTATGGTCTTGCTGTGTTAAAATCAGGTGTAAAACCCTGAGGGCTGGAATAAAAATAAGTAATCCTGAAGACCAGGCAGCAAAACCCTCATAAACTAAACTAGATTACATGCATGAAACAAGCAAAAAACTAACTAACAGCTCTAATATCTGCTTCAAATGACACAATCTGTAAGTTACTTTGTGAGATAAGGTTTTAACAGTTAATTGTTGTCTTCACTGAATGTAAACCCCAACAAAGCTTAAATAACTATTGAATTAGCATAGGGGGGAAATTAAAAACCAGCAAGACTCTACAAACAGACTGCAGGCAAACTGTGTGCTAATCGTGTCTCAATTGCAATTCACTGAAGCAATAAAGCCTCCTATTGAGAGTTTGCCCGCTAAATAATGAGGATCTCTCATCCTTACTCAGAAAGTCATCTCCACAATGAGCTCCAACACAGGGAGATGGAGACGAGCAAGGGAGAGATGACAGAAACACACCGGGCAGTGAGTGCCTGGAGGTCTGGATGTCAGCTTGTACTGCTGTTGTTTTGCTGCTTCGAATCCCCAGACTGTGTTGAAAATCTGTATGGATGATGAGAAAGATAACAGCCTCGAGGCTCTTCTGCACATTTTCACAGTTTATCTATTGTTTCTTTCAGTGCTGGTTTGATTTGTGTTTAATGAGCTGTGATGACCTTTTTTATTTTAAATTCAGACCAATTAATTGTTTCTCTTTTCATGTTAGGAAAATAATTGTTTCATAACTCTTACTTCCCATTCTTGATTATGTCAATGTTGTTTACCATAACACAGATTTGTCTTAAAATGTCCTTTCAGAACTCACCACTGCCTCATGTATGATGCCCTCAACTGGCTTCTACCTAAATCTAGTTGTCAGTTTCACTGGGTCTTGTTTCTTTTTTATATGTATCCATCTACATGTCCCACTATACCTCAAATAGTTCCTGGTCCACAATACAGCTCTGACATATGACTAATCCATTTATCACAGTCCCTGAAATCCATAAAGAAATGGGTCGTAGGTCATTCAAGTTCAAAGCTCCGTCTGATTGGAATAATCTTCCTCCCTCTTTAAGGTCCATTACTTATTTTTTTATCTTCAGATCAAATCTATTTTCCCACTTGAAAACAAGTTGTGTTTGTGATACTTTTTTTGTGTTTTATTTGATTGATTTCTTTGCTGTGGAATGCTGTTGCTCCTGATGTTGTGTTGTATTGTATTGTAATGTGATTGAGCAATATTTTTGTGAGCTGGTGACAAGGTAGGTGGGGTGTGGGGTTGTGAAAGTGGTAGAACAGTGTGTTTTTGTTTGTTGTGTATTATTGTAATGTATGTTTTGTTATTTTGTTTATATGTATGCTGGGATCCCCTCAAAAATGAGATGCTGCATCTCAAGAGGCAATCCTAAATAAATTGAATATCTGTTTGATCAAAAGCATCCCAAGTTATTAGCTGTAGAGGACCATTGAGGTTTCCACAGCACTGAAGGGATGGGACATTATTTCCAGCATTCCCAGGGGTTGGCCACTTTACTGAATAGATACAGAAACTAAGCTGGCTGAATAACTGCATTGATCACTGTCAGCAGCAAGCTTGAAGGTCATTTAATTATATGTTTTTCATCATCTTTAACCTTTAACAGCAAAAAAAGAAGGATTTTCTGGGCAAACTGTGTGTTTATGCAATTTCAGTACACGGCCAAGTCAGCACATGAACACCACATGTACAGGGACAATCTGTACACAAGCTTAAGCAAGATAAACATTTCAATGGAGGTAGTTCTTGATGTGCTTGTACCTTGCAACTTAAGAATGTGCTCCTTCCTGATTAACTCAAGTTCAGACAACAAGCTTGATGGACAGGTGGAATGAGGAAAGAGATTATTCACAAGAAACTCTATAAGACAAGAAACTCAGAGTCACAGTCTAAATTCTACAGCTCTGAATAGAGTGTAGCTGGAGATCCTACGATGCTGCTGTGGCAAAATAACATCACAAAGCTGAATGTTTAAACATCTTTAAACTTCAGGAAAACCATTAAAAAAAAGAATCTCTCCTACCATTTGCAGAGGCCTCTTTCTCAAGTCCCTCTCAGTGACGAGTCTCTCCTGGTCGGTGACGTAGAGTCCACGTTGAGCCAGCGCCTGAATAACCGCATCGTGCCCCAGCAGGGGTTTGGCGGCGTCGCTCTTCAGGATGAGGCTGCCAGCTCTGCAGTAGAGGTCTGCAGACAGGAGGAGGCTGGCCACAGGGGGCTTCAGGTGCTCCTGCTCATACTGGTCTGTGTAGAAGGGCTCCTTTAAGTCTGATGGGATGCTGTCTGTATTATGGGAAAGCAAAAGAGAGACAGCAGTTTAAGATGCTAACATGATCAACATATCGCAAAAGTGGTTGAAACATAAAAAACAAATATCCAATTCACCATCTTTTCATGTTTGAAGTCAATAACTAAAGACATAAACAGGAGAGACCTCTGGTAAATTCAAGATGAGCTCTGGAATAGTTGAAACAAATTATCCCAAACCTACTTTTCCTTTGCAAGTCTGGTTCATTTTTCATCGCCATGCTTTGGTAATATCTTGATATGGTATGAGTGGATAGGACTCAGTGTTGCTATAGCAACTACAGAAGGAGTGAAACCTGATCGATTCATCTCGTCTGCAATCTCTGCAGCTTCAGCTCCCTGGGAACACCCCTCTCAGTGTCTGCTTCATCAAAGAGAGAGCCTGGAAGTGTGTGTTGGCACGTGTGTGTGTGTGTGTGTGTGCCTCTAGCCAAGTCCATGCAGGATGATTTTTTCCAATAACACAAAGAAACACTCCATTTTCTGCTCGCTTTTGTCTCTTTCCTCCCTGCCCATGTCTTTGCTACTGTACTTTTTCTTCTCCCAAAGCTGACTGATTGATATGATTATGATTAACTGATTTTAAATGAGCCGATGCTGTTGTGTTAAAGTATTGAACCAACATCTGCACACACTCCAGATGCAGAGCTCATCACAGTGTCACTTGCAGAACAATAGATGTAAATGTGATTACTGCCTGATGCACAGAAAAATCTGGTCCGTGTTGTGACAGCTTTACACTGCCCATCCTCCAACTCACCCACACACACACACACACACACGCACACACACAGAACAGTAAATGAATCACCTGCTAGGCCTGACCATCACTGCAAGGTCATCTGCTGAGTGACTCTGTTATTACGGGATACAGATGCAGACTGAGGCAGAAGCAGGTAGCTTAATGAAATGCTTCTCCTTAATGGTGATGTTATTGATCCTAACAAATAAATCTATCTTTTCTCAAGCCATCCTCCTTTATCATCCATCACAGGAAGGTCAGAGGTCAGGCTGAGCTACCCAACAACATCCTTTTGCTGTTAATGCGTCAGCGTTTTGCTCAGCTGAATTAGAAAGAGTGTTGAGAGAATCCAGTATATTTACTGCAATCACGTGTCTTTGTGTCTTCTGTCTGACAGTATCTGATGGTTCTTCCTAACAGCACATGATCTGCTGCTGTACAGGCTACATCTTGCATCAACCAGGCAGCCTATTCTTTATACACGGCTGCATTGGTGTAATGAGGCAGATGCATGTGGAGTATACAAAGCAGCGTAGGCAGAGAGCCTGCTCTCACTCTCCTTTTCTTGCACTCTCTCTTCCTCCCTCCCTGCTTCTGTCTTCCTCTCTCTGGAGGGCTATATTTTTGGAATCAGCCCATTTCTTTCAGGCCTGATTCAAAATACACAGAGGATCTGCAAGGAATCTTATGTTTGCTGGGCTATTACAACACACTGCAAGGTATAATCTGCCGTCTCAGCGGCAGAATACCATTTTTTCTGCGCTGCTCAGACTAACAGAGCTGTGCTGGTTATTTTAAGACTAATGTGTTTATTCCTATTTGGGAATAAGCACGTTGTGCGGGGCTAGGTCTTCAGAAATGAAACCAGACTCTCTCTATGATTTGTTGAGCTTTCTGGTGAGGATCCTGTCACAAAATGCTACTCTAGTCCCACAGATAAAGAGATGTTTTGTGCTTGTAGTTTTGTGTACTGTGGGGTGTTTGCTACTAGAGTACGACCCTTCAAAAGAATCCACCTGTAAAAATTATCTGTCTCGAGAGAATGAATCTGATACCAAAGGTGCTTATAAAACCAACACTATCCAAGCACATAGCTTACACTTACACTCTGAAAACCCAGTGTAGAAATGAAACATGGTTAATACTCTCTTGCACACTGGCGCCACATGTTCACAGAGGCCTCTCTCTCAGTGATCGGCCTCTGCTACAAAGAGATTTTCTTAAAACCCAGCTTGAAGTGAAATTATCCTCACTTCAAAGTCGGCAAACGGAGCAAGGCCTCATTCATAAATAGAATAATGTGATTTCTCTCTGCTCTTCTGCTCATGCATCTACCTGATCAGTCCTGGATCATACCAAAACATAAATACAATGAGTGTGTGTTAAGAAGCTCCACTGTAAAGGAACTGCCTGCAACAGTTCTAACATTAGCTTTTTCAAATGCTTAAGGGTGGTAAATGAAGCTGTTAACACATGTCAAAAAGCACAGTTTAACACATCTCCACTCTGGTGACAGCAGCTGTGCCTCCTCACTACACACTTCTGTTCAATCTGCTCAAAATGAGAAAATGTGACTTAAGTAAAAGAGTCATTAACACACCAACAAGTCACACCATTTTAGTTGGTTGCTAAAATAGATTGATCAGTGTTGTTGTAATTACAACTGATGGACAACAGAGGGTGATGATAATTTACACTGTACATCAATACACAACAATTTAATTTGATTGCATACGTGAGCCTCTGAGCCACCATGTTGTTCCTCTAGTATTTGTCTATGCATCGTCCAAGTCTGGATGTGAGACCCATCCCATCATGTTTTCTGCAGTAATGAAAATGTAAGTGGCATAAGACCAGACTATGTCCACATATTTTCTGCAGTATCATTCTCCTACAAATACAGAAAGGTCTTGATTCATTTCAGTAAAATATACTGAACATTAAACATTTTCACTATGTTGCTAATGCAGTTGTGACCTCCTTTAAATTGCAATTGCCGTTTAATACTTTCACTATTGGGAATATTCTGCATCAGCAGAAGAAGAATGAATACAGAGAAGGTACAAGAGGAAAACACTGCATTTGAAAGTAACAACTATTCGCTTTTGTAGCTCTTTTTCCACCCATCATTATTTAGTGAGTCCTTTGCTGTATGACCAACTGATTCCATGCTGTTTCTAAATTTGTAGGCTGTAACCTGAAGGTGACATCATTTGGGACACCTGCACACTCTCCAATGACAACCAGGATCTAGGCACTAAAACTGGTTTTCTGTCCCCTTAAGATGATATTCATCCAATCATTTAAAATGATTCACAATTGCTTACAGGTGAAACAGGTTTTAACTGAATGGAAAATCACTGTGGTAAACCTATTGGGAATAGCAGTAGAGAATACTGCCTCAGGTAATGAATAATGAGTCCAAATTGAACAGCTCTGGCCTGCGATAACTCTTCAGTACAGGCGGATACTGGTTTTGTAATGGGTTTAATGGCTGTTTTGATGCCACAGAAAAATAAAATAAAATCTGACAAGGATAACATAAATGCATTGCTTTGAGCTCTGTGATAACTAATCAAAATGCTTAACAAACCTTGCATATGAAGAACATGAAATATACATGCAGCACTCAGGTGCAGAATTAGTACAGCCCTTACCTGTCCCGTATGCTTTTGCCACCAACCATGTGAGGCTACAACAAATTTTGGCTCTGGAAAAGTCATAATGCTCAAAAGACTTTATTGCAGGAACGACGAAGGTCTTCCTCGCATCCCTGACGTCCTGAACTTCACCCATATTTCTCCAGCTCGGATCTATTCTTGAACCCTATACAGCCACACTACGTGGGAGCATCCCACTAATGGAATTTAGAGGAAAACAGAGATCGGCGGTAAAACAGTGAAACGTAGGTTCTTTCCAGACTATATTCATTGGCTTTTTCAGTCATAAAATGCTTATCTGACTTCGGGGTTTCGTGTAATTCAGTCACGTTTACACAATGAGTCGATGCTCCTGGTGTTTTTCATCCATTCTGCTGTGTTCCGCTTGAAATTGGCTTCGTTGAAACAAGCCTGTGAGTTTTCCTTGGATTCCAGAGGTAAAAGCGCTGATTAATCGAAATAAAAGCAAAAATATTTCCATTCTTTTGATTCCTTGGGAGCAGGCGGCTTCTCCCTTATGCCCATCTATTATTGTGTGGATAACCTAAGTGTGAAGAATTCCCTCCCCTCTTGAGTCTCCGGGTGCCGTGGTGCGGTTTTCCTGCCGCACTGAGGCACCCTCCAAGCCCTGCACCTATGATCCACAACGCGCATGCGTTGTGTTAACTTCACATGCTGTCCGGAAATTTGTCATTTATCAAGGGACTTTCTCTTTAAACTGCTTACTAATTTTTGCTGCTCTTTATATTTTTTGAATGGGGATCGGTTGGCCTCTCTGTGACATATATTCAGTATGAGAATGGGTAAATGCACATTATATAATTTAGTGCTTCGATAAAACATTGCGTATCGCTCGCCTTGAGTTTAATTTTCAAGTTTCCGAGGCGCCTTAAAAGGCATATGAAGACAACCTTCTGTGCTCCCCTCCCATTTTTCAAAAATAAAAATACCAGCGTATTCTTCACTAAACAAGACGACTTCCCTTCTAAATTTATGTCTGTTTAGTATTTCCATGGTCTTTTCTCTTCAGGCTGCCCAATTCTGTTCTGAAGCTTCATCTTAATAGGTACCACAATTAAAAAAATGATTGCGATTGGAGTAGTTTGACTGTAAGTAAATAAATAAATAAATAAATAAATAAATAAATGGCTTCTTTTTATATTTTTGGAACTCAACAAGAAAATACTGTCTCCAGTAAGGACTAGTATACGGATACAAAGATAAATCCCTAAACGACATTCTACGAACTACATTTCCCTAACGTCAAGCCAGTACTGATACGTCATCACTCGTCGTCGCTTGTTGTTTTGAACGGTTCGGAGGACGATGCGTGGAGGTAAAGTTGATAATTTATATCTCAAATTTAGCGTACCAGCACCCCGGGTCTGGTGAGTCGGTCGTAGAAAAAATATCGTGTGTTGAATTGTTTTAAAGAACGCGAAAATGTAAAAACTTTAGACATGCGAGAAAGTTTAAACAGAAAATCAGTGGTTTCTGCCTCTGGAAATTTGACCTAAGTCAGCATGTTGAATGTTGTTTTATGCATACTTGCGTGAAAGTGTTTAGTCTCAAGACTCTATTACTGACTCTTTTACTGTACGGCTACGGCCTCCCTCACCCTTAAACTGGTATGTTTTTCTGGCGTCTACAGGTTAACTATTCATTGAAATGTTTGTGCCTCGAGCTTTGAAAGTTAAGAGGCCTGTTCAAACCTCTGGCCATGTTTTGACAAAGAAAATCAAAGTCGCTGATGAGGAGAGGGATGATGGCGGTAATCCAGCAGCGCCAATTCAAAAAGAGGAGGCATGTGAAGACCCCAAAACACAGGAGGAAACAGTGCCAGCTGGTGAAGAACCGGCAGGTGTGTCAAAGAGCACAGTGGATGAAGATGGGCGTGAGTCTGCCTCAAGTGATACAGAGGATGATGAAGAGGAACCTGTTAAATCCTTCAAAAAGAATCAGAGGTGGCCTGAGCCAGGAGAACCTGTCTGTGTGATGTGTGGCCGCTATGGAGAGTACATCTGTGACAGCACAGACAATGATGTTTGCAGTCTTGAATGCAAAGCCAAACATTTGGTCCAAATGGGAATGGGGACTGGTGCAGATGTTTTTAACCAAAAGGAAAAAAATGAACATGAAGTAACTCAACCTCAGCAGACATCAGGTGACCCAATGGGAAGCTATTCCTACAGGGAAAACCAATTCATATCAGGTCTGACAGAAGATCAGGTGCAGCGGATCAAGCAGGAGCTGGGTATTGAAACAGAGGGGAGAGACGTTAGAAGACCTATAGTTGAGTTTGGACACTGTGGCTTCCCTGCTAAACTGAATGAGAACCTGAAAAAAGCCGGCTACGAGGCACCCACACCTGTCCAGATGCAGATGGTGCCTGTTGGTCTCACAGGCAGGGATGTGATTGCTAGTGCTGATACCGGCTCAGGAAAGACTATGGCCTTCCTCCTGCCAGTGGTAGTGAGGGCATTAGAGGTACAGTCGTATTTATATTGAGTAATTTTTTTGTTGTAGAACAAACTGATTTTGTCAAACTTATGTGACGTGTCAAAAGTCAGTCTTTACAAAACTTAAAAACTTTTGTTTTCTTGGTTATAGCTTGTAAAGGTAAAAGCTTGAGTGATAAAATTGTAGTGTTGATACTTTTTCAGTCACCACTTAACATTTGGTTAGTTTGAAAAAATGTATTGCATGTAATGTAAGATAAACATAATAGCACTTCAATATCTCATATCTTGTATTCATAACCTGTTTTGTGTGGGTTGTTTTTTTTTTAGAAACCAGCCCAAAGTGTGAGCAGTCCTGTGGCTCTTATCCTTACCCCCACCAGAGAACTGGCCATTCAGATAGAGAGACAGGCCAAGGAGCTGGTGCTGGGTCTCCCTAATATGAGAACAGCTTTACTGGTGGGCGGCATGCCGCTTCCCCCTCAGCTTCACCGCCTAAAAAGCAGCATCAAAGTACCAGCCCCTGTTTTTATGATAATTACATCTTAACTACAATAAGTCAAATTTAAGCCATCCACCTTATCATTTTCTTCATTTGTTTATCCAATCTAGATAATTATAGCCACCCCTGGTCGACTCCTTGAAATCTTGAAGCAGAAGGCTGTACAGCTTGATAACGTGAAGGTTGCGGTTGTTGATGAGGTATGAGATGACTGTATAAATCTGATTTTTTCAAAAGGTAGGAATCTAAAGGTTTTCTTATGATTTTGGTGTTGCAATTTTTTGTTCAAAAACTGCTAGCTAATACTTATATGTCTAGGATTTGAAATATTTCACTGTGTTGAAAACTCATTATATTGAACAAAGAGAAAATCACAACACTAAATAGATTTGAGTTGCATAACACCACAGAACAAAGTGTAAAATTCAGGATTTATACCAACCCAAGTGTGAGAAAACCTCAAATTTTGTCATGAAACAAGATTCAAGAATGAATTCCTTTGCTTGTTTGGAAAATTAATACATTTTTGACATGAAATCTGTCTGTTGCACACCCTGCAGGTAGACACTATGTTGAAGATGGGCTTTCAGCAGCAAGTTCTGGAAGTTTTGGGGCAAGTCCCTGAAGAGCACCAAACTCTGCTTGCGTCAGCTACCATCCCAAAGGGGACAGAGGAGCTGGCGACTCGATTTGTTCGTGACCCTGTCCGGATTGTGATCGGGGAGAAGAACCAGCCCTGCGCCAATGTGAGACAGATCCTACTCTGGGTAGAGGAACCCTCCAAGAAGAAAAAGCTGTTTGAGATTGTCAATGTATGTTATAGAATTTTGATTCTTAAAAGTGAACTAGAGGGTTTTTTTCTTTTAGAAGGCACAGAGTCTGCGTTTGCTCAGAAAGTCTGGTTCCCACTTAGTGGGTGTCTAAAAACAAAGATTTTAGGTGGAGTACCACTTTAAAATCATTTATAACCTTTTTGTAAGAAGTCAGCAGTTTTCTTCTTTTTGTGTAAGACCGGCTTTAATTGCACTCTTGAGATTTAGAAGGTGCTTCTGTCAGCCAAACAAAGAAAATGGGTCATTATCTTAATTTTAGTTTATGGTGGCTTTTCACTGGATATGCACTAGTACCAGCTTGGTATTTCATTTACTGTCTGTTTAAGGAAGGCAATTCCTTACAATGCAAGCAACAGTCTCCTTGCGACACCATATTTAGACAGCCATCGCCTCTGGCCTGGGCCCTGTCTGGAGGAAATGGGTGGGCCCTGAGCCTTGGTTTCATTCCAGAAATCCCAGCAATGGCTTTCATCATTAACACAGGGAAGGACGGGTTGGCTTTAGTTTACGTAGTGAAGGAGCACAGTTAGACCATTGTATTACATCTTTCTGTAGAGTATGATATTTTTAGCAAGCAAAGTTATTCATGACTACTATTATTTAATTCAGCTCAATGTACAGGGCCACTGTCTCTTATGAGGAGGAAGAAATGACAGCCCATGAAAACAAAAAAGAAAAATCAGAACCTAGCTTAAACATCTGTTTCTTATGGTACAGCTCTTAGAATACAGGATAACTTAAGTATGAAAACATGGATTATTTAGTTAATTGGGGAAATAATGATAGATCTTGAACTGAAAGAAGTCCCATCTAAGAGTAATGGTCACATGCAAACAGCCTACTTTTCGAAAGAGTTCTCTAAGCTTGTCACTCACCATTTCCCATCTCTGTGACTGGCTTGGCTGTCTTTACTGCCATCTGCTGGAAGATACTGACTGATGCATCATGACATAACCAAACTTACAGTTAATAGTTAGGCAGTTAATTAATTTGATTACAGAGTTATCCCAATATTTAAAATAAAGTACTGTTAAAAGTCTCTCACCCTGTTCCTGTTTGTTGTGGCTTTTCAGGACAGTAAGCTGTACCATCCCCCTGTGGTGGTGTTTGTCGACTGTAAACTGGGAGCTGATTTGCTTTGTGAGGCGGTTGCCAAGGTGACAGGCCTCAATACTGTGGCAATCCACTCAGACAAGAGCCAGTGGGAACGCAACCGCATCCTAAGGGTGAGGACAGATGCTGCCAGGACAGTTATAAAGTCAAGTCCAAAAACAGCAGTCCTACCATGTGTGTTATCAAACAGGCTCATTATATGTATCTTTGGGTTTTAACGATTGCCATAAGCTAGACTGTCTTTAAGTGTCTTTGGTATGACTTTATGCCCCTCAAACATTTTGTAGTAAATTTGATAAAACCCTGATTATTAAAATGGTTTCACATATTAATTCTCACTTTGCTGATATTTCCAGTGTCTTGATTACTTTTTTAAAATTCCCTTAGGGTCTTCTGGATGGAGACTTTGAAGTAGTGATCAGTACAGGTGTGCTGGGCAGAGGTTTGGACTTGGTCAATGTCAGACTGGTGGTAAACTTTGACATGCCTAACACAATGGATGAGTATGTACATCAGGTTAGTAATATCCACAGTATGCTGTGAACTCATTATTTTGTCTATGTTGCATTCAGTGGCTGATGGTTACAGATGAGTTACATGAATAAAGCATCATCACATTTATAATCATCTGATCTTCTCATCAATACAGTATGTATGTAAATGTATAAGCTAACATTCATAGAGACGGCTAACATTTGTTTTATACCTCAATATCTTAGGTGGGAAGAGCAGGGCGCCTTGGTCACAGAGGAACCGCTATCACCTTTCTCAACAACAATAACAAGCGTCTGTTCCTGGAGGTGGTAAACCGGGTCAAACCCACAGGCTCCATTCTTCCCCCTCAGCTCTTAAACTCACCACACCTCCACGAACAGCAGAGGAGGGAAAGACAGAGAGCCAAGCAAGGGCCTGACGATGTGCTAGTCACCAAGAACAATCTACTAGACATCATAAGGAAACACGACCGTCGCAAAAAGTAGCTAATTTGTTTGAGTATTCCTGCAATGGTGCTGTGTATTTACTGAGTAAATACAGCATTTTTATTTTGTATATTTACATTTTTTTATTTTGATGTATTCTAAATAAATATGTCATTCATTCATACATTTGCCAATTTATTTATTTTAGCCAATTTATTTAAACATGGAAACTTTTTACTCTTATCCAACCAAGAAGAGACTTCAATCCAGTTTCTCTTTCTAAGAGATCGTCTTTCCTGGATTTACTTTTTGTTTTTACTACATTTTCACAGACAACTTCTTCATCAGACCAAGATTAATATATGTATTTAAATTTAATCTGCGCCATCTTCTCACAAAAAAAGCTTGAGTAACAGTCTTTTCTGCTTGGACTCTGAGCCGGATTCCTCAGAATAAGATGTATTATGTCGCCACCTTGCGTCAGTCTATGACGCATCTACAATTTGCCCGTTGTTAAGCGTCACGACGTACGACGTACTCTTAGCCAATCAGCTGCTACTTGCTGTGACGGTTTGAAATTCGGGCGGGCGAAGGCGGAAGGGAAGAGGAAACGACAACAATCACAAAAGTAGCTCCGTTTGCCTGAACACCGCAGATATTCTTTTCTAATGGAAATACTTTAGTTTGTTTACCAAACTTCATTTGATTATATTATCAACATTTTGGTTCATTAATGTAGGCAAAGCAACCTAAGCCGCTGTTTTTAAGCAAGTTATAGTCATGTCGTTATTCAGTGTACAAGCGAGAAAGCATACAACTTATTACGATCATTTAATGTCAACATCAACAGCCAGGACACCGGGAAGAGAGCGAAAAGTCGCGGACACATTGTTAGGCAAAAGTGAGACAACATCGGGAGACTCTACGTGTGAAGACAGCAGGTCATCTGATAAAAGCCGACAGGTGAACAGGACTTATGTCATATCTGCACTGTCAAAGAGTGGCAACGGGCAGCAGACACCTTATCGAGGCCGACTGACTCTCCAGAGAAGGTCAAGGAGGAAAACTGGGACTGAACAAGCAGAGAAAACGATGGCTGAAAGCAGCCAGAACATCACACCGGCTCCGGAGAAGCGACTGACTCTTCAGCGCAGGACCAGGACTCCCTCTATGGATAAAAGCACGCTCCGCCAGCGTGGGGTCAGCGGCGCTAGTCTGCAGCAGACACCGACAGTTCTCAGTGAACCAAACGGCAGGGCGCCTGGTGTATACAGGTCTATAAGTTTAAGAGTCACTGCCTCCTCAAAAAGCAAATTTGGGGATACTGCAACTCACGTGGAAACTTATGGCAGACTGGGGCACAGCAAGACGCCCACCTCCGTTTCTTCCTCTATAAGTAGGCAGCTAAATGACCAGGCCCACACCTTTAAAACCCCCACCAAGAAGACCCCATTTGAGAAAATTGCCGCCAAGAGGGATGTGTTCGAGAAACTAGCAGGTAAAGATGTTCCTAAACCAGTAACAGTGAAACTATCAACTCTAGAGAGGCCCAAATCCAAACCCCAGCAAGCAGAAGAATCGAAGCCTGTCCCAGCTCCACGGTTCAACAAAGCATCTACAGGTGTGCTCAAACCCAGCGCAGCTCGGCAGGAGAGGAAGACATCCACGTCGAGCCAAAAAGACGTGACACAGACGAGGACTTCTACTACTGCCCCAGCGCCAGCACCCACGGAGCAGTCAGTGATCCATCCCAGCGAGGCCCTGAAGCAGCAGGATATATCCAAGATGGAAAACAGTGCAGTCACTGTTGCTGTTCGAGTTCGCCCATTCAGTGCCAGGTAGGTGAAGCAGTGTTTGTCTTATGTTGAAAGGTCAACTGTGGAGAAGTGTAACAGGTCTGTTTATTTGGAAGTCTTTCCCACTGATTCATTATGCCATAAGTAGGGCAACAAAGTTTTTCTGGAAATACAAAAACATTTTGTTTTTGCAAGAACCACTTTTGTCACTTACAGCTTATTAAAATGATGATTTACTCTTTTCAGTCCACATTTTTTATGTTAACTTCAGATCTTGAGGTTTGTAGTTTTGAGAAAATTATCGTCAGATATCATCTCTTTTGCAATTTGTCAATCTGTAAATTCATTTCTAATGCAAATTATTTTAGAAGTATCCTGAGTTATCTGATGGAAAACAAGCTACAATGCAGATTGTGAGCTTGTAGAACTACTCACATTTACAGTCAGATATCTCCCTGTCCCCCTATTTGTGAATGTCTCCTCTTTTACAGGGAGAGAGCAGAGAAGGCACTACAGGTCATCTTCATGAACGGTCAGGAGACCGTCGTCCAGCACCCAGACTCCAAACAGAACTACTCTTTCACCTATGATTTCTCTTTCTGCTCTGTGGATGAGAGTGACTCCAACTTTGCCAGCCAGCAGACGGTGTATGAGACTCTGGCCAAACCTCTGCTGCTGAGGGCCTTCCAAGGGTTCAACACTTGCCTGTTTGCATACGGCCAAACGGGCTCTGGGAAGTCATACACGTTAGTATAATTTTTTGGGATCTTCCCCTGAACTTCCATATTTTACTTAAAACACTTTATGTAATTTGGTTTAAGGGATAAGTGAACAGTCTATGTAATTGTTTTGAAATGATTGTTTAGGATGATGGGCTTTGGAGAAGAGGAAGGGGTCATTCCACGATTCTGCCATGAGCTTTTTGCACGACTCACATCTATGGAGAATGAGGAGGTGAAATGACCCATAAGGAGATAAATGCACCCTAATCAATCTGTTACTTTGGTAGAATAAATCACTGTGTTTTTATTTAACAAGAATATATTCCAAAATCAAAAATGACTCAATATGTTCATGGAAAATATGTAACTGTTACAGGTTAAATGTCATGTGGAAATGAGCTACTTTGAAGTGTACAACGAGAAGATCCATGACCTGCTGGTGACCAGAGATGAGCCAAACCAGAGGAGAATGCCGGTAAGTAGCGTCCAAAATTTCAAGATGTAAAAAAAAAACCTATCCTTATAACATCACACGTATATCTCAAAGCTACTGTTGTTAAAAAACTTTGTTCATTTCTGTTTCCAGCTGAGGGTGAGGGAACACCCAGTCCATGGCCCTTATGTCGCAGACCTTTCTGCGTGAGTCATTTTAACGTTTCGTCTGCTACAGTACTTCTGATTAAAGGCTAAAGAGCCTTCATGTAGGGTGCCGTGCAGAATTGTTCACTTTGTTCATTTCTTTGCAGGAACATTGTGAGCTCTTACAATGACATCCAGGTAGGTTGAAACTGTTTTCAAGAAGATTTTTTTTTAACCCTTGACCAATAGCGGATGCATTTATGCACTTTGAATGTACAGGCATGCCAGAGCTTAGTGCCAGACATGATGATGTATGAATAAAGAAATCAAGGGTTTTTTGAGTATTAAAGTCAACTCCATATGATATGCAAAGAGATGTCTGAAGACTCAACTGTTCCGGGAACACTTAGGCACTTAATCTGACCCTTCTCCTCTTTTTCCTCAAGGGTAGAATGAATCAGAAGGTCTAAGACCCAACTCTTAGTGAATATTTAGCACTGAACATGGAATATTGTTGAATGATATTGCTGAGATTGAATTTTTAGTTGAGGCTACATTATTTCAGATGGAATTTAAAAAAAACTTTGGGGGGGATTCTTCGGCCACTTGATGGCAGCACCTGCGGCCAAACAAATTTGAAGCATTTTTTGGCACTTAATAAAGTTTTTCTTTCTTCTCTAAATTCTTGCATGTGTTGGTTCATCCCTTGGGACAAAATCGTCAGCTAAATAAACTAGAATTTCCCAGAGTGTGGTCTAGAGAACAACAGTGGTGCTAGTATTCTCCTAATGGGTAATCTCAAGTGGTTGAGTCATGATTTGTTTTTCCTCCTTTAGGGTTGGCTGAAGCTGGGCAACAAGCAGAGAGCCACTGCAGCTACTGGAATGAATGACAAGAGCTCCAGATCTCACTCCGTCTTCACCCTTGTGATGACCCAGACTCAGGTATGGCATTTTAAACTTTTCACACAAACATTCAGGGATCATGATGACTGATTGTTTGCTCAGAAAAATGTAGCAGTAAACTTTTCAAGGCATGCTTTTATTCTAATTAGTTCTCCTGTGTGTGCTTATGCTCAGACCGAGTTTGTGGAGGGTGAGGAACATGAGCATAGCATCACCAGCAGGATCAATCTGGTGGACCTGGCTGGTAGTGAACGTTGTAACTCTGCCCAGACAAGTGGAGAAAGACTCAGGGTATACCCATGCTACATATCCGTTCAATATTTAATCCCACTTATAAAATGCATTTTATTGAACACAACGTGCTTATATCAAGACATAATGTTTTTACTGTTTCTTTACAGGAGGGGGCCAGCATCAACAAATCCCTGCTTACCCTGGGTAAAGTCATCTCTGCCCTGTCAGAACAAGCCCTGAGCAGAAAGAAGGTCTTCATACCGTACAGAGAATCTGTCCTGACGTGGTGAGACATCGCGGTGCTTTCACATTCCAGCTTCAATTTAAAACAGCATTTTTGATACGGCTGTTTCTCGCTTTAATCCAGAGCGGTGTGTGATGTTTGCACATATTATTGTTGTTCAGGTAATTTTCTAACCAACTTTATTTTTTTTTTCTCTGCAGGCTGTTGAAAGAGAGCCTCGGTGGTAACTCCAAAACGGCCATGATCGCCACACTGAGCCCAGCGGGCAGTAATGTAGAAGAAAGCCTCAGCACTCTGCGCTATGCCCAGCAGGCCCGTACCATCATTAACGTGGCGAAAATCAATGAGGACACCAGTGCCAAGCTAATCAGAGGTCAGACACTTCAGATATTAAAATATTTATTTTGGATAATTCATCTTTGGTTTGTTTTAATTTGTTATAACTTTTATTATTTCATTAAGTCTGGATAATTAATTAAAACTTAAAGACATTGATGGATGTTTCATTGCTTAGTTGTGTCGCTCCAGTCAAGTTTTTGCACTCCCCTGAGCTCCCAAATTTGCCTTTTTGTGCATTTTCTGTGTAAATTGCAAGATATGAGGTAAATATCGCCAGGATCCCACATTCCATTATACGTAAAAGGAGTAACAAGTCTTTTGTGAACATGATTTGCCACCCATATGTCTGAAAACTAGAAGAGGGTTGCAACAAAAGTCTTGACCTCTGAGATGTCAACAGATTCTGTCAACAGATTCCAACCTCACAGATCGTGATACTTTCTGTCTTTACTGAGTCTTTCTTGTGTCTCGCCATGAGCACCGTCTTCATCCTCCTCCTTTTGTTATCGGCCTCCCTTGCTGTCTGTTTTTTTTTTTTCAATGTCTGTCTTTTTATTCAAGTCTTGCTCTTGATCTCTTTTGCTCTCCTTCTCGCCCACATATCCTCCTGTCTGCCCGTCTATCCATCACCAGAATATTCACCACCCAGTTCAATTAAGGCCAGGCCCTAACCTTGCCTCCAGGCCATATTTATGCACTGTCAGCTGCACATGGCGGCTAACTGTCATGCAAGTATTATTTTTCACGAGGTGATTGTGCTGCTGTTTGATGCTTTTAGCAGTAAGGGGAGCTCTTGCAGTGGATTTCTCACACATCACCTGTCAGTGTTTGATGCTCAAAGTAAATATGGCTGAAACAATGCAAGTCGGGTCAAGATTTTTGCAAATTACTCTCATTTGAGGACATACAAAGCAGATCTTTACAAAAATCATGATTTTCTTCTTGCCTCTGTTAAAGTCATCTTTTTTTATCTCTCCTCTGAAGTTTCATATTGACGTGTTCTTATTTAAGTGTACTTTTGCTTCATGTACTATAACGTTTCAGCTTAAGTTGCCCGATGGCTAAATTTGATGTGTTCACAGAGTTGAAGGCTGAGGTGGAGAAGCTGAGAGCTGCCCAGATGAGCTCCCAGGGCATCGAACCAGAGAGGGTCAGGCTGTTTGAACAGGAGATCACCTCCCTGAGGAACAAACTCTGTCAGCAGGAGAGAGAAATGGTTGAGGCCAACAAGTCAGTATTACAGCAATTTGTTGAGAGGTTGTGTCGTTTTGTTTGTATGATGCAACAGGCAAACAACCACAGTTTACAGAGTTTTGTCACAAAGCCATTTGTCATATGAAAAATGTTCGACTCTGGAGATATTTCTGTTTATTTATTTTTTGAACTACAAAAGGGAATGAAATAGTTGCGATTGGAAAAATCATTTGGCAAGGTTTACATTTTCTTCTCATATCTCTCCCCTTGAAGAAATGTATTTGTAGGACACAACTCCATGAACTGTGGCAGAAGTTTTACCTTGAGAAATCTGGTTTGTTTGTTTTTTATAATAAACATCCTTTTTTTCTGGCAGGGCATGGAGAGAGAAGCTTGAACAAGCTGAAATCCGCAAACGTGAAGAAACCAAAGAGTTGCAAGTATGTTTTTTTTTTTTTTCTTTCCATTCTGTTTTATTCTCTTATCTGTGTATTTTTGGTACTACTGTCAAAGCTCTCATCCTCAGGTAGTCGTTGTTGACCCTATAAACTCACATCAAAAACCCTTAAAATGTTTTTTCTTTTTTTGTCCACATGCTTATAAAATGTGTTAAAGAAACTTTCTCTGGATTTCAGAGAGCAGGTGTGTCATTCAAAGTGGACAATCGCCTTCCAAACTTGGTGAACTTGAACGAGGATCCTCAGCTGTCTGAGATGCTTCTGTACATGATTAAAGAGGGTCGAACTACGGTGGGCAAGCAGATGTCTCAGTCCAGCCATGACATCCAGCTGACAGGAGCTCTCATTGCTGACAAACACTGGTAAAATATTGACATACAAGTACAAGTTCTGATCTTCCAATTTTTATACATGCAATTTAACAGAGATGCAGGAATTTGATGATTTATTTACACTGTTAAAGGCAGGGTTGGTAATAACATTTAGATACACTTTTTGTTATTCTAGTTAAAATGATCTTTATATCCCGATGGCAATCAAAACATGATGTGTTCTAAAAATAGAGCAAAAAATAACCGTTGTTTACAGCAGGAGTGAACCTGGGAAAAAAGCAACCGATCCTGGTGTTTTGCATTCAGATTTTGAAACCAGTCAAATCCTGTCCTGCCATTCAGCCCACCTGCACGAACATTTCAATGGTGTGCACAAGCCATAATACAATGCGCATAACCAAGAGGGGTCCAAGTTTGCTGGAGAATGGCAGACAAACTACCGATACCCCGATTACTGGTAACGTAGTGCTAACAGAAACAATGTGTTGAGGACGGGTTTGAGTCTGTGGTTCTGAATCAGTCACCATCATATGGTCTTGAATCAGCGGTGTCATTTTGGAGGAGCTCAAAGTGCGGGAGGGCAGGAGCTAAACGTAGTCCTGAGGAGATGCTACATTCAAATTCATGCTAGTTTTCTGTGACTACCAACCCTGCCTTTAATGATTTAAGGAAGCTGGGATAGGCTCCAGCCACCTGTGACCCTGAACAGGATAAGCGGTATAGAGATTGGATAGATAGATGATTTTAGAAGTGAAATGTTTTGCTGGTTTTATCTACACGTCCTTTCTATTAACATCTATTAATTTCTTTTTATGCCACACCATACATTCAGCATGGTAAAAAATTGTGCCTTGCTTTGTGTTTGTTTTCTTTCTAATTTAGTATTATAAACAACATCAAGGGCACTGTCAGCATCACTCCCATGGAAAACGCCAAAACCTTTGTCAATGGAAACCTTGTGTCTGAGTCGACTGAGCTCCATCATGTAAGTTGATCCCAAAGGAACCTTAAATTTTCAAATTTAAATCCTTCATTTTATCCTTTGTTTGTAAGAAAAAACACTACCCCTTTCCTGCAGCAGAGGGTGAAATGTTTTTCTTTGACTATCCAGTAACATGATGTCAGATCCCCTGAATACATCTCAAAAACTGACTAACATGTGATGTTCATTTTTGGGGGGAAATAGGGCTCCTGATATAGTCTGTAGACTTCATCATCATCATTCAGCTTCACATGGGCTGGTGTTGATTAAGAGAAGTAAAATCGCTGAATTTGAAGAATTGCAATTTAAATCTAATAGGCACCCCAAAAATTGTAAAAGAATAGAATCAGGAGAAAAGCATATCGTCCCAGCCCTACCTTACATGTCTGAAGTTTACACTTGTTTCGGATCAGCTTAAAGACTCTTTTAAGAGTCCTTAAATTTTTTGTAAGTCATGTGTAGGAAACCTGACTAACCTATGTATTCCACTTTGATGACAAATTTAACTCTGGCTAACTTTGTGGTTTTGTTTTGTTTTTTTTTTTTAAGGGTGACAGGGTTATTCTCGGTGGAGACCACTACTTTCGCTTCAACCACCCAGCACAGGTGCAGTCTGGGAAGCGGGTGTCATGCTGGACCGCTGCAGGTGATGGACACAAAGACTTTGAATTTGCAAAAAACGAGCTGCTTGCTGCACAAAGAGCGAAGTGAGTACCTCCATGGTAGTGGCTTGAACTTTTAGACTAATAATAAAAAATCACAACTCTATTGAGCCATCCTTTTGTTTCCAAGGCTGGAGGCAGAGATTGAAGAAGCCCATTTGAAGGCAAAAGAGGAGATGATGCAGGGAATCCAGATGGCAAAAGAAGTGGCCCAGAAAGAGCTTTACGACCAGAAAGCACTGTATGAGGACAGAATCCGAGACCTGGAAAGAGAGCTGGTACTTAAACTTTTTGGTTTTGTTTCATCTTTTTTTAATGACGTCATGTGACGTTTTTTTTAAAAATCTTTTTGTATGATTCATCAGGATGGGGAAAATGAGCGAAAGCGCCAGCAGGAATTGGACCAGCAGAGGGTAGCCAACCAGGTGGCAGAGCTGAAGATTGCGAAGCAGGAACTGGAGCAGGAGGTGGACACCCATAAGAAACGCCTCCGCCTGCACATGGAGGCCCAGGTCAGGACACAGAGCAACACTTGGAAATACTGAAGTTGCACCTCACTTCAGTGAAACTGACTATTACATGACTATTAGAAGGAAATTTTGGGGGGTGTTTGACAGTTTGGCCAGATAAACATAAAATTCCACACTTAAAGTATGGTCCTCTTAATCAGTCACTGCTTAAATATCTTCTTCTATAAAGTTCAGTATCAACACTTTTGTATTCGACTCATCTGTTTTATCTCTGTAAAGATTATCCGGATCTACAGTCATGGACAGAGTAGTGGTGATTCACTCTCAGTATCCTAAAGATAAGAGGTGCAACAGTTCGAGACAATCTATTTTCATTTAGCCTTTGGCATTTTTCTATCGTGATCTTTTGATGCAAGTCCCCTGAAAATCTGGATTATTCCTGTAACTCCAAATGACATCACCGCCGCCGTTCGTTCACTCTTATGGTTTCTGATTACATAAAATGAGCTTGGGAAGCTCCAGGAAATATGCTGATGCTGGTTTTTATGTTTAACTGATGGGCCATTTGAGATGTGCTGCGAGTCGTGGTAAAGCTTGGCTTCAGCATAATATTTTGGCCTGGTGGGTTTTAATACTGTGTACATTACCATGATTCACTCCAGGCAATGGAAGAACACCGTGTGCGTCAGGCGAGGATTGTAGAGGCCCTGGAGGCGGAGAAGAGGAAGATCAGCAAAGAGCTCGAGGAGATGCAGAAGAAAAGAGCTTTAAGGGAATGCAACAGTGCCAGGAATGGTGAGTTACAATAGAGGACATATTGAAGTCGGAAACTTCAATGATCATTCACACTCTGAAAGTACATTTCCAGATGGGTGTGGTTTATGCCTTTCTGCCAGAAACACTGGGGAGTGTGTGTGCCAGGATCTCATAAACGCTGAGCTTAAAATAAGTTTAAAAAGAGCAGAGAAGGCAAACAGACCTTGCATATCTGAAATTAGTTACTGTATTTATTTTTCTCTTGCATTTTATTTTTTAAAGTAATACCTTTAATGGCACTAGACCCTGACATGTACCTGTATATTGTTCTTTTTGAGTCTTCCTTCTCTATGGACATGTGCCTATGATATTTACACGGGTCATGGCATTCAGATTAAACAGTGGAAAGTCAATGATTTATATATTGTACCCTTGCCACAAGAGCGTGATTCTCATGATCCAGAAAAAGAAAAAAAAATCTGCCAACAGACAGTTGAATCATCTTTGAGTTTCAGTTTTCTTTTTGCATAACTGTCAAGGCTTTTGATGCCTTTAGTGTGAGAGGATAGGACAGTGGCTAGAGTAGGAAACAGGGTGAAAGTGGGGAGTGACAAGCAGAAAAGCCACTACAGGCTGGACTTGAACTTAGGCTGCCTGCTCAAGGGCTTTCGCCATATGGAGCGAGACCTAAAACACAAGGCCATCTGCACTACTCATAACTGTCAAATATAAACAAGTTGCCAACAGTCCTGCATGATTTTGGCTGAAGTTTCTGTTTCATTCTGTTTCATTCTGTTTCGCAGTCTCTCCACAGTGGGATGCCATGAAGTTGTCTTTGATGATTGAAGAAGCCAACAAGATCAGTGCCAAACTAAAGAAAAAAACAGTCTTCAGCAGGTGTGAAAAGACATTAAGGGAGACACTATCTTTGTTTGATAGTTTGTATTTGGCTGATTACATCCCCTTTAAGAAATGATTTGTTCAGGTGAATTTCACTGAGGTTATCCTAATATTAAAAATTTTATGACTGTTTTAGACATGAAAGTGCTAATGACGGAAACCTGGAGAATGGCAGTCTGCTGCAGGTGAGGGTTCAAAACACAAAACTGGGGATCTCAACTTTCTGGAGTCTGGACAAGTTCCAAAACAACATGGCTGCCATGAGGGAACTTGAGCAGGTATGCCTCAAATTTCTAACTCGTGTTTTTGAGTTAGCTGAAGTTTCAATACATTAATGCACACCTGGCATTGTGTAAACAGTAGTTGATAAATAGAATATTACCACTAAGAATCGAGAGTGGAGTCAAACTGGGATGATCCCCTTCTTTAAATAGATCCCCCAGAAATAGCTAAAAAAATAATAGAATAACAATAATGGAAAAAAAAACACCCACTGCATGATACAGATATTCAGCATTGGGAGCCCTGACCTCACAGGATGGTGAATATATGGATTAATAGATAAAAGATAATAATAAATGATAATGATAATTTTCCCTAACCAAATAAAAGCCTCATTGAGATTTGAAATCTCTTTTTCAAGAGGGACCTGGTATGGCAGCAGCAGACAGCTTCATTAGATAGTTACACAATGAAAACAACTAGCTAGCTAGCAACTAGCTCTTTCTCAGTCCCTTAACAAAGTCTTAAATTCACCAACAGAAGAGGTGAAGTTCTGTTTTTTCACATTTCACACAAAGCAAAGTTCAAGTTTTTATGCTGGAATTCAATGCTAAACATAGACAAAGTTTTAAATTGCGAGTTAAACAATTTTCAGCGTAACCTCCGAAAGAGACTGCAGCTAGTTCAGCAGTTCACACAGGATTCACATTAAGTTCCCTGAAATTATGACATCACCAGTTTTGTGAATTTGCTTCAAAGGTTGTGTCATTTCAAAAGAGAAACACAACTTTGTTGCACGGCAGCAGTGAAGGAGGCTTCTTGAATGCTGGGTTCTGTAATCCTTGTGGGGGGCTGTGAACTAGAATTTAGCGCTTTAGTCAGAGGCTGTAATATAAGGGGTTTAAAGACAACATTCTGAGATGAAAGAAAGCTATGAGAGTGCCATTATAAAGCCTGAAAATATGTATCACATCATCTCTTTTAATTTTAGCAACAATCTGAGAAAGATTCATGAAACAAAAGAGAGCTTAAATGAAACTGAGACGGGACAGATTTCATTAAAACACAGAGATGTCATGGTTTTTAGGAATCAAAATAACCTAATGATATACCTTTACCATCAGTTCTTACCTATCATTCACTTATGTTGTCAGTTAACACAGTTATAGAAAATTCTCAGTTTTACTCTTACATAAAACTTCAGTTAGTTCTGTCAGACGCCTCAGTGCAGTACAATCCAGGGTGTTTCCACGTCTTGTTGCCAGTTTTCTTGGCTCATGTTGAGCTACATCTGATCCTTATATAAAACAAGAGAAACAAAAAGATGAATGCTTGTTTTAAGGATTATTTGATCATATAATTTGGATATTGTGTATAAAAGAAAAGGTTATATGAACTCTATGAATCAAATCGTGTAAAATATAGTAATACCATCATCATAGATCATGTATGGTGAGCAGATTCTTAATCAAACTGATGAACGAATGGCAGCAAAATGCTTAGATATATCTTAAAGCATGCTTGTTTATTTGATTTGATCAGTGCTCTTTCTAATAAGCGTATGTACCATGTGTGTTGAGTGAGGCAACTTAAACCAGCCAGCATGTCTGTTTTTCATCCTGCATATTCAGAGCCTGACATCACCTCAAGCGCAATTGCCAATTTCCCAGCCATCTGACCTTATTTACTACCCAGAATGGGTTGTTTTATGCCTGACAGAGGGGCGCTGCCTCACTTTGCTGTGCTTTTCTCATTAAGTTGTGTAAATAAGACTGGGCATGTCAGCAGTAGTTTACTCTCTGCAGGGGGATCCCACCTTTAAAGATGACGATGTGTTTTATGACCCTGATGATGAGTGGGAGCAAGATATATCGTCCTCCTCTTCTTCCACCTCCTCCTTCTCCCGTCGAAGGTAATTATCCAGCTCCTTCTTTCTTCTCCTGTCCATCAGCCCCTCTTTCAAACACCTGACATTCACGTCAGGCTTCTGGGATTTAATTGGTATTCTTTTCAAATGACTTGAACTGTTTAAGCAGGCAAGTGTTCAGAAACACCCACAGAATGTTTTCACTGTTTGTTTTAAACCAGCAGTCCTCGTGCTGAGCTGAATTTTTAGCTTTTCCCCGGCTATAATGTGAACAATGTGTCTGGCTGTGGGATGTACAGTATATGGAAAGTGGAAAGGTATGTGCGTGGAGCATGGAAAGTCAACAGTTTGGAAGATTTTGGTTATTTTCACAAAGCTCTCCTAGTTTCCACCAATGTGCTTTACAACCTGGCACACGTTTTTGACACTCAACACATCCTACTCTCTCCCATGAAAAGCTGCTGCCCACAGAATATTTCCCTTTATTCCCTTTCCTCTGTATATTAATTTTATTTCCATGAACACAAGACCTTTGAGTTCAGAAAATGAAAGGGCACTTGGGGTGTCCGTGTTTTTCACTCCTCAACACACAAACACACGTCTACAAACAGTGCAGAGCCCCCAACATTTTCCCCTCACATTATTACTATTCTCGTCAAGCATGTTTATGGTGCTTCTAGCTGCCTGAACCACAAACGGACACAGCCAAATGAAACATGGCACAGACTGTGGTTCCTTCATCCCTGACTCCATTAAAACCTCGTCCAGGCCTTTCAGCCAAATTCAGTTTTTTACTGACCTCTCCTCCTCCAGGATGTATTCTGTTTAAATCTTAGCAAAATTACAGGAAATCAATGTGTATCATTCTTAATCCATTAAAACTAAAAGCCATCCAACATGTTTGAAATCAGGAGCCGTAGCTTGTTGAAGAGCAGGAGAATCTCTGGGCGTCTGTACGAGATCCGGGTCCATCCAATCCAGAGCCTCCTTAACAGCTCCTCACAGTCTGCTGGTGAGAGACTAAAAAGCATTTCCAGAATATTCAGTATAATATACAATATAACAGTAATGGAGTTTTTGTAGCCAGGTAACTGCAGTTTTTTGAAGTTGCAGTCCTTCTGTTGAGAAATAAACTTTAGTATTAGTACCGTTGAAGGTTGATTCCATCCCTACATATCCTGAACTCTTCTCTGTTTCTGCCTCAGGTTTGATGGGCACAGCTAAACCTTCATCCAACCATTCTAGCAGCACAGACTCCTCCTTGCCGGGCACCTGTAAGGAGCTCATCGGTCAGTCGTTGGCCCGTCTGCGTAGCTGTAGTGGATCAGAGGAAAGCCTGGCAGACAAGTTGGCCTCTGATTTGCTCTTGATACATACGGCGATCCAGACCATTTCTGACTTATACAACAGCTTGGATGACGACAACCAGGAGAATGGTGAGAAAAGTCAAAGCTAGTCGGTACATGTAGTTATGAAACACTCGATTTTCACTTGATTTTGCTTCACCTTAAACTGTTCTGACTTCTCTCCCTCAGTGTTTATGTGTAACTTGGCGGCCCAGACTCAGCTGGTCAAGGCCACGGCAGCCGCAGAGACTGCAGTGTTTGTGACCATGCAGTGGTTGGCCAGCATTAAACCCTCCTCCGGTCAGCTCTACACCATCGCAGAGGAACTCAAGAGCCAAGTCAAGAGGATGGGAGGATTCTTCCAGCTGCTCATTCAGGTAATCACTGCAAGCAGAACATGACAGGTCAGGCAGCGACATTCTGTCAAAGTTTTTGTGTTATATGATTTAGCTGGAAGGGTGAAAAATCTGACCTGAAATATGATTCATTTCAGTGTGTTTTGGACAGGGGCGTCTGATCAAAATGCACAGCATTAATTGACGTGTCTTGGCTCTGAGCTGTTTGAGCTCTGTCTATGGAAATGACCAAGCAGAGGGAATTCTCAGCCTTGAGCCCCAAACAGAACATGAATATATGGAAAATAAATCTAAATTCCTTACCAGCCTCAGCACCTAAACACACAATTTTCCTCTCCAGCTCCACTTTTCTCACCTTCCCAGTGCATATTAATTTATTTACCAACCCTTCAGCCTATCTTGACCGTTTTGTTGGCTCTCTTGCATTGATTTACTGATAAATCAATTTTAATTCAACCTGTTTGTTTGTGCTGATGTGATGTTGACAGAAAAATAAAAATAAAAAAATTCCCCATCTAGGGATGTGAATCTGAGATCACATCAATGGTGACCGAGGCACAAAAGAAGAGCAGTCAGTGTTTGGATGCAGCGCTGTTTGCACTCGGCCACCTGGCGGCGATGACAGGAATGCCGCTGAATGCTATGGAGCGGGCTGCCCAAGCCACAGGCAAGGTAACGGCACCATTAATTCAGGAGCAGGTACTGTCTCTGCCAAAGCTCAGGGGTCTGCTGTAATCGAGCCCCCACTCTACAATAGTAGAGGAGTGAATATTAGCTGTGTTGGACCTCAAAACACGGAACGTGTTATGGAGTGGTGAGTTATCGAGTTGAATTGACATATAGCATGTTGATCAGTTTGTGTAGTGCTGAATAGGTCAGGCAGTTAGATATAACACATTTTATGAAAACAGATTTGAAAGTTTTCTTGTTTGAGTTATACATTTTATAAATATCATCAAAATAAATAAAATAATAATTAATAATTCACTTATAATTCACTCACACAAACTCAATACATACCTTTTTGACCGGGCTTTTAATTCGGAATAACTTCAGATTAGCTCCGGATTTTATTATTACCTTTATCAGCACTATTATTTTTATCATAACTGTTAATGTCATTTTTATCATTCTTTTATTTATATTAATATTATTTTATTTTAAGTTTATCTTTATTACTATTTAGTCGGTTTATGTATTTTTACTTCATCTATAGTATTTAATACAAGCCACATTGATTTTATTGCACTGGTTTTACTTTTACTATTATTGGAACTCTTCTCACATACTGATGATTATCCAGTGTTTTACTGTTTTGTAAAGCACTTTGGGCTGCATGCTCAAATGTATGAAAGGTGCTATATAAATAAAGTTGAGTTGAGTTAATATGTGATTCCATTTCTGCAGCAGTCCATTGTCATGTGTCTGCTGAAAGGGACCAGTAAGGGCATCCGCTCTCTTTTGGAGGAGAGCCTCATTATCACCAGAGAAATGCTGAGAGAGGCTCAGCTGGCTTACCCCAGGAATCAAGTAGGACTTCATCACCTGGCTGTATCAATTGCATTGTATTTATATGATCACATAAGCTGTGGGATTTACACACTTTTTTTTGAGTTTTTAATGTGAGTGAATTCAAATAAATTTATATAGCTTTGTAAATAAATATAGTTATCATCCATTTCTCCCTACAGGTCCTGCAGAGCCTAAAATCCAAGACACTTGATTTAGCCCGGGCTCTGCAGAACTACATGCATTGCCATATTACGGTGAGTTTCTGCAGCAAACAGCGAGTTACTTTGAGGAAAAAACTAAAAATCTTCCACATGTGCTCTGAATAGTATAGTTACTTTATTTATTAATGCTTGACTATTCCGATTGCAGTCTAACTTCCTATATCGATTCCTATAACCTAGATGTAAACAAGCAGAGCAAAGAGAATTGATGCGACTGGTATTGGGAGAAACGCTTCCTCTATGAGACATATTATTAGTCTACAAGACAAATTGAAAAAGGCTTGGTATGCATTTAACTTGAAAACATTTAAACATTGCCCATTTTGTTTGCAGGTCAGATCTGTATTTTTGTGTTGACATATCATATTACAACATGTTTTTGGTCTCTTGTTCATTGTGCAAAATTTGCCTACAGTAGATTTTAGTGTTGTTCAGTGTTTCATTATCAATCTGAAGTCTTAATCCAGTATTATTTATTTTTAGGGTTGGAAAAATCATAAAAAATGGCGTGTAAAAAAAGGGTGTACATTGCAAGAAGTGGATCAAATGAATAAGCTATCACTTGTCTGCAGCTTATTACAAAAACTGCTGATATTTGTCGTGGTAAACTGTGGCTGAAAGACGGAAGACATGCTCATCAAAGCTTCCCTTGATATGTAAAGGTTAAAAACAATCTTCCATCTTTACACAGGCTTAAATGCTACAGATTAATATCCACACCCACAGAAAGCCTGTTAAAGATGCCACTCAGCCTTTATTGCTGGTGTAAAGCTCAATGCTGTGTAGGCTTATCTCTCTGCAGTCGTCCCTCGACGATCGTTCCGGTAATGAATGTGTTGAATGAAGTGGCATCAGTCACAGCTAACGGGCTTGTTTGCCGTTATCTTAGCCACACAAACTAGCAGTTTTTTTGTTGAAGCCAATCATTGACACATAGTGGCACTCGCACATTTTGCTGCCCACAGTGTTATTGTAGTCAAATAAAACTGAGTTATTACCTGACACGGCTTGTTTCATGTGACCAAGGACTGCACATGTCTATGATCATGGATGTAAATGTGCACTGAAGAAGACACTTGTTTCTTGAAACTAAAATGTTGAGCTACAATGTTTGTAGCTCTTCAGAAATGGGTAGCTGGACTTTTAAAGGTTGGTTTTAGTGGAAAAGCAGCATCGTCAAGTAGTTATGGAATTTCTATCTCAGTCAATGGCCAAAATGTTCAACTAAGTGGCACAAATCATCATTTCCCGCAACACTGTAGTAAACTGGGAAAAAGGCCATTAGGTTTATGTCATAGAAAAGGACACATCACTATGGAAGCTGCATTCATTCTCTTACATCATTTGCAACTGTGTGTTTGTATCCGTGTCCCTGAGTGTTGGACTACATAAGAGCTGGAACTGAAAACTAAAGATCCCTGGTTAACATATTAAGGCCAGCCGGGAAAATGTAGCTGGGGACTATTAGGATCATTTGTTGAGTAACAGTCAGCTGCCCTGCTACATAAACAGAGCTGCCCAGCAGTGGCGTGTCAGTTATTTTCATATAGTCTTATGATAGCCTTTTGTATGGATTTGCTTGTGCTGGTGATGTCATTGTTGGCCGTTTATTTGTTGTCTGTATTCATTTTTTGGGTGTGTACATATTTTTAACAGGAGAGCCAGACGGACCCAGAGGAGGAGGAGGAGAAGGAGGAGGAGGAGGCCTCAGCCCCCAGTTTGCAGAGACTGATGATGACAGCAGCAAAGCTGTTCCAGCTGATACAAGCCATCAGACAGCTTCATTCCTCTGTGTCTACAGCTCTACAAGGTAAAAGTTCTGATGAATACACAGCTTGGATTTTAATTTAAACTTGTATGCAATATAACTAACTTTGCACAGATGTTTTCCTCCCCTTGTCAAAGTCATTAGAAGAAACTGCATCTGAAAAACCTTAGCTGGTGGTTTAAGTTCTTGTTTATATTTCAGATGATTTTCCAAATTGAAGGGATTTTTTTTACAGCTGCTGTTTTCAAGCCAATCAGAACATTTTAATTTTATTAGATGGCAAAGAATTCTCACTTTTGTGTCTCAATACACAGAGATAAGAAACCAGGTTTTCAGAACATTGTAAAATCCATCTTCTCTTACATTCTCTTCAGGAAATGACTCTGATCTCAGCAGCAGCACCAGAGAGTTGATCTCATCCTCTGCGAAGGCTGTGGTAGAGCAGGTTACTGAAATATCCAAGGATGGAGCACTGGCGCTGGCCTTACGGGTTCCCTGTACCGAGAGCATCATGGCTGCACAAGACGATCTCCACTTGGCCCTGCAGTGTCTGTCGTCCTCCTGGAACCAGCTTGGGACAAGAGAGACCAGAAAGTCTGTCACATCTGTAAAGAGCACAGAGGATGAAATGTTAAACAAAAGTAGTGCTGTCAATTACAGTTCTGTTAGAAATCGAGTCGTGAGTAAGGTAGTGTACTCTCTTCCTTCAGGGGCATCATTCAAAGGCAGCTCTCACTGGGTGTGATGTGTATTTATAGAAGTCTTCTTTTTTGTTGTGTGCTCACACTGTGTGCAGTTTACCATAAGAATGAACTGCTGACATTACACAACTTTCACTCCTGGAAATTGCACACTGGTTGTGACGCAGATACCACAGAGACTTATTGCCATCCAGGTTAAACAAAAATCAGCTTTTTGAAAACCAACATCACTTTAAATGTAAAATTATAATAAATGTGGGTTATTGAAAGTGAAATGCTTGACTTAGAGATATGAAAAAAAGGTATTTTGAATACATGTATTGGGGAAAAATACTTCAGAAACCATTTCACAATGTGTACTTATCATGTAGCAGGGCCTCTCTGTAATATATATTTCAGAAGCCATGAAATTTTCTTTATTTTCGTCTTTGTTGTATCAATTCATTCATTATATTAAGCAGCTAAGGTACATTTTTTAAAAAAGATTACGGAAAGATCTTTTTGGTTTTAACTGTTATGTTTTTGTTTTTTACAGTGTTCCACTTTTACAGGGTTTTTTTTGCATAAAATTTTGCTATTTACTGTTTAACACCTACTGCTATATTTGCACTTCAGAAAAAAAAAAACTTGTACACTCTTTTTCTTCTTAATACATGTGTTTAAACAAAGTTTTTTGTCTTTTATCTTTTAAGTGCCCTTTAGTAATTTTTTCTCTGGTAAAAAGTTGATTTGATGCATAGGACTTGATCAGAAGTGTTAGATGTATATTGGTGCTGTAAAATAGAAAAATACAAAGTTGTTTTAATCTTGAGTGCACAAGATGAAACATGACCATTTTCAGGGGTCTTCAATCTGCACTGAAGATGGAAATAATTCCCAAATCAGTCCAAGGAGTTACTTCCCCACCAGCTCACTATAGTTTAGAAATGAACCTCACACCAGGTAAGGTATACATTTCTCTTACAGAGTAAAAAAAACAGCAACAGCTTTAACTAACTGCTGTTTAGGGACAAGTAAAAATGATCTTAAATCAATCATGAAACCTTTGTTGATCCACATAAGGGTAATTTAAGCTGATCATTTTGAGGATTGATTTTTACGCAACTCTCTAAATTGCAAAGACAACCTGAAGTACACCCATGGGCCCCTAAAGGTCCCTGAACCCTACTTTTGTTTGACCCTTCTTTCTGCTCATTGCAGGTTACACCCACTCCTCCCTTCTGAAGCCTGAGCCTCCTCTGCATCCTCCCCTCGTGCTGTCAGCAGCCAGCGAGGATTCTTCTCTACTTTGTAAGGAAGTGACAGCGCACAATTGAGAAGAAAGATTTTAAGTAAGCAGCTTGTGGAATTAAAGAAACATAAACATCACACTGAGAAGTGGTTGAATGTTGCGTTCGTGGACTCGACGCGATTGGGATGAGAAAACGCGCAAAAAAAGTTTTTTACGAGACGAATAATTAAGGTAAATAAACGATCCGCATTACCTCATGTTTCAGGAAAGAAATGTTGTAAACGGTAATTACTTTTCAATAGCGGCTAATAAAAATGTTTTGTTTTTTTTCCCCAGGATGCGCTGGTTTTTGTTCTCCAATTTCACTTTCCTTGTAAGTACTATATATTTGCTCATACTTTTCACCTCTGATGAATTTTCATGCTGTCTTTAGACGAGGGATGGAAATTGTGGTGTTTAAAATGCGTCAGTTTTTTTTACTAGCTGACCCACATGCTGTCCGTGTAAAAGAGATTAATTTGCTTTGAGCTTATTTTTTTTAACACGTCTTCCAAAAACGCCACAGGGATATATTGTTGAGGGTAAATCATAACACTTGCTTTATTAACCTGTTTGTCCATGATAATTTACTTAGCATGGCACCTAATCTTCAACTTTAGGACGAACATTTAAATACTGACTTTCAGCTGGTCTGAAGAGCCAGTTGACAGTTGATGTTAATGTTTGCGGTCTTCTAAATTAGCGCGCGAGGGCTGGAGATCTAATTTTAACGGCACTATAATTAATTTTCAAACTGAACACTTCACAGGCGCACAAAAATTGATTGCACAAAAAGCATAGCCTTTTTAATTTTTGTTTAATAATTGATGTGGAAGCCTGAAAATACATTGGAAAACTGCTTGCAGGAGCAAAGAGGCGTTCTTTGCCCCCTAATTAGCATTAAAATCTTAGTATTTTCGACAAATGCTGAGGATTATTTTGTTTAAAGAGCATTTGTTGCTATAACCTAAAAGTTCATGAGCTAAAATTGTATTATCATTTTTTGTTTCAGGTTTGTTTTTACTACAGAATATCAGGTAAGAGACCATTCAACTTCTCCTTCTAGTTGAATAAAATTTCAGTTATTACAGTGAGATTTTGCAGCTACCTAGCTAAACTAGCCTAGCAAGAATTGTGTACCATAACCAGGCACACAACTTAAGCTGTCTCACGTCGCATACTTTTGTACTTACTCCTATTGTTTTGAGTGCAAAAGTGCGTCCACACTGACAGTATAAAAAAAGTACTTTGATTACTAAGCTGGTACACTCAAAACGGTCAAAAGACAAGTGTCAAATGCTGTGTCCCAAATTGCGTACTTTCATTAGTGCACTTACAGTATATGAAGTGCTGTGTTTGCACTCTGCACTTACTGGGACAGTGCACAAAATCTATGGGGCTGTGTTGTCCCAAATCAAACACTATGGCTTCGCACTTACCGGAAACTACCTGCATGATTGCATCTGTTCTTCATCCATCAACCATGGTTTGATCCCGCACCTTTCTCTACATAGAGTGGCACTTTGACACACTATTGCCTATTGCCCACACTATTAAAGTTTCCAGCGTTTTGCTGTTTCCCAAATAGCATACTTATGCACTTACACTTACTACTTTGAGTGCATAAGTGTGTTCACACTGACAGTATGGAAAAACACAGTGCACTTTGATTTCTCAGCTAGCGCACTCAAAATGGTCCAAAAGTTGAGAACCAAGGACACTTCTCAAACTCAACTGTCGCCATATTGGCTACGTAGATGAAGGGGTGGGAATGAATCAAACTATAGATGATGGATGTAATAGCAATGAATAGCAGAAGAACAACTGTGAATGGTTGTGAAATGTGATCGTAGTTTCAGTTAAGTGCAAAGCTTTAGTGTTTGGTTTGGGACAACACTACCCTGTAAGATATGGTGCACTGTTTAGTAAGTGCAGAGTGTATGCTGTTCACTTACGATAGTGTGAGATTTGGGACACAGCATATGGCTATGGACATAGCCAATATGGCGACCGTTGAGTGTGAGAAGTGTCCAGAGTTCCACACTAAACTTTTTGCCAGTTTTGAGTTCGCCAGCTGAGAAATCAAAGTGCACTATGTTTATCCATACTGTCTGTGAGAACGCACTTATGCACTCAAAATAGTAAGTGCAGAATGACGTGATTCGGGACACAGCAAAAAGCTGGACACTTCTCATCCTCAATGTTCGCCATCTTGGCTACATAGCAGAATGGGCAGGAACAGATCAAACAATGGATAATGGTTGTAATTAATGACTATCAGAAGAACACCTGTGAACAGTTGTGAAATGCAATTTTCATTTCTGATATGTGCAAGGCATAAACTGTATACAAAATGATGGACAGCGTGGCTCCGCCTTTTACCACTGAAGCCAAAATCCTGCAATACAGCCAGAGTCTGCACAGTAGAGACTACAAGGGACTGAGAGAATCTGAGTGGAGCCAGATATATACATGTTTCTTTCGAAAACCTAATCTCTTCTTGGCTCTCCTTCCAGCAGCAGCAGCATTCCAGTGTTCCTAGATTGGAGAGTATTATACAACAAGGTATATTTTACTACAAGGTGTATTAATTTTAAAAGTTTGACCACAGCCCATCTGGAATGATCAGGGAGCAGGAGTTTTTGACCTATGCTGCAGCCAGTCACCAGGAGCAGCGGTTTTTGTGTTGTCAGTCCGAGCTGAGTGAGATGACGCCCATTTTTTTTTTTTTTTTTTACAGTCTATGGTGTGAAGCAACAGTGTTTAATTTTTTACAACACTACCCTGTAAGATTTTGTGCACTGCGCTAGTAAGTACATGGTGTACGCAGTGTTCTTCATGTAAGTGTACTAGTGGAAGGATACAATTTGAGACACAGCTATTTTAAAAGTAAAGATATCCAATATTGACAACAATCAATACTTTTGTACCATTAAAATTATGACTCCAGAAAGACACATTTGCACATATCTTACCTATAGGTGTAGATCATGCTAGTGGTTGTGATGACTCTAGCATTAAAGTTAGTGTTTTTGTTTGCAACACTTAAACTTCACATTTCTGTGTTACAAGAGTAGTAGCTCATATCTTTCTACAATCTTGTTCTAGTAACAAGATGTCGCATTAAGTACGCAATTAAGTACAGTTGAGCAGAAAGCTCTCCAATCTAGCAACACTGGAATGCTGCTGCTGACCTTGGCCAGGACATTTTGCTGAAATAGATTTTGAATCTCAATAATCTCTCCTGGTCAATTATATTCAAATGGGTAAATAGTATCGTTTCTACACAATAGTTTTTTTGCTCATGATTGAAAATGCAGATGAGCAAGGCTATTTTTGGCTTTTGTGCCTTATAGAAGAGGACAAGTTGTACTGATGAAGCAAATGCAATCAACTGCAATGTCAACAAACATACCCACATGTATAGCTTTGTTTAACTTGTCTAAGTGCCATGTAACCTGAGTATTTCTTGTCAAAATTCCATTGTCCAAATGAAAAATTGCAGGAAACAAACATCGATTCCTGTTAGTAGTTGTAATTTTTGTCCAAGCAACGGTAGAATTAATCATAAAGACATAAATTCCAGCTGTTCGAAGTTAATCACAACATATATTCTTGGCACTCATTGGAGAATAAGCCCTTTTACATCTTATGTGCCAAAATTTTATATACACAACAGCTTTGGGTAGAAAGGTACATTACTTCAAAATTTTGGAAATACAATTAAAATGTGCAAAAAAACTCTGCATGGAGATTTGTCTCGACTGTGTAAGGCTCAGGTTATCAACTTGTGTACTGACATTACTTGTTGGTTCAAGTTCAACAGAAAAGTTTGCAACCTTTACATTGTAGCAGTCATAACAACAGTGGATGTGTTGATTTCATAACAGCTCTGTCTTGGTATCTTTCGACTACTTTCTCACGTCTCTTCTATTTTGTACAGTCTTCACGTTGGAAGTCAAAGCCCAGACATATGTCTGGGATGTGTCCTACCATGAGTACATTTCTCGTCCCCAGCAATGGAATAAAGCATGGGAAATGTGCAAACAACGCTTTGGAACCTTAGCCACTGTCTGCAACCAAAAAGAGAACCAAGATCTTACCAACTTTTTAAAATCCTTGAACATCTCTCAGCCTGTGTGGATTGCCGGGAACGTTTTGACACATCTGAATAGTAGGTTCATTCAGCTGTTGAGACACTTTTTTACTGGCATATTAGCACCCTTTTTTAACACCAGTCTTAATGTCTTTCTTCCTGGACACACTTTCTGAAAACTCACTGATTCCAACAAAAACTTTTACAGAACCAAAGATGGGACTTGTGCTATTGCTGTATAAAACTTTTGGCAAATTTAATTAATGGTTTCCCTTTGTTTAGAGCAAAAATATGTTCACAAAGTGGAAAACTTATAATGAGGTCCAATCTTTTCCTCAAACTATGCCAGGATTTTTCTGCCACAATATTGCTGCTTTCTTTTCTCTCTGTATGGTGAAACAAAGATTTCCCAGTCACTCCTATACAGGAGTTTAACAGGACTCAAAAACCAAGTATGCCTGTCTCTGGCACAAGTTCCCCTCCATGGGTTATGTGGCTCTTTGCCCCATATCTGCTTTGATCCAAATTGCTTTGGAAGTTCCTCCATCTTCTCTTATTCTGTTGAGACTTACATTAATGTGTTCCAGCTTTGGACAAAAATGATTTGAGAGCAAACCTGTTCAGCTGGCCCTACTCGCCCATGGTGTTCATGGACCTTATCAAGAAGCCTTTGACTATGATGACTCTTGGCACTCGGGGTGCATTCTTGGAACCAGAACAGAGGATGCTGGATACTATTTACTAATGACTGTATGGTTGCTTGAGGTGATAGCCTTATCAGTTCAGACAGCATCAGCAGTGACAGAATTTCTCTTAGCAGGCAGGAGCAGGACACCTTTGGGGGCTTATTTTAAGAAGAATGAGTCATTCTCGGAGAGCATCACAGAGCTGCACATATGGGATCGGGTACTGAACAGCAGTGAAATCAACACCATGGAAAAGGAGTGTTCACCCATTCCTTCTGGGCTGGTGTTCAAGTGGAGTCAAACTGCCTTGGAAATAGTGTCCTCCCTCACCAAGCAGTTGAGGGACAGCCCCTGTCAAGGTACAATTGTTGGGATACAGTGTGAGCACAAAGGAAGAAGCTGAAGGCTGAGCAAAATCATTGTCAGGCTTTTTAACAAGCAGTTATGGGGAAGAACAAGAACATTAAAATCACCACAAGAGATCAAAATGACTCAAATACAGGTGCCATGTTAAGTAGTGTTAAGAGGCATTTTAAATGCTGTTTACAGTTTAGCCACTTTGGCCCCAAGGCTAGGTGGGGTTGCTATGCATAAAAACAATCACATGGAGACCATTTGGAAAGTCATTTGGACTACTCAATTTTCAAAACCATGCCAGATCTGAGCTGGCTTGATGTTGTTAGCTCCACCCATCTGGCTTTCTAAGACGGGTAAAACAAATGCTATGAAAACATTGCAGGTACAGCTGGACCAACTTCCTCTAAAACCAAGTTACAATCACTCTTATCAAACCCAATATGATGTAATAATACATTTCACTTACAACATCATTATTTTGTGGCTTCTCCCCTGGGCATTATTTACACCAAAACTGGCAGCAGCTTAATTAAATCCGGACCTTTACTTTAATTATTGCCAAGCCCGAAATAATAATAAACCAAAAAGACAAAATAATATTACAGCAGAAGATGGGCAGTATTTTTCCTGCAAGCAGAAGCTGCTATGTGAACTAAGTGATAGTAGTGATATTTTGTCTACTTTATTTTAAATCACTTGGTTTCTGAACATTGAAAACACTGCAGTAACTCAGCAAAAAAAGCTTGACAAGGATATCCCAAATCCATTCTGAGTTAGTGGAATGCTTTATGAAAATTACACACACAAACACAAACAGATGCTTACACCCCCACAAAATGTCATTACCTAGTTCAAATGGAAGTTTAATGAGATTGATAGAAGAGAAAGTCCTTGTGTCTTTTGCTCAGCCTAAAATGAATAGGGAAGATGATGACCAAATTGTTACTGGCAGAGAGAACAGTTCCTAATGATTCTTGTAAATGTTTTTTGAGCCACGTCAGACTGGATCCCACCCTTCATAACAAACTTCTCCTGTACTTACATCATGCTCCCCAATGAGCAATAAGAGCCAGAAAAACTCACTCCCCCTTCTACAACTCAGCATGCAGAGAGCATGTAGAGTTTTTGCTCTGGTGATTATCAGTCACAGAGTAGGATATTATTTCCCAATCTTTTAGAGATTAACTTATACACAGTGAGCAACACACCTGAACTGTTGTTTATGATCAGAGTGGTTGAAAGACAGATCTTTGGATCATTCAGTTGTATTTCATTCAGACTCTGTGGTGAACCAGGAGAAACTACCCCCTCCAACCCATCAGAGAGCAGTCCCACAATCTCAGGCTGGGAGAGGTGGTAGAGGGAGTTTACTTCCCAGTTTATGTGCTGCAGCCAATGGGCACATGAAAATGGGCCCACCTTCACTGGATAGGTGACTTAAGGAGCTCCTCTGCAGCATGGGAGATGAGTTCTCAGTATAAGTGACGCTGTAACGCTGGTCTTTCTAATAACCATTGGTGGATCATTGGATCAGATTTCAGTGATTATGATACTTTAAAGACAGCATTTTAGCCCAATGTGGTCACAACCTCTAAACCAGGGCCCAACAATTCCACACCTGGATCTATGGCCCCTACTGCCTCTGTTTGGCCTCTGGTTGCAGCACTTGTGTATCTGGCCTGTAACTGGTTAACATCAGGGGATGGACCTCCAGCCCTTGACAGACTCTGCTGGATTAGAGCCCTGCCTGTAGATGCTAAAAGTTATGCCTCCCAGAGTAGTCTAGAGACTGTAGAGGCCCTTGTAGCCTTGTTGGAAAATCACCAAGTCACCATGGAGCTGATGAAGAGCATTGGGCAGAAAGCCTACAACAAAGTCAGACGGACCCTAGAGCAGACAAATGTGGAAAAGGAAGAGTGACTTGGAAGCTCTAAAGAAACACCTGAAAGGATAACCTGGGTCCCTACCACTGCGCTGGCCTCTTATGAACCCAAACTGTTGAAAGTGTTTCCCCTGTGGGCAGGAGGGACATTTGCCTTGGATTTGTCCAGTTAACAATGAGTCAGTGCTCACAGACGGATCATCTGAAGCTTAGATGAAGGACAGCTACCTTACCACCTGTTGGACCCACCAAAGTACAAAAGCCCCTAAGCTTACTCTCAGAGTTTGAGGCAAGGATGTAAAACCCTCCTGGACTGAGGCAACTTTGTTGCCCCCTAAGGGCAAAACTGACCACCATGTCTATGAGAACACAAGAGATCATCCAACCACTCACATTAAGGTAAAGATCACCAGGGGTGTCTTTAAGGTAATGGCTGGAGTGGTGGAAATTTTTCTGATGCCCTTACTGATAGACCGAGATTGCTCCAAAAGTTTGGCTATGTGGGTCCCAAAGCATTCAACCCCAGGCAAAAAAAGGAGAAGTGGAGCACTGGCTGAACCAAACCAATGCCTGACTGTGTAGTCCCCTCGGAGCCCCCTCCAACATCTTGGGTGTTGGGGCCAAGGGAAGAACGGACACCCACTAATCTCTTTTGCTGACATACTTTCTCAAGTGCTCCATTAACAGTTTACTTTCTCTCTCAACAAACTAGTTCGGAAATGTATTTATCTGCCACTCTATTCTTGTGAGCTGCCAAAGATAAAAAAAAAAGATAGTTCTGTAGACTTCTGATTGGGAACTATCTCAGCAACCATACTCTGATCTCTTCTTTCAAAATCTTGGCCTTTACTATTTGTCCTGTCAGGGTTTTGAAGTAGAAACAAATCATGTTGTTTTCTTTCTGTAACTGTGACCATATTTTCATTTTGAAGAATTTATAACAGAAATACTTTTTCATCCACTGTCTTTTTCATCAGGAAACATCACCATATTATCAAGTTCTCGTTTGGATACCCACCTGGATGAAAACTCTTTACAGAATCAAACATTCTCCATCGGGTTATTTCCTGTAAAGTATGATGAGTTCTGTTGCATCTTTGACCCTGTTGCAGAGAAACTGTCCTTTGCTAAGTGCGACTCGTACACAGGGGCTGTCTGCCAGATCAAAAAAGGTACCAATTATCCTAATAATCAATCAGACTTTTTTCCTTCCTCTGCTATGTATTGTGGTTATTTCATGCTGTATATCCAGCACGAAGAGAAAATATCCCAAACAGTGTTGGGCAGTACACATTACTAGTAACATGCAGGATGGAGGTCTTTGAAACTCATGTATCAAATATGATTTGTTACATTATAGTATGTTTGAAGAGTGATACAAGAAGAGATGATGCAACATTCCCATTCCAACTTTTTAAAAAAATGTTGCTGGCATTAAATGAGTATAAATTTCTCATAAAAAATTTCAACATTTCAGTTTTAAGAATGAATATAGATTTACTGATTTCAAACCATAAACTTTTTATTAATATTTTAAACAGCATCCCAACTTTTGTGGAATTTGGAATTTATATTTGTCTCTGTTATGTCTGCAGAATTCCTGAATGTTATGACTTTACCAAAGACACAGTTCTTCAGTAGCCTGAGCAAGAATCCACTGACCAGACATGTGAGTATGACATTAAAATAATGTATCATTTTTTGACCCTGTGCCAATAAAAGTGACAATATGAAGGAGAACGTAATCAACTGAATAGGATTTCACAACTGATAATTGGTTTATTTATAGAAATGAAACTAAGGTAGATTACATATTTGCCCAATTTAAGGTGGAAGTCATGTCTTCAACTTCTTGTGATAATCTTAGGAACCCATTTCATTTTCCGTCTAATTTCCCCCATACAGCATGACATTATCATTACCTTTCCTCAAGCAATATTGATCAAAATCTTTTCTTCCTTTCCTCAGGTGTTTGAGGAGCTTAGTGCTAACACGTCCAGTAAGAGAGACCTGACCCTGCTCCAGCAGTTAACTCAGGCTGTTCTGCAAATGTTAGAGGCTGATGGATCCAGCCTTCAATCCAGTGATGTCTTTTACCTCACCCAGATGATTCAGATGGAACTGATTGCGCTGTCTAGCTCCTACTCCGCAGGAGGTGACACAGCAGAGGTCATGGTGTCCATAGCTACAAACTATGTAAAGGCAGCAAGCATGATGCTGGAGCCCCACATGGCTACGGAGTGGATGGGCCGAGCAGAGGATGGGGTGAGAGAGTGACCAGCGATTATGTGGTACTTAAAATGTCTCAGGGCTTATAGAAACCCGTTTGTACCTTAGGTTTGAAACCAAAAGTTACCCTTAACCTCACCAAGTTGCCCTTTCTTGGGTATATAAGCTTTATTCAGGGGATGAGGCAAAATAGAGTTTTAACTTATTTTTATCCAGAAAAGTAATTGTTTCTTTGCTATAGATTTCAGGCTATTTTCTTGTGTGATTGTCTTGGACAGGTCAGTGTGGGGCCTTTCACTATTGTCAAGAGTATAGACAGTCTGACTGAAACTCTTGCTGACATTTTACCTGCTGGGGGAAGAGGCTTCAGTCTTTCTACCAAGAACATAGGTAAGAAAATCTTTGAAATTCTGTATTATAATACTTGGAAGCAGAGTTTTAGTGATGATCTAAGTTCAAGGAGAAAAAGAGGAAAAAAGGATTAAACTGCAGATCTTTAGCTCACAAAGCTTTCCAAGATATTTCACTTTATTTACTTTACTTGGCCAGTTTTCTTGTGATGTACTCTGACATTTTAGTGATATTTTGCTCCTTTATGTCCTTGTCACTCATAAGTCAGGGAGTTATTTAAGTTCAAAGGTAATCCAAAATAAGTATAGTCTTGGCCATAACCAAAATTACCCAAACTTTGTTTGATCTTGATTTGTAATAAAAATAAATCCTGCCCTTGTGTCTTTGCTCTTGCTCATCTTTACCGAACCTGTCAGTGTTGTTTCTGTGACCTCTGTTGTCTTTCCTGTCAGATGTGTTCATGAAGTGGCAGAAGCTGTCAGAAGACAGCGGTAGTGAAGTCTTTAAGCCCTCTGCCATCGGTTCTCACGTCAGCAGTAGCAGTGGACAGGACGAGTTGCTGATCCCTGACACTGAGCTCCAGAGGATTCACACACTGGGTAGGAATTTTGCATGCTTGAGGATGCACTTGTTTTAGAGAGTAACAATATGATATTTAAAAAAAATTAGGTCATACATTTGGTTCAAACAAATTCAGTGTTAAAAATAAATGTGTAAACCATTATTGTAGTGCACAGGCATCACACTTTGTTTTACGGCTCTGACTCTCATAAAGTGGTCATTAAGATACCGCTAAATATATCCATGTACATTGTTAATTACTAAATCAATGAATCAAAGAGTCAGTTATGTTAACATTGTTTAATGGCAAGAAAAAAATGTATAGCCTGTTTATTAATGCCCTGTTAATGTGTTCCAGTGAAGTTGGGACATTGTGTAAAATATAAATAAAAGCAGAACACAATGATTTGCAAATCCTGGTTAAAACTGTGTTGCAAGCATATGAATTGGAACACTGCTAACCTGAAGGGAGGATCACAATAATCAAAATTGTTCCTCTGATGGAAATAAATCTTTTTCTTTCCCTATCAGGATGTAAGGAAGTGATGCTTATTCATACATACTACAGCCATCTGAGCGAGATCTTGTCTGGAGAACAGGAGCCTCTGCTGAGTCCCCAAGTTGAAGGAAGGAGGTTGGCTGTTTACTGATATTCCTCACTTAATGCCTATGATTATCAGTGTTGATGACAATTCTTGAAATCAGTCAACCAACAGACTCACTGACACAAATAGGTTGATTGTTTTATATTTTATAATTTATATATTGCCAATTATATACTCATCTCTTATTTATCTTTGGTTGAATTTAGCACTACTTTGAAGGGTTTCTTTCTTGTATGTTCTGATACTAAACGGAGCACTGCACATGGGGACATTGTACCAAATGTCACGTTACTTTCAGCACTTAGATGATCAACAGTTATCTGTTATCAGAAATGTTTTACATGTAATATCACAGTATGACATCACATCTAAATCTAAATCAGATAGACCAAATAATCTGTTCTTGTGTCCTTACCTAAACATTTTAGAAGGTAAGGGATCAAACAAACTAGATACCATTAGTCTTGATCAAAGGTCTTACTGTATTTCTGAACTAAATTATCATCTTCCTTTCCAGTGTACTTCCAGGCCAACTGACTTCTGCCGTTATATCAGCCTCTGTCCGTGATACCTCCAAACGTCAAACCATCCCTGTGGCAGTCCAGTACACCCTGTCCTCTCCACATATGGTACAGTCCATTGTTAAATATGATGTTGTGTATGAAGTCAAGAGAAGATAATAGTAAACTGCAGAGACTGTCTTTTATGTTGTTTAAGTAAACCCCCCCTCCATTTCTAAAGAGAAATAGAGGGGGAAAGGAAAAAAAAGTGCAAACATGTTTCTGTTTTTTTGGTGCAGTATTCCCAGCATGTTTCCCCTGTTTGTGCCTTTTGGAATTTCAGCCTCATGTAAGTTTGACTAACAACAAATACGCATAAAACCCTGTATATACATTAGTTTTAATTCTTCATGTTCAGCACTAAGTTTATGTATTCTGCTGCACAGGTATAATTATTCCAATAGCTGGTCCAGTGATGGTTGTTGGGTGACCCTTTCCAGCTCTGGCGTGACTTCTTGCCTCTGTAACCACACCACCAACTTTGCAGTGCTGATGAATTACCAGGGGTCAAAGGTAACACAGAAATGTGTTGTGGTGCTAACAGAGGAGCTAGCTTACAATGTGGTGATGGTTTGGGCTGGTGAGGTACACAATGAGTACTTTTGTCAATAGTTAGGTGAAAAATTTAGATTTCAAACTTTTAAATTTGAAAAAAAATATGATGACTAGGCTTATGCAATTTTGACAAACCTTCAAAGTAATGCACTGGGGAACATTCTTTTTTTTGTATGAAAATGCCAAAAAAAAGTTGCAAAACATGAAATGTTAGCATTTTTGAATAGATCAAATATTTTGATTTAACTTCTAAACCAAGTCCATCCTAATGTAAAAATTCTTTAGAGGACATGAGATCAATCAAACCAGCAATACTCCATCTTCAGTCTCCTTTATCCCTCTCTCGTTCATTCATGTACTTCTTCTCTTTTCCAGTGGAGTCCTGAGGAAGAACTGATTTTGACCAAGCTCACGTTTATTGGCTGCGGTGCATCTCTGTGTGCGCTTGTGGTGACCTTGATGCTGTTCACTGTTTTGGAGTGAGTAACTGATTTTCTTGTCCTGCTTACCCACAATGCCAGCAATTCATTGATAACAAAGTCAAAAGTTCTGTTTCCGAGCCAGTCATGGAATTGTGTTTGAAACTTGGTCCAACAGATAAAACTGATGGGCTGAGGTAAAAAAAAAAAAAAAAAAGTGTTTATGGGTTTAGTGTTTTGAATATTGATTCGAGCTAATCCAGCCATTACTGTGGTCTATATGTGAGTCAACTCTGAAGGTTTATGGAGCAACCCTGCTGCCGTTAATTAACATAAGGGTCACTGAGGGATCACAATCAACCAGAGAGGAGCTGCCTTGACTATTTATGGCTGTCCTGGAATCAGAGTGGGCAGCCATGCATTTCACACATGTGCTGCTCTATGATGTACACACATTTGGGTACACACCAAACACACATAGTAGAGGTCCAAATGTCGAGAGGTAATGCGTAATCACATCATGAAGTAATGGTTGCCAGAAGTACTTGTGATTAATCATGTATTAATCTCTTGGTCACAGCCTCCGACAATAATCAGAGCCTGAGAACATACGTTAATCTCATATGTTAATCTCATATGAGCAACATAGGAAGGAGACTCCACCCTGTGGTGCTATTTGGTACTGCAGGTATATCATATCTGGACTTTGAATGTTACAGAGGACCAAGGGTCGTAACATTGGCTTGCTACTGGATACGTTTTTGTTTGCACTGTGTTGTTGTATCGCCCCATTTAAGAATATCTTGTTTGAAATAAGATTTGTCATGAAATTTGACATTATCCCCATCTTTGTCCACAGTATTCCAAAATCTGATAGGACGTCTATCCATAAGAACCTGTTCATCGCTCTCATATGTGCCCAGGTGATTTTGCTATGCAGCGGCTCAGCCATTCACAACAAGGTAATAATAGGATTTTATGTAGCAGATGAATTAAGGTAAATGAAGGTTAGTAAAACCAAACTAGTGTGTTTATCAATAAGATAGTATACAAAATATACCTTTGGACTTGTTCAAACAGGATAGATATAAACTGTTGATTTGTGTAATGTTGAAATATTGGCATACTGGAATTTCTGTTCAATAGTAATAACTTTAGTATTATTGCAATAGAATAAACTCAAATTATATAAACCAAGATTTTAAAAATAAAATCCAAAACCATAATGTTCACAATAGATTTTGTGAGAAAATAATGAAGTTTGAAACGGCTAGTTTGCTGTAAGATACTTAAATGAGACTTCAAACTGTAATCCATATTGAGGTTTTCATTAAAACAAATGATTTGGCATTCTATAATTTCACTAATGTCTTATCAATTAACCGCATGTCATGGTTCAGTGTCTCAGTGGTCACGCAATGGCCTTTCATTAGTTTGACCCCTGGTCCTTTGACCCCCAGGTCATGTAATGGTTGGTTTTATCCTCGGGGGCAGATGACCACATGTTAGAAATTCATTGAATGATTTTGTGTGTGTATGTACAGGCTGATTGACAAGAGGGAATGATTTTTTTCACTGTTTAACGAGGACTTATACACATGCTTTGGGCCAACCTAGAGCTGTTTGCAGTTAATTAGGATTAAGGGCTCCAGTGTTTTGCTAAGGTTGCTCCCAGAGGATAAAGTATTTTTGCTTGACATACAGTATTTGGAAGTTGAAGTCTACTTCTGTGACATTGTGGAAAAAGGTATCAACAATATTAAGTGAGTCTGGGATTGCAAGAGTTATAATTAAGATATGTTAGTCACCACCTCCACCCAACTCATCATCCATTATTCAACCCTCTTGAAACAGTCCATGAACAGCATGTGATCGTTTAACCATTGTTTGTTTGTTGAAGCAATAGTAATGTTGTTTTTAAGAGTTTTGCTTTTCAAAAAACAATTTTACTAAAATATAAAATATACAGGCCTACATTGATTTATTTAATGGACAAATTATTTTACAAATTTAATCTCTTCAGGGAATATAGACACTAGTATGTGCAGAGAGGAACTGATGCATCACATACATGTATGTGACTGCACGTCTGTCGGTGTGTTAACAGGTAGCTTGCACACTTGTGGCAGCATTGCTTCACCTCTTCTTCATGGCTGCATTCAGCTGGATGCTGGTGGAGGGTCTGCTGCTCTGGAGCAAGGTGGTCGCAGTCAACCTCAGTGAGGATCGACACATGAAGTATTACTATCTCATCGGCTGGGGTATGAAAGCTTAAAAATAACAAAATCACTTTTTTTCATGATATGTAGATTAATTTAGTGTATCAAATCTATATTTTATAGGCATGGATCTGATCAGGTGGATTTCTTTTCAGCAGTGCTGTTTAAAAAGTGGAAGTTCCCCTGTTTGTGATTATCGGTTTTTCTCTGTACTCTCCAGAATTCCCCTCCCTTCTATGTATTTTGCTCTTGTACCTCTCTTCCATTGATAATGTATGTCCTTCTGTTTTTATTCCTGTCATTTATCCTCTTCCTCATTTGTTTTTCCTTGTTTTCTCCTCCCTCCAGGTCTGCCAGTGCTGATCGTCACCATCACGCTAGCATCAGCCTCAGGCAAATACTCGGCTGATGGCTACTGTTGGCTCAGTGTCCAGAACGGCATAATTTGGGGCTTTGCTGGCCCTGTCATCTTCATCATCATGGTCAGAAATTAAAATTATTTTCTTGTAATGTAGTAGGTAGACATTTTAAATTAATTAGAGAAAATACAAAGCTCATCTTACAGTGTTAACTTAAAGTGTCTTTTATTTCGACCTCTTTCACAATCTCCCTTTTTTTTTTTTAACATATTTTCTTTTGATATGTAATTTCCTCATCATTTATCTTTTACATGTGGCACCTCTCATTCTGTACCCTCTCTTTCTATTTCAGGTTAATCTCATGGTACTGACCAGGGTGGTAGTCATCACCATCTCCACTGCCAAGAGACGGTCCATCATGTTAGCCATGGGCACCAGTCCTGTAGAACAAGCCTATGAACAAATGAGGTACAGACCACAAGGAGGTGCCATTTGTCCTCTTTTAAGATGATTCACTGGAGCCGAGGCCTTGGAGCAAACAAGCTGTAGTCACTGATCCTGAAATAAAAAGGTGGTCGGGAGATTTAGTATTAGATTTGATACCTGAAACAAGAGCCTCATTAATAAGAAAGATAAGAATACAGCACTGAAACGCTGCATTAGGCTTTTATTGAAATTCTGAGATGTTTGAGTGACTGTTTGGTGAAGAATAATTAAAAACAAATATTCAAAGATAAGTATTCAGATGAAAGGCTCATAAATACATTTCAGGAATTTAATCAAATTATTTATTTCCTGTGGGCCTTTTCTGTACTAATGCATATTAACTTGTTGGATTTTTTTTTTTTTTACTTAAGTTGTTTGGATTGTTTATTTATAAAAGGTATGAATATGCTTTTTGGGTAAACTGTGATTTGTTAAAAGGTTTGCTAGATCAGTGCAATATAGATATTTCTTTGTCACAGCTGCAGTCTGAAGTCAGTATAACGTCCTTTAAAGAACATATTGATTGGATATTGCTATCTATGTAATGATCCGTTACCAAATTGTTTCTTTTTCTTGTGTGTTAAATGGTTAAGAGCTGCATTTAGTGAAATAAAGTGCCAGCAAGATTTATTTTAAAATAATTACTGTTTAGTTAAAAAAATGGTTCTGTCTTATTTAAAAAGGCTCAATCTGAGCTAGATCCAGTCATAATTAATCCAATTGACTGCTGTAAATTAGGTGAAGAAAACTCAAACCCTCTAGTTTTAATAAGACTAAACAAAACCTTACAGCTGCTGAATTTTTTTAGTCGCTTTCTTTTTGCTCTACATTATCCATCCTGGAACGGCGTCACAGCTGTCTACGCCCTCATCTTATTTTATTTCGGATCAGGTGTCGTCTCATCAGAGTATCACTCTGCTCTTTTTGAGTCACTAGATTTCCCGAGCAGGTTTGTATATGATCCTATTAGTGAAGATCATGTTAAAGTAGATATTTTTCGCTCCTTCAGCCCACCAGGACTCATAGTAGATGCTTTATGAAGGTTTCAAAGGAGGCCTTGAACCATTTGGCACCCCTGGGTGGCAGCCATTGCGGAAACTCAAACACATTCCTCCGCTGAATAAACTGGCGCTCGCCGCCTGCCATGTCACACACGTACACACACACACACACACACACACACACACACACAGCTGGTGCGGCTTGGCAGCCACCTGAATAGGAAGATAATTCCACTCTAAACAGAATTAAAGCAGATTTAAGGTGGGAAGTTGTCACTCCATGAGCCTTCCCAGCTGCACAGTGTTGTATATGGAAAAACTGGCCTGCCAGAGTTGGTCAGTTTTGTCTGAAATAAGCTAAAGTTGAATAAACTTGAAAAATATAATTTGAACTTGGTCACTCAAAGAGAAAGGAGGTTATTGGTGATAGACCTCATCAGCTCTACTGACACTCTTGTCCAAGTTCACTTCAGTCAGTTTTTGTGGTGTACGAGTGTTGTTAATTGTTACCATAACTTTGTGCTTTTGGTTTGCTTTCAAAAAAGCAGGTGGAACTACTTAAATTCTTGTGCTTTGAATTGTTTCTGAATGTGTGTTTCTGTGTATTTGAACACAGGGCTGCAGTCAAAGCCATTCTGGTGTTGCTTCCTATCCTCGGCTTGACATGGCTGTGTGGCGTCTTGGTGCCTTTTTCAATTGTGATGGCCTACATCTTTGTTATCCTCAACTCCTTGCAGGTAACCACACTCTCAAAACAGATGCTCCCATCTTTTTTTTTTAAATCTTTGAAACAGTCACATAAAAAAAACAGAAGACCATGTTCTCATGTTGAGAATTCCTTTGCTCTTTAATGAACGAAAAGTTTTGTTAACTCAATTTGGACTCAACAAAACAAGCATTATCGTGTAGAAATATGCTGGTTTGAATGAAGATTAAAAAAAACAAAGTTTATTTAAATACAGCTGAAAAAGGAACGTAAGATTCAGTGATTCAACAACTACAAACTTTTGAGCAACTTAAAAAAATCTTTCATAGTTTAAAGACTTTAAATGATTTTTTTCCTTCAATGAGAAACAGAAAGGTTTTCCATTATACATTTTAATTCTGCCTTTCTCTCCTGGTTAGGGTACACAGACTGTCAAGGTTTTTATTTGTCAGTGACAAGGCTGAGGCAGAAAGGAGGAAAAAAAGGCCTTGGTCTGGCTTGTGTTAAACAGGTGCTTCATTTTAACAAGGAAAGTCGATTTGTATTGTTTGTTTGATTATTCTGGCTTTTTGTTTTTAAGGGTCAGCATTATTATTGTTTTGAGGTCTGTCTGTGTTGATTTTCACACTCTTAGTGCTGAAATTCAATGGATCGTTTTCTCAGGAGTAGTTTACCTGTGGGCATCGCTGCATTTGAAAAGGGCCACAACACCGAGAAATACGCTGATTTACTTCGATGAAAGTAGCACCTGTTAGTCTTTCACAATGCACTGCAGTAATGAAGGGGAAATAATGTAATTCCCTGACCACAGCAGTTGGTCCCACTTCCCCCAGCATCCCCAGCATGTCCAGATCTGCTTCTGCAATTTGTGTTTGTCTTTAATCCGCTGCATCTTTAATTGAGCTGTATATTTAACAAGAAAATCAATAGAGGTTTTAGCTGCAGTCTAATCATTAAGCAAGGCCTCTCAGTTGCCATAAATAGTTTCTGTTTCCCCCCTCATATCTTATTATATTTCCTCCATGTCCACAGTAATTACTACAGCTGGGCTTGTGTTATGGAGTCTACTGCTTTACATGTAAACCAGGTTATTCCTTTCTTTTCAGTTTCACACATCCATAGTTCCCTCAGTCTCTGCTCTTTTAGCTGTCTGAGAGCAGGTTTTCTAAAATTCTATCTGCCCTCCTCTGTGAATGGAATCATTTCTCTCTCTCCTCGACTCAGTTGGCTTAATTGTAAGAGAGAAACTTTGCCGTTTGAAGTAAGTCAATATATTTTTTATACTAAGACCCTATCCATGATGATGTGTTGGTTCACATGGGTTGCTGCGGATCCTGAGGTTCTGTTGGAGGAAATGACCAGCTGCTCTTGAATAGTAGATGTATGTAGCGTGTCTATGATAAGCCTTAACAGGTCACAACACAAGAAGAACCCTGCCAGGCTCAAAGCTGCTCCAATGACACACCGTGTTAACCCCGCTGCTCTCCAGTCTGCATGGGGTGTAGCCATGCATAAAGTGGAGAGTTTCTATGCGTATGATGAGGGGCTGTTTCTATACACCAGTGTTAAGTTTCTGGTGAATCTCTGATATTGTGCCAGCCCTACAATGGTTGTTAAACATATGTCTGTGTTTTGGTTTAATTAACTTTAAAATAACTTCTAAAAAAGAGCGTAAGTGGGTGAGAGTGACTCATTTTGCACAGAGATGGAGGGAAAACAAACTGAAACTTTATTTGATGTAATGTAACTCACTTTAGCCAGGGAAGGGTGAGAGCAACGTTGTAGACTGGACACTGTTAAAACAAAAGGGATGCTGCCTCATACAAACTGCTCCAACATGTGTTGAGATCACACCACGTGCGCTCATCTGTGGATATGGATTCACAATCCATGCGCTCGGTTTCCAAATCCTCAGGTATTGTTTACAATTTGCGCACGCAGATTTGCAAAGCATACGGTCAAATTTGCAAATCTGTTTTTCTTTCTTGACCTGGCATCCAGGGGGTTTGATAGCAACTTTGCAGATCCTTACGTATCATATGACCATATCACTCCACAAACAAAATTAAATGAGGGTTATAAAATGAACTTACCAGAACAATACATCACAAAGAGATAACATGAAAATGCATAAATAACTTGCCCTTTTGTACTGAAAGAAGCGTTTTAGTCATACTGACAGCATGGCTGTAAGCATAGTAGTGTCAGTCTAAGTAGTGTATTGTTTGATTTCTGCTGACATTGTTGTCATTACATTTAACCCCATTACTCATAGTTGACCTTGATGAGATTGGATGGAAATATACTGAATTTTTTTTCAGCTGACTGTTCAAAGCATGCTGACGCCATAAGTAAAAATACAACTTACTAACTACACATCAGTAAGAAGTTTTTCCACAGAGTGTAAGGAAAATAAAGCACAAGAACAGTTATTACAGCAGAACACTTGTTTTGTAGATGATAATCTCCTTAAATCCATTGATCTCTTTGGATTACACAGTCGTTCATTGTCACACCATAATGGCTACCCATAAAAATGATAAAATGTGCAAAACTCAAACAATATCGAAAACAAATTCTGACCCAGTAGTCAGGAGATTAAAAAAAGAACAACAACATAAAAACTCTCAAGTTTTTTAGGAAATCGTTTTTTATTTGCAGCTGTTGTATTGTCGATGGAGCTGGCAAAAGCAACATAAAGCTTAAGCGGCAAGCCTTTTACTGTTAAATCAATAAAACAGATAATGTTGACAAGCCTTTTTCATTGCACTCCCTCGTGCACTCCCTGCTTCTCGTCTTTCTCCTGCACACTGACAACACTTCCAGAAGTGTCTCTGCTGTTGCTTTAAACGCTCTCAATAGAGACCTGAGCAGGCCATTTAACCTGGCATGCATGAACGTCTACTACACTGGACTCAGCAACCAGGGCTTTCTGCCTGGGTTTCTCTTACAGATAAATGATGCTCTGTTTGAGTGACAGATGCATCCAGGGTCACTCCACCACTGTTATGTAGCAGTCAAAACAACACGACAAATCAGCACAATGTGTTTCTATTCTTTATTTACGTGCTATCTTTGTTAACAGTTTTGGGTGGATTTGATCTTCCTACTCTGAGCTAGTAGTTTTTATGAAAATCTCAACCATAAATACAGGCATGCCTCATCTACTTCCTTATCAAGCTAGAGATAAATAGCAGAGAGCGTGTGCGTGTGCGTGCATGTATGTCTGTGTGAGAGGGAAGGGGGACGGGAGGCTCTTTGGGTAGCCCATAAATTGCTCCACCCTTTGTCATCCAATCTCTGGGCAATGTCATTCAAAACCTCCTCACTATCCATTACCTGGGTATAATAGGCTCCTGGCCATGCAGTGTCCATCTTATTATTAGCCCATAACTTTAAACTATCAATAACTTTGAGTTGCTGAGGGAGGCCAGGAAAGAGGAAGGAGGAAAAGGGGAAAACAAAGTAGGAAGGTGAAGGGAGAAAGGGGGTCGGAAAGAAAATGTTTGGGCAATAATCATCTACTGCGAGTTGTTGAGAGCACCATTTAGTCCTTCTTGTTTGCTGTCATAACCCTGCAAGCGTCATATTGTCAAGAATGTTTCCTTTTAATCTCTGTTATGTCAGTTTCCTGCCTGTGGAGGGCAACCCTGTGCCTTGTCGTTAAAGTGTAGAAATATGGATAAATCAATGAAAGAATTTATCTGAGCTGTTTCATTCATATCGCATTAAAGTCTTTTATATCACGGAAACTGATGACAACAATGCTTTTGATTTTCTTATGAAATGAATAGATTGGCAGCTAGTAATGAGATTTTTGCACGCATTCAGCTGAGCTTTAAAAGTAAGATTTGTCCTTTTATTCAGGCTTTCAATACTGTAGATGTTTATGATGAATACAGGCTTTACATGTTGGTTCGTTAGTTCATCATTTCAAAAGCACAAACTGTATTCTGGTTTGACCTGACATCACTTTTTAAGCTTGAAATTGTAACAAATATTAATTGGTACCACATTGTGAAGAAAGCTCTCTTTTTGGTTTATATTGAACATTTTTTAGATAAACAGGCTGAATTGGTCTTTGCTTTTTTTTTTTTTGGTGGCAGCATTTTCCACTTGGGAAGCAAACGAGGGCAGTAAACTTATACATCAATCCACTTCTTAAAGTTAAAGCATGTTTACCCAGCAGAGAACAACAGAAAGGAAAAACATACTTTGATGTGAGTGACTTATTTTAATTTAAGATTTTTTTTCCTGAAATGAAAGCCCCTTCTTATGACTTCATGAAAACATATACACACGGCTAGTAGAGCATGACACAAGGGTGTATCTCAGACACAGATATGATCAATAGAGTGTTGCTTTTCTTATTGATTTTTGCCATATGGGAGATTTGTTGTGTGAGTAAGCATTGCTTTTACAGCATCTGAAGAGACTGTTTGAGAGTGAGTGTTTTTCCTTTTTGTCTGTTCTGTAGCAGCTGCTGCAAAATTGTCCTGAAAGAGTTTCTACTCCCAGTTTAGCTGAGTGCACTCAGAAAGAAATTGATGCTATTAGAAAGGGCAAGGCTCAGACTGATACTTTATACAGAGTTTATCTGTTTTAAAATTAAAAATTGCTTTAACTTTACAATATCTAATGACACCAGATTGTCTGTTTGTAAATAAAACTTTTCGTCTGTTTGATTTTTGAAACATTTACTTGTTTTTGATTTTGAGCACATAGATGTGAAAACCTTTTTGTGGGTACTTCTTTATGTTTCTGTCATAACATGTAAAATCTTGGTTCACTCTGCTCTTCCATGCCTCTTTTTGGGTAAAAGTTTACTTTGGCATGAAAAACTAACTTTTAAGAACCAGCATCCCGCAAACCAAAAACCAGTTCTGAAGCCCAATTCTATAAGTGCTTCAAGGTTAAAAATCTTATCTCAAGGACATGTTTCCATTTCATGTCCCATATGGAGCCTCACATTCCAGTGCACAGATTTCATTTTATATTCTTATTTCCAGCCTATCGGATGGATTTAATAATTACCTCTTTGAATGAAGATGTTTAGAGCCACCTTTTCTCGTAATGGATTGCTGTACTCCATTAACTATAGAATAAATAAAAATATAAAGCACACAGAAAATATATGTATATATAATTATAACTTATAATAATGATTTGTGTCTGCTTTTAAAAGCAGCTATGATTCTATGTAGTCCCTTTTTACTGTTTTTTTTCTTTTTTGTAAACAACACAACACCAGCAAAACATCCCTCTATGAGGCCTGATGATTTTTATGGGAGCTCTTATTTAGGTATTTAAGCCTTAACAGGTGGTAGGCAAGAGTGAAAACTTTCCTATATACTGTAAGTGGGAGAAAGTGTGCCCTTAATGTTACCTTGAGTCAAACTGCAGTTTTAAGGCCCTTGTAAAAGCCAGAGTAAAGCCCTTTCTGTAGTTGTTGTTGAACTAGAAAACAGATTAAATCACATGTAAGTGGATCCATATTGGGGTCCCTGTTTTGCCTAACACTGTCACTTACTAATCAGATGTGATTTGCTGTCGCAGCTCTCTTATAGTGGTGTTGTTGATGTGCCCTAAAAAGCTAGTGCCTCAAAAATATTGCCCCCACAAATTATGATTCCAACCTTTACTTTCAATCTAACCCCATAGAGTCCAAGGGAGAATTAGAGAGCATTCACTGTCAAATTGGAGAGGTTAAGAATAAACAAAAGAAAAATATCAGAGCAAAAACCAAATAAATATTGGATTTTTTCTGGCAGATTTGTGCTAATCAAAATCCTCCAAGAGGTATTTGTAGCGTTTGTGTGACTGTGTCTTTTAAATAACAGTCTTGCAAAGACCATTGATTCTTTTTTTTTTTCTTTTTAATTTCACTACGCTCAAGGGTATTTCAAATGTGCGTGCTTAGTGTGTGTAACCACTTGTCACCTTCCCCCACAACCCCCTACAGCCCAAGGAGTTAGAAGTATTTTAATTCCTCATTTGGCCAAAGAAACAAAAACAGCAGAACTTGGATTCAGTTTCCTAGTCAGTCATCTCCAGTCCATTCATCTCGTCCTGCACAACCGGCCCATTCAAAGCCACATTTTCCTTTCCTGCTTCCCCTGCCTGTTTCTTTTTTTCCTCACTGCAGAGATTCTTAACTGAGATAGAGGCTCACACAGTTCTTTTTTTTCCTTGATACCCTCATAAATGAGCTTCACATTCAGTCAACACTAAGTATAATTAATGCAGAATTATTTTTTTACTTATAGATGATTTACAAAAACAAACAAACAAAAAAAAGAGACGTATCTTTTATACGGTTAGGAGGAAATCCCATATTTATAGAATCTTACTAAAATCACGTTTGTCTCTTTTTTTTTCTACTGTTATTTTATATTTCCCCCCCCTTGTATATTCGGTTTATTGCAATGAGTAGAGCTACCACACAAAGAGTAAAGGTCATTTTTCATTTTAATGCTGAATACTGCCAAACATTATATGAGCTCAACCTTGATTGTAACCCAGTCCAAGATACACTCTGAAAACACGTATGCACACACACGCACAGACACAGACATTTGTTAGAGCATATATGCTCACACATATTGCAAAACTCATGTTGCACAGGTGAAGGGGAGATAATTTTTAATTTGGAGGAACTGTTTTGCCTTGGTATCTTTTTTTTATTGAATTGGCTTTAACTCACATTACATTTCAGATTAACTCTCCAGGTGAGGCCGAGGACTCTGGATGTAGCACGTCAGAGAAGCAACAATAAATATATAATTTATAGTGTGCTAGTTGTTAGTGTGTTTTTGTCTGTTTCGATATTAATTTAAATTCATGTGATGACTCATACAAACTGATCAATAGTAACATGTAGGAAATTATAATCTTTTGCAGACAAATTTAAGTAAGTGTGATTGAAATGAAAAGAACTGTACTATTCTCATGCCTTTATTTTATTTCTTAGTACATGACTTTTTGGTCTTCTTCTGTAAATGTACATCACTTGAACTGAATTAATTAACATTTTATATCAGCCCCCCGCTCTAATAGTAGCCTAGTGAACCAAATATTTAATAAAAAACACTATTACAAAATTTTTTCAATGAAAAAAAAAGAAAGAAAAAGAAAGTGTTGGCTCAAGAAACAGACGAAACTGTACAATGGTGATGCAAACTTTAAAGTCAATGTAGTCATAGGTAAAATCATGGAGATTTATTTATAAATCCATATTTTAATTAGTGTCTTGGATAATTATGAGGTGGGGTTGAAAAACAAACAAATAAATGCACGCCTGATTGTTTGCCTTCCTATTGCCTGAGAAAATAACTTTCCCTTTGAAAACGAGTCCAGTGTTTGCGTTGCATCCTCAATTATCAGCGGCTGCATTAAAACAGTATTCAAACGGGATACCAAGGTCAGCACCGACTCCCACCACGCTTCCCTGAGATGGCACTTATAATGAGGATGTTGCGCAGCTTTTTAAAGTTGTGTATTTATAGTGTGCTTTGTCTCAACTTGGAATTATTTTTTCCCCTTTGTTTCTTTTCATCTTCTTCTAGATAATAATTGTTTTATACTTCAGTAAAAACAACGTTAGCATTACAGATCTGTTGCACATTTCGTAATACTGTATATTCACCCACTTGAAGGGAGGATTTCTTACAGACAGAGGCTTAATTCAAGATATTAGTATCAAGGTTTTTGCATGGAGAAGTGCTTGTAAAAATGGTCATCTAAGTACCCTTGAAATTAACTGAAAGGAAACAAAAAAAAGCGGAAAAAAATCTGCCTATATTCTCTACTACAGTAAATATCAAGTCTGGGCGAAAAAGAGGCAATAGACCCAAAATGAGCACTAAGGAGTGGTAATTCAGACAAGTAAAGACTCAGTTTTTGGGAAAGAGGGGGGTAAAGACTATGGAAGGGATCAGTTTTGTTAAACTGGCCTGGGAAAATAAAGCAGTGAGGATAATAGGCTTCCTGTCAAAAGAGGCGAGAGAATTTCTGTCATTGCTCACAGCGGCACCCCTAAGACCTTCCCTTGTGTTAAACTTGCTGGCATTTATTTGCCTAAGAATTACCTGCCAGCTCAATTTAGTAATGGCCTGTGTCATAAGAAAGCAAACTATCCTTTTGCCCCTTCCATATCTGGACGTCCGTGTGTGTGTGAGAGAGAAGCAGGGAGTTTGTTCTCATTTGCTTCTGGTTGTACTCATTTTTTTTTTCTTCATATGCAAGAGTCAACAAGAACTTTCTACCATCAGCTGATTAAAAACTTGATGACCTCACTCCTCCACATGCTTCCCCTCAACATCCACCTCACACAGCAGACGGCTTCAGGAACAACTACTACACAAAATTACCCACGTCAAAACAATGACTGTCCTATTTTTAAGTTCACCGCCTTGCCTTTGTACTTGCTGACAACACCTCACTTGATGGCTGATGGTGACTACGCTGGGGATACTCCTGGCTCCTCTTACCTTGTTGCCACGTTGCAGCAGATCTGTGGATTTTCCTTGCTTTGATGTATACTTTGTGGGTAATTAGTGAGAACTAGGTCAGCACAGGGCAAGAAAGCAAAACCCTGTTGTTCCTCTAGTGGGTGGGTGGCAGGGAGGGGGTTGGTTGACGGAGGGAGAGATAGGTGAGGGTGTTGGGAGGTTAAAAGGCTGTCAAATATCAATTCCAGTATACATGTGAGACATTTTCTTTCTGCTGCTCTGAGGTTAAATAAACAAACCCCACTCTCTTTTTTTGCTTTCTCATTTAACTCAGCGTATACAGAAAATGTGTTTCTCTGCTCATTTCGTAAGGTGATGAATAGTTAATTGTTTTAAACCTTATTTTTAAAATGACAGGGGCCCCTTTAACACTTTGATTTATAGACTATAATCAGGACAACTACCTGTAAACATGAACAGGTCATTAGCAGACCATTTAACACAATGTAAATCCCATGCATACATGATTTATGTGCAGCATGTGGAGGTGTCTAGGGAGCGGGGCGGCTACCTGAGTACTTTTCTAGCATCACAGCATTGTGTGAAAGTAAACAAAACAGTGGAGATGGGAGCTGGAGAACAACAGCTCTGGCAGTGAGACACTGATTGGGATGTTGATGTTGATTGTCTCCACTGGCCTTTTGCCCTTCCTGCTGTGGCCCCTAGCTTGTCCCCGGCAGGTACCCCGAGGTCATTTCCTATGCGTGTCAGTGCTCACAGATATACTCTCTTTCCAGTGAGTGTTTACAGCCACATGCTGATTTCTATTAATCTGCTTTGTGTCGGGACAGGGTGGAGAGAGGGTCCTGGTGGGTTTGTGTTGAATTAGGAGGCCACTGAAGGTGGGTAAAACATTCACACACACAACCTGAAAGCTCTGCCTGACAGATTGCACCAGGCCTGGGCTTCTTTTTACACTGAGCAGATGTGCTCTCCCACTTGTTTTCCTTAGTAATTATCCCTCATTAAGTGAAAGCATGTGCCAATCAAACAGCTTGAGAGCAAGAGCAGGGCCTGAGCCAGGGCAGAGAGAGAGAGAGAGAGGCAGGCAGAGAGACCTATAGCCTCATCTCCACTGTTATTTCTTGCAGTGTGTCATTTCAGTCATTACTAGATTAAAGGCAAGGTTTGCCGAGCTGCGAGAAAGCTGCAGCAGCTGCAGCGCTGGCATTATTATGGCTCATTTGACTTTCTAGTGGTTACAAATTTGATGATTATCACATTTAACACTTGCCATGTTAAATCAGAGCTTAATCTCGTGAAGACCTTTCAATCTTAAAGGAGTATTTCTGTTATTTGGTTTATTTGTTTCTATGGACTTTATTTGGAAGGGGGAATAAGGCTTTCTTTTTGTTATTTTTAAAGCTGAATGTTTACTTTTTGTTGACATTTAATTACATTTTAATTAAAGCTTACAAGAACTCCAACGAGAAATATATGTATATATTTTTTATTGATCATTCATTTGTTGTTAGATGAGTTTCTGTTTATTTTTATTTCCACATTTTTAGTGAATGAGCCACTGTACATCCACCTCACACAAGACTTGCTCATTTTAGTTGATTGAACATGATAGAGGAGCGAAGTATTTCTCAAATCAAAGAGGCAGATAAGAGATTCAATGAGTCAGTTCAAGATTTAACTTCAAATTGACATTTTAAATAATAGAAAAGTACCTAGATGCTAATGTTGACATTAAACTTGGTATGTTGGCAGGGAATTTGATAAAAACAAAAAATAAATGAATAGAATAAAATAAAATAAAACTTAAAAAATGACAAAGAAATCTTACTCATCCCTGGGCTTATTTAAGAGTCATATGTATTTAGGAACATGTGGTCGGATCAGAAAATAAAAGCAGTAACAAGATAAATTGACAGCTTCTTTTTTCTCAGAATCCACTCGTTCCATAATGAATGCACCTCAGACAGTGACAAAACCAAACAGAATTGGTTCTAATAAGGAAAGGTGGCCAGAACAAAGGAGACAAGTCTGCTCCAAAAAATAAAAGAGAGAGAGAGAAACAAAAAACGAAGATATATGAAGTCTTCATGTCGATGAACTACCATTCATTTTCACTTTGAAGTCCCGCGAACCGTAGTGAAGTGTGATTGCATGTGACAGTTGCCGAGTCTGCCGGTTTATCATGATGGATACACCCTGCTACGGTGGTGCTGCTGTAGTACACATATACGCACCTGTGCACACTTATGTACACACACAGGCACATGCACAGATTCATGGATACGAGGACACAGAAGTGGGTTCATACAGACAGAGTAGAACACGGAAACAGAAACAAAAATGAGACCCAGATATTATACTTGAGCACAAAGAGATTAATTTAGATCTTATGTCATTTGGTGTAGTTTTCAGGGCTGTTAAGTGTTTGTTTTCCTGCCTGTATTGAATTACTATTTTTAGTTTCACCTCAAGTTTAACCTGACAGATTTTCAGCAACTCATTGTTAGGTTTATACATAAAATAAAAAATACATTTCACCACCCACATTCAGGTAATATCATAGTTGTATAAAATAATATTTCTTTATATTAAAAAAAATCTCTATTGCATAACATTCCTTTTTAAATATAAGGTAAAAGATCAGGCACTCTAATGTATCACCTAACTTATCCATTGTCAGTTCATACTATGAAACAAGTGAAAGATACTCTCCTCTCTCTTTTTTTTCCTCTTTCTCTCTCACGCCTTCATGGACACATGTCTCACATGCTGTCCTACACACTTCTTGATTTTGACACATGCCATTAACCTCAGCTCGGCTCACCTCAGCTGGGAAACAGGAGAGCAAAGGCATCACATAATGGTACCTGAAGCAATCTTTTCCTTGTTTTGTACCCAAAAGGAACTTGTTCAGACTTTGCATATTGCTTCCATTTGTCATTGTTAGTCAAGGGCACTGCAACATAGTCCTGTCAGCGGTGCAATTTTTACGTATTCTGTTCAACAGTGTTTGCATAAGATGTGTGTCCATGTATGTATGTATCTGTCAGGGAATTTTACTTTTGTTCTCATGCCTACAAATGTATACGATGAATAACTCAGCACATTGTACAAAAGAAAAAAAAAAACAAGTCCAAGGGTGAAAAAATAAAATGTGCTCTAAGCAAAGAGTGCCCTCTTACCTTTCGATCTAACATTCTTTGAAGGATACTTTTTTTTTTTGCATAAAGGACAAAAAAATGGCAAATAGAGGCTCTGTTGCTTCAAAGGAACCACAAGGGCAGACTTCATACACCTGAGTTTGGTTATTCAAAACTGTTTTTGGCTTGGTTGCAGACTGCAAGGAACAAAATTAAAGTTTACAAAAGGGTGAGATAGATGTTGAACTATGTTTATATAAAAGTTTACATAGAGTTTGTGTGAGTGTGTGTATGCAAATATGATTGGCTGTTGTAGGTTTATGGCCAGATATCACCAGCTCAAGCTTGTGTTTGAAGAGTAAGATGTTAAAGTGCACTGATAGGAAGTGTTGGTTAATGGATTATAAATCATAACCAAATGACACTCTATTTTTACATGTTTTTATGTCCATGTCTGTGCACATACAGTACTTACAGTATACCAGCTTTGTAAACTCAGTAATGTCATGCACAGAACATGTGTCCATGTAAAGTTCTTATAAACCAAACCCAGTCCCAGCTGCTGTTTCTCAGGACTTTTTCTCTCCCATTTTTTTCTCCCTCTTTGTCAGTGGAAAACTATGCAATTAGAAAACACCCTGTGAGATTGACAGCGAGATCATATACAATTTGACAAGGGGGCGCCACAGAAAGGGCCTGTTGGATACCTAAGTATTTTTAATTAAACAGCTCTCTCCTCCAGAGGCGCGCTTTCCCTCACCAGTTCAAAGACATCTGCTTTGACCCATGTGTTAAAAGTTTGTATCAGTTTTCCAGCACTATGTTTTGCTTGGCGTCTAAGACACGCAACCCTAAATTGTCTTGTTTAAAAGCTAGTTTGTTTACAGTTCACTCTATTTCTCTCTCTCCCCCCATTACACTACCACATGTGTGGAGTGTGATCAGGTTCAGGGTGTAGTTCCTCACTCCCACCAGGCCCACATTTTGTTACTGCCTAAGATTGAGTTAATTTTATAGGGATAAAAAAAAAACTTTTCAAGTCCATCACCCTTCACCCTGCTGCCATTCTGGTTTATTTAAACGTTTAAACAAGCAAAATAGAGTTCTCATCTGTTACTTGGGAGCTTCATCAATAACATTTGTCCATCTGATGTAAAATCGATATGACACACACTGACACAATGCCAGAGCAATGGCAAATGTGTCGTCATTTGTCATCGACTGGCAATAAAGATATGTCAGAATTGATTTTAGCCCATTTTCCCCCCACTCTCTCTATCTCTCTCTGTCTTTCCCTCACCACGCTTCTCTGTTTTGCTCTATCTAAGCTGCAGTAATAAAAGAAATGAATTTTATTTTGACTGAAGCGTGGTCAGCCTTGCCAAAGACAATTAATATTGAAGTTAGGGGCTTTAATGATTTGAGGGCTCACATGTTATGATTTCACTGAAAATCCACAGCAGAGATGTTAGAAAGCAAAGAAGAGCAACGGATGATTGGGTGGGTCTATTCTCTGGTGGGATGTGTTTTGTTTTGGCCTTCAATCATTATAGATGTTTTTAACAGATGTACAAACTCTTTTATTTATTTATTTTTTCTGTTACGTTTCCTTTCTGATTTCATTTCTGGGTTGGCTGCAGGAGTGTTTTGCGCGCTACCATGAAGTGAAAATTGCCTCTATAACCTTGAATTGACAAATTGTATAGATCTTTAAATCATGTTTTAACTCAGTTGAATTGTGTCTTGTGTGTGTGTGTGTGTGTGTGTGTGTATTGTTGGACGCTGAAGTTGGCTGTTTTCATACAACTGTTAGATAGTTTTGCATTCTATCAAAAATGTGTGCAGATATACAGTATAACTTAAGTTCTCGATAAAAGATGGTTGTTTGATATTGTCTGGGGCTGTGTGCTCTCATCCTAATGGAGCTAGATTCAATCCACATACATGGTTTGGATGCAGAGGGGAAGAGATCAGATAAAATGAAGAGATCTTATCATTTTATCGTGGAGTTGATTGGTAACAGATGTGACACAAATGTCCCAGTTTATAACCAGCAGGTGCGAGCTTGCAGATAAAAAAAAGGCCCAGATGGATTTAACCCCTGCTCATTAGACTAACTGTTGTGTCAAAGTAACATTAACAGACTTCATGTTCAGATTTATTATTTTTAGGTCATCCAGAGTTTGATTTGTCATTACCACTGAAGGGTTTGAGTGTGGCAATGCTTGAATACTCCAATTGCTATTAACACCAACTCAAAGCGAAGAGTTAAAAAGAATTCACCCTACACGATAGAGCGGTTGTTTGTGAAGGAGACTTGGACTTATATAATCAAAGCACTTAAACTGCTTGTCACATTCACACATCCACATAACAATAATACGCTGGCGGTGAAGGCTGCTACAGTAAGGAACCATCAGTATTAGCTAATCTCGTTCATACTTGTTCACACCGCTGACCAACAGTGGGAGAAAATTTGGCTTCAGTGTCTTGCTCGATGGTGCTTTGATTATTTTGTTTCTGCAGGAGGTCAGACTTTCCAACCCTGACTTTCCAATTAAGAGACTATGATTCTACCACTGAGCCACAGCCACTCCTGTATTAAAACCTCATATCTGTAAATAGCAAAAGGCAACATGTCAAATGTTCAAACTGAAAACAACTTTCAAAACAGTTAGAATAGTGCTTTATTTCACCTTGTGTTACATCATAGCTCCGGTTGAAAACAATGTAATGTTTCAAAACTCAAGAGATCAGTTTTGGGGGTTTGGAATTTGAATGTTAGCCTATTGTTTCTAAATATATAATGTTTCAACTGCCCAGCAGTTTGGATCTGCTTTTATGAGGTAAGGTGAGGTGAGGTAAATTATAGTTCATCCAAAAGTAATAAGTTTAATACATTTAATTTTTTAAAAGCTTTAATCAAATCAGCTGAAATTTAGATTTCAAACATAAGCTGCACAGAAGTCAGGATGACGATTTTTTATTCTTCAAGCAAAAAGATATTAAGCGTGTTGAGCAATGTTTCACATGATGCTTTGAGCCATTTTACACGTAGTTACTGTGCAGTTTATTGTAGCTCCACTGTACATGTGTGTGTGCTCCTCTCTGTGTCGGTTTGTGTGTCAGATTTGCCACCGCGGTTTGTTGCCGCTGGGTTGTGTGTACCCAAGTTGCGCCGCTGGTAGCGAGCAACATCTGTTTCGGGGTTGTTGTTCCTCTTGGCTGCTTTTCAATTGGATTTCCTCAAGCAGGGCCAAAAGCTGTCACCTCTGCCAGGCTCTGTTAGCAATCACCGCCGGCCCCTATATTAAGTAGGTGGTTCAGGGCTAAGCTAATAACTCTCTCTCCTCTCCTGAGCCATCACACACCAGGCTTGGTGTTGCTGCCGTCCTCAGTGTGTGCCTGTTTGTATATATGTCTGTGTGTGTGTGGGTGCTTTCAGATTTTCTGTGTAGCTGTACACCCTGTAGAGGCAGGCTGGCAAGGGGGTCCCCTCCTCAATATGACAGCCTGACTCACTTGATGTGTGTGTGGGGAAATACATAGGGAGAGTCCTAATAGCTTGTCTCAGAGAATGACTGATCTTCCTGCCTATTAATGTACAACAGGATGGAAACAGGAAGAAAACTTTGACCCCAAACATACCCTCGCACACAGATTATATGCCGTAATGCGTCATTGTAAAAAGTACAGAAGACATGTTTCAGTGATACCGGACAGAGACTATGACCTCTGCATTGTTTAAAATGCTGTAAAGCAGTTCAATCAGTCCACACAAATTACTTTGATGTGTGCAAAAATCTGTTTCTTTGGACAAAAAGTTATACTGAGTTCTTCGTGTTTAGTTAGTTTTGGTTTTTTTTTCTCTCATCTATAACATCAGAGTGCCTTGTTTTGTGCTTGAGCTGGGTGTCACAAAGTCTGTATGGGAGGGGTTTGCCTTATCAAACTGACAGGTTGGCTGGCAGTCCATCTACTTGCCTGTCTGTCTGCCTCCATGTCTCACTGCCAGCTTCTCTGGCCAGCTGTAGCGGCTACGCCAAGCTGAATTTGAACCGAGGACCTGCAAAGTATCAACTCCCTGTTTCACAGCTTTAACAGACACTTTGATTTGACATGCCATGAGCAGTTAAAGTGAAAGTTATGTATACATGTTAATTAAACTGTTTATGCGTGGAGGGGTCAGAGACATTAGCAAGCCCCAGAGTAGAAGTGTGAATTTCTTCTCTTTTTCCCCCCATCACAGCGTTTTAACCTCTTCTGTCTCTCATTTCCGTAATGATTACCAGGTGCAAGGGCAGAATTTTTCCTCCCTTTTTGCCAAGTGGAGATGCAGATAGCTCTATTTGTGAAAAGTGTCTCTGTGTGTTTGATTTTAGGCTGGGGTATTTGACGTCTGGTCCTGCTTGTTCAAATAGCTCTCATTTCTGCCATACAAAAGTCTGGAATTCTGTAAATGGATGTGGAGGTCTTCAGGAAAAGTGTCAGACTGATTGAAAGGTGTCGTCTATGGAAAAAAAACTCTTTCAGTTTCTGATTTAGAATTTGAAAAGTGTTAATAAATTTTGTTTTTGTGTGATACATTACCAACACTTAACCAGTCTGACTAAAAATAATCACACAGGAGGTGGCCCCTTAAAGCAGCCAGTGCTCATTAAACCCCATTTTTGTGTCATCTTCCCAAAATCAGCTGATAAAAGCAACTGACTTGTCCTTGACAAATTGGTAACATTTTAATGGGATTAAACTGAATGCAACTTTTAAAAACCAATACGAGTGATTGCAATGTGTGACCCACCAGCAGCTTACCTGAACAATTAACAGTTTTCTCAACCAACTCTCATCCCACTGTACAACTTAAGCTGAAAGAAAAAGTAGTATCCAGTGGTGGTGTTTGGATATCTATTGGAACTCAGATATTTTAAGATGCTACTTGCAACCCCTCTTTTTGAACTCATGCCATACATAGTTAAAACTCTCTACATCTTGAATCAAAGGTGGTAAGAGCACATAACATATAAAGTGACAGTCCCAACAATTATTGGAAATACTCTGGGTTAAAATATATCAAAATAATGTATACTCCATTGAAACCAACTTGATCTATTACATGCATGACTTATTTATTATTAATTTAGCTTACCTCATGCACAAGAAAAAGAAAGTGGCCCTGCCTCTCTTCCCCTAGACACTGCCTTCCTTTTTTTCACCGTTTTCATATCTTTACATTGAAAATTTGTTCTCCAAGGACACTGTCATATAAAACTCAGTTTCTGGGATTTTTTTTCACCAGTCAGTGCTGTGCTCACAAACTTTACTCATTTGGCAGGGTGATGCAGATAAAATATGGGTGCTCAAAGGTATGGAAAGCACTGTTCACTGAGAATTTGTTATCATTTGTAACAGAGAAGTGGACCGTGCCTTTTCATACATTGGTGAAGAGTGTCAAATATGGAACATATAAAGCAGGAAATATAAACTCCCAAAGTGTAAAGTGGATTCACTGTCTGCCTAGTTTTGTTATACCTTTTCTAGCTAAAGCAAAACATGGCATGACCAGTCCCACTGATGCATTTTTTTTCTCTTTCAAGGAATACTTACACTTTGCAAAATAATGTGAAGAAGGTTTTTCTTTACATTATTTGGCATTTTTTTTATTGATCATGTTTTCTTGTATCATATTTTGGCAATTTTAAATTGTCCCTCCTCATTTTTAATTATTTGTTTAATAGAGAACAGAATACTTCAACAAAGTGATAGTAATTGCAAGGTCACATGCTTGCTCATAGCAGGTGCAACAACAACCATCAACATCTGTATTATCTGTGGTAAGTATCCTTTAGCTAAACACTCTCCCTTTCTACCCCCTCCTGCTCATTCATTTGTCTAGATAAGTAAAAATCCACTTATTAGTTCTGCTTTCTGGAAACTGAACAACATCTGCCAGTTCTAATGGACACAGTATTAGAACATCTTAAAGTGAAGATAACTCAGACCTGCTCAGGGTTTAATGTTTTCACACACAATGAACCCATTCGGTTGACACACTTACACAAACACTGGAGTAAAGCTTTCATGAAAAGTATTTTAGTTGATGCTTTTATAGAGGATTAGTCACAAGGACGGATGAGGTAGACGAGATACATTTCCAAACGGAGGTTTTAAACATCAGTCTCCAAGTTAAAACTAAAGCATATTGGTTTAAATGAATTACCTCAAAGTTTTTAAAGTAGATGGATTCCTGCTTTTATTTAGTTCCTTCAGCTTTCACAGACAGAGCTTGCAGGATAAGAAGTACCACCCTTGTTAATATAAACAAATGCTATTTTCTGTATTGCAGCATCTCTCTGGAGTGATAATGTTTTTGGTCAAACACACTGTTTGTTGACTTTAACTTTTTAAACATACAATTGTTCCTTAATTAGCTGAATGCTAATTAATTCATGCTCCCCTGTTTGATGTACAGTATGGCAATACTTTGAAAGCAACTGCATTTATTCCCTGCATAAATTTGTAGAATTTTCCGCTGAGTTCAAAAGAAACAGGACTGGATTTAGAAAAGCACACATGCATTTAAATAATGTGCCCCATTTTTGTCTCTGTTTGTTTTTAGTGGTGATATTAATGAATTAACATTTTAAACAATCTATCATTATTGTTGCACTGCCACTTATTTTTAACTCAATTATATTTTAATAGATCATTTTTCGTAATGTGCACAGTATGTCTGCCCCACTTTGTTCCCTACACAACAAAAGATTAATTACAAATAAGATGAATGATCAAAAACATGATAATCAAATTGCAACAGTAAGTAGGAAATTGCAATTCCAATGTAATACAATAGAGTGTGTGTTGCAAATTAACCATCCACCATCCTATTGTATGTGAGAGCTTGGGTTTGTGCTTGTTTGTGTGAGTCTGTGGAAGCAGCCATGAATACAACGTACTTTAAACTCCAAACACAAGACTTTGTGCTTTTATCATATTTTCCCTTCATTACTTTTACATGTTGTCCAGATGGGAACTGAAAGTTTATTCCAAAGACAGGGACTGCAATGGTCATATTAAGCCCATCCACCTAAACTATAAAACCATGGGATTATTTTTTCAATATGGTATGGCACAAAAAAGCTGATTTGTATCTTATATCCTGCGATTGACTGGCGACCAGTCCAGGGTGCACCCCGCCTCTCGCCCTTAGCCAGCTGGGATAGGCTCCAGCCACCCGCTACCCTGAACAGGAGGAGCAGTATAGAAGATGAATAAATGAATTAATGTATCTTATATCGATAATCTCAGTTCAATTTAACAATAATCAGTACCTCTTGTTGTTATAAATTCATTTCCTCTTGTTAGAATGAATCACTTTTTAAATAAAAAGTGTATAAAGAAGTGAAATAAAAGTGCTGGTGTCACTTCTCAGCTTGACATTCCTTGTTATGCCCGTTGTCTTCAGCCTGTCAGAGTGCAGCCGAATTGTCATTTTAAACATGATGGATGCCAGAAGGTGTCACCTGACAGCCAGACAGGGCAATTCAGTCCCTGGAGGACAGTAGAGCAGCTAGTAGGAGGTGAATTGGCAGTAGTGTGGGCTAGAGGTCGCCGTTGTCGGCGTGTCACTTGGGTCCCCAAATCATGTTGTCAATGGTGATGCATCGAGATCTCCCTCCGGCCAAAATTAGACGCTTCAAACTCAACTTGACTGATGCGTTGACCAGGTTGTGTCTGTCATCCACAGCATTTGTCCTTACCATCTTTAAGATGAAAAAACAAACATACTCTGAATGCTGAAAGGGAAGAGACATACTTTGAAAAGTTTTTGTGGGTGAGATATGTCAACAAACACACTGGTGACTTATCAAAGAATCTACTGTATCAAACAGCCTTGAAAGATATAGGATTTTACCTGCCATTTAATTTTTTTCTCGGTACATCTCTTTTTGTGGAGCAGTTCAATTGCTGCTCAGAAAATGTCTCTCACTGTTTCTTTTGAGGGAACAGTATTCGTTATGGCCTGAAGGCGAATGCACAGCTTGTACATTCAGTGGATGCACAATGGATTGGAATGAAAAATATCTGTTTTTCTGTGACCAAAAGTGCAGCCTTTATGCTTCCAAGGGCATGGCATTCTTGCGCCCTGGGTACTAGCCGTGGAGTTTTGTGAACATGAAATATCTTCTTTTATATGTCATTTTTTTCATTATGCTCCCTCTGTCTCTCTCTTTCTCCGCTTTCCTCGAATGGTTTTCCTTGATCGCCTCGTCTGGCCTGAGTTGCTCTCTTTATGTGCGTGTGTGTCTTTTAATGCATTTTTCTTCTCATATTGTCTTTGTTCCTGTACGAATTATATCTATCTGTGTCTGTTGCATTTTTTTTTGTATGAATTTGTGTGTCTGTGTATGTGTGTGGGCCTGAACTCGTATTGTGTGTTCTTGTAGATACTGGGTAATATATGTATGTGTGTTTTTGTGTCTAACAACACAGACTGAACTCAGGCACTTGAGATTTTCTATTTCAACAAAGCTGTGTGGAACCTTGGGTTTGAGGCTTTGATGGCTTAGTGGGGGCTGGAATGAGGAGTTTGAGTATTGTAGGAGAAACAAATGCGTGCTGAGCCTCAGTGAGGTGGACCAATTTGGAGAAGTTGTACTCTTTAAGTCCTTCTTCTTCCCACACTTTATTCTACAGTCTCCTTTAGATCTCTATAGCCTGTTGTATAAAAATCTACCTGACCAGGAACATATCATTCCACTCATTACTTTGGATGTTTTTATTTCTTAACAATAGATAAGAGAGAAAACAACTGTAACAACTTCGTCCTCCTCTTCCTCTTACCCTTTCTTTCTCTCTTTCTTTTTTTTGTCTGTGTTTGCAGGGCCTGTTCATCTTCCTGATATATGGGGTGTACAACACAGAGGTAAGTCTGCATTGTGTCTCAAGGCTGTCGGGGTGAATGAGAGAAATGACAAGTTTCTGATGGGCTCCCTGCTTAAAAGCTGTGTGGCTGCCCGGGTGTGTATGTGAGTGAGCGTGCGTCTGCGGATGGGTGGAGGGATGAGTGCGAGGGGAGGGGACATCGTTTCCATGTGAGCGTCCCACTGCCCTTCATGCTTGGACTAACTTATATGCATCCGAGTCCGACCATTAAACACTGACACGCCGCCGTTCTCAGCCACTCATTCCTCACCCACATTGGCTAATATTTCACTGCCTCTTTAAGTTTTTAAACTCACGGCCCTCCATTTAGCATCCTGACAAAGCCGCCGGCCAGGGCTTCAAGGGGCCCCGCGCGCTAACCGTAGTAGGATGTGAAAAGAAAAACAGTATGTAACCAACAATATGCAATGAAGGCGTGAGGATATCGTATTGAGATGCTGCTTTATTACCATTTAGATGCGCTGTGGTTGTGTGGGGACAGAGACGGAGAGATACAATTTAATGTATGGGACTCAAGTCGTGAAAATCACTCTTGGTCAAATGTGGCTCTTTGTGTATGTAAATAGGGTTAACTTTAGTTGTGAATACATTATATTGCTTTCAGGCACTTTAAAAACACAGAACCATCTTTCCATGCTTTTGGTCCACCTCTTTACTTTACTTCTTTACATCGCTCACTTGAAATAAAGTTCAATTCCAGGAAGGACAAGACATCTACATTTAACAATTCAGGCTCAAATGTGTCACCATTTTTTAGCCACAGTGATATCTGAAATATCTGATTAAGTATGCATTGTCACTCAAACAAAACTTTCCTTTTTCAATACAGCAAGTAGAAAAAATATGTAGATTAATATTATTAGAAATAGAAATAAAAAAAAAACATTCTTGAAAAGGGGTTTGTGAGTTTTCAGCTTTGATAAAAACAAACATACCTTACACCTACCTTTTCATTTGCCTCTAGTTGCTTAGATTCAATGTTCAAGGCCATCCTATACAAGTCTATACAAGCAGCTTCTCTGAACGGCTGAGCGCTGTTATTCATTGTTATACATCCCTTCAAAGGTAATGGTCAGCATGACATTCTCTTTTTACTTTTTAATCTATTACTTCCCCAGACTCCCTTTTCTCTCTATCATCAACATCAGAACATTTGCATTTTCTGACCATTTTTTTCCCCTCTGCTCTCTTTCCTTTCTTCATCCACCTCAACTCCAGAGCATGAAGAGCTGTCCCTGAGTCATAGGCGAAGCACCAACTATTCAGAGCCAGAGATGGCTGACCCTCCACTCCGTATAATAAATCAACACAGCATTCTTGCTTAAGTGGCTTTTTTTAGCGCTTGGGAATTCATTTTCTTACACTCAAGATGTCCTTGACCCTGGGGTCTTCACAATTTTTGAGCACCTCATGTACATGTTGGAGTTTTCAAAAGCACCACACTTCTTTGTTAACATCTGAAAAAAAAATCTGTAACCTTGCTTTTATTCACATGTACACATTTCTCTTTCTTCATCATAACCTCATCAGTCACCGCTTTGGGGGGTCCTTTTCTTCTGCGTCACCTTGCTTGTCTTAAAATTGTCTTAAACTTTGATTATGTTATGTGTGACACAAACCAAAACTGGCTTCAGGTTTTTACCCTAAATTGAACTTTTTCTCCACAATCCCAGAAAGCAAGGATAAAAATGATTTAAAGTGGTTTTTGTTTGTTTTTCTGCCTCCTGTAATCAAAGTGATGTACAGAAAAATATGAGTTTTTACTCATTTAAGTTAATCAGAATTGATGGTTTGGGATGGTAACTCCTCCTTGGATACATTTACAGACATGAGCAGCTGTTTTAAGGCAGTCTATAGAGAAAAGGAAGAAAAAAAAACTTTTCAAAGTTGCAGTAAGTTGTTAACCTGGTATAGTAAATTGGTGCTCAGCCATCTGAAGAATATTTTTTTTCTTTGATATGCTAAAGAAAGGTTGAGTTATTCAGTGCCTCAAAGTTAGGCTTCTGAGGCTGTTATCCAGGCCCAATGAAAACAGACACAGAATAGCAGACATACTTTATCTGCAGCTATTACACTAAAACGCTGCGTTTTAATTGCTAATTACCTGACAATAGTTTTCCATTATTCATTGCAATTAGCTTTTCCTTGGTGGTCACCTTGTAATCCCAGGCTTTGATGACCTTTTATTTCCATCAGTTCCAAGGATGTCGGCAGGTGTTGTCGGGTGTGCTGCTTTTATATGGTAATCGTTTAGCGCCCATTTACATGGGAAACAACGCTTTGCATCATTGCGAAACCTTGAGTGTGCGCAAAACCCCTTAAACACATAACGATCATCTAAAACAATGCCCTTCCCCTCATTGTCAAATGATTAATTAAGTTGTGTCATGTAATTGCCTCAGCACGCCGGCAGCTTTTGATATCAATGAAATCCCCAGGACTTACTTCCCCCATTAAATTGTGTTAAGACACTGTCTCACCAACGTCTGCGCTGCGTTGAAGGCCTTGTGTGGATCTCGTCAGAAATAATGCAACTGTTTCACGAACATAATGCTGGGGCTGTTGATTCTGGCTTGTCACGAGGCTTGGTCCCTCTTCATTATGTGGCTGTTCAGTGTTGGTATGTATGCAAAACATCCTCTGTATACACACGCTGTCTCTGAGACTGTGTGTGTGTTCAGCGTGGTGTCATAATTTATAACATGCTGCGACTTAATGAAGCCATAAGCCATAATGCATATTCACTAACGTGGTGGGCTGGGCTGGGACGGGCTGTAGTGATGAGTGCCCAGCCGCTACAAATTTACAGAGAGGACTGACACTGTGCACGCGTATGCACACACACAAACGGAGTAACACAGAGGCTTACCATGGAAGATTTCAGCCCACTTAGCTGAGCTACTGACACACTGAGTAACCTCTGCTGTTGTGTTTAGTTTTTCCATTGAATTTATGACTGATAATAATTTAAATTTCCCTTCAGGGAAAGTACATTCTATTCTATTTTATTCTATTTTATTCTATTCTCTTCTATTCTATTCTATTCCATTCTATTCTATTCTATTCTATTTTATTCTATTCTATTCTATTCTATTCTGTCTCAAACTAAATATAAAAGGAGTCTATTTGTAAAAAAATTGCTTTAAATTTTTCCTTGAGTAATTTAACAAAATAGTCACTTTACAGATTCTGAGACATATTAAATAGGGAATCTTTTTTTGGCCACACAAACCCCCCCCCCCAAAATAATACATATGCCTAATACACATAAATTTTCTGCAGCAATCGGCAGTTGTTTGACCATTAAAACTGCGTTTACGGTAATAATTTCTTAGAGAGTCAGTGCCTTGCATCCAAATAAATAAATTAGAACGCAATTTGCTGGGTTAATTTATTTTTTTAATCATATGATACAATTTTCACTATATTAATGCAAAGTGTAATATTTTCTTTTTTTTCAAAATTCCTGTAAAGATTTGAATAACAAAAAAAAAAAAAAATTCAAGAGAAAAATTGTTTTGAAGATAATTACATTAGCCCATCCAGGTATTATTATTATCTTTTACATTATTAACAAAAGTTAATTGTTAAACTGTAGAATTATTCTTGCCAGAAATATACATTTTTCAAGAGTTTCATGAAACAAGCACTGTAAAATTGAATGTTGACTTCATATTTCTAAAATGTATGAAACTCTTGTCTGGTATTGTCTGTGTTAAATGACAGCGTGTAGTATACTGTTTCATCCAGAGTGTAAAAATGTAATCTGTTCTGCTAGGGCGGTCCCTTCTCCTCCAATAGCTCCATTTGTTGGTCCCGGCGCTCTGTGCTGACAGATGATAGCTTGAAGTGGTCTCCTTAGTTTGCCAGCTTCATGTGTCACTTTCAAGTCCCATTAGCCACTGGGACATACAGGAACACACACACACACACACACACACACCTCCAGTGGCTGCAAACTGCCGCGCAGAATGTTTATTTTCTGATATCTTTTTTTTTTACTAAGGAGTTTTGGTGAGTGTACAGCTTCAAGTTTTTGTCCTTTTTTCTTTTTCTTAAATTGATTCATTTTAAGCTCTCTGTTAGGTACATTTATCACTTTCTTTTCCATTCTCTTTCACCCTCTTTCAGGTTCGGAGCACGGTCAACAGGATCAAGGAGAGGAGAAAAGCGCTTAATTTTTCAGTATGTAATCCTCTTTTTTTTCTGTGACTAAGTGTACGTCTTTTAAACACACTGGTATGACACGCTCAATTTTCCTCACAGCTTTTGCTTCTCAGAAAATAAAAAAAATAAAAAAACAGAATCTACTTCAGCGATGAAAAACTGGCCACAAAGCAACATTGTACATCTGCTAGCCTCCCACTTGTCGACAGTCCATGTTAGATGCCCTTATACATCAAACATAGACCCTCCATAATAGCCCCCCTCCCATCCTCACACTGCCCATTGCAGCACCTTCATCCCAGCAATGTCAAGCTTCGTGGAGGGTTACAAGTTTCTAATCCAGGACAAGCAGTCCCCTGACATTAAAGTGTCAGGCCAGTATTTATACCTTGTTGGACGCTGCTGTTCTGCTGAGGTGGAGGGATGCTGCATGTGTGTGCGCGTATGTGTTTGTGAGCTAGTCTACGCAAAGCACTTCAAAGGTACTTAATAGTCTCTAGCACACACACACACACAAACATAGACAGATAATTATGGACTCCAACACCTTGTCAAACAGCAAGTCTCATCATTCCGCATTGCTTCTCCCCACACATACATTCACACACACGCAAAACGCATCTTGTCCCTCATGACTGATCACATAAACTTCATACCTCTTTGCCCAGTAACTCTTTGTTCTGCCCCTCCCACCTCCCACTGCACCCTGACCCACACATAAACACCCACAGTACTCCTCACCCACTTCAGGTCATTGAGGAAGGAATGGAACCATTTCTGACAGCAGATTGATTTTTAAAATATCAGAGTGCTCCCACTTCCTTTTGACCCCCCCCCCCCCCCCCCCACACACACACACACACACACACACTGAAAACAGATGGACACTGTTTGGATGGTAGAAATGAAATAAATAAATATAAAAAATTTAATGTGGCTATGTGTTCGTCACTTGGGTTAAAGGGGGACCCTGGGGCCCCCTGCTACCAGGTGCAGGCTGATATATTGGCTGCTCATGTTATCAGTGAGACCCCCATCTACCGTCATTTTTACTGCTTCCTCTCCCCTCTGTTGGTGGCAATTTTCCAATCTCGCCAGGTTCCGCTACCAGAATGCGTTTTTTAGCCATCACTACCGCCTGACGGTTTTTAGCTAATGCTATTTTGTGCCATAAATTCTGCTTGAAATACTGTATCTACCTGTCCTTTGGCTAGATAGGAGACATTTGGCTCTAGATGACCGCACATGCCCCTATATATCCCCATGTTGTAAAACATAGGATTGGGTAGCGTGCCTCGCAGGCTCAGGGATAAAGAGGCTTTGGCTGTGTTACTGCATATGGGGTCATTTGAAGACGAATGGCACTTGTCGGAGATAGAGGGGTTTATGTGTTTTGTTATTTGCAACCATTGAAGGGTTAACCCAATGGGATAATTCCCCTGCAACTTTCATTCAAGCATTTACAGTGGAATTAAAATAAGAATTTTTTAAACTTTATTCATATCATAGGAGCGTTTTGATTTTATATTAACTTAATGCTGTAGGTACAATGACATGACACTCCTCTGACCTTGACAACCCCTCATATAAATTCCGCCAAATCTAATCACACCCTCTCCCCTTTTATATTCTACTCCTCTGTCGACCTTTTAAGCCCTCTTCCTCTTAGTTGCCCCCAACACGGGTGTTGGGTTCACAGTCTGTCTCGCCCTGGGGGTGTGGTTTTGCATACACACACACACACACATAGACACGCTTTGACCAGTGTAGCCTGCCTGCTTGATACCAAGTACTGCCTGACCCACCCTGACCTCCCTCTTGTAGACACACAGCCAGATTGCTTTGTGAAATAAAGCTGTCACTTGCAGGACCCAAATAAAAAACAACCCCCCTCACTGCTCTGTGCCCCTGACACCACTGAAATATAGACATAAATTGGAAGCAGATTAGTTTTTTCGACCTTAATTCAAGTTTTGACAATGAATAGGAATATGGGATTTCTTTAGCATCAGTTTTGAAGCCAATGAAAAAAAAACAGACTTGAATTTGACTATCGCAAATTAACTGAATCAAGTTTTATTCTTTGTTTTGTTAGTATCAAAAAAAAAATCTATGAAGTAGTGGCATTCAGACAGATTTAGTTCAATCAAAAACTTAAATAGGGAATTTTGATCTGTTTATGGGACACATGTTAAGAGTGGGTTACTGAAGAATGGCATTCAGCACTGGATGGATTTTTCTCTTTCCACCTCTCTGTGAGTGTGTGCCATATGCACCGAAGCTCAACGTCAACAATACACACATGCAGTCAAAATAGCACAACAGCGTTTGCCATGTAAAGCTTTCCTGCCTGTGAGATGTACACTAAGAAATATAAGTGGCCCTGGAGCCTGTTTAAGCCCCAGCAGTCTGTTTGAGAGCTATGCAAACAAATAGGTTTTCTGTGATTGCCGTTTATTTTGGGCTGGCTTGAAGATGCATGGGCATGTTTGGAACAAGAAGGTCTCTAAAGAGGAAATTCATGGAGCAGCCACAAACTTTTGTTTCCAGACAGTTTTTCTCATTTTTCTTTAAAAAACGTATGACTGCTAAATGAGATCCATTGTGTTGTACAGTGGCGAAACGTGAGAGTGAAAGCAACAGGTTAACTCCTCATCTGGTTTGTCAGCACAAAATATTGACTATTTAATAAATTAATAATATTAAGGGGGGGACTTGTGTTAGATGTTAACATTTTTTGTTTAGAGTAATTTTCTATTAGTTATAAAAAAAATTAGAATAGTGGTGTGTGGTTGTTCATAGAAAATAAAGCGATAATTGTTTTTTAATCAGTCAATAAACTAATGAAAAAAGCATTTCTAATTTTTACACTAACAACAACCAAGTATGCAAATTTGGATAGGCATGACATCCTTCTCTTCCTCGGCAGGAAAGATAATCTGTGACTGTGTTATTTCAAATGGAGTTGGATCATACATTCCCTGAAGCTGATACACAACCTTCTCATTTCTCACAGAACTGTGCGAGTTCCCGACCATCCAGCTCAGTTACCAGCTCTCGGCCTGTCAGTTTCCCACTGGGAACCAGCCCAAGCCAGGAGGAGGAGACCACCCCGACAGAAATTATCAGCACAAACCAAGGCTCGGGGAAGGAAGAGGAGATGACCAGAGGTGAGTTTAAGACTAATATCATGTGATCAAAAGGCATTTAAGCTCTTGATACAATCCACAATTGATTCAGAAATAACCAGTTATAACACAAGGTTGTATCACTGGCTTCATGGCCCTTAAAAGAAAAAAGTTGACATAGATTTAATGGTTTGCACAAGTTCTTTCATGGCTGTGACATTTACATCTTGTTACTGCGGGAAAAAATATCATTGAGACCCAGAGTTTTACATCTTATTTTAAAGGTGGTGAAGAAAGTCAAACTTCTCCCAAAATACGTAAACTTACACTATGTCAAATTACCTCTCTAAGACACTATCTGGCGTCTCAGCTCAGATCTGGGAAAACCGGCAGACGAGCAGGTAAGCCATCCAATCTTTGGTTTCATAAATCAAAGGATCGGATCAAGGTGTAACTATCATATTACAGAGCTGTTTGCTTTTGGATTCAGAGGATGTGAAAAATCATCATTTAAAGAGATGTAAAACTGAACTTTTACACAGATTTAAAATAAAACAACCCTTCAGTCAAAAAAGATGCAGTTTTAAGCCAGCGTTTAACTGAATGGCATGTCCACAAATAAAAAAAGACACTTTTTTCATCATAACAGTTCATCCATAGTTCAACATGGCTCTGGGAAATGTGCATCATTAAAAAAGAAAAACTATCACTTCAACCATGAAATTGCTTTTTCTACACTCTGGTGTAATTCTTATTTCATTTTCAGGTAAATAATGATTTCTCTATTTATGTTTTCTGGCTTTTGCTAATTGAACAGAGAATCTGAACATGCTGTCTTTGAACGTGATCATTAAAGAAAATCCTAAGATTGCTTCTAGAAAAGCACAGCCAGTGCACTTAAAAGGAACATGGAAGGCCACCCATCTGTGGTTTTTGAATTGAAATATAGTAATAAAAAAAGAATCTTAATATTTAAAAGTAAATGAAATATAATAAGAGATTTGTACCATTTTTTCCAAATGTACCATCTCTTCATGAAAGATTTAAGTTATGTAGAAGTTTTGTCTTGTTTTCAATGTGGTTGTATTGTGTCCGCAGAAAACACAGTTGGTTCAATAATTCATGTCATTCAATTTTCAAAGACTCTGACACTGTAACTTTTATCTTTTTATGTCGAGTTGCTTTATTTATTATCATTTATATCTAACCGTATTGATCTTTTCATATGCACTCAGTTGCAGTTCTTGTTTTGTTTTGTTGAAACCTGTTTTTAGAAATATGCTGGAGGCTGTACTTAAAATGTGGTGCTGTGAATTGTATTGTGTTACACTGAGGGAGGCTTTTAACACTTTGTCCACCTTCACTGTTAAAGGTGGGTGGTCAAAAGAGTGAAATACTGAAAACTTAGAATGAAGTTGGATCAAGTTTAAGCGACATTTCCCACAGCGTTTTCCCCGTTGCATATCTGCAAGGCATTACCGCAAGGCTCCTTAAAACAGAGCAATGGCTGGCTTATTGAGTGAAATCAGACATCAGAAATCTCCTGTTAAACTTCAACACTAACCAGACACCCTGGCTTCAATCTAGCTGCATGACCCATGCTGCACTCAGCAGAGTTAGGAGTCATTCGGTTGTGGAAAAGATTTGAGACACCAATTTCAAAGCAGGGAAAAAAAGGATGGGGAGGTCATTTTCAGGTTTTGTTCTGTAATTCAAAACTGGTATTTGTGCCACCCGTTGTGTTTTCTTGGTTGATACACCATTTCCCTTGAGGCTTTCAAAATATATCTTAATAACATTGATAAATTAGATGTGATAAAGAAAGTGGCAATAACTGTCTAAAATACAATGAGTTTATAGTGTTAATCACTATAAAATGGCAAAATATTGGTCTTGTTTTTTGTATTTTGTATTTCTGTATTTATTGCTGATCAGATGAAACAGCTCCTTGTCTGGTCTTCATCTTTGTGAGTTATGGTTTATGACTTGTATAATGATATTCACATTTAAACAGTGCATGTGGGTTATTGCACCTTGTTGCTGCTCTGTGATTTACTGCATTTCCTTTGCTGGGGATTTGAATGATCCTCAACACAACTACTGTCTGTTTCGTTCACTCAGTTCGCTCACAGTTGTTAAATCAGCCTCTACATCACATTTAACAACTACAGTTTCAATGCAACCTCTTAAATCAACTGTGGCAGTAGGAGTCCTTTATTTTTGATGCTATACAATTACTGAAAGATTTGATTGGAAGATGACATCATGTGAACCACTTGATGAGTCTTCATTCAGCTCCAGATCCAATACAGATTGCTTTTTGTGATTGAGTGGTAGATTTATTCATACACAATATATTATTATTATTTTATTTTATTTTTTTAATTTTTTTTTACATAAAAGTGCACATTCTATATGCTGGAACCAGACCTTAATTTTACTCCACACCCACTTTACAGTATGTGTCACATTTAAAGCACAAATGGTTAACAAACAGCTGGGCCCCACTTTTGTGAACAATAACCACAGCATCTCTTCAGTGATTGTGGTATCTTGCATTCACAAGGTCAACCTGTTCTTGGTAGGGCTGGGAATGTTCTGCTTTTGATACCTTTATGCCTTTTCCATCTTTCAGTTTATTCAACTTGGTTGGCACAAATGTCCAAAGCAGGCAGCGGTTGTGCTGAGAGTATGCGGTGAAAAATATTAACAAAGTAGAGCACATATTTGCTGTGAACACAAGAGAAGGACAAGTGCATAATGAAGGGATAAAAGAGGAATAGGGGTGAAGTGTGGGTGGATTTGAATTGAAAGGGGAAGGGTTGTGTGGGTGTTTGTGTCTGTGCATGAGTGTTGTATTCCTAATGAGATGGCCCCACACAATGGCTGAGTTGAAGGTTGCGAGCCCTTTTAAGCAGGAATAATACGCTGGGTCACCTGTGTTACCTCGCATCATCATCTTGCTTTGTTAAAGCTCCCTTCTCAACAAGCACAAACAGTTGAACAGTTGTCTTTCTTTTATGCTTCGTATTTTGATTTCAAAAGGTTGCTGAGTTTTACTTTGAGGTCTCTTTTTCTTTAAACTGTTTTTGATGAGACTATATGTGCTTTCTTATTTCTAATTCAATTCATTTATGCAAGTATTTCATGGTAACAGTGATGACCTATTTTTGCGTGTCCCATCGTCTCCCATCATGTAGGATTTATAGTTTAATTTAAAGAAAGTGTTATCAAAAGTTCATTGCAGCAAACCTTATTGCTGGTGTCATTACCAGTTTTTATAACCCAACTTGTAGGAACCATGTGCCTTCACATTGCTGACATCTGACACTCCTTTTGCTCTTCCCCTTCTGCGAACATGTGTTTCTCAAAACCCTCACAATTAGGGGCCTTAGAGATGAAGTGCTGTGGCGGTCTATTGCATGCATCTTCTGCAGAGTACAGCCAGATATTATGCTGACACCAACTTAAGGTTCACTCCCGTTAACTATCCACACACCATCACTTGTCATGCATGTTTAGTCCAGTTCATTGACAAGCAACAGGATCCACAGCTCCAGAGAAAGAATTCCCCCGGGTAGTGACAGCATATTTACAGCAACTTCACCTGGGTGCTTGCCATTAAATCTCTATTCCCAGACAGTAAGGTTTGCAATTTTAGAAAATTGCAGTAACACTAGCTGGAAATAAATTAAAAACTGATTGTTTTGGGGATATGAAATTCCACTTTTAGAATGTATATGCACAAGAAATGTTATGCATTTAGTTAATAAATTGGTATTAAAGCAAAATAATCACATTTTAATTTCCCGTATAAACATCTGTAACATTTCAGGCACAGTTCTTTGGATTCTGCGGAAATTAAAATCATATTGATAATTACCACAGCAGAATCACAGGTTGTGCGTCTGTGTGACAGTGAGGTATCTGGCATCTGTGCAGCAGCTTATGTTCAGTGTCTCTCTGATGCGAAGTGATGTGTGCTAATTCTACATCTGCTCAAACTAAACAGGACTTAAAAGTTCAGCCAAGTCTCAAAAAAAAACTACTTCCCCCCAACGTATCTCCCTCTGCCCCCTAACTGTACAAAAAAATGAGCATAAGATGATTTTCCGCCTGCATCCTTTTTGCATGTAGAAGTAATTGACAAATAAGTGGGTATGACTTTGGGCGATCTATATGTTTTACTGTGGATTTAGATTTGGTTGGTTGGCTTTGAGTGTTTAGAGAATATCGTGGCCATGAAATAGGCTCCTGTCATGTGGGTTATAGCTTTTGAGGACTTGATTGTAGCCTCACAGTTTAAATACCCAAACAAACAGGCAATGGTCAAAATGTGCTGTCGGTTTGCCACGTATTTACATTCCTCTTTCTCTCACTCCCTCTGCCTTTTGGATCTGATTCTTATTTTGTATTTAGTTGATAGCTTTCCTTTCTCTTTTCTTTTGCTCTCTCTTTTCCTCTGACACGCACTCCCTGTGTGCCTTTTTTCTCTCCTACATTGTGATTGATTTTTGCAACATTTATAACTCCAAGTGTAGTGTCAAAACTAGAGAAAGAGTGGTATGATGGGAATTAAGATTTAAATTGTCGGTTAAAGCACTTGTCTCTTCTTCCTCTTTTTCTGTGTGACAAATCTCAAAAACATTCTTAGGTCATTTAAAACACTTAAAACGACTGCATTGTCTGCACTCGCACTACATTCTGGCACTTCATATTCATCACACCCAATGAAACAAATCCAGAGATGAAGGATCGAGTCCATTTGGTTGTTCTTAAGTGGCTGTAAGCGTAACTGTTTATGCATATTCGCCCAGCCGCTGCAAAGCGTACCAAGCTCCCAAGATTTGTTTTCTGCAGCTGTTCTGCATAACAATGCTACACTATCACGCACAGGCAAAAGTCTGGTGAAGGGGATCTATTCATAATTCAGAGAAACAACAAGGCACAAGCTGTGGCATTGTCAGATATAACAAATTGAGGAGGAAGAGGGTTGAATTTGTATCTGCTTACTGAGGCTGACTGCATTATACATACTGCAGGTGCCACTGAGTGCGTGGTAATAGGATACATGATGGATCGCCAAGCAGCAAAGGCTCCCATTCTTCTGGATTATTCATCTATTTATCCACTTATTTATTTATTCCTTCACCCAGAGAGACCCTCACAAACTCCAGATTTGGTTAAGGTGCAGTAGGAAAGTGTTGACCATTATAAGAATGGGGCTGTTCTTCCCGTGGTCTGGAAACCTTCTGCTGAGCAAGTGTTAGGTGTGGTAGTGTCACAACTGATGTTCAGTAATAATGTTGGTGAATAGGTGGCCCACAGTTTGTTGAATCTTGATGGTCCCTTTTTAAAAAAAAACCCTGAGAGCAAAACTATGACACGGTTTCTTCAGGTTTATTTCAACTTATCTTCAAAACTATTAATGAAACTGATAGAGTACAGATATGTAATTTAAAATACATGAAAATTTTGAGTGCAGATGGCCTAGTGGTTGGGGTGACGCTCCTTATGGGCAAAGAGCCCTTCAGCTGGCAACCTTCACACATGTCACTCCCCACTCTCACCCTGTTTACTCCTCTATCTACTGTCCTGTCCTCTCAAACTAAAGCCCCCCCCCCCCGCGAAAAAAAAAAAAGAAGCAATTTGAGAATTTGTCCAGCCTAGTCTCTAGTCTTATTTTAGGTCTGAACCAAACCTAACAAAATCAAAAGAATGAAAATTCATCAAAAAATAGTAAATTGAACTGTATCAATTGTAGCGGTCAGCCACTCAACATGATTCCACCTCCACTGGGACTCCTCTAACACAGAGAAAGCATCACCCCATCTTTGATCACACACAAACCCCACCACGCTTAGTGCCTTTCATGTTTAACCCTGTCATTGCTCCTCTGTCAAGTGTGTCACTGAAAGACCTGCATGTATCCAGAGGCAGGTCACCTCCCCTGGGCCAAACTGTCTGACAGTTAACTGATTTTCTCCCTCTACATCATCGCCCCTGCCTCGAGCAAATAGGGCTACCATGCTCTACCTTAGCAACGAAGAAATCAGACTATAGAAAAATCAACAGTTTCCATGTCCTGCATGTATTTACTGTAAGGTTTTATATACACACATCGAACTCCCTTTTCCTATAGTAGTCCTAACACAGTGCAAAAGAACTCAGTAGTACTATTACCATCAAGAAGCTGCAAACAACAGCTCCAAACCAATATCAGCACTCTCACACCCCCCAGAACATTTTCCACCATCCTCATCTCAACAACCCATGGCAACGACATAGTCGGCAGCTTACGACAAAGCAAAGTGGGGAAGAGGAAGGGGGGTAAAGGGGGATTCAGGCCGTAGATCAGGGCAGGGAGGATGGCTGCGCGACCAGGAGGTGACAGGGGAATAACATCCCTTTCTCCTCAATCGACAGGGACCATAACTCCTGCCTCTCCAGGGACAGATTGAGAAAGGCAATAGCCCAAGAGGCTGTGAAGCACGGATGCTTAGGAGAATTGAAAGTTAAAAGAAAAACGCAGTTTGCCGATCCACTGCCGCTGATCCAGGTGATAGCACCACTCTTTGCCACTGGAATTCCTTTATTTTTGGGGATTATTATTTTTTTAGAGGGCAGTAGAGAGGTCCAAGTGGCAAACTGTCCATGTAATATTTCAAACAATAAATCTCCCGCAATGGCTGATTATATTTTCCTCATTGGGGGGGGGGGATTTTTTCACCGAACACATGGAGTTGGTTCATGATATGCACATCTATCTTCCTCTGTAAGGATAAAGTAAACAGTTTTTAATGACAATTTGATGGGATAAAAAGTTCCTTAGAAGAGTTAAATATTATCCTTTGACCTTATCAGAATTAGTTTGCTGTAAAACATTACAATTGGTCAAAAAATCCCGGAACTCTGTTTGAACTTGGGCAGGAATGTGTTTCTTGAGACTTTTGTCTCATGTTGGGTCAGCGAGCACTGATTTACACAGACACTGACTTTCCATGGACAGTGTTCAAATTTAACTATGATTTCACAATTTTACAAGCAGGGAAAAATGTCTTGATATCATTACACCAAATTTGACTTTTAACTACCTCTGGTAATGCCAAAACATGAGGACATACTCATATACTTCCCTTTCTCATTTATCCCAAGTAGCTTTGGTGAAAAACAACTTTTCCTGTCGATGATCTTGATATCTTGATATCAAGTGAAAGCAGGCCAAACTATAAACCATTTGGAGAGTGAGGTTACATTGGCTCTGTTTGTTGAGGCTGTAGATGAGCACTGGTAAACCAGGATTCACTCACAATACAAGTTACAGACACGTCTCAGAGCCCCGGGCTGTGAGAAGCACAAAATATGGCCAGCCACTAAACTATGATACAAACTGTACTTCAAACAAAAGTGCTACGTAACTGTTAATAAGTACTTTACCTCGTTGCATTGCATCCTGCAAAAATGCTTGTCTTGAACAAAGAAAAGTACTGTGAAAAAGAAGATCTGCTCTCCATTCCGCCTTGGTAAGAGTCACGTCTTCACGACAGTTGGTGCAAGGGCCCATGGGAAACAGAATCGTTATCCTGCAAAAACACTAGCTTTTCCTGATAGTCCTCACAACCCCTTCAAGATAGCAAGGTGCAAAGAAAGCAAGGCCATTTTTGTTTGGTAGATTAACTTTGTTGTAACAATGCTTGAATAAATCTTAAACTATTGAAACACCAGTTTATTTCTTATTTAATGCCACATTTGAAAGGATCATTCATTTGTGGGATGAGCAGCAGAGCTGAGTATTTAAGTTGCGCACATGAAAAACTTGCCAAATCTTCTCTGCCAGTGCCAAACAGCTTTTTCTGCTGTTGCTATTGACTCTTGTTTTGAGCTTCTGGTACCTCCAGGTGTAAACATCCAAGTGTCTGATTGACATGTGAGCATGGACCCTGCAACAGTCGTCAGTAGATATCTGCTCCAAGAATCGGCATGATTTGTTGCCCGGAAGCAATAATCTACTAGACACCCAAAACATGATTAAGATACTTTTAACAACCCTGAAGTGCCTTACATCTTAGTTTGTACCACATTTATGACTTCTTTAACTAGCAAAATGTGAACATTATTTTTATTCACTTGCACTTTGCACTTGACACCATCTGTTTTGAACTTCTTATTAAAGGAATAGTGTGTAGAAAATGAGACTACATAGTGATAAATACAGGTCAGATTATAGATTGTTAGATATTGTATGTGTACATACAGTATAATTTATTTATTGTCCCTTTCCCCTGTTTTCACACTTTTCTAATTTCAATCTAAATTTCCTCCTCTAACATTATCTGTATTTCCTGTCTTCTTTTCTTTAAACACTTTCTTACTGCACTGTCCTATCAATCCCATCCATCTTTTAGGTTTTATTCAAGCTGTCTATCATTTCCTTCACTCCACCACAGCCAAATTCTCCTGTTTGGAGAGGACAAGAGGGAAAGAGAGCAGTCGGGCAGCGGCTTTTATAGCCTGATCAATTTTACAGTGGCTTATTGAATAGCTTTTAATGCCCTTCTTTATTTTCACTTGTAACCCACAGTGTGGCTGCTGCTCCAGGGCTAAAGTGATGGCTCGCTAGAGAGAGAGAGAAAGACGATAAATTTTAATATATTGTCTCTGGAAAATTACACATGTTTAATCATTGATTTTTATTGGCTCATCATGATAACATTATCCCAGCGGGTGAGGCTCATAAAAGAAAAGGGGATGAATTAGTAATGGCATTTGGAAGCGGAAGGTTGAAAAAATGAAGTGATGGCATAACCAAATTCCTTTGTCTATTAAAGAGTTTATTGATTGAATCTGCAACTGTTACACACATGGATAATTTGATAGAGTGACCAAATGAGCAGAACCTTCCCTGAATACTGTCTCTTGCTAGGCCTTCTTTCTGTCTCTTTTTCAATTTTATTTATAAACAAAAAATAAGAAATTCATCAGATATCTTCAGATGTCTGTCTAATTGTATTTAACTCCATTTTATATCCCTTCTTAAGCAGTTTATCCAAATGCATAAAAGTATTCACATAATCAAAATGCTCATCTTCAAATGTGCTCATTTCTCCTGTTAGTGAAACCATAGATGCATATTCAAAAAAAGATTAAAAATTAATGCAATCAAGAAAGAACTCACATTATAAATCAATACTTTGGAAACACTTCAGATTGCAACTTGCAGCTGATGTGTCAGGAGTGCTTGTGCTCATCTTAAGTTTTGGCCTACTTCACCAACCGTCACCTCAACAACCATACGGCTAGAAAGGTGAAATTTGAATGTGCCCTGAGATTTATTGACTGCATATAAAAAAATATCAGGATCATTAAGTCCAACTCTACTGCCATCAAGCTGATGAAAGCTGGCAAACACACACCCCATAATACTCCATGTGTGCACCTGTGTGTGTGCGTGTGTGTGTGTGTGTGTGTGTGTATATATATATAAGGGATGTGATAAGGTAGATTGACTTCTAATATAAATGGCAGAGGTGTCTACTGACATCCACATGAGGATGCCCTTTTGTGTCCCTGCCTGGCAGCTTCATCCTCATGTGTGTGAGCATGAGAGAAGAGGCTAAAGTGTCTGTGTCCGTCTACAATGCAATGTTTTAAATTATGATTCTGTGATCTTGCATGTTTTCAGATTCTCTTATAAAGTGTGTGTGTGAGTGCGCATGGGGTGGTTTGTGAGTGTGAGAGACTGAGTTAGTGTAACTTAGGAAGCAAATCCGTGGACTTCAAATCTTTTTCGCTCTTATACGCGTAACGCATTAAACACACAAACATACACCGGGGCAGGTTAGCCCTCCACCAAACCCGCACCTGCTCCGCTGAAGGTGAAAGAAGTGCTCACTTGAGCTCATTGAAAAGTAGATGTGACAGTAAATTTTTCAGGCCCTTGTGAGATGGGAGATCTTGTTATAGCAGTCAGGATGGGGGTCAGGGCAGTGGCTGCTTGATGATTGAGGAAAAGAGAAGTAAATTCATTCTGCTTCGGGCACTTTGTCAAGTGCCAGTAGCTTACTGTTGAGAGCCACTCACCCATCACCGTGTTACGGCCCCAGAGGTCACCTCCACCACCATAAATCTGCCTCGCCTGCTAAACCTACTGCCTTCCCCCGACTGAGCACGAGCTGGGAGAGAGGCTGCAGCTGCTTCTGCTGGGCCTCATAGTCACTCAAATGAAAACAGGCAGAGGGGGGAATATAGATTCTCCTTTTGATGCTGCTGATGTTGTAAGAGTAGGACAGCGGGTGTGTAGTGCCACAGGGGGGATGTGTTTGGACTAATGGTTGTGTTGTGGGTGAGTGTGTGGAAAAGGATGGATGCATTTGTATTTAATATATTTCACGGCAGGACAGAGGGGATTTTTTTTTTTCTTTTTTGCAAATGTTATAGTAAGGGTTGTTTTTTTACCTCACATTTACTGTGCAAGTCCAAGAAGATGTGCTGAAGCTGTTAAGTCTCATCTTTAAATAATAATATATTTACAAACAGAAAACTGTTTAAAAATGTAGTGGCAGGAAGATGCTCTAAGAGAGGGCTTATATTGCAAACTTTTATCCTTGTAAACAGTTATATAGCTAACAGTGATGATCATGTGACATTAAATTCCTGCTTTCTGAGACTCAGCATCCTGTGAGACAAGAGACAAAAAGGAAGCCTATAAACTATGATAATGTTCATAAATGAGGCAGCAGGGGAAGTCTTTAAAAAAAACTTTCCAAAGTCTAAAAAAGTTTAGCATATTGATGCTAAGTTGTTAAAAATGTTTCCCTAGCGCTAAGGACACACTCAGGACAGCAGGTCGCAGCAATGAAAAATGTTTTTATCTGTGCTCATTTCATTTTCATTTCTGGCTGGTTTATCAGTTTTCTCTGAAACTTACTTGGCAAGAGTAATATGTAACTATTTCAAATTACACCAGTTGAAATAAAATAACAAAATTTTTGGAAACACCAGGGTTTAGAAACCATTTTGATTCTCTTTCAAAGAGTCCTTTTTTGTCACTTTTATCCATCTCAAAGGTTTCAAGATTTAATGCCGCGTTGGGAGGTTTTGTATAACTTCGGTCTCCTAACTTGGCCTCATCATCTTTCATGGGGTCACACCAAAGCAGACACCATCCGCACATTAAGCCATATGGGATCCTGTTCTGCCTTTCTAAATTGATAATTGGTATATCATGGAATTATTGATATCGTTTACCATGTGCTAACATTTTTCTAGGATGGTGGTGGAGGTCTGAAGTCAGAGGCAGGAAAAATGATCTGGATCTGGTGGGGTTGTCTGTGTATTTAAATGTGTGTGTGTTGTATAAATGTGTTGTTTTTCTACTTGTGTGGACCCACATGTGTACAGATTGTGAGTGATAAGCATCTTTTTGATGTGTGTCACAGTGCACCATAATTACTTCTCCTCTATGGTATGTGTGTGCCTATGTGTTTAAACAGCTTATGCATGTGTGTATTTGTGCGCACACACCCGTCATGCTTGTAGTGTATGAGTACCAGCCTGCTTTCAATATAGCCTCTTATTAGGTGGTGATTATCCTGCCTGTATCTGGCTTCTTTCAGTCTTTGACTGGAAGTTGGGGAGGCCAGGGGCACCCTTGGAAGAAAGGAGTGAAAACTTCCTGAACCTAGCTTCACCCCCAAACCCCTTAACATCAGTGTGCAGCTTCAAAACACACATACACACTTTCACAAGAAACGTCCTTATATCCACGCTGATTTAAATAATTCACTAAATAAAGATCATATTAAGTGGTGCTTAAAACTGTTTGCAGGGTGTCAGCCAGTGTGGGTAGGCAGTGAGACAATATTAGATCATGAGAATTAGAATGTGTCCGTGACTCTCTAATCCAGAGAGATCGCTGTATCAGCACATTCTAACCATTGGCGTTCTATGCTCAAGTACTGACACGTGTTGACTTTTAGAAGGCACAGACCCAGCTCTCTGATGCAAACCGCAGGCTTAACAAACTGCCTGTCAGCCACATAGGGTGAATCCTCTGCATTGCTAAGCTGCACACGCTAAATATGACAACAGTACCATTCAAAGTTTCCTGAGTTCTCATCGTTTTGAGGAGAGTGGTGTAACTGCTCATTAGCAGAGTGGCAGAATCCGTCTCTCTCTTTTTCAGATTACTCACACGGAAAGATGGGAAATGCAAAGACAGTCTTTGCATTTCGGTCAGCAAAGGAACTGCAGTTTTTTTCCCCAATTATTGTCATATCATGTCCATCATGAATTGACCCTAGAATTTAATCGTCTTCACTATAGAACTCCTAAAATAGATGTTTGTTTATATCAGTGCAATCTAAAATAATTTTAATAACTTCAAATGGATTATTAAAAACATGATGTTGTTGTATTGATACAGCTATAAATGGCAATCACAAGGTGTTTGGATGGTGCATCTATAAGTCTTTTCTCAAATGTAACATGCAGAGAACTTTGATTGTAATGAAGTTTAAAGGCCCACCCACAACTTTTGAAATTTAAAAACATCTAAATAATGACAACATTAAACTTATCCATGCAAAAATTTCACTGTGTTCTTGCTATACAGATATAGCCCCAATAGGCCAATACTGTGATATAAAAGATACTCCAAGAAGCAGAGAAGGGACAAGGAATATAACAAGACAGAACAGAAGAAGAAAAAGGCATAGACAGAAGAGCAGGAGAAAAACACTGTGGCAGAATCCCGAGGGCCCAGCTAAGGACTGTAAGAGCGCATACATCAGCTGTCACCCGATGTGCTTCCAAAGAGCCACAACAGAGAAACAATAGAGTGGACAGATGGTCCCAAACAAGTGCACTAGGTTTGATGCTATTAAAAGCTGTTTACCTCATGCCAGACACCAGCAAGTGTACTGGATGCATTGTGTGATTATTTCAGAATGATTTAATGTGTGTTTATGTGTGTTTGATTGCAAGCTTCTGGTGTTTCAATAAACCCTTTGGTGCGTTTTGCCAGCCAATGAATCTTCTTCGTCTTAATAAGACGTGTGTGTGTGTGTGTGTTTAAAACTGTCTCATAATTAAGATACAATCAAAGGCAACCTGATAGTGAAATACAAACAGTGCCATGATTGATTTGCTCTCACCAGATGCAAGCCAACCCTGTAGGCTGTGACCAACTCTTGGCTGATGACCAATAACAAGACAAATTTAAAACAGACACCCCCTTCTAACGCTCCCTCCTGCTGATCCTCTCCCCTTCATCTGCTCTCCTTAAGAGCATCACTGACACCTCAGAATGATGAACTCCTTCAACGCACTGACCTTTCTCCTTCGGACTAGTCACCCGCCCTCCTGCCCTCGCCTATGTAGATGAGACAGAGACAGATGAAGATATTTTGCAATGTGTGTGCTTGTGCGAGTGTCAGTGGGGGTGGTGGGCGGGGGCGTCATGCAGTGACACAGTGAAATTAGTTTTGGTGTTGGTAGATGGCGGTCGACCCACCTTCAGATCAGCAGTCAACCAGAGAGATTAATCCAGGCACAGGAGGCCTGTTTGAGAGCAGACATGACAGGCACTGAGCAGGAGCCGAGAGACGGGCAGGTAGACAGACAGATGGGGCGGGTGGGATCATGACAATGATGTACGTACTGAGATTGTGTCCATATTTCTATGCGTGCAACTTTCTGGTTTAACATACAGATTGTTGGACTGCTGGGAACATGAATAATGTGAAGACCAAATTTTGTTGCTGTTAAATAAACGCAAAGAAAAAGTTAATCATCATTAACCAATTAACTCTGGTCAGAAGAAGCTATTTTTGTGGACAATTATCATGGTTGAAAGAAAAATACAACAACAGCAACAAAAGCTCGTAAAATATACTGAATGAATTCCCACAAATCAGCTTAATATGTAGAACCACTGAGCTCTAATCATGCTTCATATTTGTCGGCTCAAGGCACAGCATTGCAGAGTCAATAGCTGTGCACATCGGTTGAGAAGAAATATAACTAGATGCTGACAGATTGATTACGTGATTCCAGTAAGACATAAACTTAGTGTTCAACAGTAGTTATCTGTTTTGTTTTTTTTTAGTGTCCTTGCCCAACATCTCAAAGTACCTGCTCAGTCTCTGTAAAACAATCCAGACAAGAGCATCACTGAGGTGCCTGAAAAGTAAAATGAGTGTCAGAAGTTGCTGAATATGGCATCATTACATATGCTTGTTTTGCCTCCTTCGTTTTCTGCTCTAATTGGCTCCCATTTACAATCCTCCACCTTTGGGGCATCCATTCTAATACTGCCTTGTGGTCCAGATCAGTGAATCCTACAGGTCACAAGGAGGAGAGAAGTCCTTGAAACATTTTGCTTCTATTTAACTAATGGTTTACATGAAATATCGTTTATTTTGTCTGTAATTAAGAGTTTGATTTGCCATTTAGAGTAACTTTAACATATACAGGCTGAGTCCTCAAGCATAAATAAATGAATATATCTCATGTTCTAGAAAATGCATTTAGTGACGGACTATATGTCCTGAAGGGTTAGTCTTTCAAGAAGCTCAAATCCAATATCAAATTGAAAAAGTGTGGTAGATTCCTGGATGGTGATCCTGAAATCAGACAAACAAATGATGATCAGCAGATGATCAGCATGTTGTTGATGTTTACAGAGAAGACATTAAGCCAGTAAGTTAGCATCTACTAATTCCTGCCCAAGGATGGGGCTTTTTTTCAATCAGTACAATATGTTGCAGAAAAATAATAGTGCAAATTTATGTTGGGACTTTGAGGCTTAAGACAGTTTGTCAAATATTTAGGTGATTTTGTCATATCATCTTAACTTTAATTAAGTAAACAACAATATTCTATCTTTTTTTTACATTGCACAATGATTTTGAGATTATTCTGTTCATTAGCTTGCTTCATGCACAAGTCCTTGTGTGCATGTGTGTATTCAGTTGCTTTAAAGTGGAGCTGAACACAATTGGCCAAACCAAATGCGTGTCTCTGTGTCTGTCCACAGGTCAGCTGTCCATTCCTTCAGTTCCAGAGAGGCTGGAATATCCCTTGAGCCAGACCTCAGAGGGCACTCATCTGCATAGAAAGGTGACAGGCTCCTCACACATTCACACACACACACACACACACACACACACACACACACACACACACACACACACACACACACACACACACACACACACACACACACACTGTGGGGTGCATTAATCGCTACAGTTGGGTTTTAAGCGTTGGGTAACAGCTCAGTTCGAGGGGGGGTGTCAACAGTGGCATTTGACCTTTGACCTCAGGACAAAAACAGACTGAAGTCAGGAGCTGAGGGACTCCTGTGTAGGGTTGACACATTTAGCAGCAGTCAGCCTCTAGGTTATGTTCAGTTTGATGAATTCTGTTTTATTTATCTGAAATTCCTGAGCTTAAAACAGATGGTTGTGACTCTCCCCTCACTTAGAATCCTGTGTGATTTGCATGAACAGGCAAGCAAAATCTTTTAGAAGAACTCATGATAATTATGTTTCATCATTTTTTGACACTTTGACTTTAGTTTTCAAGCTGTTCATTTAAATACAGACAAGAAGTGTTATAGTTAAATTTTTAAGTATCAACCTCAGCCCCCCCCCTAAAAAAAATGATCACTTACAAATTTTTTTTTCAAGGCAAAAGAAATCCCTTTCACTCTCACAGTCTCTCAGAGATTCTCACCAATGCTGCACTGACTGCCCTGCCACAGACATAAAAAGAGGCCCTTTTGGCTGAACAGACTCTCTGCATATCACTGGCCCCCTGGTGGCCAACTTTAGAACATCATTACACATCAACATTTCAACTTATTCACAGGTTTTTTTTCTCCTGTTTAAAATAAATTTTCTGATCTTTTACTGCCAAAAATGTGCATCTTAACCCTTTAAAGCCTGAACAGTAAAAAAAATAGCAAGATTGCTCAGTTTGTATCTTTTGTGGACTGAGATGTTTTAACAAAATCCACAAAAAATATAGCTTTATCAATTTTTTATGATGTATATTTTGTATTATATTTGACATTTTGGCGGTTTTGGCAACTTTTTTTGTTAAGTTCTTAGTAAATATTCATTCATTCAATGCAAAAAATATTTTTTAAAAAGAATTACAATTCATGTTATTTTTGAAAACGAGCAATGATTTTTCTGAAAAAAAGTGTGTGAATAATTTCTGGAGAGCAGCCATTTTGAAAAGGGCCAAAATACAACCTCAGATGCCTGTAGTGGAATCATAATTGTCAAAAGGGTGGAATATATATATATTTTTTAAATAATTTATACAGGTTTTTGATGAAAGTATTTATCATGTTGATGAGCCAGAGGTCTCTGAAACTCATGTATCAAAAATTTTACATTTGACAGAAAAGGATAATATCCATAGTTAATGATAATAAAAATGAAGAATTTCCTGCAATTACCGCACATAAATAAGCACAATATATTCAAAATATTGTTTGCAAATAGTGTCATTACCTTTGATTATCCAGGAAAGGGGTTAACAGGGCAATGGTTGTTCTTAAATCTCATACAATGATAAATCCAGCGATAATCAGGGGCACATTTTTTTATTTGGTTATCTAGCTTTTTAAAACTTCCATTCCAGTAGTTTTTGATTCTCTATTGTGACTACCAGTATGTCATTTAATATATAACTTATTGTGATGTTTAAAATGTGTAAAAACAGCTTTGTTCAGAGCTTAAGCACTACTAGTGCACTGCCACTCCCTTGCCACTTATGAAAGAACAAATACAAGCCTATAACCAAAAGCCTAAACAAAAAAGCAGTGAATGATTGGTTTAAGATAAATGTCTGATCAAATGACTATCAGCATTCCACCCCCTTTTTAACTTGTCACCTAAACTGCTACCATTCAACAACGTTCAACTGTCCTAGCTTGATGTGATTGAAGCTGGCTTAGTTCCCCACCTAGCTTTGTTTTTCTTTGCAGCCGTTGGGTGGTCCTTGTCTCTTTCTCCCTTTCTTTCTGTCTCTCTCTCTCTCTCTCCCTCCCTGTCTTTGTCAAGATCCCAACGTCTGTTTCTCTTTGAGTGCTGCAGGACCCAGGCCCGGTCCGAAATTCAATACCAGAGTATACACAATTAAGTTCACACCAGGGGTTATTGGGTGGAAGTGTGGTCCCATTCCAAAAAAATGTGTGCGAGATGGTCAAAGGATAGGAGGGTGTGAGTGTTTGTGTGTAGCTGGTTAGTTGGTCAAGGTTAACTAAATTATGTGAGGGTGGAGGTGGTGTGTGTGTGTTCCCAGGACAGTGCTCTGGTTTTTAACACAGACAAGAATTGGAAGACTGTGCACTGGTTTTCTGTGCCATGGAAGATATTGCCAAAACAGGAAAAAAAATAATTTCAAATTGATTTGACAGTTATTTTCACCTGACACATGACTGCTTACTGTTGCTGTTTTCTGTGATGTTGAAGCACTTTTGCTTTCATCTCCACCTGCTGCAATGTAGGAAAAAGTTTTTGAAAAAGTCCTCTTACAAGAGTAACTGTAACACTTGTTTGGTTAGACCATCTAAAAGTAATGCAGCAGAACAGAAATATTTCATTTCTGTATAAATGATGCATTTTCCTAGCTTATATTTGTGTAAAAAAAAATCCCCCGCTTTTTCATTTCATAAAGTTTGTGATGATTTCATTGCAGAATAATTTAATTGTGCTGTAGATGCAGGTTAAAATTACATAATGAAAGATATTAATGAATGAATATTCCAACTGATCTCTGTTTAAACCCTGGGGACACCTTTTTTCAGTTGTTACAATTATTGAAGGTTCTTGCTCATGTTAAATCAAATAAAAATTAAAACACATTTTGGATTCAACTTTGATATTTGGATGAGCAGTTGGTCCCTAATGTCAGTTCAAAAACAGTACCCGTGGTTTTGCCCTTCTGAACTCACCCCAGCTGACCCTCCAAGCCTGTTGAGTGTTTCAGTGTTGGATCAGTTAGCCATAGCTCCCTGTGTGTAACATTCACACGCGATTGGGAGCCTCATGACAGGCCAGCTGGATCCTTCAGTCTACCCCCCCAGACACACACACACAGACAGAAATCCTCTGTGGACCCCTACTGGCCAGCCAGGCTGTCATTCATACTATGGGAGGGCTGTGAACATGTGTCTGTGTCTGATTGTGTGTCTGTTGTTAGGCTTCCTGTTTTGGCTGTGTGCTTAGTCCTTCCTGGCAAGAGGGACTGCTTGTGTCATTTCTGTCAGCTATGAGACAAAAAAGAAAAAATAAGTATACTTAACTGACCTGTATTGCAGCTGCAACATTGCCACAAAGGTTTTTCCAGTATATCACAAATGGACAAATCAAATGTTCTATTTTGAAAGTTTTGAAACAAATTAAAACACAATTTTGTGAGGTAATCATAAGTGCTGCAGGGCAAAAAAAATGTTGGGGGATGTTGACAAGGGTAAAGAAAGAGAGAGAGACAGGAACAGACCCAGAGAGACACAGAGTCCATAGTTCTTTGTTGTAGTGATGATCATGGAGAAACTGTAAGAAGCTGTAGCAGCTGGTGTCTGGCAGGTCCATGGCAGCAGGCCGTCCACAGCAACAATCCAGAGAAACCTAACAGACAAACTCAGAGGCTCCCATAGAGATCTATGGTTAATAACTTTATTGGGACATTACCATTAGAAGTTAGACTGACAGATAGAGGAGAGAGGGAAACATGAGCCTCTAGGTACCACAAGCAGACCTGTGTAGCGGATAATACGGCACAACAAGCTCTTTAAGATAGGATGGCCCGATGCATGTAAGAGCTTTGTAAGTCAAAAGAAGAATTTATATTCTAGATTAAACTTTATAGGTAGCCAGTGTTGAGACGCTATCACTGGGGAGATGTGCTCCCTCCTCCTGGTCCCAGTCAGAACCTGAGCTGTCTATGGACACAATAGGCCATTTGGCATTGGCAGAAAAGATATTTTTTTATTGTTATTTATTTATTCATTTATTTATTTTTGGTTGGTAGGGTGAGTCTTGGCAAATTGGTTGCAGGCAGTGGGTTCGTCCAATAAGATGAAAACCACAAAGGTCCTCCAACATAAAAATGCACATCAATGTATGTAATTGTTAATATTTTAACCACCCTCCACATCCTTGCAAGCACACACAAAATACACCCATTTCATCAGTCAGAAGTTAATGTGTCTTGGGGTCTAGTGGGAAGCACCAGTCATGTTCCATTAATCCAAAGCAACCAGTGGTGATTGATCAATTAGCCCTTTTTAAAGCTGAGGCTCAGGCTGATCAATAGCACTGATCACCAGCCAAAGGATTTTCATTAAGACCTGCTGCTCTGCATGAGTAGACTCCATTAGCATAGACCAAATGGTCTGTGAGGAATGCAAATGCTAGAGTGAAAATACACACACACACACACACACACACACACACACACACACACACACACACACACACGTGTATCATTTTGAGATCTTTGAGGACAAACAAATTTCTCTTCTGTTTGGAGACATGATCATTCAATGAATCTGTTTCTTTATATATACATTAAGGACTTGTGCTGTCCTGTGGGCAATGTTGGAAAAATGTGTCAATACAGATTTTCATATCAGTTGATTTCAATAACCATCAGAATTAATATCAAGTCTTCAGAGCCCATGTACATGATCACTTTTCTACAAACTGTACAGTCTCAGACAATCTTTTGTTACTGTTGTGAGAAGTAAAAGGTTAATGTCCAAGTCTCATGAGGTTGAAGGTGCTGGGTGCTTGTTCTGAAGTAACACAACAATACCTCAACCTAAGCTTAGCTTTGAAAAAAGGTCATGGACTGGTTCTATGTAGAAGCAGATAAGAGGATTCTGGCACAACTTCACCTTCTTTCAAGGTGCTCAGAGAAAGTGCGCTCTTTACTTTAAGTATTACTGGAGTTTTGACCCTTCATGAAGTGGTTTTATAACATTTTTTTATCAATCCAGGGTGTTGCAGAACACCACACCTGTAGCTTTAATGTTACAGTCTGTAACTCAGTCCCATCATGGAATCTTCCCCTTAAACTTCCATGTTTATTAAAAGGCAATCTTTATGAATGGCCGGAAACAATGTCTCAAAATAACAACATTGGAACATTTTTTGTTGTATCTCCCTCTCATTGCACTCATTGTCAACTTTTGTATCTATACCTGAACAACAGCGGATGTTGCTGCACCAGTGATATTTCTGATTCATAACCCCATCAAACCCTCGGGATTGTCCCTAGGTTAAAAAACGAAAACAACTGGCCAACTACCGCTGACAGACTCACCTTTCTCACCCTTTCCTCAGCCTCAGGGGGACTAAAAGCCATTGTTTGAGTGAAACAATCCTCATTGAATTAAAAACTGGCTGCATGCTTTGTTCAGTGAGACCGATGCGTACTGCTGTCATGGGTCCTGTCATTAATGTGCCATCACTGCACCTCACATCCTCCACAGACACAGGCGGTGCTGAACTTGTTTCCTCCATCTGTAGGTAAATTTGTGTAGAAATATGCCTCCATGTTTGCGTGACAGAGCCTCATGCTGTGCATGTGTGTTTTTAGAAGAGATGAATGAGTAAAAGCGGAGGTTGGAGGGTGGGTCATTTTGAGTGTGTATGTGTTTGTGTATTGTTTGTGTGTGTTGGGTGTGAGTACATTTCAAATCACTCAACATAACAGACTCCTAGTGACATCCACATACTCTCACAGTAAGTCATTCAGTTTACAGATTGGTAAAATCCGTATCTAATCTCTATACATCTATTTATACAATACACTTTAGAGATTTTATAGATATATTTTCCAAAATTTGATCTAAGTTTTCATTATTCTACAAAGAAAAACTCTCTTGTCAGAGATTGTTAACAAAAATGAAAGCAGGAACAGAAACTTTAAAAAGTTACAGAAGGTAATAAATAGCACAAGACTATCTCGTATTACTACCTTTGTAAAGCCTTCAATTTGAATTTTTTGGTTTGTCTTTAAGTGTGTTAATGTATATGTTCTGATAATTGATGCTGCTCTGTGCTCATTTTTCCAAACCCTTGAAAAAAAAAAACACGAAAGATATGGTGAAGAGAGACTATCTGCCGGATGTGATGCCCAGGATAAAACAAATGTGCGCGTGTGCGTGAGTGTGTTTAGCAGAAAGGAAGGGAGTTGTTTGCAGAGATACTGAGGCAGACAGGAAGAGATCATCCCTGTGTAACCGTGACTGAGGTTGAACCTTTTGCCTCCAAACCCCAAACATAATACACATTGTGGCCTAGTCTCTTTCTCTCTGTGTCTCGCTCTTTCTCTCTCACACACACACACACACACACACACACACACACACACACACACACACACACACACACACACACACACACACACACACACACAATTTTAGATGAATGGTGATGCCAGTTCAGAAAGTTACAAACCCAAATGTCATGTCTCTTTCCTCCTGTCCTTTGACCTCTTAACTTTTGAACTTCTCTGTATTGGTGGATGTCATTTCCACAGTAGAAAAATAATAACCCTTTAGACAGCTGTACATAAAAAAATATCTTCCATTTATGAATATTTTGTATGTAAAAAACTTACCAAAAATCTTGACTTCACACAATTTGACTCAATTTCGCACGGTAATAGAATGATTCTATCAACCACATTTGGGTGGGTACATTTGTGAGATGGATGGATGGACGCATGACACCCATATACATCCCTACTGCGGAAAGGAAGTTCCTATCAGAACACAACAGGAAAGAGACGGAGCAAAAACAAGAGCTTGTCTTTTTGGACATTAAATCACTTCCTGTAGGGCTCTGGGCTGCTTCCTCCACCATCCTCTGCCGCCAACCATCCGCCCAGTTCAACCACCCTTTCAGCAGGAAAAGAAATTGATCAAGTCCCTTAACCTGTGTGCATTTAAAGTGCGCTTGTTCCCGTGGGTCTGTCTTTTAAATATTGTTCTTAAAAGTCCAAAACTCATCAATTATTCAAAGAAGAGGCTTGAGACCCCGTCTGAAACAGCTGTATTTTACTTGTTAACAATAGAAAATATATTTTTTCTTCAAAGGCAGAATCTGTCATCTCATGCCCAGAGCATTTAATGCCATGGAGCTCACCGATCTGATTTATTGCTGTGACTTGCAAATGTGATGAGTAGGATGCAAGTGCCATATAAATCCCAGCCCACTAACACATCACCCTGAGTCTGGACCTGGTGCTTTGATCCTCCTCCAAGAACACAAACAAAGAGACAAAAAGGTTGATCTGTGGCTGGTGCAGGAAAAGGATTTTTTATGGGTGACAAGAAAAGACAATGTCCACCGTTTTCATTGTAACAAAAACACCAGCTTGTCCAGCTTGTCAGTCAGACTGATTGTATTTCAGGTTGTTTGTGATGGTGAATGGTTGACAGCAGACACCAGACAAATTGAGTGAATCTCAAACATTTATTGAAAACGCAGCTCTCGCACAATGTTGTCCTCATCTAGGGCACAGCTGTTAAAAAATATGACTTCCTTCCTGTAGACCATTTCCTGTTTATGTCTGAAGTCAGGTCACTAGAGGGGGACTGTGGTCACCACCTCATTCAGAGTCATCCTCCCCAAGAGGTGACCCCGAACATGATGATGTAGGATGCCATGGAGTCGAGTGTTATAACATTGAAAGAAACCTTTTAATGCATTTTCTGTCAATCCATGAAAGATAGACTTTTAAACATAATCTTCTCTCATTTCCTTTTAACACAGAAAGAGATTTATTTGACAAAGTTGTTGTATTCCTTTTTCTTCCAACAAAACAAAATCTGCAAACAACATATTTTATCTGTAAAACACAAAAGAGGGAGAAGTGACATTATTTGCGTTTTTCTGTTACCACAAGCAGTGAAACAACCCCCCAAGTCTCCCCCCAAAACATGTCTCAATTGCACACACATGGATGTTCCTGCCCTGTTTGTTTCATTTTCTGCTGATTTGTCCAAAATTGGCAGCGGCCGCTGCACTGAATGTTTAATTTAAGAGCTCATGTTCCCCTCTGTATGATCTGTGGTGGTGGTGTGAGCATGGGCTGGCTTTATGGGGCGGGGGTCTGATGCTGGGGCTGGGAGAAATGGGTGTAGGGGGGAGCTGATATAGACCCCCAGGTCTCTGGGCGCAGTCATTAAGATGACTCCTTGGCTTGGAGATGTGAAAGCATGCTTGGCACTACGGGCTCATTGAAGATGCTCCCCTGCCTGCTTGGAACATCCATTATTTATGAGTTTTTACAAATTTCAACTGACATTTTTATCTGTTATGGATGTCTGTTTCTGATGTGGCAACACTGGGTGTGTCTGTCCTACAACAAAATGAAAATGCAGGTCAGAAATCGTGGCTTGGAGGAAAGAAGTGCTGTGTTGGGGCAGGTTTTGTGTTACCATGATAGCTTCATTTTTCTTTTTGAGATTTAGTTAAGAGTAGATAAAACAGGTGTTATAAATGGGGCCTGTTTTACTCAAAAATTTTTGACAACATGAAAAAAAATTCATTGTAAACAGTTATTCTAGATATCAAATCTACTGAGATGATTCCCCTGTCCAGTCCACTCCAGCTCCTTTAGTTGTAGACTAAGAAAAAAATATTGCATGATTCAGATGGAATTCAACAATAACTGCCATCATAACTGCAGATAAGTGTGTGTTTATGTGTGTGTGCCTGACTGACTGGCTCATGTCTATCATGACGCCCACCTTCTTTATAACACCCTGACCTCGTTTGTCTGTAGCTCAGCCAGTATTGATCCAAACGCTGCCCTGTGCTTCAGTGTTCAGCCTCAGGCCTCACACCGCCTCACCTCACCTTACATCACTCACCTCACATTAGTCTCGGAGCTTGATATACACTGTTGGGCTCTGGTAAGGTCCCTGTGAGAGAGCTTGTCAAATGTCAGTTAACATGAGCTCTGCAGGAACCAATACGACCAGTTTGAGAAAGAGAATAAGAAATGCAATTATTCGTAAGGACTTTATGATCGGCTACTTATAATATTTTGTAGGTGGATGAAAACAGTTGCTGTTTCGACCTTCTAATGATGTGATAATCTAATGAATGGAGAATCTCTTTTTCTGTTTTGTTTTTACTTGTGTTTTATTTTGAAAGACTTTCCTGATGGTCTGCCTACTTGCTACCAGTCTTGCAATCCAACAATACTCTGCCACTTAATGTACTTGTTGGTTTTTGAGCATTGCTCTTTGAAATTCATGTACTGTTAGTAGTCTTACATTGATAACTACAGAAATGTGTTTCTGTTTTTTTTTTTTTAGCTTTTTATTTTTTTCAGAATCTTTAACTAGTTGGTACAGGGGTAAAAGCCCTGTCAGGTCTATCTTGACAAACCAAGAAATCGAGTGAATAAAATACAGCCCTTTTTCTGCTATGCTTAACTGCTGGCCTCTGTACAGCAGAGCCACAACTCCAAACATGCTTGAGGGCTGTTCCCCAAAGACCTTCCTTTGGACCTATACTCTGCATTTCACAACAGTCTGGGTCTGTGATGTTCATTTATAAGTGCCTCTATAACAGTGTTACTGCCGCTTCTGGCAAATGCCTCTTAAGTGTCCTCAGTAGCAAGCAGTAACTGTTGCTGTCCCAGAGGAGGGGGAAGCAGACTAAATAATAAGATTCCCATCACAGTGACAATCTGTGAGCAGCTGTTTGTATCTGAAGGCCTGCCAGCTATTGTCTGTGGCAGAGAAAGAGGGACAGAAAGAAAGCAAGGAGGGAGAGATGAAAGGAAAGTTTCTGTTTGCCTGTTTCTGTCCTCTGAAGGGTTTTGATATTGATCTTACCAACAGACCTGCAGATGTGTTTGAAGACCCACGTGTATAAATGGTTACATCCACCCGTGGACATGGAAACATTTTAACACACAAAAAACAGAAGCTGAATCTCTATTTTTCTTAAAGGAATGGATGCAGTTAAGTGAAAGATATATAGTATTTGATATTTAATTCATTTGCACTTATTTCTTTCCTGTATTCGCAAAGCACTTTGCCCGAAGAAACAAAAAAAAGCTTTTTCCTGTAAACAAACACTGCTGTTAAGAGGAGTAAATACATTCCTATGATAGCTCTTACATTAGGGCCTGTTTTTGAAAAGTATGTTTTCAAATACCTTCCTTTACCTCCTGAGGCATCTGGTTAACATTGTACAGGGCTTTGACTGGAATGCATTCAGTTTTGAATAAAAGCAGCGCTGGCCTAAACATTTGCAGCCTTTGCTTGACACTGAGCATGTCTCTAACAAAAGACACTAACAAAAGTGCGTGAAATTGTGGCTTACTTGAAATGATTCTTGTGGAAAAGCAGCTACATATTTCTTTATATTCGAGTGCAACATGTGTTGTCTCTTGAAATTCAGTGCATTTGTTCAGGGATTGTCCATTTCTTGTTTGGTTTGTCAACTCTCAAGCAGTTGGTCACAGCTCAAGGCTTGTCAATTATTGTCCTGTGAGATAAAAAAAAATCACACACACACACACACACAAACATATATATATATATATATATATATATATATATATATATATATATATATATATATATATATATATATATATATATATTGTTTTTTAAGTGTTAAATATCAATAAATGGTAATTCCCGTAATTAACAATTAACTGATTATCAGATGTATGCTCAGCTCTGACTCTCGGTTATGAGGTTGCAACTGAAACTTTTCAAGAAGCAAATAAATGAGTGTGTAGGTGTTTGTTTCCTCTATACCTTGTTTTTCTCTTCCGATGAAGCACTTACCACGAACGTGTTTTACTGTTGAGTGCAAGATGGTCTGGCACTGTTACTGACAATTGTGTTAGTCTGAAGTTTTCTCCAGTAATAGGCAGCTGTTTTTTTCTTCTCTTGTTGTTTCTTATTGGGATACATGAAGAGCTACATTAGCTAACCTGGCTGGATTGGAACGAAAATCTTAAATATACTGAAAAATTATCCTAAAAATATTTCAACGTTTTGTGAGGACTGTGATACAGTTCTAACAATTGTTTCAAAATAAAACTGTCTGTTCTTCAGGAGCTATTGAATTAGTCTATAAATTAAGAACTTTAACTTTTGCTTGTTGTAATGACACAAAAGGACCACTGTGCACGCCACAAAAATAATTAGCAACAAATTAAACATCACTTGGCTACAGGGTTCAAAATTCTCCCCTCCTTCTTTTGTGACTGCTTAATTGCTTTAAACTTCTTTTTATAACTGTTTATTTTTCAAAATTATGTTTTGTGGTTAATCCAAAAATGTAATTATTCACTTAGAAAGCATTCCCTATTCCACTTTTGCAGCTGGTGAACAGTGTTGTGTCACTCATATTGTAATGTTTATACAGATGCCACAAACCTCTTTCTTTCTCTTTTTGACACTGTTGAAGTAAAGGTCAAGATCCCACATGCAGTCAAGCATTCACCTTTCCCTTTTGGCTGAGGTCTGGCAAGATTAAGCCTTTGTGTCTTGCCATCTCTCAATGTGCCAGGTTCATCTTTCTTACAATGGAGCCAGGAGAGCACAGGAGAAAAGTGTGTTTCAGAGTGTTTGTGTGTATGTGTGTGTTTTTAAAAGACATTGGTGCAACCGTTTTAACAGGGCGACTCTGTTTGAATTAGATGTTCTAACCCCCCGCTTCCTAAATGGATTTCTGAAGTGGCTGTAGTTGGAGGCTTTCAATCGGATGCAACCTTGAGTCCTTTTTTATGTGAGCTCTGTAGGATTTAAGTGCCGGTATAACATGAGCACGACTGAATGCATGCTCCTCATTTTTTGAAATTGAAAAATCTCCAAAGGCTCTCCCCATTGTGCAGGCAATTAATGGAATGCTGGCAGCGAGGTTCAGGTGCTTAAAAGTTGTATTTTTTTCTCTCTCTCTCGCTCTCTTTTTAATGACTAATAAAGGATAATCATCATGGAAAAAAAACATCATAATGCTGTAGGCTTCCTCTTTATGCACAATGATGTATAATGCATGCTTTGAAATGAAACGGCAGCGGCCTTCGAACCATTCCATCTCCAAACCTTAGTGTATTTGTTTTGCATGCCACAGTGAGGCTTTTGCATAACAATAGTGAGTGTTCCTATTAACAATGCTGGGCTATTAATTTGATCTTTACATTTTTAAAGTTTGTCCATCAGGCTGCCAAACAATGTGTCCCCCAGTTGTGGTTTGGTATAAGTGATTGGAAAGTTGGCTAATTGCCTCTCTGAAGAGTTCGGCTGTTTCTGTTTTGCCTTCTCATTCTTCACCTGTGTGTCTCTGTCAGTCCTTAGTCTCAAGAACAGATTAATTAATCCATTTTATTCATTAATAAATATCATTTGGCTATTTTTTTCCCCGATTTTGGAGGGTGGGTTGGGGTTCTGGTTCTTTTTGTTTTGGGAAATTTGTACAAATATTTGATGACAACCTTTGGAAACATGGTGTTCAGTGTTGATCACGTCCAGTGTTAGTTATGACAATAAGATACAGTTAAATACTAGTTCTTTCTTTATTTTGTTTTGTTTTTTTACTGTGGAATTATGAGGCATATTATGTCATTATTTCCTGTTTTTCTGAATAATCTCAAAATTCTCACTGTAAACAGTTTATAAGCGAATTGATAAGTTTATAATCATGCAATAACCTATAAAAATCTTTGTAATAACAGTGTGGCAAAATAGCATTATTGCACACAAATGTATAGTTTCTACTCCTATGGCAGTGCTTGTTTTAGTGGTGGGATATTGTTCCAGCCAGTGTGTTTTTTTTTTATTGAAGTGAACATCTTTATTTAGCGGTGTAAAATATGGCCACTAAATATTCAGTACAGGGTAAGAAGCCTAAACCCAGAGGGACGGCCTTGAATGATGACCTATGTTAATTAAATCATAAGTTAAGATCAAATATTTTAACTCATTCTAAAGTTACTGATGCATGGGATGGGTTTTTTTTGTTTGGTTTGCCACCATGTGGCGCTGGACTGGTGCTCTTTTATTTTGACTACCTGTGCTCTTCTGAGTCCTCTCGGACCTCCGGTCCTTCTTGAAACCGGCGTGAATACCAAACTGTCTTATTCCAGTGTTCGCTTACACCTTTTCTTGCAATCCTGGAACACTTCCAAAAGCGCTCGTTTTTTCTTGTGCCCTCAATCTCTTTCTCTTTGACTGCGCTTTGACGATGCAGGGAAACATACAAGCGCATCTCAGTAAACACGAGTGATGTGGTTCCAGAGTTTAAAAGCTTCACATAACACTGGCAGACACAACTTGGGGCTGTTTGTGTGATAGAAAGGAAAACTTGTTTAGAAACTGACAGCACTGTATCTCTGTGTGTTTGAGAATGAGAGAAAAACTGTGTGTGAGTGTGAGAGAGAAAAACTGTGTGTGTTTATGTTGCTTTTGGCAAGTTATTCATTTGTGCTTTTTTTTCCTCTTTTTTTTTTCTTGCCCTCTGTGTGGTTATCTTTTGAGTTTGGTCGGTTTGGAGCTGATGTCCACCTTCGGGGATGCGCATAGCATGCATTTCTGAGTATTTTCACCTGAGGCTGCACTTGTTAGAGTCTGTGGATAAATGTATATACATTATTTATACAAATTCAGGCAGAGTGAAAGCAGGTTTAACACATTTACAGACAGGAGACCAGGCACTGCAAGCAAAGCTCCAAGTGAGGATTGCAACACTGTGCGCCAGGGATTGAGCTAGCCTCTCACACTGCTGTGACCAGCATCCTTAATGCTGCATGAGAACACTGCTAACATTATCATCAGCGCCTCAGCAATCAAACAGCATCATTTTCTTTATGAATTTCTTTATTGGAAAGAAATGAGAAGTGGTAGATTGTCAGAAGTCAGGTTTGTTTTTACATTTAAGAACCCTGATTGCATTTACCGCTGAAAATGTGTAAAGGTTAAAAGCCTGCTGCAGATATTGAGTTACTGAACAAAGTCAGCAGTTTTTGCTGGCTGCTGCTCTCAGATTGAGTCTGCACTTATTAACCCACCAACTTATGCAACTTTACAAAGGATTGTTGAAGGCCAGGAGTTGTGGGTTAGAACTAAATTCCAATGACTGGCTGATTCTCTTGTTAAATAGAAATCAGTTGCCAATTACATGAGGATTTTTTTTTCCACAAAGTTACCAGTTCCAACTTCTTAAATGTGAGTTCTTGGTGCTCACTGTTGTATTTACGTCTGTTTACGAACTAACTCGGACAAAATAAGCAGTTTAAATATGCCATAGTAGGAAATTAATGTTATTTTTTTCCCCCACAACCTCTTGAATATGACAGAACAGTTCAAATACTAGCTGAATTGGTCAGCATCAGCAGTTAAGTAGTAACTCAATACGCAAAAAAAGATGCATAAAGCTTTAGTTTGATGTCTGGTAGCCAGTTCAGACTGTCACGTAATGGGTTAGAAATAAAAACAAGTAATTGGATCAAAATTATTTTTTTATTTATCCGCTGATTCTGTGGATTTCTTGCAAAACTGTTAGAAAATTGAAGGTCAGCAACTCATTAGCACATCACCAAAATCATTTTGTAAAAGCATTAGTAGTTTTCAATAGATAATGGATATTTATTATGTATTAACACCAGTATTCATCTGTTGAAGGTTTTTGAATAAAAAGGATCAAAAGTTGACACAGAGTAAACGGATTTGCTCTTTAAAATTTTAATTGCTTTCATAGATAACAGCTTTCAATAATAGGCTTAAAGACCTCAGTTGACATTATCAGATCAGGTTAATTCACTTTTTGATAGTTGAGGGTTTATTTGTAACATATATAAACATTTTGGAATATTTTTTTTCCTGTTGAATGAACTGATAATTCATAAAGACCAAACACCAAACTTTTATAGTTTGATTGAAGGGCTGAAACAAAAAAACAAACTTTAACATGAAAACTGTATGCAGACACCAGAGTGTAAGATCAAGATGTCATTGTCATGTTTAAATCATGTTTCTGACACATCGGGATGATGAGATCTCAATGGTTCGTGGGGAAATTTAAAGAAGTTGTTTAAGGACATTTTAAGTGATTCAGTAAATAACAGGCAGAGCGAGGCATGTGTGGTGTGTTGGTTACACTGTTTTCCAACATGGTTTCTCACTTGTTACTCACCCCTTCCTCCTCTCTTCCTCAGGAGCCTCCTCCCTCAGAGGTGGATGCTTTGCCGGTTGGTTGTAGTCTTCATGTTCCCATGGAGCTGGAGTTTACAGCTTCCTGTTTCCCTCGCAGTCCCTCACCCAAGAAAAGCTACGGCCTCGTCTATGTCGACTGATTTGGCTGCTGACGGTGACTTTAGTTTGGATTCCATTCTTTAATCAGAGTTGGTGAAACGGCTTCTTTGCCTTGTATGGCATCCTTTTCCTTAACTCTAAATTTCCTGTCACCTTTCATTGTTGAAGATGCACGGGGATAGTCGGTGTTGGAGACCTCTGAATTGTTTTCAGTGCTCATGGACTAATTTCCTTTTCCCACAAATCAATTAAAGTTATGCTTTTTTTAACCTGAAGTCTAATTTTCCACTAAAACTGTTGTTTTATTTTAAATATTTGTTATGTTTTTCCACTTTTATCTCTCACTCACGTCTTCACTTGCTCATTCACTTGTGAAGATGTTATTGTGTATTGTCCAGTTAAATGTGCAGCGGCCCCAAGGATATCACATGAACTGATTATAAAGACATACATGTGGACGGTAAGTGTGAGATACATATCATGTAGCTGTGATGTCTGTTGTTTTGATTCAGTTTGAACGCTTGTGTTTTGTACCATCCCCCTCTATTTTCTGCTGTTACTGTCACACCATCAAATAAACGCCAGAATGGCATTAAGGTGAATGATACTGAACAGCGAATTGTATATCCTGATTCTGATGGTGATCTGGTGTTGTATGCTCACGGACAAAACAAGGAAAATATCAGATAATGGCCTTAAAAATGTTAAAAAAAAAAAAAGATGGATGCTGATTCTAATTGTGTACTTTTCATAGAGTACGTTTCAAGAGAAACGTACCTGTTAACACGTTAAAGCACAAAAAAATAAATCTTTTTACTTGCCTGTCTAATACTGAGCAGATCCTGGTTACTAGATGTGTTGGAGATAACTATATCCCAATGGTTATTTTGGATAAGTGTCCTTTTCAACTCCAGATGTTATTTAAATTCATCTCTCTAGACTACTTAGTCAACAAATCAGCAGACCACTTTGCAGTTACTCTGAATCCTTCATAAATTATTCCTTACTGCTTTAGCTTGAAAAAAAAAAAAAAGAATAATATACAACTAAATTGGACAGGACTAGTGTGTGTATGAAGGGAGATTCTCATGTTATAAGCATAATAATCATTTATTGAAATAGGAAGAAAAAAGTAATTTAGCTTTAGAGAGACACGCCACCGGACAAGGATGATGACGGGGGCAGTACAGGTGTCAGCAAAAGGGCAAAGGTCATATACAAGCTGCAGACAATTGGTCTTTAGATGCCTTGTTGAGCCAGATGTGCAGGAGCATACTAATGAAAAAGCTGGTTAATGTGTTAATGCTCTAAAAACATTAACCCTGAAAACAAATTTGCTTTGAAAGTTACTCTTGAGTTACAGATCATAGCTTAACCCTTTAAACCCGATGGTCCCCCAACTGGGGGACTTTGAGGTTGCTCGGCAACAAAAAGCATAAAACAAAGCTCTTATCACTTAAATTTAGTCATATTGCACATCAAATGAAACAGGAGAAACTCAGCTACATACGCCATCCAGTCAGTCTTTAACCAAACTTCCTGTTCATTTGAGTAATACTTGAGTTATTACTATGATCCAGTGACGTAAATACCAATATCGACACCTCCGAACAAATTTCACAAGTGTTCCCTTTATTTTGTAACCAGAATGATTCAAATAGACCTTGTAGATGCAGAGGTATACTCTTTTCAATTTGGGTATGCCATTTTTTCTAGCAGAGACTCAAAAACAGAGGCCAGGGCTTTAAGGGTTAAGCTTGAAAACAGTTTTTCCAACTTTCTCTCCGTCTCCACAGAGCTCAAAGAAGAAACATCATCAAACATGGAGTAAAAAAAAATTGGAACTACTGGGATAACCACATCAATATTCATGTGGTGCAGAGTTCACCTTTATGTTTGAGGAATTTCAACGCAGCTGCAGAACATTAAGACAGACTTTCACGAAGTGGCCGATGGAAGATTGTCTGTTCAGTTGACACTGTGAGACGATGTAAGAATACAGAGTACTCCTGGATGTCATGGGATTTCAGGGAACTTTATGTACATTTAGCCCACATTGAGGGGACTTTTGTTTGCTCTATGACTCAGTCAACATCATATTGAATGGTAAACAAATTACAGAACAGCCTGTGGAAGGCAAGAGTTTGGGCATATTTAAAGAAGCAGTAACAACTACGGCTCATGTGGAAAGATCCACATGAAAATAAGTTAGGATGTTGTGTTTTAAGGAAAGAAGTTTTTTTTCAGGTTGAACAAATCCAGAAGTCACAGCTCAGGGGGGGAAGATGCAGTCTTTGGTAAAAGAGCAAAGTGGACAAAAAAACGCAGATTAAAATTCAATAAAGGGAATTGATGGGGTACAAAGATCTCTCACACCTACTCACTTAAATACAATTCAATATACAGACTTGCATTAACATTTAAAAGACAAAACAAATTGCTGTATTCTTTTTTTTCCTGAAAGCCCATCTTTTTTTTTTGCTCCAGACTGGCGTCTATAAACCAAAACAAAACAAGAACATGCTACAGTAGACAAATTTATTCTGGCATGGACACCTCACGTCATGTAACACATAGATGGAAACCCAGAGACGCAATAAATTATCTTCATTATTAAGCGTAACCAGTGACACACTGTACATCAAAAGGTAAAAGCACTGTAAAATAAAAAGTAAAAAGACTACAAAAGGTTTGAAAGTGAAACGGAATTCCTATACAGAAAAGCTTAAGAAACAAATGTTTGAATGCCAGCAGACACAGATAGAAATTAATATTTTAAGTGTGATTCCTTTTTGATTTTAGTGTCTCACGACATAATTTAAGTACTGCTCAAAACAAATAGAAAATAAAACACTGTACACACACCAAAGAAAGCAAACCAGAGGGATTTTTTTTTTTCATTTGGTTGATTTCATGTTTTAGGAAATCATTGCTTTGCAATTTTTGCTTCATCACAGTTCTCTCCCATGACCACATGAATGTAAACACCTGTTGAATTACTCTTTTTTTAATTTTACAACATTAATACTTTATATATATATATTTGTACATATTTCCATTCACATCTGCACGGTTAGCTAGCATGGTAATGAAATAAGGCAAGACTCACATAACTGTGACATCACAAATCTTTTTTTTTTCTCTTATAATACTGATTATTTAGGTTTCTGTAATTTCCTTCTTCTGTTCTGCAGCAGGCTTTGGTCTTTCCGGACAAAGGCAAGGTCGATCCTTCACCATCTCCAGAATCACGCTTTGTTTTGTTCCAGTTGTGATGAAATCATAAAAACGGAGGGTGCGTTTTTGTTTGTTTTGCGGGAAAAAAAGGTTATAAATACAACTGTTTTTGCAGACATTATTAATTGAATTTATTTAACACTGGTCTTTCTGAGGTACATAGTTTAAGATGATTCAGGGAGTTGGAATAAGAAAGGAAAACCACAAGATGACCGTGAGGAGCAAATGACTTCCATTACAAGAGAAAAAAACTTCTTCTTCTTCTTCTTCTTGGCCTTTTTATTATTTTTGTTCATTAAAGAATGTTCCTTTTTAGACCTTTTTTTAATCTTCAGTTCTTCCTTTTTCAGTCAGGTTAAGCTGCCGGGGAAGGCATCTTAAGTGAGTTCAAAAAACGGATGTGATGGTTGGTAAAAGTCTCTGGCCCGGTTGAACGCTTGTCCTTTTGTCTTTACAGTACCAATAACAACAAAGAGCTGGTTTCAGTGAGGGAGCACAGCGGAGGAGCGTCGACCAAAAAAAGCCGAGGCTGTAATCACAAAGCTGTTTGAAAGATGTGCGCTGTTACTCACCTTCCTTTCTCAGCACAAAAAGCTTCCCACAGTGTCACAAGCATTAAAACACTCAAGGGTTGTTAATTCTTTAAGTTGCAGCCTGCCAGGCTTGATAGTCTGTGCAAGTGCCGACAATTACTTCCCGTCTCGTAGTGTCAAATACAGTTTATTTCAAGTGTTTTTTTTCCTTTCAGTTTTTTTTCTGTGCTTTAGGAGAAGCTGCTCTTCTTTAGACCTTTCTTTCTTTTTAGCATAAAGGGATCAATATGTTGTTTGTGTGTGCACATTAGACAGCCAAGTCTCAACTTGAGGTCCAGTTTTGTAGGAGTTTGTGTGCCGCAGCAAAACTCTAAGAATGTCTGCACAGCTGCATTATGGGTAGCAAAGTCTCCCTCCTAAGCTCTCTTGGCATGTAGCATTTCAATGAGCAGGTTGTTGCAGGGCACGTCCCCGTTCAGGTGTTTGTAGTAAAGGTATTCTTCGGCCTGCAGGCTGATGGCCCGGATCTCCGGCAGCCGGAGGAGCAGCTGGCCAAACTTGTCCGTTTGCTGTGGGTAGTTGCACATGACATAGTCCAGCAGCGCTGCGTTGACCTGCTCCTGGACGCTCTCTACCAGGTGGAAGTTTTCCAGGTTCTTCACATCTACAGGTGGAAGCACAAAGACAGGTCAGACTTTGGCACACACTGTTTAGAAGTACAAGATCACATAAATAGGTGAAAATATAGAGCCTATATGCAGGCATACCACAGGGAACTGCCAATTCTCAGGTGTCATACACCAGCAGATTTGATTTAATTATCAGTTTCTTTTCAGATTTTATATGAGAACAAACTTAAACACAGGACGGTTTCATTCCGTCAGTGTTTTTAGTGACAAGTTTTACAGATAAATTGCTCAAATCAGAGACAGTTCCACAACATAAGATCTGTTTATAACATTTTTTTTAACTTTAAAGAGGACTTCAAAATTAGACCACATGACGAAACACCCCCATCATGCTTTTTCCTCCTCGTCTCCTGAGACTGCAATGTAGCGGGAATCAGGTAAAGGCAGAAAAAGGTTCTCCTCCTGAGAGATTCATTCCCCAGGAGTCTATGAATTATGTAGGACAGAGTTACAGTCATATTAGCGCCAGTGCTTCTTCTTAACCTGATGCCTTTACAGCACTTTAATATAACAAAGAAAAGTTTGTTCTTTTTGTGAAAATAACATTCTTGCGAAAATTAGTAATCACTGTCACGGCAGGGAGAAAAAGCAGGAGTTCAACATGACAGGGAGTCTCTTTTTTCCTCCATTAATTCCTTAGCAAAAAAAAAAAAAACATTCTGCATCTTTCAAAAAGCCCTCCTTTACAACCAGCTATAAGCACTTTTCCTTGACAATAATAAGCTCACTTGGGAGTTGGGGAGATTATTGCAAGACAAGACAAAAATGTGCTAAATGGATAATGGTGGACAGGAGCGCTGTGTGTACTTGTCATGATTATGAAGCGCAGGGCTGCAGAATATTTGATCAGATAGCAGCTCTGTGTGTGTGTGTGTGAGTGTGTGTGTGCGTGTGTGTGATCTTTTATTAATCTGTTTGACCCCAGGTCGAGTGTGCTCGCAGCAGGCTAATGTGGAATGACAGAGTCCCTGTGTCTCGTTGACACCTCTGGACCAACATGCTCACACACTGAAATACACCGTCTTTCACACCAAATCTGCCTCTCACACAGAAACACACACACTGACACTAATCCATGGAAATACACATGATATTTCTTTCTCTCTCTCTCACTGTATTCCCTTCCCACATACACACACCCCATCCTCCCACCCAGAGCATTACGGGGGAGGGTGGGGGAGATAAATCAGCAGCTAATGAGGTCTAGAGAATGAGAAGCAGGTCCTTCAAGGCACTTCCATCTATGATGCACTCTACCATGCTATTACAATCTGTATGTGTGTGTGTGTGTGTTAATGTGTTGTCTGTGTATGTATGAGCTGGTGTGTAGCGCGTGCATGCTCACCCTGACCTCTCTGTGACTTGGCGGGGGGCTAAATAAGGCCAAGAGAAGGGCAGGAAGGGGGGAGGGGGTGTGGCCCGTGACAAAGGAGGCTCCAAACAAACATGACATGTGCTTTTTCCTGCTGCCACTCAGCTGTCTGACCCCCCCATCAGCCTCCTGAACCTCCTTCACACTACCAACACGGACATTATTGTAGTCTTACATAAGCTAACAGAGCAGAGTGTGAGCTTTAGGCTTTAACACACAGACATCCTACGCAGGTCAACAAGAAAAATAGTGTGCTTGTTTTTATCTGCACATTAAACAAATGTAAGAATGGCGTGAAAACAAAAGTTTCTGATTTGCTTGGAAAGTCTTTGCCTTCGAGAGGGAATTTTACAAGAGTTCCCATGCTTATGTTTTTATATTTAGATGGTATGTTAAACATCTAACCATATTCTAGCTCATTGCTCTTCGCACTTCTGAGAGTAAAGTTCTGGTGGGAAATACTTCTCATGTTGGGCATTAAATACTAATTCAGACATAACAGTAAATGAAAAGTGTTCATTGATGTGCATCTGAATGTGTCAGTCATAAAAACCTGGCACAAATCTTTCTGATTCACTGCGCCTTGTTTTTACACCATGCATAAATTGGATAGATATATTGGAATACTTTATCATAACCTCCAATACCGATGACTCGCTGTGGATTTTTATTTGATTTTTTCTATTCTAAAGTTACAACATTTATATAAAAACAGTATATAACTACTGTCGTCATCGTGTGAAGTATAAATGGTACTAAAGTTTGCATGTCTCCTTCAGAAGATATTACTAGTACAGATGTGTTTCTGCAATAGGTTATAACCAAACATCTTCCACTGCTCAATAATTCACAGATGTCAGAGCCTCTTCTGAGTTTGATTTGTTTAATTTTGCAGCAACATGACAAGGTGATCCCACATCCCAGCAAAAACATGTGAGGTGTTGCCATGGTTTCCCAGAAATATTATCCCGTGTTTGTACATCTGCATGAGTGTGTATGCATGTGTAGGCAGGGGGGTGATGAGGGGAGGGAACTAGAGAATTAGTACCCAATGTCTATGTCAAGCTAATTAGGGGAAAGTGAGGCAAAAAGACAGCATTTTAATTGCTAATTATTATCAGAGCCCCTTCTGAAAAAATAATAAATGAGGGTCTCCGAAATAGAAAAAAAAAGAAGCTCGTATGACAATAGTTGGATTTATACTCCCGCTTGCAAAATCAGAGGGCAAGCAGAACCAGACAAAAGCTGATTTGGTTGATGGGAAATTTCCCTTTTTTCTGCTTTTAATCATATCAGAGCAGCAAATTGATTCTAATTTACTGATTATCCAAACACAGAAGAGGGAACAAGACGGGGTGAGAAAGGTCGGGGGGGGGACACAAAAACAGAAATCAACAATCGATCAATGACTCTGAGCCCAGACAGTGTCAGGTCCGAGCATTAAGTGTGCTAAGCGCTCTCTCCTCTTCCTCCAGCCCCCCCCTCCTCTCTCTTTTCCTCTCTCCCTCTCATTGTTCAGTCACTGTGGGACTAATTATCAACTTTTTTTTCACATAAAACAGCCACAGTTCGTTGCAGCGCCGCGTCTGAATACTCAAATGGAAACCCTGAGGTCCCGCAGAATACATTGTTTCATTTGACGGGCGATCATGCTGAAGCCAGCGAGCTAATGCAAAAGCACACACAAATACACACTCATTCTCACTTCCACAGAGCCCCTGAAATCACCGCTGTGCTTTTTAATTAGACTAGATCTGCTCTGTGCTTTGAGTGTGTGTATGTGTGTGTACGTGTGTGTGTGTGTGTGTCAGCATGCGCCTTTCTTTGCTTTTTCACTGTGCCTTACAATCAACCTGCTCTGGGAACAGACACACACACATGCATTTGGACACACCACACTTTCAGTCTTATGAATACTTGCTCCATAACTTCAATCTGCTCTCAACAATGCCTCACAGAGTGGACACAGTGATGCAGAGAAAAACGTCTGATAAGATGAATGAAAAAGAAAAAATCTTTGGTTTCAAAGTTCAGCATTTTCTCAACAAGCAAACAACCATCGCTTTGCTCATGGCTGTAAAAGACTAAGAGGTCAAATAATAAAGTCCTGCACACTAAGACAGTGTGGTAACAGAAGCCCTGTTTGATATCACCCGAAATTTCTCAAGAACATTTATAGAAACTGTTTTGTTATAGTTGAATTTGATTACATTTAATCAGAAATTTTGAATTTTTTCAATATTATTCATTATAAGTATTATTTAGTTACTTCAAAAAATGTATCAAAATGTATTCAAGGAATGGAAAGGATGTTGTTATATCAACTAAACAATAAACCTGAAAATTTCCAGTTTTCTCCCTCTCTTATTGGACACTAGTATGGAAGCCACAGTTCAACATGGAAAAGTAACTCAATTTTCTCTCCTATTACACTGATACTGCTCCAATCAATAAAACCCCTCTCAGTCACATGCTGCCTGTTCATTCTGCCTTGCAGACAACATGTGTTTCCTGCCAGGTCCAAAAACAACACATAAAGCTCCTGAGTCATAAACGGTTACTGAGTCAAGTGCTGTCAGTAAACTTGGCCAATTAAACGTGAGTCGAAGACAAACCGGTCACTTCCTGCATAGGCGGGAATTGAGCACTTTGGTTCTCCAATAGGGACTTTCACAGGCTTTTATACGAGCCTATCAAAACTGAGACACCGTTTTACTGTGGAAGCGGTGCATCAAAGAGTGAGTAGTTGAACCCATGTTCAGGCCAATCCTCTTTATGGCACCCTACTGGATTGTTATCAGTTAAACACTATCCGCTGCTACTTTATTCTTTATAAATCTGCTGGGCAGTGGGGCTCCTATCAGTGGTGAAAGAAGAGAACCCAATAACCTTTGACTTTGGGTTGGTTTAAGAGACTGTGTTAGGTCTAAAGACCACCTGGTATAAGCAACATATAAAGTTACGTGTCTACAGGAAGAATGTGTGTTTGTGTATGAGTGTCAAAAGACAGGGCAATCAAAGCAAATAAGGTTCACAGGGCGAGGGGCAATGGCCACATGGTCAGTGGTATTACCCAAGTAGGCTACAACTGAGATATGGTGCATTGGCCTGGTATATAAGCTGAGCTTTGAAACAGAGGAAAAAGCAACCTTCTTTACCTCATATTTTACTCCAAGCACACAAATACACACACACACAAAGAAACTACAGCTGAACACACTCCCTACCTCAGCTCCCGTCAATACTCTGCTGTCAAAAGAGTATATATATATGTGTGTGTGTGTGTGTGTATGTGTATATATATATATATATATATATATATATATATATATATATATATATATATATATATATATATATATATATATATATATATATATTTCCCTTCAACAGGAGGCTCTGTTTCCCCATTAGAGTATTTCAGTCCTCATCTATCTGAACTCGCCAGCAAACAAGTTTTCCTTCTCCCTGGAGCTTGAAAGCTTCCTTGTTTTCCTCCAAGTCCCATTTGGGGAATTCTATTTTCTTGGATACTGTGCTTTCTTGTAGGGACAAGTTGGGGGGAAAAAAAAGCAAGAGGGATAAAACTAGAGATGTATGTTCCTTAACATTTAACGGGGCTTCTTTGGTACTTGATACACCAAGGCTAACATGATAACTAGCATCAAAACCAACCAAATACAAGAAACAAGATGAGCATGTAAAGCTTAACACAGTTTTTCCATTGTTTGATTCTCAGCTTTATCTTGATCTCACAGTGCAACAACTTTAACCAAAGAAGTCTACGAGGATATTTGAAATATGCTCACAAAACGGTAAAGCATCCCGTTTTTTCTGACAGGGAAAAGATGTGGGGGTTAGAGGTTTCAGATGCTGTAGACCATGCTCCAAGCTCTTTGTTGGAGAATGCTGATGCCCTTAGGCTACATGGCGAGGTTAGACTGGTGTTATCATTGAAAGACTACATCAGAGGTTGTTCTGTGATTCTTGTTTCAACAAAGAATTTATTTAAGACTATTTGGAATTAGCGCAAATGTACTCTCTCCATACCTTTCTTTCTTGTTACCTGTCCACAAGATATTTTCATCTTTATTTCAGCAGTAACGGCGACCGGTTTGTCTGAGCCTAACACACTGAACAATGACCCTTCATCATAAATAGTGACCCTTTCCTTGATCGACACACTGTAACATACCTTTGCTTGCCCTCAAGCTAACTTAGAGCTCAGTGTCCAGGGGCCAGGTATGTTCTGCGCTAACACTGCATAACATCAACTATCCAGGGATTTTGGGCTCTGGAATCAGGCCACCAAGTGGGATTGGCCTTTGTCAGTATGTCAGAAAAAAAATGAAGGCTCAATTTCTTCAAAACCTCTCTTTAGCCACTAAGGGGACCAAACACCATGTGGCTATGAAAGAGAATTAAGAAGGTCCAGAGCAGTTGGGGATATATTAAGTCAAATCTAAACCTCTGCTGACAACATTGCTATTGTTGTTAAGCTAAACAGGTAGCACCAGTTCAGTTCTGTCGCCCAAGGATGGGTTGAAGGGCTCAGCGGGGTGGTGGAGAGAGGTCGAGAGACACTGAGAGGAAGCGAAAAGCGCCTTAGGTTTGATAAAATAAACAAGAGGAAAGGCACTTTGAGCAGGAAAAAAGAAAGCCTTGCTCATTACTTATGCTGGCTGGAAGGTGAGAGAGATTTATCCTTAGGTGTAAGGGAAACACATTTACATCCTGGTCAGCTGGTCCCGACTGGCTGTGTTATTGTAGACTTTGAGAGATTTCATAGATGGACACAGACAAATACTTTTTTTTCCTCATTATGTGTGATAATAATGCCCACTTAAAAAATACAGTTACAATGACAAAATATTTATATATTTTATAAAGTAAAAAATATCTTATTAGGTTTTCCTTTTTACTTTTGGATGGTTTGAATATCCCAGGATTTGAACTTGGGCTCTGATGACTGGATATTCAGACAAGCTGCTGTTGTGGTTACTGATTAGTGAACCAGGCAAGGTGACAGAGTCTGTGGCAAAAAAAAAAAAAAATGAACAGCCAAAAGTGAAGCAAAAATTATTTTAATTTTAATCTTAAATTGATCTTTAATCTTTAATTGTTTTTATTTGTTTTTATTTATTAATGTTATGTGACTTATATATTCATCAACTGCCACCATTTGCCACAGTTCACTTCTGACAAGCTGCGCAGAAAAAAAGCAAGACAAAAAAAAACACATTGTCTCAGCATTATGAAAATCCATTTGCCAGAGGGATACTGAGAGACTTGAATCAGCAATGAACCTGGTGCTTAGCCCTATGTGGTCCCTCTAGTCCCCGCCTCCCCACGTCTTATTGCCCCCTCTCTGAATACTCCTGGAGGCAAAACCAAATGCCTTTCAATGAGTTGACCTCGGACGGCGCAGTGCACCCACAGGTCCCTGCTCTCTCACCTTGCTTGTGCTGTCTGGATTGTATAGACAGTTAACCATCATCCATACGGTACACCCACCCACACAGCTTCTGCTCATTTTGCTATCTGCAGCTTATGACAGTTTCACTTGATTGACAGGCTCAAATTTAATAAGGTTCCCGAAAAATCTCCCAGATGGTGTAATCTGAGGTACTTATTAGGTAATGAAAGAAATAAATAATCTAATGCATTAGAACTCAGCATTAGTTTTTTACAAGGTGGTGCTCAAAAACTTTACCTTTCATTTTATTTGTACCTGCAGTAACAGTAGAAGCAGACACAGCATATAATGTGTTTGTGTGTGTGTGTGTGTGTGTGTGTGTGTGGTTGCTGTATTAATGCATGCGTGTGAACCTTGTTTATATTCAGTGCACTTTTGCACCCCGTGGCTAATTACACACAGGGTTTGTTTGGTGGTGGAGAGAGGCTGTTAGGAGTGGAGGGGCATGTCAACCTTTCTTGTTTATGATAAAGTGACAGAAAATCATTGGGGGGTCAAGTACCCCCCTCCCACCCTCCACTGCCCCAAAAACTCCTGCAGCAGTACAGAAGGTGCCTGGTGTGGGAAGCCTCCCCTTTAATGAGACCATTAAAGGGCCCGTCTCCCCGTCAATAGATTTCTCTCATTCTTTCTCTGACAAATTTGAATTAATAATTCAGTGGCAAGCGCCTGGGGATGTATATTTTCAGCATGAAGGACAGTTAATCCATAGTGTCATTTCCCCCCCACACTCTCCCTTTCACACTCCTTCTCTCTTCTGCACTCTCTCGTTTTACATCCGCCCCACTCTCCTGCCTTCTTTGCTCTGTACATATTTGATGATGGAAGTCAGCAGGTAGAGTGTGGACTAAAGAAAGACTGCACAGCGTGTTTTCCACTGCTCCTCTAACTTCTTTGTTCTTCCTCTGTCCTGTGACAAGTGGAGTCAACTTAAGTGCAAATTGGGCTTTAATTTATTCAAAAGTATTGGATGGCAGCGGCTGTTCTCTCCACCCCCTCAGGGCTGATGTAAGATGACATGTTTGCACACTGCCTCTGAAAGCTGGACTTGATTTAGTAAAGTTGAGTTTAACTGGGAGTATCTACTGCGCCAAGTGTTCAATTAAAGTGGACCTTAAAATTGCACAATAAACAGAAATTGGAGGAAAGAGGTAATTTTCAGGAGAAACCACAATAACAATACTTAAAAACTTCACTTCAAATATCATACTATTGTGGAGTGTGGTTCTGGGTATCTGTTTGTATTTAGTGACTACTTTGGAGTTTTGTCAATTTACTGGAAGAATCTCTGCAACATAATGGGTCTGATTCAGTGCTCCGGATGGAATTAAGTACACATTTGGCACAAAAGTTGAACTTTAAATTTCTATGGTATACTACTACTTCAATCAACTTGAAACTAGTAATACATGTAAGAGAAAATAGTTATTTTTATTCTGATCACTTGTATCTGATATATGAACAAACTTACAGACATTTTGGGATTTAAGCTTATTTACAGACTTTTTTTTCAGGTGAACAATCTGCATTCAGTTTTTTTTTTCATAGTTTAAATGTTTGGAGTTTTTCACTCTTGTGTCAGACAGAGACTTGTCACTTAGTAGTTTATGAGTTTATGAGCTTGTATTGTAACATACACAGTAGCCATAGTATAGATGCAGTGTCAGGTGGCACTCAAGCATGGTGTAATGCTCCAAAAGTAGCTTTGACAGGCTGAGACCTGCCATAACAAATGTCTAGCATTGCCCTGGATATATTATTTTCTCATGATATATGTGTGTGTACTATAGGTTTGTGAGTGTGAAGTTAAAGCTGATTGATTAATGCTCTCGACTGTTGGTTATCTGACCCCAGCTGATCAATAGCATCATGTTTTGCTCTTACTTTTAAACTTCAATATAAGGAATAGCTATTTTCAACAAGTGTGTGTAAGACAATGGACTTAAAAGGCTTTGTTTCTTAAAATATCCATCAGCACAAGAAAGAGGAGACAAGAAGGGAGCTGTAGAGGTTCTGGGGTTGGGGTCGCAGAGAGGGTGGGGGCTAAACGTAGAGAGAAAGGGAGGGAGGGGGGAACAAGAAAGAGACAGCCAGAGCACCTGTTGGATCATCTGTGCTTTAAAACGTTTAATCACTGTCTCTGGTTACACACACACACGCCATAGTTTATGCACACACACACACACACACACATGCATCACCTTAAAGCTCTGCTGTTCTCTGCCCTGCCAGAAGTATCTTGTAACCACATTGTCTACAGACACGCACACACTTACACAGAAGCTCAAAGAGCAAAGGGACGAGGGTGTATAATCTTATAGCAGCCACCTGACTACCATATAGATTACCACCACCATAGTTTAAACACATGCCTCTGCACTGTACACATTCACACAGGAACACAATGGCTGACAATCCACATGCCACACAGTCCTCTGATGCCAATGGGCTCCATTTGTGATATTTGGGCGGCGGGCAAATGTAGAGGATTATTTTTACTTCTACTCTAACTGTCAGCGTTTTTCCATGTGGAGGCTTGGATGCTTTCAAGGGTGAACTCAGTTGCAAAGGAAAAGGATAATACGTGTTTCACTCTTAAAACAAAACATTTTTTTAACCTTTTCAATGAAGAAAAATATGATTGCAGAGGAATCAAAAAGTTATTTATTTAAAACTGCCTCGTGGGGCATTCCTTTTATCTTTCTGAGTTCATCTCGTGCCTTTGTCTTTTACATTTTGTTTAAAGTAATGATTGTCCAGTGAGTAATGCTAATGACACATCATGAGCTTTAGCCGCCATAAACACCTTGTCATAAAGATTTGTCTGTGGACTAACAGTGTAGCTACTGAGGCATTGATTGAAAGAGTGAAGGGCTGTCGTTTACAACTTTACAAATGATTGACGAGGCGGGTGTGTAAAACTGGGGGTCCATTCGATTGCATTTCTAAACATTTGACCGGTGATACACTTTAAGACCGAGAGGCCATATCTCTACATCCTCTGTTTAATATGTTTGCATAAGTTAGTATGAGTTGTGAGAGCTTTTGAGAATGCACTGGACCATAAAATGAAGAAAACAAATGGAGAGATCACAGGTTGAGCGGGCTTTGTGGGGAGGGTTGTGTAACTCTTAGCTGCTGTTTGTATGTAATGTGTAAGTACGGTCGAAGCGGGTCATCTGATCAATACACTCCCTGACTGGGTCAGTTGTTCTTTTCCTACTGTCATCAACACAGCACACACATTCAGTCATCATCTAACAGCTCTGTTGTAAATCTGCTTCTTTCCAGATTACTGTAGTTAGAGTCACTGAGATAGCAGCTAGAACACATTAAGTGTCAAAAAACAAGTCCTCAAGACCAAACTATTAAGCCGTATTTAGCCACAGCCAGGGTATGGATAATCTCCATTCATCAGATAATGCAAATGAAGAGAGGGATTTTCTACAGCGCTTCATTGTATGCACAATTTGTTCTCCGAGTCTGTTTACCTCAACTAATGTGAGCCTGTTCTCCGCAGGGCCCCGGGTAGCCCAGGCCTGTCCTCTCTACCCCAAACACACATCCCTCAGCCTCTAATTGGAAAGGAGTAGCAACCTAGCTCGCACAGCGCTGGGACCTGAGCTGCGGCCACTGAGAATGCATTAGCATTAGCATTGCAGCAGACCAACCTGTACATAATGATAACCTCAAGCTCTGGCCACTGGGAACAGCCCCCGTTCACACACACATGCACACACACACACACACACAGAATTGTACACCAGTACACCCTCCCTGCCCCAGTCTTCCCCTGTACGCGCAGTCACGTAAACAAGCAAGTGTAATGCAGCCCCAGCAGTGCGCTGCTCGAAGATTGGGGGAGGAGGAGGGGGAGAAAAAAATCAGTTGCCGCCGTCCGGGTGAAAAGTGTGTGTAATGAACTTCAGTTCCATTGATCGGGACTGAGTGTACAGGACCGGGGGCTGTTTGTCCCAGAAGGGCTGCCGTACCGCTGCTCAGTAGCCCCTCATAAATGTTTGAGAAGCCTGAGCTGCTCTGGATCAACGCTACCTGGGTTACAACAAATACACATCCAGGTTGATGTTGATGATGGATGGATGGATGGCTGTTGGGTGGTGATAGTTGCTGGGATCAATACTTTTTCAAACTTGATGACATTTTGGTGTTGAATTGTGAGTGGGAAACTGTAGGTGTTCAAAAAGAGTAAAAAACAAATGCAGATGTTTGTATTTGTGGAAAAAGTAAATAGGACTTCTCATCCTTTCTTAAATTTCAGTCCAAGTCTCTCTCAAGGAACAGAGCAGATGTTTGTAAGCATATGCTAATTCCTTTGGCAAGCTCTACCCTCCATTGCTCTACCCTTAAGCTCTTAGGCCCTCAACTGGCCCCTAGAAGCCCCTATATGCTGCACACATGATTGATATCACTGCAGATATCACTTAGAAAACACCTGATGTTCCAGGCGGACCATCCATGCCTCCTTTTGACTGCTAAGTACCAGCTGGCGGGAGGTCCTTTGCGTTATGCAGTCAGTAATAAAAGTTGAACATTGATTTTCTGTAGCAGCTTGTAACTGTTAATGTTGAGACATCAATAGCCAAAGCAAAGCGCTGGTGCCTTAATAGGAGACCGAGAATGTGGAGGGCGTGAGCAGAGGCTGACTCTAAATCACAGAATCTATCCCTGCCGATCGATAGGACAGTAACTGCAAGTGTCCCTCTGCTTTCCTAATGTTTTATAATAAACTGACAGCCTGTAATAAGGCCAAAGGAGAGGGAGAATGAGGGGGAGGAGGGGAGAGATGGAGGGCAACAGTTTCTCCATAGCTTGCCTGTCTTAAATCACCCCACATGGGAGTGCAATAGAGGAGCAGAGGAGGAGGTAGAGGGGAGGAAAAGGTTATTTCTTTGGTAGAAAAAACTTTTACCGGGGCATTTGTCTGGTTATACTCACTGCTACGGTAGTTAGTAAGTATATTGATAGGGGAGGGCAGGAGTTTAGGGGATGTGTCCTGTATTGCTTTAGCGGGGCAGTGAGTTAAAGTGTGTATTAAATCCTACAGCCACCATGCAGATGTCAACACAGTCAGGCAGGAGTGCAGGACTGTTGCTGGGCATGGATGGGTCTAAAATTCGTACTTGTAACACTTCTAGCAGATAGTGAAGAAATGTGCTGCTGCATTGATACAGTTTTAATGAAGCTGCATGCTTGGGATTTCTGTTTCATGTTCAAACCGAGGTTGTGTTACAAACAAGTTCTGTTGATCCATTTTTTAAAAAACCCACTAAGAAGTGAAAGAAGAAGACATGTGAAAACCAGGTGTCCTTGATTCCATGTTTATAAACTACAAAACACAGATGTTACCTATGATCTAGATCCCAAAAACTTGTCTAGTCATCTTTTATTTTTATTTACTGTATAAGTGTGACTGGTTCTCAAGTCTTTGGAGGCATACTTTGGCAGACTTTGTTGTTCTGTTATTGCTTTCTTATTGAGAGGTTAAAAGAATATTTATGTTTCATTATTATAACATCTTTAGGACTTCATCCTATCTACGGTCTTGAAATGATGGCTCCTTTGTCTTATCTCTTATTTTCAAGTGTTAAATATCAGGGGTCTGTAAACGGACTAATCCCCATTTAAACAAACCCTCCCTATGATGTTGCTTTACACTCTGATAACTGTCCTTGTTTGGAAGCAGATAAAGACCAGTGTCAACATAATCCCCACATAAATCCTTGTAAGAATGTGATAAGATCTTAAAACAGAAGAAAGACAGCCAGCTTGAGCTGTAAATTGGTGAGATACTTTGCCGATTATCAGGGAAATGTTGAAATCAGTAATGAAACTTTAACATATCTCACTCAAAATGTAGGGCTGAGGCTAAATGGGGGGTTGTCAGGTCAAGGGTGAGGGCCAGTAATCCTCAATAATTCCACCACCATCAGAGCTCACCACAACTGCTGCTTAATGACAACAGCCTGCAGTACTGCCAGGTAATAGTGTTGGACTGGAGACCTGGGGCTTTTATTGCTTGATAAAGTCTGAAAGCCTTTTAGGCAGCCTCATTACACGGAATTCCCTACAAAGTGGCGGCCGGCGTCAGGAGTTGACTGCACGCCATGTTAGATTTCTTAGGCTAAAATTGACTGAAACTAGGCGAAAGTATTAGGTTCATTGCTTTAGGGAACACTCCCATCTACTCCTGATAAGATGAAAGAAAATAAAAGAAAAGTCAGGACACTCTAACATGTCAAGCTAAGACCGAGGACTGAAGTTTGAGCAAATGTTTTGTTTGTTCCCTGCTTCTTAAAGCTGATGAAAGCTGATGGTAGTAAAAAGATTTGTTTGAAATATGAGAGTCAATCAACACATGTTTGTCGAGCACTCCAACAAGTTGATGGAAAAGCACTGGATGCTGTTGCTCTGTGCATGGATTGCACTTTATAAATCTCACATGTACATTTAAAGTCTGAGCCTCACTGCAGTCACCACTACCGCATTTTGAATTACGGCTGCGATTGCACCACTCCAAACAATGAGAGTGTCATTTGTGTGACACAAAATAAAAGTCAGGAACAGGGTCCGCATGCCTAAACACACACAAACATGTCAAAAGCTGCATGTGTTTTGTACTGTATTTGATGCACATGCAGGAAAAAATGACAGTATTTGGTCTTTTCTTAAGAACTTCCAGCATTTTTCTGAAAAAAATTAAACTTGATTGAATTTTTTTACCAAAAAAATACACACAAAAAAAAACCCTTAGGCATCTCCAATGCAAACCATTTGCAAACACTATCCGTCTACTTCCTGACCTCTGTATTCACCTGACTTTATTTCTGAAGGTGGAACCCTTTCCAGACATATGGCTTCTTTTACTGTTTGCTGCTTCAACTTTTGGCGAAGGTTATTTCAATTGAGATATAATATGTCTGTAGTTTTTGCGTTATTCTTCTTTTTCTTAAGCAACCCAGTCTAAATTCTAGTAAACACATTTTACTGACGGATCCTGGATCTGGTCCCTCATGAAAGCATGAGAAGGTGTTTAGCCCTTTCTGCAGTCCAGAGCATAACAACCAACTGACCATCCCTTTATACACATATTGATCAAGTCAAAGGTACAGATGATGACTTTATTCTGTTGACTTTCAGCACAACAGATAGCCAGAAGCACAAAAAGGAAAAAAAACTCTTTTATGTTGCTTTAATTAAGCTGTAAACAGTTGTTCCAGTTATGCATCCCCATTTGGTGCCTACATTGGTCTCTATGGGTGTAAATATTGAACCGTCGCTGCCTCTTGATGTTAATCAATCCCTGACCGACTTCTAAATGATTCGGTTCGTTTCAGGAAATGAATATTTGCTGGGCTTTATGGGGTACGAGGGGAGCTGGTGTGCATGAATTAGCCAGCTCCCTTGCTCGCTAGCCGGGGATCAGGGCATTGATTCAGAGCAGCCTCGGCTGTTGCTTAATTAGGACGTACCTGTCTGGGAATTATGTTTTTATTTTTTCTTCTCTCTTATTGCGTGGAAATAATATGAAAAAGAAACAAAGAGGTGAAGAAAGAATGCTTTTCTTTTGTTATCAAGGTTAATCACGTTTCTTGTGTTTGTGTTGTCAGCAGATTGGTGTCTGACCTCGCAGTGTACAAAACAGGGAAGGTCTGCTTTCATTTTGTAACACACTCAACATGTCAATGAGGAACACAGGCTTGCGGAGATAGAGTACAGAAAGACTTGTGTATCCCTTTACTGTTTTAAGCTCAAATAAAGGCTCAACACAAATTTGAATTACTGTAGTTAAGATATTTAGGACAAAAAAGGATAGAGGAAAAGCTAAAAGACAGCAAGAAAGAGAAAAATGGTGGCACAGATGTGGACAAAGAAAAATGAGGAGCGATGGAAGTAGCTGTGAGGATGGAGTTGAGATAGATTGAGGTGAAGAAAGAGATTCAGAGAAAAGAGAGAGAGAAAACGGGCAGAGCAGTGAAAAGGGAGACAGTGCAGAGGGGCCGGACATACAGTGAGGGATGGAGGCCAGGGGGGGATGGATAGGTGGGTGTCTCTAAACTCCAGCCCAAGAGTCTGACTAATCACTTGACAGACAGCTAAAGTGGTGCTGAGGCAGCTCTTGAATCACTTGCTGTCTTGGTTTCTTATGAATGGATGGCGTTACTGATTTCTAATCACTGACCTGAAACAAATAAGAGTAGGAATCAAACATTATTTCATCATGCGTTGAGTATTTATTTCATGGCTTGAATTGGCCTTTTTGTAATGGTTTGCCTTCAAAACAGGATGTGATTGAAGCAAGCTTGCTACTTAAGAACATCAATGTGAACTTTTTTTAAAAAATTTAATTGTGAATATTTTTCAATTAATCAATTAACCATAAAGAAAAAATCTCTGGGTCATGTGTTGAAAATCATCCTATAAAGCCTTACTTAACACTGAAATACTGGGTTAAAATAAACTGCATTCAGGCTGATAAAATAACATAGATGACAGGAGCGTTTTAAGGTTTTGGACTTACGATGCAGCCACTTAATGTTCAATAATTTATAAAATTAATGCATTTAGGGCAACATTTTGACATTTAGCAAGGTAAACTACAGTACTTGTGTGATTTCTTTAAACTTTGACTACAGAGGAGGCAACACGAGACCTTAATCCTTCACGTTTTTTATCATCTCTTCACCGGCTTTGTTGCCTCTAAAGGCTTCAGAATGAAAGTGTTATTTAGGTCTATGTCCACAAATCTGCTCTCTCCGCTGGGAGCATTTACCACCCCATGCTGCTCTGGCAGCCCCTCTGGTTTTCTTCTCCGCTGACAAGGACTGGCAGCGCCTGTCTCACCCAATTACACCAGAGGGGGTCTGACCCGCAGAGCTGGGTTAACTGGTTGTTGGCTGAACACTCTCTGACCTCTGTCACTGCATCTGCTTTGCCTGTGGAAACCCTTTGCAAATGCTGCGGTATGCATCGGCTATATGTCTGTTTAATTTGTTGGAGAGAGTTTTTCAGAATTGCTTTTTCCTTCTAACACTGAGAATAGAAATATACATAGATTTTATTTTAAACAGTGTATTATCTTCTATTCTTTTAAAGTCTTATTTTCATATTTCACACCAGCAGGTTAAAAATTTATACAGAGTATATAAGGTGCAATGGCAGATTAATTCCCCTAAAGTGGAAAAAATAAATCACGTCTCCAGCCTAAATTTGAACTTGTGACCCATTTCTCACCTCTGTGCTTCCATGGCATCTGGCCATATATAAAACAACCTTTCTCTTTAGCTTTTAGGCCTTTTAAAGGAAATCAAAGACCCATTAACAGTGTCCTGACACCATACGACAACTAGTAGTAATCCTTTACTGAACTCTGACCCAGACAGCGCTCTTTCTCTTTCTGCCTCTCTACCATTTCAAGTGTCTCTTGCCAAAACCCAACACACACAATCTTTGCTTCGAAGTCTTCCACACACTTAACAGATCAATGCTCTCAGGGTGATAATCTCCTTCTTAATAGAGGCTAAAAGCTTTCGCTCAAGACGAGCAAAGAGTGACAGGAGACAAGGGGAGGAGTGAAAGACAGACAGAAATGATAAAAATCAAAGAATTAAGAAGGATGTCTAACCCTGAGAACAAATGTACTCACAGATCAGGACAAGTGTCTCCCCTAAGCTGGAGTGACATCTATATCCCTGTCTATATCGACAACTGGCTTAAGTAAGAGCCCTCCTGGCAGCGAGGAGGTGACTGATTGTCCATCCGCAGATAGAGAGAGGGGGATGGAGAGAGTGGGGATTGTAGACTGAGGGAGGTAAACTAAGAAAAACGAACAACAGAAACACAACATTGGGGAAAGGTTAAGAAGGAGACTTACAGACTGAGTGAGAATGGTTAAAGTCTTCTCTTGGAAACCACTAAATCACCCTCACATTAATAAAACTTCAAAACATCATTGTTGAAGTAAAAAGGAAAAAAAAATACTCATTCTCAAGTTGTCAAAAGCAGCTGCTTTGAGAATGTCGTCCAGGTCCTCTTTTAATGCAGCATAGAAATCAGTTTCACAAAAGTCAGCTTTCTCTAACCAGCTGCTAATTAGCAAGGATGCTAATGGACTGTTTCCGCTACACCTCTGCGTTTCGTTGGGTCATTTATAAGTTAAGTTGACTTAGCTTAATCAATATGGCGAGTGCCTTCCATATGCTTCAAAACAGCACTTCACAGACCAATGGGTGAGGGCGTCCATGTAATAAACAGTCTTTGGTTTAGTCTGAAAAGCTCATCGGTTTCAAAAAACAAGCAAGATATAAAAAAAGGGGATTCGGGAAATGAGATCCAGTTCGTTTTCTAAGTTACATCTAGTCATTTTGGTGCCTAAACACAAAGATTCATTACTGGTCTGGCAACATTATCCACAATAGTAGTATTGTGTTTCTGTGTACATGCCAGAATGCTACCCAGACCGACACATTTTGAAGCTACAGGTCACAAACTGAGCTGTATTTGACAAGTTGAGAGAGAGAAACTGTTAAAATATGAGTCAAAGGTCAATTTTATCAACAGACCTGCACTGTCAAGTTTGAAACACTTAGCTAACAGATTTTAAATCTTGCGCCACAATGATTCCCATTCATTTAATCTAAAATTGAGAGCTAAGTGAAATGTATGAGCGATAATAAAAGCTAATAAAATGGTAAAGTGTAATCTGTCAGTTGAGCTGCTGGTGCAGGGCTACTTTCATGCCTCGTTTCACTACAATCCTTGTTAATTAAAAGCAGCTGTGTGAGCACACACACACATGAACACACAGCCCTCATTTCCACACATTATGCACTTTCCCTCAGGTAAATGTATGTATAACACACACATACACACACACATTTTCATTCAGCTGTGTGTCATATTAATCAGATCAATCTTAACTCTCCTGGCTTTACATTACTCAACCTCCCCTCCTCTTCCCTCATCCTCAGCCCCCCCCAAGACTGATCCTCTCGTACAGCTCTACGGCATCTGTGTCAGGCTTCTTTTGCGGGAGGCCCGGGCACGCCGGAGAACAGGCACTGCCGGGGGCGATACACATCCCTCAGGTGAGCCTTTCATTATGGATGATGTTTCTGCCAAATTATTTAGACCCTGAGCCCCAGCATCACCCCGACACATAAAAAGCTGCACAAACAAACACATACACACACAAATACACACCAATATACACACCCTAAAACCCTTTTGCTCTCTTCTCTTCCCCTCCCTCTTTTTTTCGCTGAACATTAATCCTGCCTTATCACCTGAGTTTGTGTGTGTGTGTTCGTGCACACTTTGGCCATGCTATTCATTAGTCCCTCTTTCTTTGTTTAGAGGACACAAACAAGTAAGAGTTAAACTCCTGGATTTCTGATCGATGGAGGGAGTAGAGGTAAATATCCATCATTCTAAGTATGTGTTACAGTTGCTCTCAGCGCCATACAGGGGCTAGGCTGTGCTGAGCCACCTTAACATCCTGGCTTCAGTTTTATAGGATGCTAAAGTTGACATGGTCAAGCGTGTTTCTCTGTGTGTATCCCTCAGAGCCCACTTGTTGCAGACTTGTTAGGAAAGACAGAAATGACAATCTCCTGGCAATGTCTGACCTTGGCTTGGAGAGCAGCTTTGGGATCTTTCTCTCTCTCACACACTCACACACACACACAGACACAAACATATTTCAGCTCATCAGCTTACCTCTTCTTTTTGGCCCATTTGGCTACTTATCCCTCCCTCCCGCAATCCCATGCTTACCTCTCAACTCAACTCCCCCTCTCCCTGTCCATCCAAAAACCTTCTTCCAGACTCCCTCCACCTATCTCCTTCTCATCCTTTCTTTCCTCTCCTCCAACAGCCTCTACAACTCCATCCTTTCCTTTACAATCTGCTAAAGCTCAGCTGGATAGAGTGAGACTTAAATCCCCTATGAGCTGATTTAAAAAAAAAAAAATCTTTATCTCATCATATTCTCCACCTCAAACTTTTATTTTTCCATATTATGAATAGAGTCCATGACATTATTGATATATGAATTCATACTTATTCTCCTTCTTCTCCTATCAACTGTCTCAACAGAGGAGGAAGCCATAAACATGCTGCTGCCAACGTTAGGAAGTAAACATTGGCTATGTTTAAAGTCCTAAGAAGAAAAAATAATGAGATGAGATAATGAGAAACAAACTATGAAATGTATTTTGTTTTACATTTCATAATTGTGTATAAAAACATCCTTTCTGCCATTTTCCTGACAGAAAAGGGACATAACTCCCCCTCTTTCCTTCCTCTGTCACTTTCTCTTGTCACTTCCTTCCTCCACTCCCACCTCCTGTTCAATTCTTTCCTTCTCTCCCTTCCTTTCCCTCCCTCCTTCCTCTATAGATCTTTTACCACATCCAGGGACCTGTTCTGCCCTACCTTCCATTTCCTTCCTGTCGTGTCCTTCCTGCCTCTCTCGATCATATTTTATCACTGTGAGCTTATCCTCTACATCTGTTTTCATTGTAAATATCAATTATGGGGAAGGAACTGATATTTGTTTTCAAATTTGTCCCAGAGGTTAGGAGATTGTTAGGAACTAGTATAAACTCATTTACTGTAGCACCCTCCACTATCCTTCCACATCTTTCACTTGTGCAACCCCTGAAAATCGTTCTCTTCTTTTATTCTGCAACCTTAAAACCTTTGTCTCCCGCGATTGTGCACCCGCTAAATCCCTCCCCATCCCTCTTCAGGACCCTTTGAGACTTACCCAGGCTGAACAAGACCAGGAATTTGAGACAGACGAACTCCCGTTGGTCTAGCTGCAAAGACCGTAGCTTGACCACCAGCTCCTGGGCATGGCTCAACAGGTTGTTGAGGGTGGCTCCTGCCTGTGAAGCAATCACTGCGTAGTCCACCTGGAAAACACAGGGTGAGAGATGCAAGGAGATTTTAAGCACTGAGGTGGTTCAGATTCAGAACAAACACAAAAAGAGTCAAAGTTTTTGACAACTGCTGAAGCCTGTATATAGAATCGCAAGGCCTTCTTCCATTAAATGCTACCTTGTAGGAAATCTAGGGCAGCTGAGCTTAATAAACAGCTTGGTATGCTTGGATGTAGATAGCTTTCCCTTGGTTTTGCTTTTTCTTGGATGTTTGTTATTTTCCACAGCTTCTCTTCTCCCGTTCAAGCGTTGTCTCATTCAACAAAAGCATCTCAAAATCCCTATCTGGGAAAAAAAATGATTGACACATATACCACACATGACCACTAAGCTTCATGTAATGTTTTTTTAATTCTAGTACCTGCTCCACTGCCCTCAACAGCGAGTCAAAAGCTTTGGTCTGTCTGTCAGAGTGTGAGGCACTGGTGGATGTGTAAAAACAGCTCCAGGCTGCAGGTTTTTGCAGTTTAACATGTTTTTATATGACAACACGCTGTAGGCGTATGGATAGAGCATGGGAGCTCACCTCTGTCTGACTGGACCTGCCAGATTTGACTTCTTGCTCTATTCTCTGTTATACAGCAAAACAAAATCATGCTGAGACAGGCACAAACAAAATAGATTGATAGATTGATGGATAGATTTCCTATAAAACCATCTTTCTTGGGTGCAACCCATTCTTACAAGCACACACTCCTTTTTCAGGTGCAGTTCATATCTGCAGCCGCAGCACATTTGTCTGGGAGGCAAAGTCCTTACCTGCCACTCAAAGTAAGCAGGACCGTATTAAATTTTTATATTTATTGACAATTCATTACCATAATTGACTGTGGTAGGGTTTCCAGGGGAAGGTAGATGTTGACGTGCACAGTTCCTAAAGCTCAGAGAGGAAGAGGGTCCCTGTGAGCCCCCATTTGCAATTAAAAACACCTCTGGATTTGAAATTTATTTATCCCGTAAATAGAATGACTGGAGCTTGTTTTTCATCTGCCTGAAGATGGGAAAGAGTTAAAATACAATACATCATGTTTTTTTTTTCCTTCTCTTTTAATGTCCCCTCCTTCCGTTTCTTCCTTTTATTTCCCTTTCTCCTTTCCTACACTACACTACTCTCCCCCTTAACTTCTTTGTCCCTCTCTCTTTTCTTCTTCCCACCTTCGAGACAGTAAAGAGTTATGACTCGGTGAGCTGCAGACACTGCCCCCTTCCAAGGTGTCAATCAATTTACATAAAATCAACTGTGCATGAAATAACTTCATTGAAGGATTGGACTGTTGATGGTGATGCCTTGGGTTATTGCCTTCCAGCCTTAAGTAAAAGAGAGAAGAAAAAGACGCTATAATGTCACTATAGCAGACTTAGCACTAACCCTGGTGACCTGCAGATCAGTCAATCAATCAATACTACTTTATTATCCCTCCTGGAGAGACATGGGGAGTAAATATATGAATAAGCCTTCAAATCTTAACCCATCATGAATACGATGAACAATCTTAGCAGGACATTAAAGATGAGTATAGAAGGTGAGATCGGTTTGATGCGTATAGACTTTGATGTGTGCGCAGGATGGGGAAGGAAATTGTACCTTGTTTGAAATCAGAGAAATCTGCAACCGGCTAAGGAACGCCTGTTTTTGAATTTTTCTGTAATTTGAATTTCATGTTCACCAGAAGCGCTGTGCTATCAAAATATCAAGATTTAAGCCTAAGACAGGCTGCCAAGCTGTGAGACCTTGCTTAATCATTCAACAGTTCAGTCCAATCCTTGTCATTTCATGTTTGTACGCATTTGTTAAAGCAGCACTGTTTTTGATCCTATGACAGGATTTAGAACAAGCCTCTTCTCTCAGATCCAGAACCAAAGAAAAAAAAAGTATATATATATATATATATATATATATATATATATATATATATATATATATATATATATATATATATATATAATTTTTTTTTTCATGGCCATTTGCTGGTGACATAACATCATATCACTTCAGACATATTTGCACATTTTTTTTCTTTTGAAACTGGAGCAGAATTTGATTTGGTAATCTGATTTTGGCAATCATGTAGAGGCAATATTAGGAGCTTGGTAAAGGTAGTTTTTTAACTTATGACAGATGGAAAAAAGACTCAAATTTTGACCTCCACAACAGCAGATATGGACCGAAACCATGCAATGCAAGTCAATACGATAAGTAATACACAATATGGAGGGACAACATCACAACACAACATTAGACAATACAATACAATATGATTCAAAACAAAACATCAAAACACAACACGAAACATCACGATACGATACAGTACAATATGACACTACACAAACCAAACACCAAGGCACAATGTTATACCTTATTACCATATGACATATGCCATATACCATATTACAATGCAATACAATAAAATTTGAAACAACACAAAACCAAATGACACAATGCTACGATAGAGAGCAATACGATAAGATAACATATGATATGGCACAATACGCTAAGATATACGATACGACAACACTTTGCAATACAATATATTACAAAAATATACAATTAAGTTTGATATGATTCAAGTTGACGGGATACACTATTAGTCTTCCTGAGAACTTAGTCTTACACTTAAGACTTAGCCTATCTCAATAGCCATTTAAAACATAAGCAGCTACAATACAATGGAATTTGACAGGATGTGTAATGATTTAATTTGATCAAATATGATACAATACTGAATTTTGTATTGTCCTAAATGAAGAATAAAATGTTTACAAACATTTTTTTTTTCTCTGCCACAACTGGCCTGACTCAAAGAAACCTCTGTGCCTACAATATTTCATAAATGAATAAGACAAAAAATGAATAATGAGAGGATGAATTAGAGACCAGTAAGGCCAATGCAGTGTAAAGTGTGTTTGCTGTAACAGTGATTATGTGATTGGTAGTGGGAGTGTGCATAGCATATGCTTTAGGTGATGCTGCTGCTGTGTTTTGAATATCCCTGGTGTTATCGCTGTGCTGTCACCCCTGGCCAGGCAGAGAATAATAGGGAATAATGAACTGTTTCAGAGCTTTGCACACACAGATACACACACTCCTGCACACTGTTCCCCATTGCCCCTCGCCCCAACACCAGCTGTTCATTAACCAAAGTATGCAAACGAAACTGCCGTCCTGTGCCTCCCCTGATTATCAGCTCCGCCTCTTCCCCCTCCTTCTCTTCACAGTCCCAATAAACTGCCTCATCATCTCCTTCTTTTTCCCTGCTTTTCTCTCTCTGTCCCCCTCATTCTTTCTCCTTTCTTCCTTCCCCAGTCTCTCCTCTGTGCCCTGTCATCAATCTCTCCCCTCATTTTCTTGTCTTTTCTCTTATCCTTTTCTCTTCTTCTTGTTTGACTTCCGCCTCCATCCATCTAATTCACTCCGTCTTCTCACCCATAGACCCCCTTGTCCTGCCTATCCCACAGATTTTATGTTTTACTTTGCAATAAGTAAAAGAAAATAAGTCGAAGAAGACTTTGCTCCATTTTTTTCACCTTTGGGCTTTGTGTATCTTTACCTAATCCCCAAAGGCTCCAGTAACGCAAAAAATTACACTTGACGACATTTTTTAACTGCCTATCTTGACTCTTCATGAAACCGAGTGCTCTCTGTGCTTCATGGTAAATGGAGCATGCACTAAAAATTCAAAATTGATTATCTTGGTGACATTACTTTATATCCATAAGCATAATCTATTTTTAATGAAGCCGCAACTCCTGTGTGGCTGAATGATCAATACAACTTTAAGGCAAATGTTGAGGAGGTGCTGCAGACTCCCGTGAGGAGCGATGCACGGATGGCAGGAAGAAAAAAAGAAAGATTTAACCATCTCACCTGCTGACCAGTAACCAATAAGATGGAGCCCTCTTTGGCGTGCACAACCTGCCGGAAGACATGGTCGAGGATGAGGAGTTCACTCCAGCAGTTCTGCAGCAGCTTCATTTGATCGTCAACCTGGTGAGAGAGAAACACATCACATCAGATACAAGTCTCACTTTTTTTCCCACCTTTTTTATTGTGCATCAGATTCTGCTGTGCCTCGATAGTGAAACTTTGTTCGGACAAGGACAGAAAAACTAGGCATACAGTCACTAAAACATTGAATTTGAAAAACTCTTGATATATTGTAACATCACCCACTGCATGTTGATATGAATAAATAAATAAAAGATATAGATATTTATTTCATGTTATCATAAAAAATAAAAGAAAAAAATTAAATTTCATAGCACAGTAATATTTAATCCCCAAAGTTGAGACATTGTTTTAGTTTGGTCTGCTTGCATATCTCAGACAGTTATTTGTAAGATAAGCTTACACGCAGGTCATTCAGTTGCTTCTCATTCTTACACAAAGCTCAAATGTCTGTTTGTCATGTGAACCTCAGTTAAGTATTTTGCTACGTGCCTAATTTTACAAAGTTGCCAGGTTTATCTGTTTGCCCATTGCCAGCACTCTCTGAGTGATTCCACAGATGAGAATGATTAAGTGACTGTTTTTTTTTCTCGCCCACAGAAAGCCAGCCGCTGACTCCCAGGGACCTGCCAGGTGAGCATGGGAAGCCGACACAGGTTAGTTGTGAGGTCTTTACACCAAAACAACCCCCTTCATTGTAACTGTTCGTCTCTTCCCAGGCCTGGCTGCGTTAATCATTACTCCACATAGCCAGACTCAGACAAAAAAGGGCTACATTGAGCAGGGAGGAATGAGGAAAATGTATGAGAGTTTCTTTCTTTCTTTCTCCTCCCGTTTCCCCCCTTTTTCTATAAACAAACATTGTGCTCTTTGTGGTATCATTGGGAATAAAGAGTCTCTCTGGGCACACTGTGGTCTTGTAGTGATGAGAATTTCTTTGTTGCTCTGAATCTGTGAGAACTGTCTGTGACGTTCATCAGTAGTCTTACTTTTGGGATGAAAAATGTGGATGGATGTTAAAACTTTGCCACACAAACAGGTGCATTTTGTTGTTAGTATTAACAGGGTTTCTTGCTGTGTCTGGACAGGTGCACAGATCTACTCTTTGAGACGTACAACAACCTTTAATCTGGTGTGAATAACTGAAACTCTGCTTACTACAACTTATCTCCTTATATGTGGCAGCGACTGGTCCAAATCTGAAGTCTATTGCTTGTTGATTCAGATTGTTATGTCTAATGATCAGGGCCTGGTATCAAACACTGTCTGTTCAAGATTAAGGCAGACATAACAGAAGCTGCACTATAACACTGACCGGGAAAAGCTCACACACTGTTTCATGACATGGATGCTCTGGCTGCCTAACTGTAGTTGTGGTGGCTAGACTGTCTCATAAAAAAGGTAACTCTTAAGTTTCAAATTAAAGGAATGCATTATCTAAGAATCAACCACATTAGTCATTTCTTCATTTTTAGATTGGCTTTATGGGACACTGGTATGGCCTAGAGGTGGAAAGAGGTTGAAAGAGGTTTGGCCCTCAAGCAATCAGCCCTGGTTCCAACATTCTGCCACTTTGCCCTGTTTCCAACTATATCCACTGTCAAATCCTTGATAAACAAAGGCATAAAAACCCAAATATATAGCTTGAAAAAAAGAACAAGACTCCCTTCAACTCCCCCCTAAAAGGCAATACACAGAGAGATGTTTGGGAGGTGCTTTCAACAATTACCATTAAAGTTTTCGGGTAAAGTATAGATACTTCCAAATGCAAACCCATTAAACAAAATTATAAGGTTGGCGATCCAAGACCCTAAGCAAGAGTCAGACAGGAACAAGAAAACAAGCAAGCACAAAGTTTTATAAAGTTGATTCCAAGCATCAAGGCAATAATGATGATCATCAAATTACCAATGTGACCAATGTTCACTGGTTTACTGACATGCTTTTATCATGGCTACACTTAATAAACTTGTCACTACATGTAGCAGGTGATATATTGTACATATTAATATCATTTTGCAGCCACCCCCCCCAACTTATCATGTCTTACATTACTCTTTGATCAAAGCCAATAACAATACACAACAAAGGTTCAATGACTTTTTCCAACATTTCTGTCCGTCTAGTAGACTCTTCTGTCAGCCTCCTCCTCCTTCCTTTACATCTGTTTTCTGTCCCACACTGAAGGCGTCTCACGCAAAAAAAATTCAAATGCCTTCATTAAAACCATCAGAGAGAAAGCTCTCCACTCTGATCCCCAATCCCCTTTTCTGTGTTTCACCATCCACCCTGGAAGCACGTGTATCAGTGTGTGTGGGGACGGATAAATGGGTACATGTAAGACCCAGTCTCTTCAAAGGACCCCCTCTGCATGTCAGTGGTGCTGGCAAGTGTCGGGGTCCTCATCAAAGGGTTGTCCTTTCTCTGCCTGCCTTGAAGCTCTTCTCTGACAAGAGGCTTGGGTCATCAAAGGGGGGCGGCAAAGAGGAGGCGACTGTGGATGATAGCTACTGAGACGAGGGAGAGGACTGGTGACAGACAGACAGGCGTGAGGGCGGGCCAGGGGTTGGGGTTCAGTCCACTGACCTTTTTAAGTGCCCTCGACACGAGCTGTTTCCCTGACAAGCTCTTCCTTTGCTCTGTCGAATGAGCAACACTCATGGCGCCTGATCTTACAAGATCTGCTGCATGCTCGCTCAGATAATACGAACTTTCTGACATGGAGTCAACGACAGCTTCTTCTTGTGTTTTAAACATGCAAGTCTTGGATACTAAAGTGAAACTGCAGCCATGGCAGTCTGTAAAAAACTGGCTTATTGCCAGCGTATGGCAACATCTGCAATCTGATTTATTCAAAGTGTGACAGTACAGAGTTCAAATGAGCTAGCTTTTGAACTCACCAGGAGCCACAAAACAGGAAGCGTATTTAATCTTCAATTCTTATCTTTGAAACACGGTCATGGAAAACGAAGATAAGACACCAAGTTGCTAATTTACAGTTTCCAGCAATGTTGAGTCATAGGGAAACAATCAAATTGTTATTTCTCCATTTTCTCACTTAGTTTAATAAAAGAGTGGATCATAGTATAAGATCACTCAATGGTATTTATTAGTTATGATTGAAAGTCGGGATGTGTTTTTTCTCATTTTATGTCAGAGAAACTTTTTATTATTATTATTTTGAGTGAGCCAGAATATTTTGACTACATCCAGACTGAAACATTAAGCTTCCTCATTTATTTGCTAAAAGTTATGCATATCGGATATAGGCTACACTGCATTATATTTACATGGTTAATATTAATTAAAGAGAAAAATTTATACAAACTCTTTCTTTGGGAAAAAACATGGCACAATTTTAATGCCAGTGTGATATGCATTATTATACTATCAGGGGAGGACAAAACAGCTATGACAGTGCAGACTTCTTTTTTTCAATTTGTCTTGTGGAAAAGATTCCAATTCACTTTGGCACCCTTATATTGTGGAATCTGTGGATACATTTTCCAGTACAGAAGACTGACAAAATAACCTCTTAATGTTTGTCTTTGTATGTCTACTGTAGGTTTGCAAATCTGCTGATAGACACTTGTGCTTCCTCTTTAAATGATTTATTTTCAACATAAAATCTTTAGACAAACCTCAAATGATGAAAATGACTTTTTTTGTAAGAAAATAACATAATTCCTTGTTTGGGGTCAAAATGTACCAATTTAATAACATATTATAATTTCACTAAAGAATTTCCAGCATTATAAGTGAGGGAGTTTTCCACTTTTTTTCCTGCTGTATGTAGACATTCCCATAGCCTCTGTGTGTCCTTGGATGGAGCAAAACTCATAATCAGATTTAGCTTCTGAGGTTAACTCTGATGCAAAAACAGCTCTCCCCAGAAATTGCTTCAAACTGGCCTAAAAATCCACATTTAAGGCCACTTTTCAAGGTGTGATCTATTTAATATTTCAATATCATCGCTAGTGTTTGGTTAGAAAAAAAAAAAAAAAAACTACAAGCAGGAACTTCTACAGCAGCAGCCAGCAATGAAAAATACATATCCTCCAAGAAACCAATTTAACACCTTTATGATCGTTCAGGCGAGTGGGATCAATGCCAGGATCAATCGCTTAGCCCATAGCTTTTGTTCAAAACCACGGCCTAAGATTAATGGGATTTTCCAGAGAGAGAGGTAGAAAAAGAAAGCAAGCATGGGTTAGAGAGGGAATGAAAGTGCCAGACAGGGAATGAGAGAATGAGAAAAGACTAGGGGGAAATTGAGAAAATAAAACATAGTGATTAAGAGCAGATATTCGTTCCTCCATTTCTGGGCAAATGTAAATTAATTGGAAATCGAGCATTCAGACGCTCGCTGACAAAAGTAATGTTTATTCATAGCCCCCTGCTAAGAGTAGAGCAATTATCATGGTGTGTTGAGTCAAAACAGGCCAACGTAGTCCAATCCTTCCCCCCCTTTTCTTGTGGCCGGGTTTTTGGTCGAGTGCCACGAGCATTGTTAAGCTTCGTATGTACGGCGGGCTTTAACGAGAGTACACAGCTGGATCTGATTTTAATAAGTAGTTCCATTTTTGATGTGGCCTAATGAACAGATTAATGGAATCTCCTTCTGTGGAGCCTTAATGAATGGAGAGAATCACACTATTTTTTTAACACAAGGGGGGTGAACACACACGCAAACACACACACTCAGACGCCGGCCGTGAGTTTATCCGCCTCAAACGACTCGTACATAAACAATAGCTGTGCTTCCATCTTTCCATCTCTCCATGCTGGACGAGAATCAATGCTGTCTCGGAGTACTACAGGTGAGGATTGAAGCCGACATCAATGCTTGCGCGTATCTAGCAGCCGTCCTTTGGTGCAGTCCTGTCTTGGCATCTGTTCGCCTTGAGCCAAACAGGCTCTGTATTCACCTGGGAACAGGCATTAATTCACCTACAACAGCGCCTGTTGTTCTCGGAGTGTCGCGAACACTTAATTATGCTGTGCTGTTCCAGTTTAGTTTGGTGATTTAATTGAAAAGAGTCTCAGTGTGGGGTTTCATCACCAACAATAGAATTTGGTTCAGTTAATTGGTCATCCATGTATCTGAAATCATGGAGCGGCTCTGTGTAAGCACATGTAGCCCTGCTGACCAGAGATCAGATCTTGATACCAAACTGTTTGTTTTCCCCCATATTTTTCTTAATAAAGACCAAAGAGAGGCAAAATGAGTCACCACTGACTCTGGATCTTGTTTTAAATCAAGCAGCAAATGCTTCTCGAATCCCACTGCAAATCCTTTTTGGCAGCAATAACTTTTAAAAGCCACAAATAGAGTTACACGCACTGGAAAAAAAAAACAAACAACAGAGTGAGTGACAAAATCCCTGGGATGTCCCAGCAATGTGACCTGATGGGTGGGGGAAAGGGTGACCATGTTCCTGCTGCTCTCCTCACACTTCAGAGCTGGGTGAGAGCATAGTTTTATCCCACACCTTACTCTCCACAAACTAGCTCCTGCTTATCATGGCATGGAGTTCATTTAGGCCTCGATTCGACGGCTGGCGGGGTGATAAGAATGCTGGGAAAATGAACAGGTGGCAGGTGGAGCTGCAGGAGGAGGAGGGGGCTGAAGAGAGGAATGATAATACTACAGATGATATACTCTAGCTTCAGTCAAACAGATTGTCTGCCAAAAGTTGTACTTTGAATAATCCCAGCTGTACTCAAAACTGACTGATCTGAACTTTTTTTTAAAGTCAGTGTGATGTGTTTAATCTCTTAAACGTGTCTACATGGACCATAAGCCAACATGAATCCAGTAAAAAAAAAAAAAAAAAAAAAACTGAAAACAGAACAGTAGTACAGAGATACCAACTGTAAGTCAGCAGACTTAGCATCAGCTTTATACCTCCAACAATGATTTGCACTGAGTGCATGCCATGTATCCATACATGTGACACTATACAGTTTATATATCATTGTGTGCGTGCTCATCAACATTTCATGTCACTGGCACCTGTTTGTTGGTCGCATGTATCTCTAATCCGACGTATCAGGTAGTGCAGAATGCCTGTGGGTCCGACTGTGCACACAGGAAACCTTAGACTGTTATTATGTCTCTAACCAGCCACAGAGATGCCACATGCCATCTGTGAGTTCAGAAAATATCACCATTGTCATAAGAAGGCCTGGTGTCTCCAGAAAAGAGGAATAAACTATTGGATACAGCACGAGCTATCCATAGAAGCTGACTCCATGTCACATGACTTCTTATGTGTCAGATCACCGAAGAAATATCCTGTCGACTGGATTTGACAGTTTTTAGCACAACTTTCCAATTGGCTAAAATCTCCTCACTTATGATCTGTGTCACATTAAAGAATGACCCAAATAACATTTAAAACTGGACAGCAACTGGCGACTTCATAGTTTTTTTTTTCCTCTCTCAAGTTTAATATCTGAAAATCTGAAAAGTCTTGAATGCCTTATATGATGCAGAATTCTGCATCCATGTGTGCCAAAATCTGATCGATACTGCCGCAGCGCTGAGATTGATTGGTTCCCACGGTGACTGCATTAACAGACTCTGGAGGTTGACCTTTGACCCTGAGAAGCCTTTGCTTTCGATTAGCCGTGCTCTTCTCTACCTCTACGTCTCTTCTCATATGGCCACACATCCTGAAATTCTTCCTGGTGCAGACATCTGAAAACAAAAATCTGAGATTCTTCTCTCTTCTTGGCTTCCTTTTCATCTTTTTTATCCTGAACAGCTTCCCTTTGTACTGAACCTCGTCCAGACAGAGGAAACAAGATGTCAGCCTAACACAGTCCTCCTGACTTGATCGCACCACAGATATAAGGCCACTGCAGACACAGGAAATGCAGCAGCTGTCTGTTGTTGTAAACCAGTGGAACAACATGTGTTCTTAACAAATGTTTGGACAAAATCTGAGTTCATCAGAAAGATGAAGAATAATTTTGGATGGATAACAGCAGCTTAAGCCATTTGAGCACACACATCTGTGAGAATCAACAAGAAGCGTGGCACTACATTCATGAGGCAGGAAAAACAAAGCATCTCTGTGGGTCTGTGTGTTGCAGCAGGAAGAACGTCTTGTTTTTCCAAGGTCGCTGACGATGGCAACAAACCTTGCTTCTTCTCTGTCTGATAGCGCGGGGATTTGAGGATGAACCGAGCACACTCAAACTTCTCTATTCTGTTTTTACTTGATGCATAAGCATATGAAAGATTGAAAAATCAATATGGCAGGAGAACTAGTGAGAGGCCAGGCATGAATTTCAATGGACATCTTTTCATGCATGCAATGTTTATTGTTGTTTTGGTGTGTTCACTGGATACACACAAAATGTGAGATTTCCAGGTGGAGACTGCAACTTTGTACTTTAATCTTATTAAAATTTCAGCAAGACTTATTTCCAACATCGAGTTTTCCTCACCTTTTTTTTTAAATTATTTTTTAAGACTATCAGGGAGAGACTAAGAAATTAAATGAGGTTATGGGAAAAAAATACCAGTAATGTTGCCTCATTTCTGCAGAAAGTTAATCCATGAGCGCATGGCTTAGAGGAAAGAAAGAGAAAGAGAAAGCTTTTGTTTTTAGGATATCTTTAAAAGTGGACCACCTACCCCTCACCACACTTGCACACACACTCACCTACTATCTCTCTCTCTCTCACACACACATTTGCACACACACATATATATAAAATCTCAGGGCTTAGAGCTAAGAAGCTATCAACTAATTATCAAAAACACAGAGAGATCCTAATCAATTATTCACATGAACATTAGACTGCTAATACAGATGCAGCCCAGGGAACAACAGCTCCCAAAAGTAACCCTTCCTCCTCCTCCTCCTTCACTCCATCCTACACACACAAACACACACACACACACACACACACACACACACACACACACACACACACACACACACACACACACACACAATAGTACAGTGCAAGACCTGCACACGAACACACGCTTACACACGTGCAGCCTCCGACCTCCTTCTTTCCCGCCACTCCACTCTGTTTCGCAGACAGAGTAAATGCATGCCATCCAAATGTAAAACGAGTTGTGCAAGTAGACTGTCTGTGCGGTTCCTGGCTGGGAGGTACTGATCACAGAACTCCTATTGATCCATCCACACCCCCCACCTTACAGACTCCCCAAGCACACACAAATACACACCCTGAGCCTAATCTACCCGGCGATTCCTGGGCATTAAGCCTCAGCCATTGAATTTTCATGCCGTGCAATCATTATTTGAGTTAATGCTGCAATTTATGACTGTGTGTTTGCTTGAACAGTGAGTTGAGAGGGTGCAATATAAGGACATGAGGAGATGAGAGTGTGTGCATGCAGGGTTGATGAAAAGTTGGACAGTTCATTATATTTGCACAAAAAATGAGACTCTGTCTCTGATACTGTGATTCTGACTCTGGGTATGTGTGTTTGTGTGCGTTGAGTGCGATCGGGTGTGTTTCTGTGCGACTTTCATTGGCAGACCGTCTGGCTGTCTGTGCGTTAAGAGGAAGAGAAGACAAGAAAGAGAGGAAACAAAGATGACAACAGGCTAAAGGCTTCCCTCTTTTGTATAATTTAGAACAGCAGACATTCCTCATTAGCTGTCTCACACACACACACTTAAACACACACCCACAGACGCACATATACACACACAGTATACCTTAACGTAGCTTGGACGACTGAAGCTGCTTTAAAATGCAGAGACGGATGCAGCGATGCTTTCTGTCTGAGAGAGCGAGACGCAGATTCCCATTAGCGCCTGGGATGGGTGTTTTTTGATGGGGGGCTGTGCGGGGGGGTTGTTCATGTTGAATTTTTGAGCAGACAGCTGTGAATCCAAACATGGCACAGCTCCAGAGATCACAGGGATCACAGCCCTCAATGCACAAATTAAATATCTGAATTAACTAATTGAGCATTTCCGGAGCTCGTGTGATATGTAAACAGTCAAAGTACAAGGAAGACGCTGCATCAGAACCACTGAGCCGCAGAACAGATGGAGCCCTGCGTCTCCCTGAAGTGCATCTCTGGGCCTCGTCTGACAGGATCAGCTCTGAATACATCTGTACTAAGAGAAAGAAATCTCTCTGTGGCACTGTGCAGCTGCTGGTGCTGATGGGAAGTGCAGTTTAACATGTGGCATATAAAGTTTTGGCCTAAGGGAAGGTTAGACTATGGATTGCCACCTGAAAAATTTGTCCTTTTTGGGTTTCATTCAGCATCCCTGGTTCGCTTCTAGAAGTTTAACGATGTTGTCAACACCTTTCCGAGTGACTCTCCTTTCAGCATATTTGGTTTATTGCTCGTCATTTTTTCAGCTCGCTTGAAAAGCCTCTTTTTATCCCCCCTGAAAGGGCGCAATCCATAAAGAACGCAGTCTGTAATGCCTATTATTAGTGTCATGCCTTTATTTCACATGTGTGGAATCATTTATCCGTGGCTCGTGCCAGGTCTACATTTATGATGTTTTGGCAGAAACCTGGACAGAGATTGACAGATTGAGAGGAGAGGAAGAGGGAATGGTGTGAGACTAATAAATATGGTGTGGTTTTAAAGAAAGAAGGAGACCGAGAGAAAAATCAAAACCATAAGTCGCAAAGACTTAAAAGCAGGAGAAGGAACAGGTGTCTTTGTCCTACTTTGCCGGTTGGGCCGACGCCATTTTCTCGGCTGGCTCGTTGTTTGGCGCGCGGCCCTATTGAAATTTCTCGCTCGTTGTCACAACACGACCACAATGTCTAAAGTTACCACTGTGAGCTACATGCATCAGTCATCACAGCGCAAATTCAATCACTCGCCTTTCCAGATGAATATAAATACCCCTTTACTCTTAAAGTGTAAAACTAACCGGCAAGCTGTCGACTCAGCTCCTCCACTGTCTTATCTATTGTCTCCTGGACCTCCCCCGCCCCTCCCCACTCCTCATCCAGAATAGACAAGCCGTAAATAAGCATCAGAAATAGACATTGGTGGACAACTGTTGACAAGCGGGTGACGAAAGCAGCAGACACGGGCACAACCTCCAGGCAGGCTGGATTACACGCAGATAATTGAGGCCACGCAACACTGGAACATAAGAAGCTGAGGGCACTTTGTTTTGTTTTTTTATTGCCTACTTAAAAGCCAGATGTAGGGTCATGTTTCAGGGTACAGTTTGAGAAACAAAATCTTTGCTGGAGAAGTTTTCCATGTAGAACCTCTAAGGAAAGACAATACGGGGCCTTTAAATGTCTTTATGAGTTACTCCTCATGAAGCAGTGCTGAACACAACTTGACATGTTCACTGTTATCCAGTGACACCTCTGTGTCATTCAGACTGGGGGCTCATGGAGCGTGAATGCTAAAATGTTACATTAAATTAACCTTTTTTAAAAAGACTGGAAATCACAATCAAACTGTGCTTTTATATTTCCCAGTTAAAACTTTTGAATTGTTTGAGCTTCTGTTTTAGTTTGGAGTATTATACACTGTGTCTGCTACAGCAGGCAAGCCTAAAAGAGGAAGATAAATTAGCTGACAGGTTTACATATTTTTGTGTGGTGAGTTTAGTTTAGAGGTTGAGGGTCAGCGTAAGGCTGCAGCAGCCACACCTCGTCCCCTCCGACCTCCAGGAAACCTTATAGCAAGGAACTATTTGGGAGCAAATGCCAGTGCTTCTGTCTGTATGTATACTCACTACCGGCACCCTCAGCCTCAGCCCCCCTCCCATCCTACAGATAACAGGGAGATCACTCTTTATTTGTCCTTTGTTGCAGCAGACTGTGAGCACCACTTTCTGGCTTGCAGACTTCCTGATGGGAGGCACTTTGGAAAGGTTCCTGCATAAACTGTAGATTTAACACGGCTCATAACTGTGGTTCAGCACAGAGGAGGAGAGGGGAGGGAGAAAGTTTCTTTGTACTTTGCTGGAGTGTGTAAAGTGTTTGCACGCTGTTGAGTTGATTTGTTAGTGGCCCGGTCAGCTAAATCAAGTCCCCATATCCACTTTGTTTTCCTTATTTTCTCTGTCTCTCGTTCCCACTTTCTCTCTCTCTCTCTGCTGATTTGACTGACTCTTGGCAACTTGTGAAAACAACAACTGTGTCATTTCGGGGCCACAGAGGCTAACAGCACAGCCTAGTCACCTGCGTCAGCGTCTTAACAAGCAGCATGACCTGCCAATAAAAAAGGCTTTTACCCTGATCATCCTCAAACAAGACTTAAACAAAACCTGCTCCTACTCCTGCCGAATGCCCAAAGTGCTCACAAATGCGAATCAGGCCGTGTTAACTTACCTGAAAATGAAAAACTACAGCAAAGGTGGGGACAATTTTTTTTTTGTTTATTGTTTTTTTTCCCCGCTGCTATTTCATCAACGATAGTTTAAAGAGGCAGAGAAAGAAGATGAAAAAATGTCTCTTCTACTGTAGTATATAAACTTGGTTTATACACAACAAAGTCCTTCTGTTAACAGGTCCATGTCTGGTCACTTGGTGTCGGTAAGCAGGAGTTCTACCCTACCTGCTACGAATGAAATGTTTAAATGTTCAAACAAGTCAGGGGAAAGCTCCTCCTACCAGTGTTTGAGGAAGCACAAGGAAGAGAGTCCATCACTGCCGGCAGCTCTGTAAACTTGTACCTCCTGACAGCCTTTCATCCCTCATCAAAGCAACAAGTAGATGAGCAGACTTCTGCGCACGTTAAAACCTCTTAACCTGCGTTGTCTCCTCATGGCTGCCGCTCCTCTGGGACGGGTGACCTTAAATCTTCTCTTTTAACAAGTTTCCTGTACTTCCTTCCGGCCTCCTGAGGTCCCCTGGGGTTGGACCTACGGGACCAATCCAGTATTTGGAAAAACCGTCTTAAAGATCAGAGTACAACCATCAGAGGATGTGAGGAGGATGCTGGGAAATGTGATTTTTAGCAGATCAGTAGTTGTCCGCGGTCAAACAGAAAAAGCACTGCAGGCTTTGGAGGCATCGTCAAAGCCAGGAAATAAACAAAGACAGGTTTTATACACACTCTTGTCATGTCAAAACCAGTGATGTAAGGACTCATCCAAGGACAAGTATCCTTCAGTGACACATACGGTATATATTTAGGTTTTGTTCGAGGGTAGTGCTTCATAGTTCTTGGTTTGTTGCTAAGATACACTTCAAACCTGTAGCTTTCCACATATAGAACAGCCTCTGTTAAATCTGATTTATGTTTTTTTTTTTTTTTGTGACCAACCACATGCTGCTTCTTTAAAGCCGATCCAAATAAATCAACTTTTTCCATTTTGTATCGGTCGAATTGACGAAGGAAAAAAAAAAAAAAAAATCCGGAGGGCACTTTTACAGTATTTCTGAAAAAGAGTGAGTGATGTCTTTCAAAACGGTCAATAATTTATGAATGAAAAGAGGCCTTTGTGAACCCCCACCACACTCCTTCCCCTCCCCAGCAACTCCCCTCCCTCCCAAAACTCCTGCTCCTTCCCTGTGCTACTGATCAAACAGATATTGTTACCACTAAAATAGCAACTTAAAAAAACACACAGGCAGCCATAAGACCTGCCTGCAGCCTGGGTGAAAGACCGACAGCAGGAGGGAGAGGCAGGGGAAGAAGAAAGAGAGGATAAAGAAAAGAAGAAGAAGCCAAATGGAATAAAATTTTAGACGAGTCTCTTGACTAAACATACAAAAGCTCTGTTCAGGAATATCAGGACACACACGTGTTAGGGAAACAATACTGTATATGAATTTGTGGTTGTGTGTGTGGAGTATCATCTATCACTGGACAAATGCCGGGCTGCTGAGGGGGTGTTGGAGGAAGCGGGGGGTAGGGTGGGTGGGGTTGTCGGCCAGAATGGTGCTGCTCCTCAAATGAAATAATATATCTTTGAAAGCCTACGCCCTGCGCCGGGCCCTGCGCCCATATATCAAGCCCAAGAGCGTCTGGTGGATCCGCTCCAGGCCCATTAACCTTCCACCTGTTCCCCCTTACACCCACCCCCTCCTCCAAAACCTAGCGGTCCTCTTTTCACACCCTCCGCTGTTGTCCTTCACTTTGCCCCCTCTTTTCTTTCTCCTCCTCTTGCCCTTGGTCGTTGCCCTCCTCAGCCCCCGTTCATCCTCTTATTTAACCTCCCTCTCTCCCTTATTCTGTCATTCATAACGTTGTCTCATATTTTCTCTTTCTCTCTTGCTCTATTTCTTACTTTATCCTCTCCTCCCTTCATCCAGTGGTCACTCCCGCTCTCTAACCAGTCTCTCTTTCTTTCTATAACTTTACCTGAAAGTTTCCATCTTGTTCTCTGTCCTCTCCTTCTGTTACTCATTTCAACTCCACGTTCCCTTGCCTACATCCCTCTATTCTCCCCATTTCTTCTCTACACCTTTCTTATGCCCAGCCAAAGTAAAGCAAGTATGCTGTGGAGTGTTAGTGTGTGTGTGTGTGTTAGTGTGTGTGTGTGTGTGTGTGTGTGTTTGTGTGTGTGTGTGTATGTATGTGTGTGTGTTTGGGGGGGCATCACAGCCTGCCGAATAATTCAAATGCAATGGACCAGGGACACGGTTACAAATCTCTGCCAACTGCATGCGGCCGCCAACCCCATCACGCTTGCAGTTTGTCAGGATTGGGGTGCTGGGAGGGAGGTTGTAGCGGGGATGGAGGGTGGGGGGGGACCCATTGACCTCTATGACAAGACATTGAAGCCTGAGGCTCTGAATCTGTGTGTGTGTGTGTGTGTGTGTGTGTGTGTGTATGTGTGTAATGGGGAAGCTGGTATAGATATACCACCTCCCAGGGTTCACAGATCACGCCTAAAACGGCTTATTAATTTCCACTCAGTTATGGGGTGTGAAGGAAAAAAAGAAAAGGTGCTTCAGCGGTCAAAGCAGGGCAGAGGCAATACACCTCCTCCTTCTCGCACATTTACACACACAAATTTGTACACACACACTTGCATGCACCTTGAAATGAAACTGCTCCTAGATAGGTCATGGAAAAAAACAAGGTGTGCGCTTATGTGTGTGTGTGTGTGTGTGTATTTGTGTGTTTGACAAACTAAGAATGTAAAAAAAAAAAGGCCCTCAAGTCTGAACGGGGCAGGCGGGTGGTGTCAATATAATTTCACCAAAGTAAATTCATGTAATATTTATGGATGTAGATGGAGAGGAGGTGAGATTATGCAGCAGGGCAGAGAGGGGGCATCAGAGGACCTTACATTATTCACTCAGGTAAATCTATAAGTGGAGAATATTCAGGTGTGAGATGTGAGTGCGGCCCTCCCTCCCTCCTCCTGCACCACCTGAGGGATCAGTCACACAGACTGATTGACTGAGAGGAAGACGCTATGAGGAGAGCGAAATGAGCCGTTGGATGATCAATTTCTTGAATTACAGTTCACAAATATAGTGTTTCTGTTGTGTTTTAGCTTTTTGCAGATTTTTGCGCAGGTATTTTTTTAAACCTTTTTTGAAATTTGATTCTAAGAGTTTATATAAACAAATTAGGGATTTATCTGAATAGACAGATGTATCAAACTCAGATTAACAAGTACACAACAAAGCTTATATAAAAGATACACTTGAAATTTTTGCTGTTTTTCTATAAAAAATCTACATGAATAAAACAAAATGAATGATCCAAAATGTGCTTTGAAATGGAGATAGTTTCAAAATTATATTCAAACTAAAAACCAAACCTGTGATTATATGAAATTCTTTGATAACTTTGACTTTGATGATTGTATAGTTTCAGAAATGCTACATTCAGTCACGTACAGTACATGAACTGACCTGCCTCTTGAGCAAAACACTTTTGTCTCACTTAATTCTACTTATTTTGTCTTTTTTTTTACTTCATCAGGACATGTTGGACATCTGAAAGAAATCAAACATGAGGATAACATTTAAAACGTTTATAAACAGGGGATGTTTTCATTTTATTGTCAGCATCCAGATATTCATCAAACTAAAAATAATGTGAGTGCAACTTCCCATCATGTGTAGCTGTGTTAAATGTGTGTACTATTGTTTTAATCCTGACATGATGTAGTGTAAACACCGGTTAAAATGCTCAGTTTTTCTGCCTTGATTTAAGTGGGACATCTCACCCTGTCTTGCCCTTTTACCCTTCCTGTCTCTGCTTTAATCTGTTCCTCCTCTCCTCAATCACATCACCTTTTACGTTTTCTTCCCCTTCTCTGTTTTCCTCTCTCCTGTCTGTCCCTCTGCTCTTTCTCTCTCTCTCTCTTTCTACATTCCTAATCTACCCGTCTCATCTCCCCTCTTTGTTTCACCTCTGTTTCTCCTCGCCTGTCCTTTCCTCTCCCCGGCCATCTGTTTATCCAATATGGCTGCCCCGTCTCAGCTGGGAGCTTTCCCAGGGAACAAGACTTCTAATACAGTTCCTCCTCAACTTAATGGCCCTCAGTTCTGCTTTTGCCATTCCCGCTACATGCAGAGAGACACAACTGAAAAAAAAAGAAGACAAAATGAAAGAGACAGAAGAGCACAGAAACCTGTCTGAACCCCCCTAAAAAACTGTCCCAGGACGACTTCGATAAAAAGAGAAGCCACATTTCAAAATGTCACGCCGATTTTCCTCTGAGCTACGCTTTTATCAGGTGGACAGACTAAATATATGGATAAAGTTACACTCAATTTTACTTTAAACACATTCCGGACTGCATGTCATCCTCAGCATAAAACTGAAATAATAGTTTTCTTGTCCTTATTGCTATGAAGGTTTATATAAAATAATAGTGAGGGCCTAAAAATCCCTCAATGGAAAAAACAGCCTTTTCTATTCTTGTATTGCGTCTTCCTGCCATGAAGGCTCATCTCACATAAAACTGTTTTTAAATCTTTAGTAGAGTTATAATGCCAGTTAAGATGTTTTAATTTTGACCTCACATAATCGACAAGTATTCAATATTTTTGTTTACATTAGATAAAGCTTTACAGATTTCAAAGGTTTAGGAAACGTTTCCAGAAAAGAAGCCAGGCTGTGACAAAAGGGAGGCAGAAAGAAAATCTGGTAACGTATTTGAACGTGTATTTTGTTCTCTATTGTCAAACCTGGCAGCCTGAACCCACTAAACTTTTTCCAAACGTGGTAATTTCCGTTGCTTCATCAACCTCTGTTTGTTGTGTGTCGACATAACATACAAAAGTGCACGCTGTCCCAACACCAGACACACATCCTTTTATTAAAGGGTGAAGAGAGGAAAGGGGGTGGGGAGGCTGAAAAGGGAGTACAGCTAGGAAGGTAAGATATAAACATATGAATCATCAATAGTCCCGATTGCCCCGCTAAAGTCTCCCTCTCATTGTGTTTTCAGAGGCTGGAACAATGGAGGAGAGGGCAGCACTGGGCAGGCTACAGTGTGAGTCATCCTCACACATGCACACATACAGGTAAACACACACGCAAGCACTGGCAGACTTAGAGTTATCCAATCTTGTATTCAGCATAAACAGGAACATTAGAAGAGGAGCTTAGGAAGAGTCTGTGTTTGTAGTTTTCATGAAGAATACATGATTTTTTTTTTTTTTTTTTACCAGAGATCCAAACCCCATTCTATGATTTAACCTTGGTGATTATATGGTAATGTTTTTTTAAGAACAAACTCACTTATTAAGTGATTCCCTTAATGCAATTTATTTATTGTTATAACTTTGAAGAGCAGTATCCCTCATCCTGTCCTGACCGTTTCTACATCAGTCAGAGAATTCAAACATTCTCCTGTTTTAAAAGCAAAGTGGATTTTAGTGTTTGCTGGTGTTTGGCTGGTACCAGGGCCTGCAGAGGGGTTCACTGCAGGACAGACAGGCATGGGGAGGGGAGGAGTGGAAGCCCTGTGCCAGCAAATGTCACTGAGAGACAAACACGTGTCTCCCCCCTTTTTAATGTCGCTTAGATACCACCATATGCTCCAAAATAAACACTATTACATGAGGTTAGCGGCTGATTAATAAAACTTGAAAATACTCTAAAATAAAAATAAAAATCTAGAAATAATAACAACATAGACTAAAAACCACACACAGCTAAAAAAACACACATCAATCTGTCTCTGGAACAGCATTAATACATTGCTCAGGTGAATAAGAAAGACAAACTTGTAGATCTTAACACACACATCAGCCCACATCAACACATGCACCTGTCTTCAGCCCTCCCAAAATCATATTAAACAACCACAAAAGCTGTGACCTCAGCCCTGCAGAAACTTTCCCTCATCCACTTTCTTTCTGATTCTAAAACCAGTTCACCATATCTGGCTTTCCTATTTGTCGATGTGTAAAACCAATCAAAAACTGGAACGGCTGAGGGGGTGCGAGCCCACCCCAACTTCTCGGATCCAAGGTGTTAGAAATAAACTCACGTCATGCCTCATTCTCAGAAAGAAGAGAGGAGAAGAATGGGGGGAGCTCTTCAGAAGGTTCTCCTAATGGCTAAATATTTATGAGTCCCGTGACCGAGGCCAACTTATGGAAACTAAATCTTTAAACACTTTTTTTGGCAGACGCCTCACTCACACCCTCCCAGCTTGGCTCTATTACCAGAGAAATTCTTTTGTTCTTACGGAGCTAATAATAGTGAGAGGGGCTGTGCGTTATGTGTGAGCGCTGTCTGTGTCTTAATGTGGGAATGTCGGTGTGCGCGAGTGTGTGTGTGTGTCTGTGTCTGTGCGTGTGTGAGAGAGAGAGATGAAAGTGTATTTATAGCTTCCTAAAGCACCACACCGCTCCTGTGACTAACTTTTTTATTCAACCCTGCTTCCTGTCTCTCTGAATCCCAGGCTTGACCTCACATCTAGAAGTCAGATCTATATAAATATGAGGGGTCAAAGGTCAGGTTGGTTCAAAAATATTGTGTATTTAAAGCTGAATAAGGGATTAAAGTTAAACAATGAGATAAATATTGTGCTGTAAAATGTTTCCAGCAGCTGGTAAAATACATAACCTGACAGTGGTACAGTGTGAAAAAAAGATGGAGATAAAATGGACAGGGCAGAAATCTAAGATGGTTTGTAATTTGGTGATCGGGCAAAAAAGCACATTTACAGCAAAATTCACCAGTTTTGATTCATGAACAAACAAAACAATAGAGGTAATTTTCATTTTGTTTTTGTTTTGTTTTTTTGTTTTTTTTGTTTTGTTTTTTTTCAGCCGTGAATCTATGTTACTCCTAATGCTACATAAAACACTTTCAGTCATTATTATTGTTATTATCAAGAGAATATATCAGATATATTAGGTAATGCGTAATTTATTTTCTTTTTTTTTTGCTTTATGTATGTTTCCGTTTCTTTTTGTTTGACTCTCTCTCTCTCTCTCTCTCTCTCTTCCACTTTCTCTTCCCATCCAGTTTTAGCAGATGGCCCAGAAGCTACAACCTCTGATAAAACATAAAGAACACAAAACTGCAGCTCCAATCTGAAGGGGAGGATTGGGTGAATGTTTTCTTATAACTCATTTGTTTTAAGATTTATGAGGGGTATGACTGATTTGATTGAAAGGGTGAGTTGTAGCTTTTTGTTTGGTGGCAAATCTTCAGCATCATTTGACTGATCGATGCTGGTGCTAACAAGTGACGTCACTGAGACTACGTCCATATTTATACAGTCTATGTGATAGCTGTCTACTTTGGGTTTGGTAATGTTCAAAGTGTCTGAATGTTGAAAGGAAGTTTTGTCTTACTCCTGTCTTTAAGTGCTTGCCAATGGAGAATTCATGTATAGTGTCTGTAAGTTGTACAACAGTATATACCATCAAAACCTGCTGGTTATATCATGTAGTATATAATGTTGGGTTTTAACACATAATACATTGAAACTGATTGATTTATTGATGAATTACTCTCCTGTTTATCCTCAAAGCTAGGCCTTGCTCAGCAGTCCTCCCGATGATTAGCAGCAAGCAGAAACAGGGGCTTGTAGACTGTGTGGGAAAAAACTACCAGAGCCACAGCAAGCACATTATTTCTCAATCCCTCTTGTGCTCTGGATGGCTCTTTAAATAAAAAGGCAAAGGAGGGGTTTGGTTCAATTATCTCCCTCACTTAGTGAAATACACCCCCACTGCTCCCAAACCAATGAGCCGCATGTAACAGAAGCAGCCATATGCAGGGAGAGCTGTCTTTTGCATTGAGCTCAGGTCATTTTCCACCTTTGTAACAGACACGCTGTACAATTACTATTAAGCTGCAATACTATGGGTAGTCATTAGGCAAACATAATGACATTTCATTCAGCAGCAAATCTGTGAGTAACGAACACAAGTGGGTGAGATAATTGAATTAGTACAAGGGTGTGAGAAATAAAGAGGCTTCGCTGTAGAGCAAAAATGATCATTCAGAGTTAATGGGCAAACCATACACAGTTATTAGCTGTGGCCACACCCAGTGGCGAGACTAAGTGTGTGTATGGGAGTTAACTACTATGCACCCCAGCTGAATGCAAATACAAATCTGGAAAATGTCAATAGCAGGGACACAGCGCGTGCTAAATGTCAACATGCGTTTTTCAAGGACTCTTGTCTGTGCTGTAATTGGCTCCATTTTTAATATTTCATTTATTTCGTGTGTTATTTTCCCCTCAGAAAACACAATAATATTAAATATTAGTAGGGTTTTTTTTTTTTTTTTTTTTTTTTTTAGCAACAAGGCAGTGCCCATGAATATGCAGCTGAGCCTTTGGCGATGAGGTGTTGAAACAAACAGACAAAAGGAGTCAGACACCGGGAGGAAAAACAGGTGAACACAGACTAATCAAACACCTTTCATGTTGCTCTGAACATTAACCTTCATTCAGAGCAAATAAAGCCGCGAGCATGCACACACGTCCAGAAAGTTTCCCTTGGGCTTGGTGATGAATGGGTGGGAATTAACACATTTTTGCACTGAGGCGTTTGTGGAGAGTTTCTGGGGATTGGTCAGTTGGGAGTTAGTGTGCTGAAATATCACAGAAGCAATAGTGTTTGCCAGGCCAAATTTTTTTTATAAGACTTGTCATAATTTGAATATCTAGTTTAAATTTTCTCAGTAAGCAGAAGTGTCAGATAACTAAAAGTTCAAAGCAATCTTTAAAACAATTAAAAGGGAAAATCAGTACACAAGTAGTTCTTCCATGTGTGACACGGTCCTCTCTCTGAATTTTGTTTGACCAGTATGCTAATGGCAAATGTCTCACATCATCACACAGTGTGTTCCCACTTAGATCAGAAGAATACTTCAAGGGGAGATGGGCGGTATTCAGTTCACATAAAACCCTCACACTAAGACCCTGTAACAGTATGAAAAGTGCCTGAAGCTCATCGTCAAAGTTTTCACAACTCATAGCCAGAATGTGTCACACACAGGGTAAATACGGCCTGCTGCTGCATTTTGATCAGGCTGTGGGACAGACAGCGGTGGCAGCTAGGAGCAGACAGCCCTGTGTACTCTGTATTAATGTTGAGCCAGTGCATAAAAAGAGGAAGATTAAAGGCCTGTTGAAGATAAAGGATTGAGCAGATGATGTTCATGAACTGTGTAAAGTACTGTCAATTATGGATGACAGCCTGGTGAAAGACTTGGCATTGAAACAAAATGCAAGATAATTTATTAAAGGCTCACGGAGTAACTGCAAATAGAATTAAGCTCATATATTACTACTCTGCCATTACTGATAGGGCTGATTGGAAAAACCAAGAATGTGAGGTTGTAGAGAATAACATTTTTACTCACTTTATCCCCTGAATTAATCCAGGTTGACAAATACCAACACTTTGTCACAGATTTTTGAGGTCTCTTCTAGATATAGAAGTTTGACTTTGCTTTCCATGTTGATGCACACAGTTGTGTCTGTTAGATTCCCATCTACACATGGTTACCATAAACCTTGTTTGGTAGGTGTAAGCACAAAAACCAACATAAAGGTTAAGGTCACATCAAAAATGCAATGTTTATCTCTGGGGTCAGACTGAGTGGACTACACACCAAAGGCTAAGACAGGTTGTTGGTATTTGACACCACTGGAATGACATCAATCTGATCATTCAAGCTTACCTTAAGCTCACGGAAAAAGATGCTACTTCGTGCCCACTCCACGATGGAGAAGAGCGTCTGGTCCGCCATCTTGCACATGAGGCCAAAGGTGTTGAGCTTCTCGTGTTTGCCCCGGCTGGCCTGCTCCTGCTGAAGGTAGGCCAGGATCTTGGCCTGAACCTGCGGCTCGTCTGGCTCACACTTTAGCAGCTCTACGATCAAGTGAGGGAAACTGGGCGGTGAGCCTGACTGGTAGGCATCGACATAAGCGTAGCCCATGATGGACTCCGGTGAGCTGGTGTACGGGTCTGGGTACTCTGACTTGATGGTGCGCGTACCCTGGAAGTGTCCATAGGCTGCCTGGTAGCCCTGCAGGCTGCCAGCATGTGGGGGCATTGCCATGCTGACTGGAGAGGTGACAAAGGGGCTGCGGTCGTAGTCTGTGGGGGGCAGGGCTGTGGCATGATGATGGTGATGATGGTGGTGGTGGTGGTGACCAGTGTGGTGGCCGGTGTGGTGGCTCAGTGGGAGGCCTTTGGATGCGGCTGAGTGGATGTTCTGGATGGCTGAGGAGATGGTAAGGTCGGTGGGAACAGCTTGCATCACCTGAGTCATGGCCTCGATCTTGAGGCCGTTCGCTCGGATCAGTGCCTTCTTCTGCTGCTTCAGGGCTCGGTCACGTTTGTACATTGGGCCGAACTTGTTGCGACCGCCACGCATGCGGTCTGCCCGCACAGCTGACAAGAAGAAGACAGAGAGATGTAAAAGGAAAGGAAAGGTTAGCTTTGGCAGATCTCTTATATGTTGATTAATCTTGACAACACTCAAACAAGAAATCTGATTTTGTTTCAATTCAGGACTCATCTGGTCCATTACATTCATGCAAATTATCCTGTCTTGAAAAACCTTCTCCTATGTTATTCTAACTTTCTGTCATGCTAAACTTTGCAGGAAATGATGTAAAATCATGCTTCTTCTCCATAGATGAAGAATAGTTCCTTTGACTTTGACCTGAATGCAACACTATAAGAAGTGGCTACAACAGAAATAGTCAATCGTTTTGCTGATAGTATTGTTGGCTTTTGTAGGTCCTTTAAAGGGATCGGTATTAAATTATGTAATCCCTCAAATTTTGTAGTTGAGGTGTTGTTATCTAAAGTGTAAACAAACACACTGTTGTATAACCAGTACCTGGTTGGAAAAGAGAAGCTACACTTCTTAAGAAGGGTCTTAGAAATAACCCTGTAAATTTTAGAGATACTGTTAAATAAGTCCCTGTTTGAATATGGAATAAGTGTTGTGTTTTGAAACTTGCATGTAGGGCAAAGGTATTCCTGTGGTGATTACACTCGACATTTACCCGTTGGCTCTTAAACCCCACAGGTCTAAAAGATAGTGTTGTTACTCATTGACCAGTGCCACAAACTTCTATGATCTGCTCTGATAAATGAGCATTGTACAGCTGGCTATCTCCATCTACCACTCAGGAAACACACTAGAACACTGGATACTGTTGGTAACTCGGAAAAAACTCAAATCCCTCTCTGGGTTCATTGATTCATCTTAATTAACACTATGTGACGATGCAGTATCTGAAAGCTTCAAATTGTCACTGACCATTAGTAGAAACTGTTTCTGCTGAAAAGACTGGCAATTTTTTTTTTTTTCAGATGGACCAACATACCCTGTGCCCCCCTTTCTCTTTGCAGGATCCTGTGGTGAGGATCACAACGAGTCTGTACCGAGGGTATTTCTAATGAATGGGCCAGGCACAAAGTGGAGGGCTACGAGGACTGTGTGTGATCTGGCCGGCTGCTGCCATGGGGAAGCTGCTCTGCTGTCTCCCAGTCGGGGGTAACTGGTGTTAATTATTCATACTTAATTACCTCTTACTCTGACTGCGCTCACAGATCCCAGCATGCTATGTGCTAGTGGATGTCTGGGAGACTATGTAATACAAACTCATTCACTATATCAATGTGAAATATCATTGTGTGTTTTTTTCTTAATTTTTACTGAATTTGATATTCTCCCCTTGTTTATTTTTTTTTTCAGTAAGAAACACTTTGCTGTCTGTATATGCAAATAAATGCACACACTCTGGTCATACACTGTGACAGATTATCTAGCGAGCCAGTCTGGGTCCACTCCAGCTCATGATGCCCTGACAGATGAGTGAAAGAACAGAGGAAGAAAATTGAAGAGGGGGTGGAGGAGGCAGGATGGGATGGGGGGGGGGAGCACACCCATAGAAAAACACACACTCTCTCTCTCTCTCTCTCTCTCTCTCTCTCTCTCTCTCTCTCTCTCACACACACACACACACACACACACACACACACAGTGCTGCCTTGGGAGTGATTTTAATGACCTCCATCACAAAAGTGTCACTGATCTAAGCAAAGAGAGCTAAGAGGAAGATGCTCGCACTGTCTGACTCACTTATAATATAAAACATACACAGGTACACATTCAGGTCCTGATCACAAAGTAAAGGTAACAGGCCACCAATCTGGAGATCTACCTATTGTTCAAATGACAGTCATAATCATGCAGTCATTCCCCAGCATGCTTTGGGTCAACCCCAGCAACCACTTGAGCCAGTTGAGGAATTATCAGGAATTATCATGACCGTTAAAAAATTGATCACACATCAAAGGGTAAAAAAAAGAAGAAATCAGGAGCTGTCAACTGTATCCATTAAACATTATTATAGAGTGACTTTAACTATTAATGATTCCTGCACAACAGTGTAATTAATGAGCTGAGAAAACGAAGATTTAAGCCTCCTGGGGAAACAAAATTAGGTCCTGACTGCCTTCTTGCCTGCCTCCTCAGACCCAGGGACCAAAACCACATCAGAAAAATTGGGGGGGGGGGGGGGGGGGTGTTGGAGGTTCAATTTACACACACACAGATTGAAATTAAACAAGGTGATTTGCATGCATGTAAAATACATTAGTTCAGAAGTAGGAGGGGTGAATAGGGCTGTGTGTTTATGTGTGTGTGTGTGTGTGTGTGTGTGTTTGACTGAGGTGGAGCGATGTTTAAGGGTTAGTGGCTTGAGCATTCAGGGGTAAACTGTCTAAGTTATCATGTGATTCTGCAATTTTAAAGAGATGAAAAAATGATGTCTTAAATATTTTTGTTAAAAAATTTAAGTACTGTTAATTTCACTACTTGAAGCGCTGTATGTATACGCTAATATATATTATATTTTATTTTCCTGCAAAAATATTTTATATGTTGTAAAAACACAGCAGTAAGTGAATTTCCTGTCATAAAACCGAGCGGGGTGTCTGTTACAAACCGAAACTCACCGGTAGGTCTGCCCATAGTGCCAAGAGAGTGACGTGTTTAGTGTTTGTGGTTCATGGCATCAGAGGCATAAACTGAATAAATACACTGAAAGCTATCACAGCTATCCAGGGAAATAGGAAAGGCAGCCAAACAATGAAAAAATAAAACTTTATCAATCATAAATGGAGGAAAGAAATGCCACACATGCAGACTGATTGTCAGGGGTTGTGAACACTTAGAGAAAAATATTGCAAAAACGCTCATCTGTTCCTAAAAAGTAATATGATACAAGAAAACATTATCCAAAACTGGAAAACCACAAGGAGGAAAAAAAGTAACTTTTGCTGGTGTGAAAAGGATCTTAGCAGAGGGATATTGTGGGTTAGCAGGCAGGCTTTGGGGCTAAAGCCAGGCTGAAAGGCTATAAGGCTGACGCTGTCTTCCACTCTGAATTCCCCTGACTTTCTGTCTGAGAGCACGTCTGCAGAAAAACACACATGGGCACACACACATCCATAAATCCACAAACTGACCCAACCTTAACCCTTTTCTTCTTTCCTAAAAGTATCTGATACCCAGAGTACACAACATCTTAAACATAAACACACACGCACACAGACAAGCATCCTTAATACACACAATTTCTTTGCACATATAACACACTCACTCACACACAGCCCTCAGCGCTGATACCCTCTGATTTATGGTTGTTTAATATACAGGAATATTAAGCGTGCGTAGGTGAGGATCCCTGTCGCCCGCCGGCATATTAATGGGTCCCGCGGAGGCTTGCTGACACCCTGTTTGTCATGTCGGGGCCCCGGCCCTTGCTCCGGATGCGCCCTATCCCATGCACACACATGAATACCTATGATACCTATGCATAAGTAATGGGACAGCTCCCCGGCTTCCACTGCAGGTAGTGGGAGGCTGATGGAAGACAAATCAGGGGGAGAAAGATGGAGACGGGGAGGAAATAAAAAGTGGAGAGAGAGGGAGAGAAAGCTACAGAGAGGAATATAAAAACAGTCAGGGGGTGTTGCTAATTTGTGCTAAAAGGCTCAATGGAGGTTTTGTGTTGATTTAAAAACAAAGAGGCAGAATACATCAATATAATGTCATGACTGTCTTACAAAAGAAAGAGTACTTTCAGTGAAGCTTTTTCACCATGGGGTAAAAGTAGCAACTTGCGCCATTTTTAATACTACTCTGTAGTTTGTTATAGCTTACTTTTCTAGTGACTGTCATGGAACCTTAATTTTCACCAGTCAATTTAACAATGATGTAATTTCTGCTTTATTAAACAGTGTATTCCAGGCTTAGTATCGGAGGCCCCACTGTTATGCTCCGTCTTTAACATGATGCATAAGTGAAGGAAATATTAAGCAGCTCAGTGAAGCATATGATGCAGGGTAACTCTTAGCAAGCATAAAAAGAAAACCATACCAGAGGGAGCTGTTGGGATACAGCACGCTTCATCAGCTTCCGTGAATGACATGCTAATGGGTCAAACCTGAATGGGACGTGGTCTATTTTTTTTCTCAATGACTCAATAGAGCTGAGATGCTACTGAGCAAATCAAGATGTAAAAGACTTTTTGAAGCAGTTTTTTTTTTGTGGCTGCTATGCAGCTGTTTCTTTTTTGGCACAACAATTTATATGCCACAGTGATCATAACTTTGCATAATATAATAGGTTTATTATACAAAAGCAATGCATTAAAGAAACAGTATTGTTCTTATTATGATTACGGGGAGAAAAATGAATTTCTGACAACAAGATGGAAAATTAATGTTTAATTAAGCAGTAAGTCCCTGATAACGTCTCCAGAATATAATCCTCCTGCACTGTTTTCTTTCACTTCTCAGGAGCACTCTCCAGCTTTGACTCTCTTTGTTTTCTTATCACTACAAGGAATATGACTGATCTCTCTGAGCTGTTTATGTCACTCTGCCATTTCACCTCATTCCACTGACTCCGTTCCACTTCAAACATTACCAGCGTTCACAAACAAACTCTTTTACTGCTGCCCCCAGCACAGCAAACTTCAAACTGTACATGTCAGCGTCCCATTGGTTGGCAGACTCATCAACAAACAGGAAGGACACTGAACAGCACCAGACAAGCAAAAGTAAACAAAACAGATTGAATCAACTTTAACATTCCCCGCACATTTTGTTGTCCACATTTGGTTTCCACTTGATTTCCTGAATTCACATGTTGCTGCAAGCTGCTGTGTAATGGAATGAAAAGATTGCAGTAACAAAGCACATGACCCCAAACCTCTTTTCCTCTTTTATGCTATTGGCTACACTCATTTTTAGATCAAACAGCAGTTTCTCCCCCTTGCCTGTGGCCTTCTGACCACCTTTTTGGGCTCCTCATGAATAATATATGTGTTTACCAGGAAGAGAAGTGTGTGTGTTGAGGGGTGTCAGCTTCTTCTGTACGGTACGTCTTTACCGGTCCTGGCAGGAGTCGCCCACTACAGCGTCTGGCCCCTGACAGAGTGCTGTGGGGCCCATCGTGCCCCCGAGCTGAAAGCTCCCGCCAGCAAAATGAATCAAACACGGCCCCCTCCCCATCCATGTCAGCTGGAAAATGACAGGCCGGGACATTGTGCCCAGCGGCCATTCACAATTAACAGCAATTAATTACAGCACACATGGCAGGTAGAGGAAGAAGAAGCCTCCGGAAAGATTTTAGTTAGGCTGTGTTTGCTCTACTATTACCCTCAAAGGGTTTCTTTTCTTTTTACTATGAACTTTTCTCAGTTGTGTGTGCATATTTCAGGAGCCCGGGGATTTGTAATTTAGATTAAATTACACAAAATTTTAATAATTCTGTTAAAATATTAAGATTAAACTGTTTGAAGAACAACTTCTCTGGTGAAAATGACAGCTTGAAGTACAAATTGAAGTTTTGTCTTAAAGAAACAGTGTCACAAAATAATAATTACCGTTTTAGCTTTCAAATCTTTTATTTTACACAACCTGTAAACCGACCTCCAGATGGCTTTATTCCAAAAGCAGAGATTTTAGAATATAAATCGCAGCCCGTGTGTGGAGAAATAATTGATTTCAAATATTATTTTTGAACATTGGAAGACGTTTTCTCGCTCTGCCATGCTGTCACTTCTGGACAGCCGTGTTTGAACAAGCTCCTGAGCCACGTTCAAATCAAACAAAGAGGCCTCGAAACGGCTGGCCAAAAGTATCAGCATTACTATTCTCGCCCCACCGCCAAGTTTAATATTTTATCTATTACTCTGTCTGGCAAGTTTAAGTGCAGTGCTGCTACCGGATACCCCTCGACTCCCCCTGACCCCATCTCAAATACTAATAATCAATGCTGGACCTCAGCGTCGGGGAAGAAATTAAAGGTCTTACTTCACAAAGCTCTGGGTATATATTTTCATGAATGGATATTACTGAGATCTTCATTGTTAAATGTTAAAATAAATATAATCTGCTCTTTTCATACAGGCAATCATTAAGTCTGGACAGGTATTAGGCTTTTTAAAGGTGGACATGTCAATTTAGAAGGAAACTAGTCAGATGAAAAATAACCTCAAAAGTATATTTTCATTCTGCTTCTCCAAAAAGTTAAAATCAAACACTTAACCATCGTCACATTTCAATAAAATAGAAAAAGATTGTCTTTGTCTTTTCACTCTAACTTTGGAAGAAGTTTTAAAACATCTCTGCTGAAGTCCAGGAGCAGTCTGCCACACCAAGATGTAATTTTTTTCTCCCTTACTTTTAGAAACAGTTAACGGCACACATGGCATGTTAATGTTAAAAAAATAAATGATGCAGCACACAGAATGCAATAACCCTGTTTGCTTTTCTGCTCCTGTAGATGTACACAGCAAGTTCTAGATCAAATTTTAGCAAGCGGTGTTAAATTTTAAACTCCAGAATAGACTAAATCTGTGCTTAACTATTTATAGTGCAGAAAAAAGGGCATTGCACGTACACTGTAAAAAGATAAACATTCTTTTACAATTCCAAATAAAAATCATTATTTATAACAAGATGTGTTGAAAGTGATCCAGGAGGCCTGGACACTTCTTACTACTGACAGTGGTGGAATTTAACCACATAGTGTTACTGAGGCGCAACATTATGTGAAGGCACTTATGCGAGTATATTCCCTTTTATTTACTTTCTCTTTAACCTTTTAGACTGTCACAATATATGTTTGATCCACCATATATTGGAAAGCTTTTGTTACAACAGGATTTACTCTATAGATGATTGTACGAACAGACAAAACGATCAACTACCGTCTGTGATACACAACCTAAGTTTATACAAAGAAATCAGATATCTGAAAAAATAGTTTCATGAATGCATCAGATGAAATAATCCAATTGAATGTGATCATTTTCCCTAAATACTGAAATTGCAACTCACATTGAGGGAAAAAATAAATAAATAAATAAATAAATAAAATAAAAAATAAGTCATTAACTAACTGGTTACTGATAACAGCTATCCACTCTGTCTAAGATACTACTGTAAGACATTAAAATCAAGATAACTGGTCTGTAAAAAGCAGACCATGTTCGAACAAGAAGACACTTTTTTAACAGACCTTTTTTTTGCAGGAGTCATTTGAAGATTCACAAACTTTTTTAAGCCACACACCTTCTTCCAGTCTGGATATTGCATCCTTGTAAAATCCCCTAAACCCACTCTAAGTATGAATACACATGAAAAAAAAACAAAAAACAAAAACAGCAGAACTTTTCATAATAGATATGAGCCAAACACCTGAAGTGCTAAAAATCTGAACATGATCTCTTACCTTCTAGCTTCATGCCGACGGTGAGGCACTTCTGGAAGCGGCAGTACGGGCAGCGCTTCCTCTGGGTCTTGTCAATCTGGCAGCTCTGGTTCTCTATACATGTGTAGCGCTTGTTGTTCTGGACTGTGCGCTTGAAGAAGCCCTACGGAGAGAACCAATTAAGACGTCAACCTGCTTGACCCCTGCACTGCCATGGTAATTGGTCCATTCACACTCCCAGACAGATGGAGGGGGACAGGCTTAATGGATACACACACACAGATGCAACACAGGGCACAAATACACACTTCATCCCAAAAAAGTTTTTTTTTTTTTTCCAATAACAAGAATTTTGTACAACTGTTGATAAAAATTACAAAAGACTTTTCTTATTATATTCTACAGTTTAAACTATAAAGAGAGGCACATGCTCTGCTTTATAATCTTCTCTGTAAAGATTAAAGAAATCAAATTTTCGCCCTGTAGAAATTAGATTATTATTCTCAATATTTACTGTTCCCGTAAAGACTCAGGAATTTACGAGGAAAGCATCTTTTCAGCTTCTCACTTAATTATTGAAAAATATGAGCACAGAAGCCCAAAAGATCCAATAAATTATATCCATAATTCACAGTTCCGGGATTACAGAGATTCATACCTGCAATGTGGAATTAATGATAAGCAGCAGCAAGGAAAATCAAACCAGAGGAAGGTGGTATTAACATATTCTAGATCCATAACCTAGGAGGAGAATCCTTAAACCTGCTCTTTAAAAAAATGAAAATTAAAAAAAAAAAAAAAAAAAAAAGACACGCTGCTGTCAATATCTCACCAAACACAAATTTAATTGACAATCTGCATTGCCTGATATGTCTCAAAGAAAAAAAATCCACCACACTCTGTTTTGGATTATCGACTTCTCTGCGCTAAAAAATCCATGCTTGAGAAGGAACCTTCTCTCCAATTTTCCATTTAGTGCACCGTGTGTGCTAAAAATATCAAACTGGTTACCAGCATGCTTCGAAGACCACAACATATTACATCTGGAGATGAAGTGGACAAAATCTCACAGAACAGCTTTAATTTGGGCCCGCAATGCAAACTGAGAAGTTTCACCTGTCAGAGGCGGCTCGATTTTCATGAGCAGATTTCTGCTCACAAATTTTCAATTAAAAAGCTGAACCTTTATCCAAAAATGTGTCACACATTGAAACTGACTTCAAAATCACTACAACACTCTTAAATGATATACTGCAAAGACATGTCCAGTTTTTCCGTGTTATGAATACAAAAATTAAACTCTGCACAAAAACAACAACAAAGGCCAGTGATTGGTCAGTCTCACCTAGCTTTGCTCATACAAGTATATAATTTTGAATGTCCGTACGATGCCTCTGACCTTTGACCTTCTTTCTTGATACCAGCATTAGAAAGTTATCAGCCAACGTTGTCGCTCCGTCTCTTAGAATGTGTGTGCATGTGTGTACCACGAAGCCCCTTCCATCTTGCTGTTGTTGTTATTCCAACAGGTATGATGTGGTTCTGTGTTTACTTTATGTGGCCCGGCATGTTGAATCAACAAACCATGTGAGTGAAGGGATATGCATACCCGTAAATACAGAGTGTGCATGTGAGGGTGAAGCGGTGGGATTATTTGGGTTTAAAGAAGCTTTTCCTTTTTAGATTCTCTCTCTCACACCTGTGTGTGCACGTGTGTTCTCAACAACTCCTAAATGAAAGACTGTTTTAAAAATCAATTAGGCTGCTTCAAATTAAGGAAATGTGAAATTTTCTTTGGTTTGCTGAACAGAAACTAGAGCAGAGATTTTTTTTTTAAATTAATAGAAAAAACAACAGAAGAACAGTGGAGTGCATTTTTTTCTGCCGTTATACAGCTGTGGCCATTACACTAAAGATAAATAGCTCTGCCTGTCTGATAACGGATATTTAATGCTAATATCAGCCTGTAACGTCAACAAACTGATATATCAGTTCCGCCCTGACAATCCCACTTTCACTGAAGAGATTGCATGCATTTTAGAGATAATCAATGATGAGCTCCAGGTGATCAATCAATATTATTCATGTTTCAACAAGAAAATGCAGCGCCTCATAAAAGAGCTCTTCATCTACATCCTGCATGCACACACTCACAAACACATCAGAGCGTCTTCAGCTAAACCGGGGAGTGTGTTTGTGGTTTGGGCTCTGTGCTGAGGCTGAAAACAGCACACACTGCCACTGACGTCTCCCATCAAGCAAGTGCTTTGCATCTCAAGGTCAATAATATGGGATCAAATCTATAACATCTGCTTTGAATAATGACCACATAGGCAAGAAATGTGCGCTGCTGCATCAATACTGCAAGCTGCAATTTTACACTGAATAGTGTTAACACAGAGACATTTGTCTTAGCTTCGTTTTGTGCTGACAGCTTTACTGGGTGAACAAAAAAACTCTGGTTGTGCCTGTTAGCTAGGTGTTGAGACCAGTGGAAAGACACAGAAAGGGACTAACAGGTTGATGATTGAGCTCAAATTAAAAGCAGCAAATGTTTGCTTTGCAATTGCCTCATTATTAACGTGTGTGAAGTATTTTGCAACCACACTAAGCTGCTGCTCTCTTTATGAACATGTGATGAGTTTTAAACAGTCAGATGCAGGCTTTAACAAACAAAGGCAGGATTAGTGTGTACTCTGCTTGCACACCTCCTGTTATGAAAATGACTGAAGCATTTTACATGCTTCTCGAAGCAGCTCTCCACTTTAGATCCCTCTGACACCCACAGGAAAAGTTTGTTAGATCGACTGTCACAACAATATTTGACCCTCGGCCTCTTTACTTTAGATTTTTCCTGAAACTGATGACGAGGAAAAAAAATCTTAACAGTTCCACATTTAGCGTCAGTGTGGACAAGAGTGTCAGGTGAACTCATGGACTGCAAGAAAATTGTATCTTTTCTGAGGAACACATCTTGTTATGCTAAATCAAAGAAGATAAAGAGGGATGATTATGCTATAATAATGTTGGGGGTGTTTCTGTAATGTGCAGCGAAAACAATGATGTAAAGAACATGAAATAAAGGATTATATAAACGTCATCCAGCGTGACTACTGAAAACTTCAAATGGTGATGTTTAAAGAGTAAAACTATCTTCAGCTGCCCTTAATTTAAATCTGACAGCCTAAAATGACCTTCAGGACCTTCAAAATAAAAGCACTAATTTGGCAACTGAGACCTTATCATCATCATCATCATCGTCAAAAAAAAAAAAAGTTTAGATTTTAAGACATATGAGACGATACCAGATATAAAAAGAGACACACTTGTTGTACTTTTCAGCAGAATGAGGGCACTAACCTTGCAGCTCTCGCAGGTCAGCAGTCCGTAGTGATAACCTGAAACCTTGTCTCCGCACACGGGACACATCTCGTCCAAGTCTTCGTCATATGAGTAGTCCATCATTTTAAACTGGTGTGCTGCGGAGGAAACAGAGAGGAGTCTATTTCAGAGCTGAGAAATCTCTTTTCCAAAAGCGCGCTTTCATCCATCAATGTGAACCATGGGGAAGCACGCACGCAACGTAACTGAAAGAGTTTTTTTTTTTTTTTTAAAGCACTACAGGACTCCTCGAAGTTTAATTTGTAGTTGATTTTGGACTGAGTTCAAAAGAAGCGACCATTTATTTCTCCTTGTTGCCGCCTTCTCCTCTACACTCGCTGCAGACAGAAGCCAAAAAGATTTAGAGAAAAAATAAAAAAGAGGAAGAAAGTGCATGAAAGTGAGCCTCATAAATATGCATGCATCTAAGTCGTGAATTCGCTGGGGGAAATGGAGAGATATTAGAGTTAAGGATTGGAGGAGAAAATGTTACCGCCCACAGACAAATGAAGACACACAGAGAAGCCCTTATCTCTGCAGGCGAGCAGAAAAAAAAACACATCCAAGAGCTTCTTGAACCAACATTATTTTTCCCTCTCGAAGAATAACTCATAATGCTGCAGTCCGATTGCTTTTCTTTCTTTTATGCGTGTTTAGTTATGCAAACATGTTTTAATTTTTCCGCATACGCTGAAAAAAATATAGTCCATCTCATAAGTCGTGTAAATAATGTGACGCAAGTTTGCTTGTTCCAAAAGCGGCTCCCGTCAGATCGACATGGAGATAAAACAAAGAAAAACAGAAAAAAGCAACAATGCGTTCAATTTGAAAAAAAAAAAAGCGGGGTAGATTGTTGAGGTGTTTCATTTTCATCTACCGTGAATTTAAGACTCAAAACCATAAACGACTCCGTTAATTATGCGCTGACTTTGTTGCACTCCTTTTACCTTTGCGTTTAGACATGCATTGATAAGAGAGAGAGTGTGACAGCGCAAAGCAAACAGCCAACCTGACATTTACAACACTTACAAAAGCATTTATGGTTGCAATCATAAAAAAACGCTGCCAGGATCAAACAGGAAAAGCTCAGTGGATGTGGCTGTAAAAGTGGAAATTTTGTCAACTAGACGCCTTCGTAGGCCCTCGCACACACTGCTCTACTTCAGAAGCCACTCATGTACTCACAGACCTTTTAATTAGACATGATTTCTGGTTTGTTAACGCGTCTCCCTGCTGGGAGCCGCGCTGCATATTCCAGCTGAAGCAACAAGTTCCATGGAGCTGTCTTTTTTTCCACAGTGCCCGATTTCCGATTTTTTTCTTTATTGAAGTACTTTAAAAAGAGAGTCTTTAGGGCCTATTTTTATGACAAACTACCACTAGATTTGGACGCATTTTAACAAAGGGGGTCAATAATTGCTGTGGTTGCATTTACGCAGAGAAGGAAGCTCTTGTAAATATTACAAATATCTGCCCCTGTACTCAAAAACATCCTTAAGAGAAAAAAAAGGAGAAAAATCCTTTTCACGGATTTACTCAGACTTTCTCTCTTTACAAATTGTACAATATCTATAGTGCAGTTACAGTTTGAGAACTAAAGGTCTGCGTTTCAAGGAAAGTTCCGTCATAACAATCTTTAGAGGTTCTGTACTAGAACATAATATTTTGGTTTAACGACATCAGGATAAATTTAATTAAGTGTGGCACTCTTGCATTCAAATACAGTGAATAGATCGTTTGCGCAGGTGGGAACACAGAGGTCAGTCCCTCACCTGCTCGCTCATGCAATCCCAAGAAAAAAAAAGCAACAAAATAAGTCAGGACCTCTGAATAGTCCAAGAGAAATCGTCTTTCAGGCCGAGCTACCTTGTTTTTATTCCGGCGTAAAAGCAGATAAGGGGGACCTGCGCGCTGCCACTCCTTGTCTTGTGAGTATAGTATGTTATCAGCGGCTCATAAAGCACGAGCGGGCTAATTGATTGTCCGTGTAGCCTATATCGTGATATACCAGGAGGGGAATACGGGCAGACGAGTCTGACCCTCTTTGATCTGACGGTGTTTCACGAGAGCTTTGAAGGAAAAGGTGAAGAAATACCATTAAATGTATGTCGAAGGAAAATATGATAATTATGCCCAATCTATTTTTCTAAGTGAAAATACACATTTTAAAATCATAAATAATTGATTTAAAAATCCAAATCAATGTTTCCCCCATGTGTTTCAAATCCACAGTGAGATAAAAAAAGAAATATATACGACTTAGTACTATAAGATTAAAATAAAACAAAAATATGTTTGCTTCATTGGCATCATAAAAGCAATTTTTGATTCCCCTTAAACTAGTGGGAGTTAATTTTGAAACGGCATCCATTATTTTAGACCAGATCTTTTTTTAAAGATAGCAGCAGCATTATGTGAAGAACATAGCATGTGTTTTCCTCTTCACACAAGTTGATTTTTTTTTTAAATGAAAATTTAGCATAAAAGGACCGCAATGAAAACTTCTCAGACTGATTTGAGGTCAGTTAAATGAAATCTCTAGAATTCGACAGGTAATACATTTCATTTTGTTATTAAAGGCAAACACTCTGACTCGGCTCCTCTGTGTATGAGAACAAACTGACTGATCAACCTTGCGTAAAAGTTATTGCACCGATCCCCTTGGCCCTTTGCGCACGACGCGTCCGCACGCTTCCAGCATGAGTGACAGCTGCGTAAAATCATTGTGTCTGATCACCTACCAAACCTGAGTTGTTTCCTTGTTTGATCGTCATCTATTCCGCATCGGTTTATTTCGTGAAAAGGGGAAAATTTACTGAAATCTCCTGGAACTTTAAATCCATAAATTCTACAAATGACCTTCACTTGTCTTATGATTGAATGAGGTGATCACTTAATAAAAGTGAATTAAATGGTCTGCAGTCATGGGCCTGCACTTCCCGCAAATTATTCGTCGGATACAAGCGTGTTGAGAAGTTTATGTGACACCAGCGTGCGCACTGAGAGTACTTCATGTCTGATATCGGTTCTTAAATCTACCAAGTTCGTTAATCTGTATTTGATTCTACAGAGATGAAAAAGAAACTGCAGCTCTTACCTTGCATACTCCTTGGCATGTGCCCTTGTTCTCCATACGATCGAGAGAGTCCCAGGGATTCAGTCTCGGCTTTGGGCAGCATGTCAGCGCTGCCGGACTGAGCTGGAGACTTTGCACCGCTCGGCGGGACACCTGGACGGGAGAGGCAGACGGCTCCACAAACACGCCTCAAAATGCCCGAAAGTGTTTTTGCCTCTGTATTTCTTACTTTCTATCCTCTGCTGGGTCTGTTTGTCAATTATCAGACCATGCTCTGAGTGTGCAGCCAAATTCAGGTTGTCCGCAAATGATCGGGCAGCATAGCTGGTGCGTGTCTGCTCTGAGTAAACTTCACTCAATTTCTCAAAATTGCAATAGTTCACGAAACCGGAATAATCACATTAAACACGCAGGAGTGGCTCCTCTGATACTTTTCGAACAGTTACGCGCGGAGTTAGAGAATCAGTCTCGAACTCTAACGAGAAAACTGCACCGTGTCCGGATTAAATGACGATGGTTATTTTCCCTTTGGCCTTTCCAAAAGTCTTTTTAGCGCACCACCCATTAAAATAGAACTGTCAGTGTTACTTTCAGCCTTAAGCAGACAAGTACGCGCCGCCTGGGCCGCCCTCTCCGGTGCGTAAAGTCGGAATCGGTGTGTCGGTCGGACTGTCTGGAGATGTGGAGACCTCTCCTCCTCCTCCTCCTCGCGGCTTTGTTTACTCCACTCTCTCCAATCCGGGGCGCATGCGGTCGTCTGACATCATCTCTCCCCGGTCCAATCAGGCAGGGAGACCGGCAAACATCGCCTCAAACTCTACAGTTCCATCTCTCCAAAATCTCAGCTGTTTAATCTCGTTAATGATGGACTTTAAAAGCGGAGAGAGAACAAGGAAATCAAGCGAGATGATGCAACAGCGTATGAGAGCAGACTCCCCACGAGCGCGCGGGGCGCAGAGGCAGCGCGTGAGGTATGTAGATTGGAGCGCGTTATATCAGGAGCATATTACAAGACACGCGCAAACGCACACTTTCCTAACTTCTTTTGGAAAAAGAAAAAATAAATCTTAATGTATCTGATAAATATACTTTGTGAATCTTTTTTCATGACCCTAATAATAAAACGGTACTCTTCCACTGCCCCTACACTCATCCAACGATAATCCCTTGAGCTTGTAAAGGACGAGATCAAACAAATGTAAAAACCTTTCTTTCTATCATTTTCGTTCTTTTTTTTTCTCTCTCGCAACCTGCTCATTTCTGAAAACACAGGCGAGGATGATCGTAAGCTAATTCCCGCCAAAGAGCAGTGTTAATGGAGAAAAATGTAAAAATAATAAAATCTTGCGTTAGTGGCTTCTGTTTTAGTTTTTTCATTTTTTTTTAACATGAGCAGCTCCGGCCTCGGGCTTCAAACGGCCTTTATTTCGGATCAAATCAGCCCCTTTACGCAATAAATTATACCTTTGCTTCTGAATTATTATCAGTAATTGGCTGAGCAGGGATCAATTAGTGACCTGACGTCAGACTCAGGCTATTTAGCACACAAAGAAAAAACATAATTATGCGTCAAAGTCCCCGTAAAGAGCGCCCCTCCACGCGCGCACACGCACTTCTTTAAGCATATATATATATATATATATATATATATATATATATATATATATATATATATATATATATATATACACAGACAGACCTTATTATTGCTTTTGGTCAAAACTGAGTGGCGGAGGGGACACCGAAAATTCACGGGGCAAGGACGCCAGACACTTGTAAGGTCAAGGGGGGCGCACGCCACACGCACAAACGTGTGCGTCAAGGAGTTTAATAATGATCCCCCTCAATCCATCAAGAAATCACATACTTTCAATTAATACAAACTGACTTTGTAACTTAAAAATATCGGTTTTTGTTTTTTTTTGTTTTTTTAAATCCCTCTTCTGACCTATACTGCGCCGATTTCATTCCAATTTGTAAGAGACATAAACTCTGTGTTTACTTAATCCATTTCAGTTTGTTTTAAAAACAATGCATGGTGCAGATTCTCACCTGAGATGACCCACAAAGTCCTATGCTGAAGCAGGCCAAACACACATTCTCCAGATGAGAAGAGTAAAACAGCCGGTTTCATCTAAACAGAGAAACACTGACCTGTTGCATTTCTCTGCAGGACATGTAGCATATTTGCATGCTAAATGAGTGGATAAAAAAATAAAGAATATTTGGAAACATTAAAATGTACACAAAGCATTCACTATAAGGGAGTAATTAGTTACACTGACGTTTTATTACAAATATACCTGAGGCAACTCATCTGTCATTTGAGTTGTTCATAAAATGTGATGCATTGAAGTTAGCAAGTAAGGGAATAGTAGCACTGGCATTGTCACTGATATTAACTTAGCATTAATCTGACAGTTAGCATCTTCTTCATCACGTGTTGGATTTTATTCATGATAAAGGAAACACCTGTGATGTACATATTTAATGACTGTAACTTGAAGGGGGAAAAAAATCAACAATTCAAATTAACTTGCTTTATTTTATTTTTCGTCCTCCCTCAGACTCCATCACCCACACAAATACAGACTCATGTTGTCACCATTTGGAGAGCAGCACATCAAATTGAGTGTTGACAGGGGTGCTGGAGTTTCCACCAATCAGCAACTGTCTCCTAATACAGGGCTGTGATTGGTTTAGGCTTGGTTTCTTGCAGGCAGGAGGTGGGGTCTGAGGACATGAGGGGTGGGGTGGGGGTGCAGGTTAGGTTATAAAATGACACAAAGACTGATAAGACCTTCTCTGGCAAGATAGCACTGCAGGAATGATTAACCTGTGTGAGAGATGGAGAGAGAGAGAGAGAGAGAGAGAGAGAGAGAGAGAGAGAGAGAGAGAGAGAGAGAGAGAGAGAGAGAGAGAGGGGTGGGGGGTGGGGGTGGGGGGTGCTGTGAACTGAGGGACACAATAGGAGAATATGAAAGGTCAGTAAGTTTAAGCACAGTTACAAAATATTCAAACCAGGTTGAAACACAGAGGTTGAAAATCAGAGGAAAAGCAAGAGAGAAACGTGTGTGTGTGTGTGTGTGTGTGTGTGTGTGTGTGTGTGTGTGTGTGTGTGTGTGTGTGTGTGTGTGTGTGTGTGTGTGTGTGTGTGTCTGCATGGAGGGGGGGGGGGGTGGGGGGGTGGGGTGAAACTTAATGAACACCAAATCAGTTTCAAGTGCCAAAGTCACATCAAAAGACTTTGGATGTCATACCAACAATGTGACTCAAAAGTTTTACTAAACCTCGGTCACATTTCACTTCTAGGTTTGGATTTATCTTATTGGCACACATGTACACAAACACACACACATACCCACTCAGACTTCTTTTGGCAACTTCATGTTTACATGCTCTGAGTGGTTAAATAACAAAAACATTTTGAGCTTAATGAGGAACTTCTGTGCAATATTTTTTTTGTGTGTGTGTGTGTGTGTGTGTGTGTGTGTGTGTGTGTGTGTGTGTGTGTGAGTGTGAGTGTTTGTCAGCTTTGTCCGTCACCACTTAGAAACCTGCAGGAAACATGTAACACTTACCTGCTGGATTGTTTACACAGAAACTTGAGTGAATCTGTGTGTGTGCGTGTGTGTGTGTGTGCACATTTGTGTTCATAAAAGGAGTGTATGTCTGCATGTATGACTGATCTGTTGGGATCAAATAACAATAGCCTTGAATAGTAAAACACACAACATCATTAAAGTATAATCAAGACACACTTGCTATTCATAACCAGGAAATAACCCCTCCACCTCCAACCACAACACATATACACACACACACACACACCTCTGTTTTCAGTATTGAAGACGTAACGTAAACAGCTCTTTGCTCTATAAATAGTACAGGACCCAGCGTACAAAGCGATGAAACAAAAGAAGAAGGTGGAGGTGTGAGACAAACACTCTGTGACTGGTGCAAAGGAACACACACTAAAAGTGAAGGATAAGATCTGTTTCACATTAGTTGTTGCTTTTTAGTTTTAACTGAATGAAGCAGATTCAGATAAAAACAGAGGAGCAAAATGAAGGTCATCTCTTTTTACAGTGGATTAAAACATGGCTGCTCTTAAAACCAAGCTTTTGTTTTTTTTTTTAACACTTTGACACTTTTAAATTGATTTATTATCACAATTTATACAGTATCCTGACACCATCACGAGGGTAACAACTTTCAGTGGAGTGTAATTTTAGCTTTACTTACAGAACATGAAGATTAAGTGAGAAGAAGTTGTGATATAAGCTGCTGTTTGAATAGATCTACAGCTGTCCCTAAAACAGAGTGGGTCAACGCCTGCACAAGGCTCCCACACCACAAAGGATGCATCAGGTGCATCCTTCATGGCCCACATATCCCAAGATTCATCACACACCCATTCAAACAAGATAATGGACTCTCAAGCAGGCAAGTTTAATGTAAGGTACTGGTTTCATCTTGTCTCTAATATAATAGTTTACACAGAGTGTTTATTTACACAGAAACGCAGAGGAACTGACAACCTTGTAGTATGCATACCAGGGCTGTAGGTGGCGATATAACCGTAGAGTCTTTTGGTAGTCTACCGCCGAAAAAGAGGCGGGCTGATCATCTGGCATATATATTAACTGAATCTTATCTGAGTGCAGAAGTGGAGCAACAGATGCACATTTTGTTGAAAGGCAGTCAGCAGATTCAGCAGCACAAGCACAACACTATAATTCCGCCATTGAACCGTTGTCGTCCGGTTCGGGCAGTTGGCAGTTAAAAGTTCCCACAATGACAGTGGAATGTGCACGCAAAACGGAGCATGATGTCAGCGTTTCCAACGAAAACTCCGGCTTGCTGTTTACACGGCAACGGAGGCTGCAGTGAATCAGAAAAATTCCACTCTGGAGGGTGTTTTAAAAAAGTTGCGTTTTAGGTCGGCTAAAACGGCGTTTCCATGTAAACAAGAGGCTGAAAAGCAACAATACTTTTGCGTTTCATCCTAAAACTGTTGTCGTATAAACAGGGCTTTATTTCAATTTGATAATATCAAAAAGTATTCAATAGAAAGTTTAATTTCAGTGTTGAATTTGTACTCTGTTTTGAGAGATGTTTGATTTATTTCAATAACTTTCTATTGCGTCCCCAGTCATCTGATGTGCTGGTCTCCTGTTTTCAGGATGTGAGCAGTCACCAGATTATTGGAGGAAACCGAGTCAACAGCAGTGTTGACATTTGGGCTTAGGAGATAAAACCTCACAAGGGATCAAACAAAAAATGACCCCTTTGACTGGGGAAAACAGGCTGCATGTGTGTTTCAGTGTGTGCGTGCTTGATGTTTAAGTGATGCAAGTTTGCTGCCGACAGCCTGACGAGAAAGCACTCTGATATTCTCTGTGGGTTTGTTTATCTCCAGGTGTAGTAACATGAAAGTGAAGTGAATTGGACAATACATGCTCATGTTTTAGTTGTTTATATCCCTACAAAAGTAAAACCAGATATATATTCAATACATAACTTTTATAGAAATCCAACCATAACATTTTCTGGCTATGCCACAGCAGCTTGTATCACTGGTAAATGGAGTCGAGTTTTCATAGGCAGAAGATGAGAGGTTAATAAAAATACTACGGCCTGTATGTGACATAGCACAGGTCAAGGCTCTACACATCCACACGTCTGATGAAATGTCAATCAAACTGGAGAGAGGGATGGTAAAAGGGATGAGAAAAGAAGAGTGTAAAGAGAATGAAGAGCATCAGAGGATGAGAGGGCTGCCATGTTAATGTATCTGACAGAAGAAGAAGAAGAAGGGGCAAGAGGATGAAAGATAAAGATCTACACAGAGCTAAATGTCCAGCTAACATCTCTGACAGGAGGACGGGAGAAGGTGGGGGAAGGGCCCAATGCAAAGGAAGAGAAGAGAGGAAGCAGACATGGGTTAAAAGAACACTGACTCATCCAACATGGGGAGGGAGAGGATGTAGATCCAGACACAAAGTCACTTCATTACCCCTTTGAAGAAGGTCCTGCTGTCAGTGCTGGTTGCCTGATTAGGATTATGAAACTCAGTGGAAGATTTGGCTCATGAAAAACGCATCAAACCTGAGCATGGATCCAACTGAAACTTTTTCAGACACCAACCAGTTACAAGTGTTTGGTGTGAACATTCTGTAACTGGATCTTTCCTAAATGGCTCTATTCTGTTTTTTTAGCTGATTTAAAAAAAAAAAAATTAATGACCACTCAAAACCTTTATTACTGTTAGTTCCATCCACCTTTCATTACACACACAACTATATACTAATAGCAGGCGCCTTTGCAAACTACCAATCCAAAGGAGCACAATATGAGACACTCACACACTAAATAAATAAATAAATTAATAAAAAACACAATTTGGCCAACATTCAAAACGACATTTATGATTATCGTTATTGACCTCTTGACCTTTTATCACCGAAACCTCATCAGCTCATCTTGTCACCCCAGGGAGCGTTTGTGCCAAATTGAAAAATATCTGCTCCCGGTGTTCCTGATACACAACTATCCAAAGAATAGGAAGAGAATAACAATGATGAGCCAAAAGCTACTTTACCCAAGACGTTATAATGTCACAGTGAAGTTGACCTTAGACCTACTGGGTGAATAATATCATTTTGGTCTAGTAAACACTTTTGTGAAAGTGTGTCGCAGTTTAAATTTGAATTCTCAGAGCTATCAACAAACACAGCTTTTGAAAAAAAAAAAAAAGATAGCCCTGACCCCTGACCAGCAAACTATACATTTATCTTTGAGCCAAAAAGCAAAATTTGTAACAAATGTCCCACAGATGTTTCCAAAAAAATCCCCTGAGAATCAATGAGACAACATAAAGACAACTCTGGCTAATTTCTTCCAAACTTTTGGAAAACAAACATTTCTACAATATGGAATCTGCTGGGAAATTTACCAGGTAGATTATATTATTATTATTATAATTTTGCAAAATGTTTAGACAATAATAGATTAATTTCACACTTCCCTACTTTCAAGCAGTTTCTTCAGGAATAAAAATATATTTATGAAATCTACTGTCAAACTGCTGCAGCTCTGATCTTTGACTTCCTTCTACTTGTTTCCTAAAGAGGCAACCCCTGTTATTCAGAGTGTAAGTTCATTTATGAACGAACATTGGGCCAATTTGTTAATGTGAAATATGAAGACGATCACTTGAAATGCAATGTATGCACTGTATGTGAAAGCGTGCGCCCTCAAGAGAGGGAAGCATGAGTGTCCTATTTGGTTTCGGAGCAGAGATGTTTCATGGTCCTGTAGCTGTGTGCAACTTTGTTGATGATCCTCGACCGGGCTCATGTGTGTTTTAAGTGCATATATACATTACCTGTAGTCGTGTACACTGAATGCTGGGTAAGACAGCCTGATACTGGAGCACTAAGTTCGGCTGGACCCCCTGGCTGCGGCCTGGTGTTTCGCCTACTGCCAACAACATTACTGTATACATACACCTACGCCTTCTGTCTTGCTTGTTCCTTTTTTTGCTCTCTCTCTCTCTCTCTCTCTCTCTCTCTCTCTCTCTCTCTCTCTCTCTCTCTCTCTCTCTCTCTCTCTCTCTCTCTCTCTCTCTCTCTCTCTCTCTCTTTCTCTCTCTCTCACACACACACACACACACACACATATAGTACACTGTGACTGTTAGATCCATTAACAGGTCAAGTAACAGTCATTGTTCATTGCATTTGAGCTTCTACTTTCAAGAGCTAACAGGAGGAACAATAGTACGTGCTTGTGTTTATTGCCAGGTGTTTAGGTCATGACACAAAAACAAATACAGGTTGAGATCCAAATTGAAGTACATTATTGGGGTGCGTGTGTGTGTGTGTGTTTGTGTGTGTAGTAGAGGGTCTGTGTTTATGCTGCCATGCATGCATGCATGCATGTATTAATTCACACACTTTACCATCCTTTGCATTCTCTTATGCATGCTTGTTCACAGCAGCATGCACTAGCATCGTCAGGTGGAGTTCCAGGGATAGCTGAACTAAGGTGGAGGTTCCTATAAAAAACATCTGTAAGAAGAATTTCAGTGCAAGGCATTGTTCCCCTCTGACATGCATGCAGTGTTTATCATGTCTAAGGATATGTTGTTGTAACATGGTGCAAAGCTGAGAGCATGAAAATGAATACAAGTGAATACGACTGTTTAGTGTCTATGTGTCATGATCCTCTTTGTTAGTCCAAATTAACTTACCAGAAAAGGTATGTGTAAGACTATGAACATCAGCAACAACAACTATCCAGCTTGGTTCATGTACAAAAAGAAAAAAAATAAGGACAGGATGCCAGTAGGCCTTGCGGTTTCAGTATTTGCCCCATATACAGAGGTTAAAGTCCTTATTGCTGGGGATGCTATTTTGACTTCCTGTCATGACCATTTGCTGCATGTCTTCCCCCACTCTCTACTTCCCACATTTCCTATCAGACTTAAAAGCTTAGAGTTATGTGATATGTGTAACACAGTAAATGTTGTGTAATAGGGATGTATCATATTTTTGAACACTTGAATATTCACTTATTTGTAAAAGAGTTATTGAAGTTAAGTTAACCATTTTTAACAATGCCTGTTCCTGCCAGATGGTGAATGTAGTGTGTGAAAGCTTTTTGCTAACCACAGTAAAAACCAAGTTACAGCCCACTAAATAGTTAGTAAATTGTCAATTGCTAAATAGATGCCAGTGAATACTAAACAGTATTTTGCCTTGAAACGCTAACTGAAAAACTGCTGTACATGGGGTGCCAGTTTAGCTCTGTTAGTGGACCTGTTTCCCATGCTAAGATGCCACAGTCCCAGTTACAAGTTTGTCTCCCAGTCATGTCATCCCCCTCTTTCTCTCCAAACATCATTCATCATAATTAAGTAAAAAGCAGAGACACGGGAGTAAACGACATCATTTTTCTCCAAACCTATAATGAGTTACTCTAAAATTAGCATCACAGAGTACGGTTTTATAAGAAGGAAACGCATTATTCAAATACTCTACAAACACTCCATGACTTGAAGGACATCATCTTCTCTCTGGGTCAGTTTCAGCCACCAGGTGAGTGTGTGGTCATCCATGACAAAAGTGCACTAACACAAACAAACACTCACCTGACTCCACACAATCTCTTGTCACTGTTAGAATGTGTGAGTCCTAATTGACAACGCTGGCTGTTAACTACTCTTTTGTCTCAGAAACACAAACCCAGGTATGGTGACCCCTGGGGTCAGTGTGCGGTTGGCTGTAACGGTCTGGAGAGGAGAAAAGTGTTTGCCAGGATAGACTGCTCATAACACACACACACACACACACACACACACACACACACACACACACACACACACACACACACACACATACACACATACATTCTGAGAGAAAGTAGTGACTGTTCGACTCTCGTCTGTGGTCGTGGAGCGGTCAGTTGTGACAGACACATTGTATCCCCTCTGGTTGACCCTTCGCCACTAACGCACACATCTACATACACATAGAACTGTGCCCAATGGACCGCTTCCTTCTGCCTTTATTCAACCTCTGTCCCTTTCCACAAACCTGCCACACTATTCACCACGGTGCTAATGACACAGAACAGCTAAAGAGCCATCTATGACACACACACACACATCTTCACCCCTGCCAGAATGTAAAACAGTAGGATGCAACTGCCAGTATATTTACATTTACATTGACCATAACAATCCTTTAAATAGACAAGAGACTGTACAAAGAATCAAATTCTTTAGCTTGTTTTATGTAATTTTCAAAGGATATTTTATGTCAAATGAAGCTGTTTTAAAAATTGAAAAATGAAAATATTTTTAATACACAATCCATCTGAGCAATCACTTATTGGGGCCACTCATAACGGTCCTACTTCAAATAACAGTCCTAACATACCCAAAACACCATCAAGACACACATAAAAAGCTGTCCTTGTACTCTCCCTCTACCCTCAACCTGAAGGTATTTTACAATTTGCAAGCTACAATTTCATTTGGCAGATGCTTTTTTCCAAAGCAACGTACAACACAAGCAAGAATTTAAACAAGAAGGAGAAACCTTATTAAGTGCGAAGAAATGCTTAGTTGGGTCACAGGAACTCTGCCATCAAGTGCCAACAGAACCCCCCCAACCCCCCCTTTTTAATAATAGTATTCCTTCTAAATAGTAGTCACAACAAGAATTCAATATCATTCATGCAATATCAATCAAAATTCAGCAACATTCAGTAGTCAGTGCTTTCATTTGTTGAGCGCTAAGTCTAATCTACCCAGCAGAGCTAAGGTAAGCTTACTCTTCTTTTTGTTGACAGACTCTCAAGTTTGAACACATCACTGCAGTATAATCCTGCATGTGGGTTGGAATGAACATTATGACAAACAGTTTAGCCCACGTTTTAGCCTTTAGCCCGTGCTATCACTCTTCTGTTTAGCTTTCTTCTGTTCTGATGTCCTTTTTCTTTCAGACAGATCAACTCCAGTGTCCACCATCACTACAAAATATATCACTGAAATAGTTTTCAGCAGGGAAAAACACAGATCTCGCTTCTTGCTACTAAACTTTATTAGCCAGCGTGGAGTTGTTATATAGTCTTCAATGTGCCGTTACTCAATCCAGTCCTTTCCAACCTGATCGGAAAACAAAGAAATAGCATGTAGAAGTAAACTATATTGGTGCTGGTAATCTCATTTTAAGTTGTGGTTCACGATCAGGCATATATCTAGAAAACCCTTTTTCAAGATCACATAGAAAGTCCTCACAGTCCCTTTAAGTTTTGTAGCTAACTCAATACGATGTTAGACTGACAACCATAGCCCCCACCTGAAACAACAGCAATGTACTAGTTTGAAGACTGCTGGCATTTTGCAAATCCAAATTCTCCTCCAAAACTCCTTTAACAGGTGCACTTCACTCCCAAAAATGAGGCCTGTTGGATTTATGTGAGGACAAACATCCAAATCCATTCAAGCTGACTTTTTTCTGACAGCAACAGCGTGTCAGTGCAAAGTTGAGCCGGGCTGATGTACTAACCCAGCAGGTAATCATCTAGAGTATTCATGGCAGGCACGCTGGTCAAGGTTTTCCTTTTTTTTTTTTCAAATAAGTCTTGGGTATGATGCTTTTCTTGCCAACTATTATTAGCTATTTACATAACAACACAGTTTTATGAATTGTGCCCAAAACCTGTCCAGAGTTTGTGTTTAAAAGGACCACAGATCAATTGCTATGTGCTGTTAGTTAGTATTTGTGACCTCAGTCCTACTGCTGACTAGTCTGAGCGGCTAACACCTCTAATCAATGTGTTGGTATTCAATTTGAGCAGGTATTGTGCTGTGTCATTCAGAGAATGGCTAATAAAGCCTAATTGCAGTGCGGAGATCCATAAAGTCAGGCAGGTGAAGCAGTAGAGAGAGCGGTTTTATGGGTTTAGAGGAGGGGGAGGGATGAGCATTGTTCTTTCATGATAAAGACCCACTCCAGTCTCTGTGTGTATGTTTACTTACCTCTCTGTGGAGACCTGCAGGTATAATTTTTGGAGACGTGTGTTTGCTTACCTTTAAGTGACAGGCTGGAGAAGAAGGTGATATTCAGGTCACTTGTTCATTATGACTGCTTGTGTGTGTCTCTGTTGCTCTGAGTGCTTAGACTTAATGGAGGGTAAATACGAAGATCCTAACCATTAACTGTGCCATAATGTTTGGTCATGGGGACACTAAGAAACATTATCTACAGCCAGTTCCTCTGTTTGACTGGAGGAATTTGCTCCTGAAAATTTATGCTTTTTCCTTGTTAACTTCCACAACTGAAGCAGAGGTCACGTGAGGTCACATCATAGACCTGTAAAATATGGATGTAGTCTCCGTGATGTCACCCATCTGTTCCTGATACAGTCAAATGAAGCCAATCCTTGGACAGGGCCATCTTGGATATGACACGGACTTTGAGCATCCGTTCTAACAGCTATAAGGTGCCCGTCAGTCACGTGAGCTGAGCTGAGTCTCTGACACAATCGTAATCCTAATATTGTCTAAAATGCCGAATGACCCCTGATTCACACATACTCCGGGAGCGCAGTGGTCCGTCAGTGTAGCTGGATATGTATGATCACAAGATCACAGTAGAACCACATGTTCCTGCAGGAATCACACACATGACAACTACCTTCATGATAATTAATTCGTATTAGTATTGGTATTAGTATTTAGTAAACTCACCTGGCCTTCCCAGAACTACAGCAATTCAGTCCTTCCCTTTTAGGTTCTGTTGGTGTCCTTATATAAAGGATGTGTTGTATCAAATGTAATTATAGGGTTTCCCGCGTCCAAGATAATCCTTTCTTCGTCCATGCTGTCAGATTTCCTCTGGGTCAGACCCACTGATGACTGCTGGCCCTGTGCCGATGTAGTTTTGATAAACAAGGATAATTTTACGATCAACAGTCTGAACATGGTTCTTTATTTTGAAAAGACCGGAAACTGATCGTTTTTCGTGTCTTTTTTCCTGTTTGATACGATCTGCTCTGTGGAGATTGACGCGTCTCTGCAGCATACTAAAAATAGACTCGCAGCTGAACAGCCGCTAGCAACCCTTGGTAGCACGTGTCGGAGATGGACCGCAAAGCGGGCTGTGTGAATGCACTGATTGACTAGAGTGGCAAAGTACAGCGTAGTGCGCGGCGCTGATGGACCGCAGCGTTCATGCTGTATGTGTGAATTAGGGGTTAGAAAAAAATTCACTCAACGTACAGTGTGTGCCAATAGCGAAATTAGCGTTCAGACCCAAATCGTTTTTTGAGCCAGGCTTCAAATATGCTTTTTAATGACGTAAAAGTCAATTTTTTTGGCTTGATGTGTATGTGAGTTCTGGTCTTTCTGCAGCCAGCCTCTAGTGGATTCTTGATGAACAGCAACTTTAAGCACTTCAGCATAGGCTTCATTTTTCTCTACCAGATGCTGCCCCTTGGGTCACACTGATAGAAATTAGAAAATAACACAGAAATCATCAAATTTGGATGCATATCATCATGGTATACAACAAATTCTACAGCATTTAATTTATCACCAAGCTGTTATTAGAGTAGTTTGGTTTTGTGACGTGAAGGATACCACATTTCTTTAAAAGGTTGGCCTTGGAAATGCTTTTGCTGCTGCTCTGCCTGCTTTAGCTGTCATGTATGCACATGAAAGAGAGGCAAGGTGTGCTCTCCCCAACTCAGGCTTTGCCATTACATGGAAGGGGAGGGTGCTCCAAAAACAGAAAGATGCCACCAAATATGTCTCATAATTTGTTGTTTTGATATTGGTTCTATCTGAAAGAGAGAGAGAAAGTAGCGCGATCATGAGAAAAGAAAAGGAAAGATGGAGCTTCAGACAAGCACAATCTGAAAAAGCGTGTTTTTTCCTTTTTTGTTAAAAAATAGGATGAGACATGAAAGAAGGGATCCACTCATTCTTTTGGTAGTTTTTGACTTTACTTAGTCATAGAAAACAATATTCTGTGGGTCTTGAAATGAAGTTTCATTTGTCTGGGTGTTGTGGTGTTTCACGTTTGATCAGGCATCAAGTTTAACCTGGCAAAAACAATGACTAATGTTGGGTGGTTTCTCTTGGTCCTGAAAAAGTTTTATCTCATCAGGTCATTTTTTTTTATCTGTTACACTTAATATCACTATATATACAGAATTTATTGTGGTACACCAGCACCAAGGAAGTTCAAAATATTCAGAAACGCTCCATCAGGGGCTGACACCATCAAGTACTCCCTCTATTTTTGTTGGAGCAAGCTTCTTGGCGATAAATCACTTCAGTCTTTATTTCCTTGGCAGACACTACACTCAGCATCTTGTGACCACACAAGAGGTATTCAGAAAACGTGACAACTTTATATATTCAAGATGAATGAAATGAGGAAAAACTATTCAGGTATTTCTGAAGCACGAAGTTGAAACCATTAACACGTACAAATGCTCAGCAGCTGATCATAGGACAAGGAGCCTCTAAAGATTACCTTCAACAACATCAACAAATACAGCCGTACTGTACTGTTAAATCCTCACTGGCTCACTCTGGATTGGATTTTCAGCTAAATGTCTGAGATGAAAAATGCTACAATCCCAACTTAAATCAATGTAATTATTTTACAGTCTTGGCTGACATGAGGAATGGAGAAAGGAGATTTGAGGAAGGAGGTTGGCCAGAAAGTTCTCTGACAGAAGTTTGGACAGAAGGAGAGCTGAGTTGAGTGTTCATTTCATTTGGATGGAGTGCCTTCTGCTTTAAATCATTTATTCAGCCAGTCAACCAGTTCAGCTGCCTGAAATAAAGTTCAGGTTTTTCAGTTGACATCAAGTTCTACAAATCAAGATATCAGCTCATACGACAGAGAAAATAACCAGGTGGCAAGACAGCTCGTAAACACAGCTCGTCTTCCAAATGGTTGGTATGTTTTGTTGTTAATATGACTTGACTGTCTGTAAACTTTAATCTACATAGAAATGACATGGTGCAAGATGTTTGGTGTCAAAAACATTCTGGTTTTAATTTGTTTTGTAAGAAGTGTTGTGCAAAAGAAGCTAAACACATCAGTTATGATGCACAACCTGAATAAATTCATGGTTCTCTGACAAAGATTTAGCTTTTTATCTTATTCTGTAAAAGGAGTGTAGCAGAAAAATGTGGCCATCTTTCAGCTCCATCAACATCATCAGTTTTTTGAGCTGTTAGTCAGAATAGCCATGAATGGGAAAGTAAAGTATCAAGTCTTGGTCGAGATTAATTGAGTAAATAGTGTCTCCACAGTGTCTGGATCAGACAATATAGTCAGTACTGAGCATAATAAAAAGGTTAAAGATGTCAACCAATTTTCCCTGTTTGGTGAGAAACTACATCTGAAATACAGTCATTCAGTGAGTCAGTCTGCCAAGAATTCAGTTTGTGGGAGAGATAGTCAGTTAGCCAACAATTATATAACCATTCTGTCATTCACAGGGTCAGCCAATCAGTCTGCTGGTTAATGAGTTGGTGAGGCAGTCACCAGTCAGTCAGCCATGCAGCTGGCCTGTTAGTCCATCTGCTTGGTTTCAGTGTAGCCAAGAAGGCCTTTTTGTATATTTTCAGAGCTGTACAGGCAGATGTGAGTAGCCTGTGAGTGAAACTCGAAGAGGGGAGCAAAAGGTACATTTAGTTAAACTTCATGCATATATGGCACGGCACAGCGTGTACATTTGTGTATCTGTGTAAACTTCTGTGTAGACCACCCACAGGCCTAAAGTGTCTCTTGGGGAGGCCTGGACCTGGATTAATTATGGCCTATGTATTGGGTGGTTTTGTGGCAGGTTGGGGTAGGGTGGTGGGGATGGGTTGATACACCTGCGAGGCCCGTCTTAAGCCAACTCCCTGACATGGGGCGATAGGTATGTTGGCCAGGGTGAAACGCTCCCAGCTTTCTCTCTCTTCAGGCCTGTGGGAGAAATCTAACACATGTGTTTCAAATACTTATTTAAACAGAAGTGAAGAAATGTCAAGAAAGATCCAAGATATGTTATAAAGAATTACAAAACTAACTTTCCAGCTGTAAAAGGGAGCAAGAGCAATTTTCTAAGAAATGCAGGCGGTCCCCTTTTGTGTAGATATATAGGAGCTGCCCTTTACTGGGACCCCAGAAGACATAAATGCCGCTTCAATCTCCTCTTATGGCAGTGGGTCTTTTTGCATTACCGAGGGTTTGAGGCGTTTTACCTCGTGCCGATGTCCATAAATCTGTCTCCTCATGGAATCCGTCTCCCGGTCCTGAGTCGAAGGCAACAAATCGTGGCTTTGGGTTGGGGGTGGAGGGGGGTTGAAGAGTCAGGAGGTAGAGGAAAGGATGAGGGGAAAAGGAGAAAAAGAGTGAAAGAAAGCGAGGATGAGAGAAGTGACCTGTCAGCCCAGCTCATTTATCATTGGGACAAAATGGTCGCCTTCGTCCTTTTCCGCTGACCAGCCAAAACACCCTGTGGTAAGCAACTTTTAAGGTGACTTGTAAGTGTGTGTCATAGGATTCCTTTTTCTCTTTTATTGCCTTTGTCTGACCTCATCAACACTGCTCAAATTTACCTTTTTCTTCTGCTTCCCAAATTATTTTAATAATAGAAGCTTCATGCTCCTTTTGCATTCATCTCAAACAGTGTGGAAAGTTGGCTGTTGCATCTTCTCCCATGGCATCAGTATTTAAGACCATATGGCAGGTTGGAAATGTGGTGAGGTCATCGGAGACTGGCACTAATATGGAGTCAGAAAAGTTGTGTGTGGTATTTATAGAATGTGGTGAGAGGGCCGTTCTTAATTATTATTTTTTTTTTTAATTCAGTCCCAGGCCCCATCATCTGACGTCCAGTTGTGTGTAGCTATTACAAGTGGGCACGCAGCGGACCACATTAATGAGGACCTCCACTTGGAGCGGTCAGGTGGAGTTGGGCCTGTGGTGGCCAGGAAGCTGACAGATCTGTCCGCTTGAGAAAATGGTGAGCCAGTTTTGGGTTGGCAAGAATAGGAGTTTGTGACTGTGTATGCATGAGAACTGTTCACACTGCATGTTCTAATGTAGAGACTCAGTGCACAAACAAATGAAAAGACATTCATTAAAACTATCTACAAAGGAGCTCAATATACAGACAAACTCTCACGAACAGGGAAAAATAAGGATGAGGAAAAAAAAAACTGACACATGCATAATGGAAAAAAACAAAACAAAACATAAACAAAGAAAAAAACAAAAACATGCAAACTTATTATGTAAGACGGTGTGACATGGCAATGTCTTAGGTACAACACAAGTATATCCCTCTGATTGTAGAGAGAGAGAGGGGAGGTAAAGTGTACAGCCTGACCCAACAGGTGTGAGCTCAAGCCCAAACAGGCTTCTGGCCTTAGCTCTGCCTTTCCTGTCCTCACTAACATCTTGCTGCAGACTCTTCTCTTTGCTGTTTTTTGAGTGTGGGGTCAGTTGGGATAGGGGGGGGGGGGGGGGGGGGGGGGGCTGTGGTGAGGTTAGTGTCAGTATTGTCACTACCTGGAGTTTGCATGTATGGAGCCTGGATCTGTTGAATGTCAGTGTTGTATGGGTCATGATGTACCAAAAAATAGGAGCAGGCAGAGGGATGGGGGCCTCTGGGAGGTGAGAGCCTCCCTGATGTGATATACTGGCTCTCATTACCCATCTTTCCCCATCTATCTTTGGTTGTTGGGGATTTAACAGACAACTTTACTGTTACAACTAAGATTAAGCTTATGCATTATGGCTGACTTGGCTTACAGGTAAGTTCTCTGTAGTTGTTTGCAATAAGGCTATAAGCTCTCCAGTATAGCCCTCATCACCAATTGGCTTCAAAACAGTCTATGATAACCATGTACAGTTTCACTCAGTTAATGGCAATACATTGACATGTCAGTCTTGGACTCAGTTATGGAGTGCTTTTCCAGTCTTGATGCCGATCAATGTGCTTCAATGCAACATGTCATCCATTTACTCACTCATTTATACAAAGTATACAAAGTGGATGGTAGAGGCTGCCATACAAAGTGTCTATAAATACTAAATGATCCCATTTACACATATTCACAGATCCCTGACTGGGACACCTGCAGCAACTAGGGAATCACTGTCTTGAGCAAAGACTGGAATTGAACCATGAACTGAGGTGCTTTTCCTCTCTTATGCAGATTCAGTCTACCTTTGTCATTCTCTACTAACCAAAGCAATACAACAGCAGTGACACACCCACTGGTAGTTTATCAGTGTAGTGCATTCAGCTCTTTTGGTGTTGTCGTCTGCAGCATTCAGATTGGATGTACGCTTTTGGTAATGCAGCAGATTTTATTTGTTTATGCACATGGTGAGTAATGAACAGTAAGAAATCTAAACCACAGAAGCTTTAAAGTGCAGGATCTGTATTAGCCTGAAGCAAACCATCTGAACTGCATACACTTCCCAACAATATGCCATATATCTCCATTCATGTACAGTGTGTAATGACTGATGGGCTCCAGTGATGGCCTGTCAATAAGCAGCATGGGCGGGAAATAAAGAGACCCCCCACACCTTCCCCCAATAGGCAGCAACATAAAGAGAGGTGGGGTGGCGTTGAGGGAGGGGTTAGCTTATAGATCATAGTAACAGCCAATAATAAATGGATCATGCTTCTATGTTTTTAAAGCCAGTGGCAGCTGTATTGAATGGGAAACCTTGTGTGGGGGAGAAAATAGAGGTTTATTGATCAGAGACAGCATGTCGGATGGAGTGGTCGGGAGGGGCAGGGGGGGTTTGAGGCCCGTCGACCTCCAGGAAAATGATGTTCTCTTTGAGTTTTCTATTTCATAGACAGCTAAACCCCCACCCCTCCATACACACGCACGCACACACACACACTTCAGATCCTCCACACTCCCCTGGTCCTTTGCTCCTGACACACACACACACACACACACACACACACACACACACACATACACACACACACACACACACACACACACACACACACAAGCGTTTTGCTTTTTGAATAGATGGGTGGATAATGAGGAGGCCTTTAAGCTGCGGCCACATATAACCACTGCAACACTGGCTTCAGATGTTTGTGTTAAAGGTGAGGTCGAACGGGGATATTTTTGAACTCGTTTTTATTTTGCTTGTGGTACAACAGTGCCACAGTGTACAGCAGTGCTGTAAGTGAAAACTGCTACTGTGAAAAACTGAATTATCATCTTACTGCAAAATGGAACTCCATTCTGTTTTTTTATTTTTTGTCATTTGGTTTGGTAATTCATCATCAGTTTGGGAAGGAAATATTGTGATACTTAAAATTTAACACAGTTAACTACAAATACTGAGGCCTATACAGTTATGTTATGTATAAAATTCATTAAGTATTACTATGATCCTAATCTGTTATTTTAAGATTTCCAGGGACATAACATGTTTTTTGTTTGTTTTGTTTTTGACTTTTACTGAAATCTGTCCCATCCAATCATGTTATACTCCCTGCAAACTCCATTTTCCAAATTTAACTCATTATTTGGCCTAAAAAGGTCACAAAAATGCTGCAAAACAGGCTGAAAAACTACATCTGAGTGTTGCTCTCCATCCAACTTGCTTTGATTGAAGAAATGGAAGGCGCCACTCTCCCTCCATAAAACATTTGACACACTGATGGTGTGGTGACGATTTGATTTGCAGAAATGTTCGTATTTGTTTTCTCAGTTGCCCGCTCCAAGCTCAAATTCCGAAAAGGATTTTCTCTCATTTGTATGTCCTGTCTTTCCCTCGTATTATTTTTCAATCCTTTTCTTTCTCTTGCCTGCTCCAAAACCCCAGTCGCATGCAGACTGGGTTGTCGACCAATTTAAACAGCGAGGTTTTCGGCAGCTAAACGCCGGCTAGCAGGAGTGCTGTGGTCTCTGCAGTACTTTGTCTGTGGCCACACAATTAAGGATTTAGGTGTGGCGATAAGAAGAATGTGGAAATAGGATCCTGGCAGCCCACACCCTACTGACTCTCTGTTTCCTACTTGCCATTTTTCTTTTTCTTAACTTCACCATGTTCCTCCTGTTCTTTCTGAATGTTTGAGGCTTCATCTCTATCCAGCTTTTTCTCTCCTTCTCTTTATCTCTTCATCATCTTTTCTGGCTGACTTCCTCCCTTGTGTCTCTCTTATTTCCCCCTTTTCCTCCCATTCTTCCCAAGTCTTCTGCTTCCCCTCCTGATCTGCCTTTATTCGTCTCTTGCATCAACATCTTTCCCCTTTCTTTTACCCTTTTCCATCCTTTACAACCCCCTTCTGCTCTGCTTCTACCTGTTTTACACTGAAAATGACTCCTGACATATAACTGGAAATAGCATTAGTTTATTTTGCCCTCCTCTGCTTAATTTCCCCATAACATGAGAAAAGGAAAGTAGACTGGGAAGTTGAGATTAGGTGGTTACTTTTTTGAGTGAAAAACACACAGATGTAGAAAAACAGAGAGAACTGCACTAGTTTGACTGACTATAGAATATTTCAAGGAATTTATTTGGAAAGTTGAGACATAAAACTAGTATCATCTTTCAGGGTTTAATTTCTTATATCCTGGAGTAGGACTGCATCATAAAATCACTTTCCAAACTCGTCATTTTTTCCTCTATGATTGCCTGCACCATATCTTACCAAACACACACACACACACACACACACACACACACACACACACACACACACACACACACACACACACACACGCACACGCACACACACACTTTAACAAGCCATCTGTAGCCTACAACAGCAATGGGAACCTATCAATCAAACAGGACCTCATTGAGGCCTTCCTGTTATGTTTTTATAACGGGCACGCTGTGCTTAAACGGATGTAGGTTGCTTGCTTAAACTTATGAGAGTTCTAAAAATGAAAAAAAAAATACTGTACTCAAATTTAAGGAGCAACATTTTATGATTGAACATCTGATCTGCCATTTCAGTTATATTTTTAATGTAAAATGATATTTCTGTGGGGATTGTGATTGCGGTCTTATTCTGAACAAATTCCTTCACGCACTATGCTGTATTTTTGGCAAACCCTGTTTATTGGTCAAAATAATTAAAATGTATTTTTTCTTTTATTTTCTCTCCTATTAGTTAGTAATTACCATAGGCGTCTGTTCAATTCAGCCTTTTGTTCTTCCTTTCTCAGTCCACAGACTTATTCCCACTGATTAAAGTCCTGGAGTTTCCTGACCTTCCCAAATCATCTGTCTTTACAACGTTTCACCAAAAACATAAAGGCTCATTTCTTTTGTTTTTGCAGATATGTTTTTTCTCTTCATTAGATTTTTTTTTTTTTTTTTTACTATAGCTGTTTCTTCTATTTCCTTATCATGTACACTTTTTTTCTTATCCTGTCTGTGTTTAGGTAATTTCCAACCTATGAGAGGACCCAACTAGGCTTGGGTTCTGAACCTGCAGTCTCTCTCTCTGAAACCAACTACCTGCAGTATTTTAGAGATCTTTTTCATCTTGTCTGTGTTTGAGTCCTTCAGACACCCCAAACTTCAAACTTGACCAAACTGACCTTTAATAGAGAGTATACCAGTATGTCTTTTAAATGTGGGCTCAGCTGGCATTTTTACAGGCTCCACAAAAAGTAGACTCTCACTGTCATCAACTGTATCTGCCGCCAGCTTTCAAGAAACTCAACTGACCTGTATCACCAGGCTGCCATCAGAATTGTCTGGTTCAAAGCCAGTGCCAAGGAAACACCTTTTCCTGGTTTCCAGATGGCCCAAAATCTTTGAAGATCTTGGAATGTTACTTGCTCAAGCTAAGATGTTGAAATGTTGAAGATTTTGAGATTCTGAAAAATAAATTTGTGGGAGTCTTATTTCTGATTCCTGATTTCAGTTTTTAATCCAGCGGGGGTTGCATGCCTTTCCACTTGTTTCATCTCTTCCCCAGGCTGAGGTCTGGCTCACGCCCATTCCAGATCAAGATCCCTGACACTTGACTGTAAACTCCAGCGGATGGTCAATCTGGTGCCTGGTCTTGATTCCCAGTTGCCACAGAAGCTCAACTGTTTTGTCATCCATTCTCCTGGGTCCCTGTGTTGTCCCTGTTGTTCACTTTCCATTCATCATGCCACACCTTTGAATAGAATAGAATAGAATAGAATAGAATAGAATAGAATAGAATAGAATAGAACAGAATGCACTTTATTATTATTTCTTATTGCTAGTTATGAATTAATTATTATATATGTTATTATTTATTATTATTTCTTCATGCCAACAAAATCATCCAGTGATTCCAGTGTCAACCATACTTTCATTCTTTAGGTTTTCATGTACATCTTTACAAAGAAGTGACAGGAATACAGACACAGTGACATGAATTAGTAAAAATAAACCGTTTATGTTATCAGGGTTTACTTTTTTAAACTCATTTCATTCTATCAAACTCATAACACACACAAAGACACAAATGCACAAACACTCAGACACACAGTTTGATAGCTCTAATGGACTCGACCTGGACTGTTCGATTTCATCACTCTCTGATAAATGTTACCTGGATGAAGCATTTCAAAAGAAAAATTCCGCATGGACAAGCAAACTGCTCCAGCTATGACTTGTCAAACCCACAACAAGACCATTCTTCCTTTTGACCCATAAACTTTCCCTATTATCCCCAAGACTGTCACCAACTTATGATCCATGCTCCATAAAACCCCTTCATTCATCACCTCCAATTAAATCAATTATCATTCCTGGGATTGGACCCCGACAAATCGCAACGGTCGATGGGCAGGTAGACTCGGGCCATTGGGGGCATTCGGACAGGTAAAATGAGACAGCGGACAGATAGAGTCATCCTTCATGCTAAGTGGGATTGTCCTGACGCTGGCTGAGATAGACCCCGAGGTGTAATGGACCTCTTTGCCTTGACTTCCTGTGGCCTCAGCGACAGTCTATGGTGGAAAGCAGACCTGGGTCAAACAAGAGTCTGAACAGTTTTGAACCAAAGCGAAACAGCTGCCATTATGAAATTACAAAATGATTGATGGCATAAATCACCAAAAGATACATTTAGTCTGCGAGCTGCAGTATAAACTATTCATATTTAAGCTCAAGAAGGCTTAATATAAAACATATTCACGACTGTCTTCATCTGATAACCTTTCCAAGAATTCAGCAAAAATATGAACAAAATAAGAGATCCAGGTGTTCCTTCTTACCTAAGAGTAATTTATGTAACTCAAACAGACTGATCTCAAGCTGCTAAATCTATTACTATTTGAAAGGATACAAATTTAACCCCATGAAGTAATGTCTGAAAACATTAGAAGCACATTTGAACTTTGAGGCCGACATCCATCAAATAATTTACAACTCCTCCACTACAGGCCCTGCTATACTATATTAAACATGATTTGGTCCACTGCTTCCTGAACAACCTAGCCATGACCCATTTCTCTGAGTTGGTATCGACCTATTTACAAAATCTCATTCCTGTCGGCTGTCTTGAAAAGATGTTGCAGATGAACTGAATGAGTTGAACTTATATAGTGTATGAAAAAAAGACTCATCACAGCATGTGAAAAGGCTTTTCTTAGGTTATTCACTAAGTCTGACTTAACCTTTGCCAATTTTCTTTTCTAATTCCTCTTATAACATTGACCCTACCCAATGCAGCTATGACATTACTCTTTTGTCAAAATGGACTTTGGAGTACCTCATGTGTCGGTTTCAGGCTCACTATTACATTTGTTGGTCATCTGGAAAATAGGCACACTTTTCTTCTTATGCTGATGATGTACAGCTATTTCTGTTGATAGTGGCAGCCTGTTTTGCTGTGAAGGGTTTCTGTGGGACGAAATTGGGTTTTCTTTTTTCTTTCCATTCTCTAGCCCAGTTGAGGAAAATTTGTGATTAATTTGAAGGCTGTACACATTAGCTCACCTGAGAAAAATATCCAACAAAAATGTTAGTTTCAAATTCTGAATATGAAAAATAGCTTGACAGACTGACAATAAACCACAGGGTAAACATGTCAAGACTAGCAACTATTTCTTCCTGCACTCATACCTGCGTTTTCAATATATAGCCTCCAGTTTTCTTTGGACTGGAAACTAAACTTCTGCCACCTTGATGAGAGCCACAACGGCATTATCGCTGCTATTGTTTATAGGGCCCATTGCACAGGACTACTTGAATATAAATAAAAAGAAAGATAAATGCTGAGTCATTAAACACTGTCAACTTTGTTGTCATGGATAACAGTAATTGGTGGATTGCCAAGGGCGTCACAGCTGACACAAACCAATGCCGAGTCCAGCATGGTTACATGTGCTTAAACTTTACGTATCTTTTTCCATAAGAGGACAAATGCACGACTATTTCAAAATCCAAATAATGGTGAAATTAATTAAATCTTCACATTTGAATCAATGTTATCTTGAATTTTTCAATTTTAACTGTTTGCTTAAATTTGCTAGTATCTATGAAAAAAGTCCTATCCATGTTTTTTTTTCTTTAAGTTTTAGTGTAATAAAAAAAAATGTATATTGCATTGAAAGTTTGAGTAAGTTATTTTTTTCATTAGAAAATGTAAAGAACAACTGAAATTTTCTTATTTGGAAATTTGGTTTCCCATCAAATATTAACAGGGAACAGCTGGAGAACAAAGAAAACAGATGTTGGTCTTCAAATGCTTACATAGGAAATACTGAAAGCTGAAAGAGACTGAGACATGGAGATGAGCACACATAGGGTAAAAGGGATTTCCTGAGGCAATGGTATCAATATGTTTAACATGTCCTCCCTGTTTTACTATTGCACCACTGAGTTCCCACCCTCATTCCCCACATAAAACACATCATCGCATCCTTCCTTTCCTCGGCAGCTTGCAAAGATGTTGATGGATGTTGGTTGGGGCTCAAGGATGGGAATGACTGCCAAATGGTAAGTCTTATATTCTCTTTACCTGCATCATGTATGAGGGAAAAGAAAAAGAGACACCATAATAACCTCAGGTTTCCAACAGGGAGGGCCTTTTTATGTGCACTTACATTTATCTAGAAAGATTTTTAAAAAAGTTTCACCCTCATCTACATACTAAAGATATTGACAAAGAACCAAAGTTTTTGTAGCTTGCTTACATTTTACAGTTAAAGTTTAAAGTGACAACAAATAGAGAGGACCCAGATGCTTTAAGTGTATGTAAAAGTGTCACATCATCATTTTTTCTCCACTTACAAAAAAAAAAAAAAAAAGCATCATTTTGTAACAAGGAATCATTGCCCTCTTACTCTGCACTTTTCAAACAAAACAAATGGGACTTTCACCAGTCCCTGCCACAAACATCTGTTTCAGACTGCAGACGTGTTAACACCTTGAAAATGATAGGCCTGTTTTAATTTGTTTAAATACATTGTGTCAATGTTTTTGATTATTTCCTTGCAATTATTGCAAATGTTCTGGACAGTAGATGGAGGAGAGGAGCAATGGAGGAGAGAGGATAAACCAGAAGAACAAGTATAAAAGAGAGAAGAGAGTGAGATTATGAGAGAGAGAGAGAGAGAGAGAGAGAGAGAGAGAGAGAGAGAGAGAGAGAGAGAGAGAGCAAGCAGGGAGATTGAGGTTGAAGCCTGTGGTGGATTGTGGACTGGGGCTGCTGCTGTCTCAGCATAGTCAACTGGCTGGTCTAGCCTGAGGTGATATGTTTTCCTCAGGAAATATCTGTGGAGGCTAGTAGGTCTAGTACTGGGAGCGCTGCCGGCAGTGAGCGGCCAGGGCAGGAGGTGGGGGCTGGGGGTAGTGTGGCTGAAGGCTGAGAGCAGCCCCAGAAAAGAGTCTTCTCTGGGGGTAAAGGCAGGCTCAAACTGGGAGCTGCAACATGATGTGGTTCTGACGATGTTCTGTGCAGGTGCTGAGTATAATGTAAACAGGCACTGTGATATGTCAAGAATTTGGTCAACAGAATTTATCTGAGAAAATGTTCTGAAATTTGCAGGAAAACTAGGTTTTTAGATGTGGGCTCGCATGCATTTTTTTCTGCAGCAAAGTGTCATTTTTGGAAAACTTGAGAATTTGATGTGATGTCCATAAAATCTGAAGTTAAACATCTGTATTCAATCATGCACAAAGGTCACGAGACCCACTTCTCACATCACCAGTCAGATAAACTTTCAAAAAGTAATGCAAGAATCTTTCACTGAATCCGTGTACGTGTTTAAACGCACCATGAAATACTTCATACTATAGTACTATGCTGCTCGATCTTGAGCAATGTGGAATGTTATAAGCTCAGAAAAGACCAGCGCTTGCAATGGTTGGCCCATTCCCAATCAAAAGAAATAAACTTCAGACCATTTATGACTGAGGATATGAAGGTTCATGTCTTTTTAAATGAAGTGTTTATAATGCTGCAATGACCAGAATTCTGCAATTCAAATACAGGTTATCTTTTTCTCTTCCAGTGAAAATTGCTTTGACAAAATTAATAACAACAAAATTAAAAAGGAGTTTACGGAAACTCTTGGTTGATAAAATAAGAATCCATTTACATGGTTAATTAGGATTAAGAGAAACTGAACAATCAATGTCTGATGATCGTTTGTTTTCATTTTAAATGATGTGAGGCACTGTGCTCCAGGGTTAATTTAAAAGATTCATCTCATCTGATGAGCCAAAGGATCGACATGATTCAGATGATCTGTTACAGTTCCCTGTCTGGGTATGTGATGCTGTCCAGAAAGTGTTTGAATGGTTTATTAACATTTTCCTCCTTAGCACACACGCCCAACAGTAATTACAGGAAGGACAGCGAGGCAAAATACCCAAGACTGTAAAAGAAAATCCACATGGAGTTGAAAAAAAAGAAACCCTGTGCAGCAATGTCATCTGTGAAATGTGTATGTTTATGTGAGTACAGGTGTGTAAAACCAGCATGTTTGTGTAAAAGTGGATTCTATAACCTCTTTCCTGTGCAGGAATCCCGTTTGTTGACCACAGAGGGATAGGGTGAGAGATTAAGCATGGATTTCCATGTTTCAAACTTCATCAAACAGCCAGCACGGAGGAATGAAACAGGACTTATGAAGAGACCAGCTCACACATAGACAAAAAGATACAGCCACAACTACACACAGACATGTATGTGTGTAGAAATATCCTCAAATGTGGTGTACTGTACACACGGTCAAGGATGCATTCTGTGTTTGCATTCTGAGATATAATCACAATTTTCTAAGGGTATAAGAACCATATGAGGTGGTAGAACGTCTTCCTGGGATCATCCTTGAAGAAGAGCAGGTGGTAGTTTCTTTGTTAAAGGAAGTTTCAATATAAGAGCAGCTTCTTAATGACACAATGAGAAGATGTCAAAAAAATCACATGTTCTACTTTTGGTATAAATGCTGAAGTTTACCTGCCCACACTGTAGACATTGTGAAAAAGTTCCTAAAGTTCCTGATAAAGAGATTTTTTGTGTGATGCATTTGTTTTCATTACTATACCAAAACTATACCGTATCATACTGTATTTTTTATTTATTTTTTTTCCATCCCATCTCTAGTTTCTGTGTGATCAGATCAAGAGTCTCATACAAATCATGAATCCATTATTTTGTCTCTGGCGGTACGCCTATAAATTCATGTCCAAGTTTATCAAGGTGTCCACTACAGGTATGAAGCAAAGTCTTCATTGCTTGTTTCTGTATGGGTCTGTATGGTTGCTGCTGGTCCAGTTCCCTCTACTTATCTCAGGAAGAGATAGAAGTCAAGGTCCAGTCTTGATTAATGAGCTTCTGTGTTCAGAGGAAGCAACAAGTGTATGAGTATGAGTGTGTGTGTGTGTGTGTGTGTGTGTGTGTGTGTGTGTGTGTGTGTGTGTGTGTGTGTGTGTGTGTGTGTGTGTGTGTGTGCACAAAGTAGCTGCCAAAAAACATTTCCTTGATTTTTCTTTATCACATCAATACTGGACTGTAGCCCAATAATTTAATTTCAAACGCTGGTCTCTATGTGTGTGTGCACATATGCATGTGTGTGTATACATGTGTTTGTGTGGGATTTGACAACCATATCTGCATCCTTTCTGGGTTCGGCCCCATTTCCGTCTGGACTGTTCCAAAATAACTGTCCCTCTTCCCCTCAACACTTCATACATACTCTCTCTCTCACACACAAACACATGCACACACACACACGCACACACACACACACACACACACTCACACTCACGCACGCACAAACACACACACACACACACACACACACACACACACACACACACAGGGTCACAGTTTTTCTGAGTTTTCTTCCATCGTGTTTGCTGCACATACTCTTTTCATAGTTTGTCATTCTTTGTTGCAGCAGTGTCCCAGACTTTATTGGTCTGTTTGTCTTCCATTGATAAAGGTGTTTTTCTATCACTGTAAACCTTCAAATAATTAGGCTGACAAGTTGAAGGTTTAGGGTTTGAGATTAGGATAGGCCATTTCCTCCCACTCTTATGCTTCCATTTTTTACTTGCAAGTTCCTCAGTTTTTGACCCACTCAGTGTATCTTTGGTTAAACTTCAGATTAAGGTCAATACACACCTCTTCCCAAATTAGCAATGATCTCCATCAATGAAATCTATTTGCAGTTTGTTACACACAATCTACAAGGGATCCAAAATTTGTTTTTGTAGTCAACCCAAAATAAAGGCGCAAAAGAAACTGACACTTGACCAGGATATCTGTTTTCTATCAGATTATTTTCAAACGTGAATCTCTGTCCAAACAGAAAAATAATTTCCCTACTTTGCCCCCAGAAAAACTAGTTTGGGCACATGTTGGCATAACATAGATGTCCTTTATCTGATAATAACTATCAAAATTATGCAAGCCAATGCTTTGTTCATTATGGTCTGATTCATTATGTGGATTGCATGGTGATGAAGTGTTACCTCACAGCAAGAGGGTTCCTGTTTGACTCCCCGGCTGGGGAATTCTGTGTGTTCTCTTGACTTCTTTTCAAAAACACGATTGTTAGGTCAGTTGGTCTCTCCCAAGTGCCTGTAAAAATGAGTGCGTGCGGTGGAAGCCCAAATTGGATAGGCAGTATAACTGTGTATTTTAGGCAAAGTTATTCATCTACTATAAAAACCTTTATACCTAATTCTCATTCTACACAATTATTTTGATCATGGCCAGTATCTTCAAGAACAGTTTCTCCTTTTGTTGAAGATATTCCTGTACAATGTCGGCAAACCTTCTCTCTTGAAATAAAGATTTCATGATGAAGTTGAATTGCCAAATATTCCTTATATATCATTACATTTCTGCTAAGTATGTGAATTGAAGTGATAACCTTGTCAGCTACTTTCTTGAGTAAACTCTCCAAATAGATGACATAAATCACAGAGTACCCACCCACCCACACACCAACTGTACACTTGTAGACAGGATCTTTCTTGTCTCACTCTATTTCCTAACTATTTGAGTACACTTGATAAATCCAATCCCAAATTCTTGAAATGAAACAAAGTATATATTTCAATATCTGAAAACCTGATGCTTTTGCAATTAGGAATTAAATAATAAGAACCTGAAAAGCTGGAATGCCCTGGTTTAAGGTTTGAGGCCCAATATAACAGGAAAGATACAAATATCTCCCAGTATCATTTTCTATGTAGGTGGCTGATATTCTTAGTTCATTTGTGAGCACTATTTCATTTCCCTCAAGAGAGGGGGCCATAAATCTGTAGAAGAAAAGTCCAACCAGAGGAGTTTTTCCTCTAAAAATACTCTTGGTTTCCTTTTACAGGGGTGAGAGGGCTTCACGTGTGGTCTCACCTTAAAGAAAAGAGTTAATATCACAGCTGGAAGATGGTAAACCTTGTGGTAAGGGCCAAAACAGAAACAAAGTCTTACATACTTCTCACCTTCTAAAACTAAAGATACATTTTAGCCAACAGCTTTTGAAGGGTGACATAACTTGTAAAAGTGATCTTGTGTCTTTAGAAAGTCAGTCTCTGTTTGCCTGCAGTCAAACCTCCTTTCTCTTTTTCTTTAAAGAATACTCCCCCACCAGCGTCTCCTCATATCCCGTCCAGCGTCATAAGTGGTGGTCGAACCACAATGTTTTCTCAGGGTGGTTGGTTACACTGTTCTCCTCCCGCGGTTGCTAGACCATGGCAGGGGAAGAAGCTTGTTCAACATGTTTCCCGTTTGAGGAAAAAAAGCTTGCTCCCTCCCTTCTTCTCCAATACCACCCAAGTACTGGAGATCCTCCTACGTTAAGTGGGGCTAGGCAGAACGAATCTTGTGACATCACATGATTTAGACTGCTTCAAATACTGGCTGCCAATGTGCGTTGAGTGCCCCAAAAAGCAGTTCACCTCAAGCAGTGGTGGTCCACAATCTGGGATGAATTAAAAATATCCAACCCAAGAACTACAACTTTGTTCCACAAGACTTCAGAGAGGTATGAGGATTTATATAGACCCCAAAAAAAGGGTTCTTCAGAGGATGTAGTCTCAACCTCATTACTGCTGCTTTTGTTGGCTTATTTTTCCTAGACTTCATCCGTGTCTGACTAAATCTGTGTTTTTAATCTAATTAATGTTCTCTCCCTAGAAAGTCTTCAGCCAGAAATCCAACTCTGGATTATGTACTTGTCTCCTGCTCTTTCACAGTAGTGCACTTGATATTTCATCAACGCATTTGGCTGAGAAGTCAGATTGTGGCAATATTAGTAGGATTTCACTTATTTTATAAACAAGTCAAGCTACCTTCCATGCTCAAAGATAAGTTGGCTTTGCCACCAACATTTCTTCATCCTTCAAGTCCACATCAGTGGCTGATTTCACAGCAGCTGCTACTCTAACAGTTTTCTCCTCTTTACAGCCCTCAGTTTATTATGTTGTTGGGGCTGGAAAGCACAGTTTTTCTTCCACTCTCTATAGTATTCCTAAGGACCAACATGGACTTGATATTATAAATCAAATGTAGATATGGGAATTTTGGTTTCTTTTGGTAATTTTTTTAAGTACATTTAGGTGCCTCAGTTTTGACAGATCCTTAACAACGGCATGCACTGCTCTCAAAGGCTGAATGCGTAAGCCTATGAAGCCTTACACACAGCACTGGGGTTACACTGTGGGATCTCGGTTCTCTTCTATACCTCAGTGATACAGGCTCTGAAGCGATGCAGACATTAAAGATACACCCCTCCTCCTCGATCCAATCCGTCACTGCGGTTATTACAGTCTTGGCCACAATGGGACTGACCTTCACCAAAACTCAATGGATCTGTGTGACACACACATACCAATCCATCTACGAAATCACCAGGCTATACCATTAGCAAGCTCACGGAGCGGATCACCTCCCTAGTTCATGCAAAAAACACTCCCTACAGAGAACAAATGCCACCAATACTAAATTTGTGGATGTCTGTGTTTTTACAATCAAATTGGGAGGAATTATTTGAAAAATTAAGATTTTGAGAACATCTATTACACTTACCGGAAGACGTGAGTTCAAAGTTCAAAGATCATTTGAGCTGCAGCAACTAAGATGTTAATTTTATTTATTTATTTATTTATTTATTTATTTATTTTGATGTGTTATTTTTCAATTCTGCATGCTTTCAAATGTTACAATACCTATTCTTTTAATGTTTGGTAGTATAGAAAACCACTGAGGCCATTAAAAAAAATACCATATTTTTGTTGGTAAGCTGACAAGAGACAAAAATAAAGTCAGTCAAATTAAGCCAAAAAGTAGTGTGTTGTTACAGTGACACAATTGGATTTAACACATAAGCTGCTTCTTTCTAACTTGTACACATTGGTTACATTGCTATAAACTAATAATTAAATCCAGAACTCTGCACAGAGATGCAAATGAGCCACATTGCCTGGTTTGGAAGCCCTTATATACTCAAGTTATCCCACATGCTGTGTGTCTCTGCTCTGCTCAGCTCTCTATGATGAGCCAGTGCAGACACAACACAAACTCTTTTAAGAGGTTGGCAAATGCAAACGGTTCATAAATTCCCTTTGGTGTCTCTTGACAAAGCATGTTCTATTTATGTCTGTGACATACTTCCAGGGACCAGAGGAGAAGGAGTGCAATGACACCTGAACCCTGAATGTTGTATTTTCTGTCTTGATGTGTGAATTACTGACAAGGTTCTCCACACAACTAAAAAAAATAACCAATGAAAAAAAAGAGTCTCTGCAGGGTACTCCGGCAAACAGACTCACAGCGGAACAGCTGCGAGCAGCCCTTGGTGGCACGCGTCGCAGATGGACTGCAGCGCGGGCTGTGTGAATGCACTGATGGACTTGAATAGCAGCAAAGTACAGCATGAGTCTCCACACTAACAGCTATGGGGCACCCATCAGTCAAGTGAGCTGATCTGTGCCTCTGATTGGGCAAACTCGTGATTGTAATATCTTCTGAACTGCACCCCCGTATATTGTGTGCTGTTAGCGAAATAAGCGATTCAGACAGGAGACAGTTTTTTGAACCAGGCTGTTAACATGTTTATTTCTGTTGTGAAAATGGCATCTTTTTTGGCTTGGTGTGTATCTGTTTTCCGGTACATCAGGAGCCAGGTCTAGAAAATGTCTTATTTCAAGATATGAAAAGACAAAATGGAAAGCTTGTTTGCTTTCTTGTATGAAGACATTAGTCGTACCCCAATGGTACATATCGTTTTACCCTTTACAAACAATTCAGGCATCACCTTTGTCTGTTAAATTCTTTAATCAGACATTTTTCTGGAGACTTGCTTGAATTTTTTGTATTATTATTTTTTACAATGCAGCTGAGTATCTGCAGATACATCCCGACACACCATTTTGAATAGCACTTCAAGGAGAATTGTTACATTTTTGGTCTAAAGATTGGTTTTTAGTTAATTCAGACAATGCCTTCCGTTGGTCTGACTTTCATGACGTTCTCTTTGCCAGCAGTGTGATAACCCTAAAGCAACTGAAGCAATTAAAATATATCTTCACAGAATTTTTTGGAAGGCTTAAGACAAATCCTGCCTACATCTCCTCAAACAGCTCATGAATAAAACAATGAGTCCCTTCATCTTATGTATTTTACCTCTCGTGCTAAAGAGTCCACATTCTCTGACAGCTCAAGTCTACTAATCTTTTTATTTGACACGTCATCAACATTTAAGCTGCAGTAACCACCATCAACTCCTCTGTCATCATAAAAAAGCCCCTTTCTATTTATTACCCAGAATGCCTGTGACCTCCACACAACAGCTCAGGAGGCGATGGTGGGTTCCTCTTATTTGGACGAAGAAAGTCAATTAATTCATAAATACTTTAGCACATTTACAGTAAGGCAAGGGGAAGATGGCTATTGATTGATCCCACTAACACAGCAGCCCTCCCCCTCACTGGATGTGGAGTACCTTAATGAACCAGGAGCTTTTCTTAACCAAGAACAATTCAATCAGAGAAGATAACGATTTTTACCTGCTGTTAAGTGGGGGAAGACTTGGAATATGAATTGGTATGGTGTAAGGAGGATGTCAGAGGCTGGTAATTGGTATCTGATGCATAGAAGTGTTTTTATGGTAAAAAAAAAAAAAAAAAAAAAAAAAAAAAAGGCTATGCTCTGTAATGATAAAAAAATGTAAACTATATTTTTCTTTTATGTAATTTTGGAGAGTGCTGCCAAGTTTTTTTTTCTTTTTTTGTGTGTGTATGTGTGTCAGCATTTTATGATTCCAAGATGGAGTTTTTTTGAAGAACAAGAAGAAGAAGGAAAGGAATCCAGTATGGCTTTGGATCTTCTGCTCTGACTTCTGAAGAAATCTGGTGAAACAGCAGAAAAAAGTGACCTCATTTTAACAGTCCCGAGACGGTCACACCTATCGTGACCTGAACAGACCTGAGCATCACAGAACTCAGCACTTCACAGAAGTAATTTTCATTCTCCAGGCACAAACAAGAAAGAAGTGATAATGCAGAATCTGTAAAAGAATATCTTGGAAAGCAAAGAAAAAGCTTCTCTTCATCTTACCTCTGTCTGTAGGAAAACAACCACCATATTTCATAGCTGCTTGACAGGGAAACTTGTAATTGAAGGGATTAATCTTTTAGCTCAGCAGTGGAGGAGAAACCTTTTCCACTGGAAACAACATTCCCTATCAGGAAAGTCCATGCTCATCTGGCTTTTACTCCTACTTAGGGTTATGAATTACCGGCAGCCCATCAGCTAAGCAATATCTCAATAGAATAAAATATGAATGCACTTTGAAGCCGATTTTATCCCCCTTAAAAAGCCATGTAGATAAACTGATGTGTGAAACACTGCTAAGGCTGACTAATGTGGGCAATATTGAGCTAAGTAATTGCAGCTGTTTCATCAATAAGCTGACTAAAGTAGATCATTACAGGCAAATGTGATTAACACACAAGTTGTAGGGAAGTGAGAGGTGGAGCGGCATGTTGAAAAATGGAATAAAACAAGTGTGATAAATAATTCACATATCACAAACTAGTATTGATTGAAAAATTGCAAGAAGGTTCAGATTATAAGCATGTTAAACTGACAATGACTTTTCACTCTTTTGTCTGCCTCAGGAAAAAACAGCATGAGATGTGTTGTTTAGGCTGTAAGTAAGTAATTCATTCTCACTAGACAAATTATCAGGTTATTTTTCTGCTCTCTTCAGGGAGGTAGCTTCACAGTGAAACAGTAGAAAAAAGATAATTTCATTGAAGATTAAAGCAAGCGATTAGTCAGTAAAACCTCGACATACTGGTCAGTGTTTTAAGTAAATGAGAAAGACATCTCAAGAAAAAGGAAAGACACCCAAATTAAGAACCAAACCAAATATCTTTATCAAAGTGCAAAACATTTTCTCATCCATTTCCTTTTTTAAGTTGTGCAAAATTTAAACCCTACAAAACCTACTCGAATGTTTACATACATAAATTGCAAATGTACCCACTGGCAATCATAACCAAGCAATTCCATACAGTAATGTGACAGTAAAATAGAATAAACTAAACATTTCTGCAAAGTGTATTATGCAAAAACAAATTCCATCATACATTTAAAACTCAATCATTATTGACCTTTTGCCAAAGATTCTACTTACATTATTGTTGGTGTTGTCATTGCTGAAACAAATTGTGAGATATCTTTCTACGAGAAAACAAAGATATTCGAGAATAAAGAATAATATGAAATACACATTTCTCCTCCTTGTATTGTGGCTATTATGTTTACTTTATTCTGTTACAGTATATTACAATACAGCCAAAAAATACGGCTTGTGTTTATAGTCTGAATCTTTCTTTCTTTTTTGCTTTCTCAACAGAAGGTGAGTCATACTATATGCTGTAATGGGTTTTGAAAGAGATAGTTATTAATTTGTTATAAGTTGGCTTTGTATGAGGTATTTGTTGCTAGAAAATGTATTACCCACAGGAGATCCCTGTCAGTTCAGTTTTTGTTGTTGAAAAATCAGGAGAGCCAGCACAGAATCTGGGCTATCAGCAGTTGTACACACAATAAATTTGGTCAACAGGGGGCATCAAAGTCAACACATTTAAAAAGTTCCCCACAGAAATTTTACATTGAAGAACCATAAAACTTGAATGGAAATATGGCTAACCTATGATTCACGCATACAGTGTAAGCGCCGCGGTCCATCCGTGCCGCCCACTTGTCAATCATTGCATTCACATTTCCTGCGCTGCAGTCCGTCTTAGGTGCATTCCACCAACGGCTGCCCACGGCTGTTACACTCTTCTGTTTTTGCCAGAGTACACTGCAGTGATGCTTCAATCCCCGCAGAGCAGATCATACCAAACAGGAAAACAGACACGAAAAATGTTGAGAGTATCCAGTCATTTCAAAATGTAGCACCATGTTCAGGCTGCCGATTGAAAAATTATCTTTGTATATCAAAACTCCTGACACAGGGCCAGTCATTCGTGGCTGCTATGGAGTGTGCGCCGCTCCAGAGATGGATCCAGTGTGAACTGGCACGTGCTGAAAACCGCAGCTCTGACGGACCACGGCACTCATGCAGTGTGTATGAATCAGGGGTTCCAAGTGTGTTTTTCATCTCTGTTTTTTATTGCATAATGACAACCCATACTTGAAAACACTTCTGAATTCTGTGGGAGTGTCCTGCTTTTTAACCCCATTCTCCCACAGAACTCCTGATTTGTAATTTCTCCCAGTTTTATATGTTGATACTGTAAGACAGAAAGAAAGATTAGTTATTTTGTGTGGGGTGGGGTAACCCTGACCATCGATCAGCGGTAGAAGACAACCATTCTTAAAGAGAAAAGCTGCTGAGCAAGTCATCTGTTTTGTTCGTGTTTCCTCATTCTAAACTTTAAATGGGGGCAGCAATGCATTGCCTCTCATATAGTCAGGTCTAAATCTTGTTATTTTATTTACGTCATTTATCTTATTTACACAACTGAATGTCATTTTGTCCTCATGGCCGTACATTCATGTTTCTCCTTTGTTCTCTGTATCGTGCACGGCAGAGTTCGGCTTCAATGTGGAATGATAACTTCCCCCCAGAACAGTTACGTATGCAGTGACATACTGACGTTTTGTTGTGGTTCTTTGCCGATGGAAAACTGAACTTTTTTTTTCGTTTTCCCAGAAGCACGTGATTAGAACCAAGTAAGCACTAGCACTGAACAAGCACTATTTATCAGTAAGATTTCACTCCCTTTTTTTGCTGAGGATGACAAAAGCTAATCAGAGAGCCACCTTCAAGGGACCGGAAATCATTGGTAAAATCCTGGCCTTTGAATCTGTCAATGGATACTAAAACTGATGGGCAACACTAAACTGAACTTCTTACCCCCAGTCCTCAACCTATGCTGTCTGCATCTTCCCAACCACTTCTTCATTCAGATGTGTTTAGTCTTCATTTTCATTATCTCACTGCAAATAACGTCTACAGCCAGCATCACTGCGCTAGTCTCCATTTTTTGTGCTTTTGTTTACATTCGCTTTCTTGTGAGATGACGTAGAATCATGTGGTGCGTTGCTCGCTCTGGTCCGACAATCTTGATGAAATCCTGTAGTGTGCGCTGGTCATGAATCTTGAATCTTGTAGCATGTGCATGTTTAAGGTTCAAAAGAAGATAATCTGGGCTGATTCTTCTTATGTGTGTAATACAACCCAATTTCAGAATCTTTCAAGATTTTTAAGATCCTGAAGTGTGAGCCAGGCTTTACATCAACTTCAGTGTTCAGGTTTGAGTTTACCCCATCTGCAGCTGTTGACCTCATGGTTTCTGTGCTAGATCTTTACAATGGTACCACCAATTAGAACTGTTATTTAGATTATAAGCTTAATTGAATTGGTCAAATACACTTTGGCTGACGTTAATACATCTAAAAATATAAGTTCATTGTTTTTTTAAAAATACATCTATATGGATTGTCTAGTAAATATGTAACAAAGAAGTTTTCTTTCATATCTACTTGATGTCATAATGAAATTATGTCAGTACCTGAGTTATGAAAATGCACATCATTGTAGACTCCTCCGGGTTCCTTAAGAGGAAAAGAAAAGAAACTAAGAGGACCATTAGATTCAGCCATATTCCTTAAATAACAAACAAACATGATAAAAATGGCTAATGAATGAACTTTTTTCCATGTAGACAAAATGTGATTACACATGAATGTTGTTTGTACGTGTGTGTGTGTATGTGTGTGTGTGTGTGTGTGTGTGTGTGTGTGTGTGTGTGTGTGTGTGTGTGTGTGTGTGTGTGTACAGACAGGCTGCAGCTATATGTTCTCTTCAGGGCCCCTGGAGCAATCAGTCCATCAACAGAGGTGGAGTCCGGCTAATTTCCCGCCCCCCCCTCCCTTCTCTCTCCTCACTCATTCCTAAGACGGATGCTTTGGGTAATAAGACTAATCAATACGCTTCCTCAAAGTCCTCCCCACCCGCCCAGTCCCAAGACGTTATCAGCCGTTTGTCATCAGAAATGTCACTTGTTCTTATCGAGCATCACAATATTGTTTAAATGGTTGCACACACACACACAAAGCACAGGTTGGATCCATGCAAAAATGCAAATTTGCTGTTAATAGCAGACACACACATTCTTTTACACATATGCAGCCAAATAACACAATCAAATGTTATCAGACACACTGGAACACCTGCTACCTATATTACATCCAACAATACACACAAAACCAGGTCCACACACACACACACACACACACACACACACACACACCACCCAGGCAGTGATGAATAGACACATGGGAGCTCTGTGACAGGTTACACATGCACCATGGTGTCAGGATCTATACGGAGAAATTAATCAACAATGACACCGGCGTCGGTGGCTCCCCTCTCACAGCCCACAGCTCAACATGCTGTAATTTGCCCTGTATGATTACCCCAGGGTGCTGGGGTGAGAATGGCACCCCCAGCTTAATTAATTAAGCATTGTGCCGGCAGGGAGGCGTCTCAGGAGCGTGACACAGAGACGCAGTCAAAATGTCTACCTGGAGTCACCTTTTCCTGTAGGGCTCTGGAAGTTCTGATGATAAAAAAATAGATGCTGCATGTTATTTTAAGTAAATTAAAGTGTCTATAAATAGATCAGTATAAATAAAAAAGTGTTAATATCAGCACCATCAGCATCACATATTCAGTAACCTTGAGATACATTGGTTATCTTTTGCTCTCTATTATCAGAGATACATTGGTTATCTATTGCTTTAAAATGTTCTCAGATAATCCATTGTATAAAGAAAAATTATTTAATTATTTAAAATTGTATTACATTAAAGCTCCAGTGTGAAGTTTATAGCTGTTGATGAAATAGACTGAAATTAACACTGGTGCCTGCGATAGAGACAAAAGATTGTTAGCAAAATGATTTGTAGTTTTTCATCAATTTCATAATTTTCAATTTCAGAGAAATAAGAGGCATCACTTTGTCAACAGGTGGTGCCTAAACAAAGTTTGTCAAAGGAGCTGTCTTGAACTAGGATGTCTTAGATTGCAAATATGGGAAAAAAATTAGGCTTCAATGGTGAAAAAGTGACACTGAATTAACAACTTATATAAGACATACATTCTTTTTTCATCATTTCTTTCTAGCCATCTTAATTCAAGCAGCTAGTTTAAAGTTATCTTTAAACTGCACTTATTTTACTGCATTTAAGTCACACTCTGCATCACAGCCAGCTAAACCTTGTCCAGGGGATAGATATAAGGAAGGGTGATGTCGGAACTTTGTTTGGAGTTGGCTGAGTTTCAGACGGGGGCTGGTTAGATTTCCTTCTTGGCAGGTTAAGGTGAAAATTGGCCCTCACTTTGATTTTTTTTTTTTTTAAATCCCACAAGGCATGTATGCTGATTAGCTGTGGGGGTGGTCCATTCCCAAGAGGAGACAGAGATGGGAGCAGGTTGACAGGACACCATGTGACACCATTGTTTGCCTTCAATAATGACCAGGGGACTCCAGATGATATGGGAGCCTTTGATGGATGACTAATTTATCAGTAGCTGTCGAGGCCTAACGATGGTTAATGATGCCACTGGTGGCTTGTCCGGGGTTAACCATCAAAGGGGAGATGAAGTGTTTGCTGGTTGAAGATTATGGCTCCTTTTCAGTTTCTTGGGTCCATAATTTGATTGGAAAACTAAGAGTTGGAGCTAATACAACCTAAAATGTATTTGTTTCAGTGTGTGATAATCTGCTAAATGACTCCAAATTGAAGTTGTTTATTTCATTGCATGACAAAGTTCAGTGTGATTGCATGGTTGCCACATTATGTGAGAACTTTCCTTTTGAGATGAGCTGAAATGTGAGCCAGTTTCCCCTGCATGCCAAAGAATTTATCCAGTTTACTGTATATCTGTAGACAATATCATTTTACTACAAAACAACAATACAGTCATTACTGTCTTTCATTGTTAGTAACTCAAGCCAGAGAGTGCATGTCGTTTTAAGAAGAAGAGAACAAAGGCGACTTGATGTCTCTGTGGTGTAGAGACCATACCTTTCATCATACAGTTGTTCCAAGGCCTCTGTGTCATTGTTCTTTTAGCAATTCCTCCCTGCCTGTGAACCCCACTGGAAAACAGGTGAGGTAAAACAATCACGCAACCTCCCATCCCTCTCTCCACATATAACAATAACACTCTGACTGTATCTTTCAGTAGTAAACACAAAGCTCACATGCAGACCCCGGCTGAACGTCGCTCCGGAAACAAATACATTGTTGGGGACGGAGTGGGGAAATAAAAGACAGGGGCCAAAACCTATTGGAAATCGGAAAACAACCCTCTTGTCCCTTTGAAAGAGTCCTGGCGATGAAAATATGTAATATAAATAAAGCTGTGGATGCTTTGAAAGCCAAAGCCTTCCTTCCTGACCCGGTCCTCTGCGGAGGGAAACGCCTACTTCTGGGCCCTTGCTCTTAAATTCCCAAAGACCACTCTGTCATCAGAGTCCCAACTGCTGCTTTCAAACACGCGATGGCCAGACTCACTTCCAAGTAGTGCTCTCTCTATCTGCCCAGATCTGAGTTACTTTCGCCCCCTCAGCCCTTTTAAGTCTAACCCCCTCCCTGGACAGGATCTCTCCTCGTAGATCTGTTGGCTTAAATGCCGCCACACAAGCTCCAATTATTTCACCCCCGAAGCGTTTGTGGCGAGTGATTGTCACGACTGCAATCTCTCCGTTGGTGCTTCTGATATCTGAACCTGACAGGCGGATGCAAGGAAAGACATAGTGACAGATGACTGGCTAATGGGTGACAACTATAAAACAGCTAATTAGTGCAAAAAAAAAAAAATCACTATGTAGGTCTGTTTTGAACTGTATCACACCGCTGTATCACACAAATATAGACAGAGCAAGCTTTTGTGTTTTGCAGGAAACACCTGCTGTGTTAGAAGTGCTTTATTAGGATTTAGATTATGTAACATGGATGAATCAATAGACCCAAGAGTGTCATAAACAAACAGCAAAATTTAGTATCAGAAAGATGGACTTCTAGAGCAATGAGCAATGTATAATTACGAAATTATCTCTGAAGAGCAGAGTAAACGTGCATCTGCACAAAAGGAAAACAAGGAATTAAAAAACTGTGGAGGCTCTTTGATGCAAATCACTCCAAGTCTGTAAGTCAACCATCCCTAAGAGTAATAAAATGCCAAAACACCTATCTGTGATAGAACCGATGCAGCTGTACTCTCAAAATTTAACTTAATGAACCTGTACAGTTTAAGAAAACCTCTGAAAATGGCAAATTGCAAAAAGTGCATTTATATTGGGCTGATTTGCCAAACCCATCAGCTTTTGCCTGAAAAAGAACCCTGGAAGTGATAGTCTATTTTGAGGTTTTCTTTTCTTTGTTTTTCCTTGGTTTACTGTCCTTAATAGCAACTTGAGAAGTGAGAATGAAGATGATGTCAGAAGCTAGCAAATTAAAGCAGACTGTTAGCTTCACTGACATGCATATATCTGTTTAAACACAATAAGCTAGACTGTGCTATGACTCTTTAGCTCTACCAACTGAAACACTCCTATCACTGAGTGGTACTATTCAAACAGAAACCAATAGACTTTAAAAAATACTTTAGCCAACTTTGTACTGAAGAGTAGATTTTAGTCATCTTGAAGTCCTTTTGTCTCACTGATGGTAAATTTTGTTGAAAAGAAAACTCCTTTCCCTTTAAGTACCATCATGAAGATACAGACAAAGCATTGACTGAGATGATGTGAAGTGCCTGTTCCCCCTCTTAAACAGCATTGCAGCCAGGAAACCAGAGGGCTTATGTGTTTATGTGCAACATAGCCCAAAAAAACTCCTGGGTCATACATCAAATTCAGCTCAGGACACCAACTGGGCCCTGCAGTGACCCTCAGTGGAAGGGTCCCTAATGACTCCCACCATCTTGGCTCAAACAGGGCAGTGCTTTCCCCTGCAGACAGGCCTTTTTGCTCTATCTGCTGAGCTGGTGGAGGCACAGGTCAGGGTGAGTGATCTGCTGGTCATCCGACCGCTCAGCCCTGTGATGAACTCTGGTTAATTGCAACTGACTCCATGTTATATCTTTTCAATTTTTTTTTCTGCTCATTTCATCAGAGTTTTTTTTCTCTCTCTCCCCTTTTATTTTTTGCTGTGTCTAGCTCAGAGGTGGTCTGGAAGCAGAGGTTTGAAACCTCAGACCACAAACTTGGACGATGCAGGGTCAAGTAATAATTTTTGTCCACATAGTATTTAAGGAAAGGTAGCTTGCTATATGTTTCACAGTATGCATTACACACACCAAATTTTCACTTAAAGTACACGTTATTTTTCAAAACCATTTTCTCCTTTAGGTTTTCTTCTTCTTCTTCTTCTTCTTCTTCTTCTTCTTCTTCTTCTTCTTCTTCTTCTTCTTATTATTATTATTATTATTATTATTATTATTATTATTATTATTATTATTATTATGTCATTAAAGCAGTTAAATACAGTTATTACTTTTGGTTTGAAATATTTTCTGAGAAGCTAGCTACTTACTTCATGTTTAAAAGATGAAAACCCCCCAAATCAAGATGCACATTTTTTTTACACCACAGAATCAAAATCCAGGAGATCCCTAAGACTAGGCTGAAGTGAACCCTGTGTTTAATCAGGTTTCCATAAATGTGTTTTGATTCTAAAAGTTTAATATATAACATATTTTCAGTCACTGCTAAAAAATAGTTTTGATTCCTGCAGTATTTTTCAATTCTGCAACCCATTCAGTTAATTATGAATGAACTGTATAAGTTTCTCCTTCAGGCTGGTTTTTCAAACAGACCAACAAAACATAAAAAAGACAATAACTCGAAAGTCCTTTATGGCTTCCTGCAAGAAGAAACCATTAAGGTTGAGCACATTGTCCGGGGGTCTGGCTGAAAATCTGTGAGGAAGCGCATAGTAATCAAGTGAAAGAGAGAAAAAAATACTTCGTGAGAAACAGACGTAAATAATAGACCAGGAAATGGGAGATCAAAGCTTCTGAGTCGGGCCTCCGTTTGTTTTCATACTCACCCAGGCCTCGCAATAAAACACGCAAGAGTCGCACTTCAGAGGGAGGGGGGCGACACAAGGAAGTGCTGAAAACAGTTACATCCCATCCTGAGGATCCCGTGCCACTATCCCCATGTTAGGGAAAGGCGTCAGGTACAGCAGTGTTTACCAGGAAAAGGGACAAGTCGCGTAAAAACTTTCACATCAGAAGAGGACCCTGTGGCCAGGAGCCATCTTGCTGAACACAGACTGTATGTTTATAAAAGGACCTTTTCCTTATCTCTTAATGTGACTGTAGGTACAAAGGCACAATGTGTGCTTTAAAAGGCACAGAGAGATCAAACTTAAAACACATGGCGACAGCATATGTGTCTGTTTGCGTGCTTTATAGGCGAGCTGGCGTCACTGGGTTTCTCAGAATTAGCACAGGATGAGTTTACAGCCAAGACAACACAATACAATACACAACAAGACACATTGTCCAAAGACTTAAACTGCTATTCTTTTTTTGTTTGCTTTGTTTTCAGGGAAGGAAATATACACGCAGTTTAAAAGATGTTGAATAAACTGAACGATCCTCTTTTAATAAGAAAATTATTATCACTCAATTTAATCAAAAATGTTTCCTGATGGTCAACACTCGTTCATAGAAATAAGACTCATCCATCCTGTTAGAGGATGGCTGTGTGTTTAAGTGGAGGGTTTATGTAAAACAGAAATTAACTATGAACATTTCATAATGCTCCATTGAGTATAATGAGCAGTTCATTTTTTTGGAGGTCAAATGCTAAACACGGGCGTCCTAGCTGGTTGGTCAGCAGATTAATCCAGAGATGTCTCTCTTACATTTCTGCATGAAACCTCTTTCTTCGTCTTTGTAAACCTGCCATTAGCTTATCCCTAAGTTTTGCCTTGATATAAATAAATACTAATCACCTGGAATGCACATTTGCATTGTTACAGAATAAAGTGGGGTAGAAGATGTATCAGGAACAAGAACTGAATCAGTCAAGGGCCTGTATCCACTAGCTCTTAATTGCAATATAAAACTGATGCAGTTCAGCATTTTCAACACTTAAAGTCAGTGTTGGTAATCAGATTTAGATACACTTTTTGTTATACTGGTTAAAATGATCTTTATGTCCTGATGGCAATCCATGCATGATGTGTTCTTGAAATAGAGTGAAAAATATCTGCTGTCTACAGCAGGAGTAAACCTGGGAAAACACCAGCCAATCCTAGCATTTGGGATCCAATTTATTAAACCAATCAAATCCCTTCCTGCCGTTCTTCCTGCCTCCTGTGTGTACATTTCGGTGTGAACTAGCCTCGATTCGTTGTGCATAACCAAGAGGGATCCAAGTACGCTGGAGAATGGCAGAAAAACTACCTATACCATGATTACTGGTAACGTAGTGCAAACAAAAATGATGTGCTGAGGACCTGTTTGAATCTGTGGTTTTGAATCACTCATGATTGTTTGATTGCAAGTCAGTGGTGCTCATGTATGGGGGCGTTGTTTTGGACGAGCTCTGAGTGGAGATTTAAATGGAGAAACTAAGCTTGTTTGTATTTTGAGGATATAATTTCCAGTTTAAGGGCAGGTGCTAGAGCTACTAGAAAAATTCTATGAAATCTTTATATTTGTTGAGGTCATGGGCACTCCCAAAAATCGGTCTGTGGAGACAGGCCTTCACTTATCATACTTGACAAAATCCAAGAAGTTCAGGTTGACTCTCAGTCAATCAAAAGTCTTGAACTCTAGTCCTATAGGTAAATGTCAGATATTCTTGTGACCAATCAAATGTCAGTACTGCAAGAGGGCTTAATTTTTCTGCCAGAAGTCTTTGTGAAAGATTCATGGACACCACTGAAAAGGATCTGCTAAGACTTTTCAGGTTTCTACAGCACCAATATATAAAATTAAGAAACAACCACCATCATGTAATGCAGTGTTAAGAAGTTATGGTTGTTTAATGCATTTCTGTGACACCGCACTTATGTAATGTGTTCATCTTTGCCTTAATGATCCAGAAACACAGTAAGGTAATATAGCAATGTCCAGTAAATGTCCTTGCACGGAAATCTGTTTGTCTGACCTCCAGAATCAATAGCATTTTGGCCCCTACTTGACTCTGACCTCAGTCTTTTAATAGTGTTTTGATATGCAGGCAAATTAATTCACCTTAATGGAGCATCAGGGGTCAATGGACTTTGATCCCATTTGGGCTAAAGGCTGGGAGAATTCCATTTAGTTTGCGTTGGTCCTGAAGGGTTGTGTATATGAGTGTTTGCAGGTTTCAAATTGTGCCAGGCAAGCTCACTTTTCTTCCCAGGACATCTGAATGATACCCCAGGGTTCAATCCACAGAAACTGATCGCCATATTATGCACAATTTCAAGATTGCGTCTGTAACGCAGATTAATTATTTTGCCATTACCATGACATGCAGTTATACAAATGTGTAAATATCCATCTCAAGCAGCTCAATCCGTCTACCTCAACTGCTTCTATCACTCCCAGCAAATAAGCAATGCAGGCCGAGCAGTCGAGGTGTATGGATTACGTAGGAAACCCATTGACAACCAGATAAATTCAAGTTTGGAGAAGCTTTTCAGACTGTGCAGTGAATCTCGCTCACTGTGCCCTCCAGTCCATTCGTATTGATTCCAATCTCTCAGCCTTTTCCAATAAAGCTGGGTTCATGAGTTCATTATTACAAGAATGGAGGTGTAATTGGCTTTCAGGCATATAAGAGGCTATTTGCACTAATCTATCTAGTGGGGAGATGTTAATGGCCACTCTGAATGGCACAGTAGGAGCCAACTTTACTCCATGATCCTGTAGTTTTGGCGCTATCATGTCAGTCAATAATGACATAAAGCAGATAAAGTGAAAAACCCAAGGGTTTACTTACATGTGAGGGAGGAGCGGTGGCATTTTATATACTGACCAACTATAATGACCAACTGACTCAACTAATTATCTGCAGGTTGGCTGTACAGTTTTTAATCGTAGAAATAAAGAACAGAGTAAAAGAAGAAAGGTCTCATATCATACACTAACAGGTTAACTCTAATTACTAACTTTTTGTACATAAAATACAAACATTTCAATAACATCTGTTTGCATGGTGTGAAGATGTGCAAAATTAAAGTTTTGTTTTTTTAGAATTTAGTGCAAACTTGAAGTCCGAGAGACATAAGAAGGACTTCAATTAAGACATGACTTGAACTGGGATGAGCCATGTGTAAACTGGACTATATCATCTGCATAAAACCGGAGTATATTACGCTAATTAATGCAATTTATTTCTGTTTCTTAAGAAAAAGAAGAAGAATTTAGCAGAACTCTATTTTTTAAAGAGAAGGCAATACGACACCTTAATACATAGAAACAAGAAACAAGCTAAGACAGTAATGGCGTATGGCTTATCTTTGTCAACCTTATCCTCTGAATAGGAAAGCTCAACAAAAATTGAAACATACATAATTTTTGTTTTAAAGAACGAACCAGTGACAAGATAAATGTGTAATGTGATGTATCATAAGTCATGATAATAAAAAGAGTCAGGTGTAGCCTGTCCTAGCTGTCACTGGCAAGAGGCTGGGCACACGCTGGACAGGTTGCTGGTCTATTACAAGGTTTACATGCAGTTTTGAAAAAAAAAAAAAAAGTCAGCTGCTTAACATATTGAAATAATCATACATTAAGTTTTACAGTGGTCGCAGGTGTAAGGTGTTGAGGTCTTTATCGAATGCCCATTAGTCATACGTCTGTTAGTTGGCTCAGACAAAGTCAGACTCTGAGTCTACACATTTGTAAAATACACTGATGAGTTTATAGTATAGCAAGAAACAGACCGGCAAACAGCAGGTGTTGGCTTGGAAAGAAAAAAAAAAAAGAATCCAGACAACTGTTGCCTGTTAAATTCTTCTACCAATGTGGGCACATTGTGGGCTCATGCAAAACAGATGCAGGCAAGTGATCACAGCCAGCACTACTTTACTTTCTGCTAACTGGCAAGATGGAGTCGTCAAAAAAGTTTCCTGGCTTTTCAGCAGATGGGTAATTCTTTTGCTGCGGGAGGGCTAGTGGGTTAGATGTTGAAGGCGGGGGGATGGAGCAAAGGATAGATGGATGAGAGCCGGTGGAGGGAGGCCCAGGCGGTTGTGGAGACTTCCTATGATGAAAAGGTCAGTGGCACCTGTAAATCTGAGCAGCTGGAAGAAGTACTGAAGCAAAGGAAGAGGAAAGAGTTTAGCCACTAAACTAGTGCTACATTATCCCCTCTGCTTGGCAAACACACACTCAACACACACATATGGTTATGTCATGATGCTGCTCATTAAAACTGAGAAAAAATCAAAAATCAGTACTTAACCCTTGAAGAATCCAAACTTCCATAAATGACTTCACTTCACAAAAATATGAGCTGAATATGTTAATGTTTAAAAACTCGACTGCCTCACACACATGGAAAAGGGCATACACAGAAATATACAGTATGGCACTCCAAACTTTCCTAAATTATATATGTTTTTGCCATTATTTTTTTCTTGGTTTACATTAACATTACACAATAAGCTTTGTGATGCTGAGAATGTTTAGTTTTTAATGATATCAAATTTAAAGTAGAGTTAACGTCAGTGAATGTTTTGTTCCCTTCTGTAAAGCCCAGAGCATGCATCAAATATGTTGACGTGGTAAGGCCGCTGGCTGGATGAAATTGTTGATGTATTTCAATCAGCGCCTCACAAGCAGACCAGCAAAACACTTCGTGTGAATGCAGGTGCAGACACATGTTGTAATCCAGCCATATGTGTGTATGTGTGTGTGTACGTTTGCTGCCAGAGTGGATTTACTGCCAACCTCTCCTGGGTAGCCGGGTGGCCGAGCAGGGCAAAAAGGCCTGGTCAAGGCTGCTTCCGCCTCCTGCAACCTAAAAGGATACAGCCTGCTGACAGATACCTGCTCTGAGCTGACTGAACACTTCCTCCTCCTAAATACATTCACGTTATATTCAGCTGACACGCTGTATCCACAGTCACTAAAAAACTGCTGCACTGAACCTGTGACGCTTCTGACATACAAAAGCTACAATTAAAAAGAAGTCACTTTGGAATAAAAGGAAGAGTTGATAACTAGAGTTTACTGTGTCGGAACTGTGTCTGAAAAAATTTATGAAAAACATGAGTGATGATCTTCCATAGTGACTCAACTCTGACAGTGTTCAAATCACGACTGAGAACAGTTCTATTGAGCTATGCATATCAAGTGAAATTTAATCTGCACTCCTCGCTTTGAACTTGATTATTTATTTCAATGTTTATGGAATTATTTTATTTCATTTTTATTTTGCCTTCTTGTAATTTTATGTAGCTGTAGGCTTTGAATTGCCTTGTGTGTATGAATTGTGCTCTACAAATAAACTTACTTTGCCCAATCAAATATTAATAGTGGTTTAACAGTTATGTGCTTTAATTATGATTGCATGAATCCAACATTCAGAATTTTTAGAAAAGGACCTGATGCACCATCCTCTGCAGACTTTCTTGCAACTATATTTAATACATTCTTAAGATTTGCACAAGGACAATAGATTCTCCAGACTTTCAGGTATCAGTTGCAAGAAAACCACGCCTCCATCCCAACCCTTTTCACTTTATGACACACAGCCCACCAACTATCATGCAGTTGTCTCTTCTGATTACCTTTATTGTCTTTCCCCCTCCTGTTCCTCATGTGTTTTATTCTTTGGTGGTTCAGGCTACAAGCTCTTGGTAATGCAATCCCCCCACTGCGCACTTCAGTGTCACGATGCTTTAGTCTGTCAAGAGAACTGCGGCCGCTGTCACAGGAGCACATTGTTATTTTGGAAGTAGCATGTGTTTGCCTAACTGGAGCTCGGGTTTCTCGGTAAGACTTCGACTCTGCTTGCTTTGGTTTGTAAAGAAGCCATGACGGATGGCGACCCCAGCAGTCGTTTCATAAGCCCCCCTGACCAAACAGCCCTCTCCACACATTCCTGTTCTTATTTATTAGGGACATGAGGAACAAGAGGGTTGGTATAGCAGCAGGGAAATGGTCGGGTGACTCATTTAAGTTGAAAGGAAGTCTAGAATAAAACCCCGCGGGTGTTACTTTCTGATCTAATACAAAGTGAAAAGTTGTAGGCAGGTAAACATCCTAAAAATTCATCCCCTTCATTTAATTTTAGGTCCAAATAAAATGTTTCACATGTATTAACTGCAAAATACTTGGTGCTGGTACACCTTTATGTTGAGAAATGTAGATCTAACTTTGTAGTTGTTTTCCATCGTGCACTTTTGCCCCCTGAGAAGAAAATTGTTTCAAATCAGTCAAGAAGGAATCTTTATTGTGTAAATGAACGTGAATCTGCTGTATTATGCTTCATTTGATAATTGATAGCGCGGGTTAATTGCCTTGATCAAAGGTCAGGTGCTTTAATATTCTGAGGATAGGCTGTCGGATTTGAATTGGACACGTCCAGTGTTTATAAGATGAAAACCTAATGCAGTCGTGGGACTTCGGCCAATTAAGAACATTAAGAATGTTTTATTCTAATCGACAGTGATAGCGGCTGCAGACATCCACATTAAGCCTGATGAATATTCATGAAATCTCTTCTCTGAGCCTATCGAGTGCATATTAATTTTAGAAAGTGTCTGGAGTCCAGAGACGTGATCACATTTCCCACCAGCATCAATCCTAATATGTAGATGAATGCTCATTTCAACCCAGCGCAGGCCACTGAGGTACATTTGATATTTCATTCATGTGAACAACTGAGGAAAAAAAGGAAGGAAAAGGAAATGGCTAAAACAAACAAAAATACCCACAATGCCCCAGTGTGAACTCTCTAGAGGTTGTGCATAATTACCCTATGGAGCACCTTACCTGCACACCTCTCAACGCCTGTCAGCGCTGCATACAGACTCACTGGACCACACGCACACACACACACACACAGACACACACACACACTTTCTTTTCCTCTCGCATACACAGTCACATAACCCTGCCTGTGCTTTCTTCTCTCTCACACACGCTAACTAACACACACACCAACACACAGACCGTGGCATCAGCAAAGAGCATTGCAGCTCTGCGGCTGACCGCGGTGTTCACTGGGGAGAAATCTTCAGCTCATTTCTGACCCGGGCTGCCGGGGTGTTAATTGCCCTCCTGAGTTGGCAGAATTTTCAGGGTAAAAGGTGCTATCCTTGATGGATCAGCACTGTTGCCACCAGTGACTGATTCTTTCAACTTGGACGTGTACCGTGCATATCCTATATCTCATTAAAAGACCGCACTGGATAGAGAAGGGGGGGTTTAAAGGGGGGCACGTGTGTGTAGGTGGACCAATTGGTCTGGAAATGAAAACATGGATGGAGCACATTATGAGACAACTTTAAAATATAACATGAGTTGAATCAGGTTTAGGGCAGCAAAGACTCAATCAAGTAAAGGGGTGCCTGAGAGGAAACTACCATCACTAAACTCAAATGTTTCAATCTAATGAAAAAAGCCCATGACTTCTTTTCTGCAGTGCTGCTATTTCTTTCTTTCTTTCTTTCTTTCTTTCTTTCTTTCTTTCTTTCTTTCTTTCTTTCTTTCTTTCTTTCTTTATTTATTTTATAACTGTTGTCTCCAGTAGTTTATTTAAATGCAAAATACATTCAACAGTTTGCATATGGTGAAAGAAAATTTAGAAAATGCTGCCCCTAAATTCCCCATAATAATTAACTAGTCTTACAGATAATTTATAGACAAATAATGAATCATTTTAAAATCTACTGTTGATATGATTTGTAAATAGAATGATTAAATGATCAAAAGAAAGTTGTTTTGAATTGTAATTAGTAGGAAAACAAACAAACCATCAAAAAAAGAGATATGTTGGAGCATCAAATCTATCAGTTATGTTTGAGCACACAGGCATGCACACAAGCTTCCTCCTTCCTTCCTTCCGTCCTTCCTTCCTTCCAGCACAGCTCAAAGCCTGGTTTTAGTTTTATTCAGGTTAATCAATGCAAAATATAAATGGAAACTTCTGTTCACATAATGAGTACAGGCTGCGTTCCCTGATCTTCTATTATGGATTGAGACATAAGTGCCTATTTATGAAAGTGTTTCCAAAGGAAATCCACATTCTGGGCTAATTAAACTCAGAGTAATTCCCGCCTCCAGTTTATAGACATATCAGTAATGCAGTGAGCTATATTGTTGAGTGTGGCCTTGTAGTGGAGCTGCACCGCAGACTGACAGGCTGAAGCTTTGGTGAAAATGTTAATTCACTGAAAGGAAGGATGTGTACTGTACGAGGATGTGTTTGTTTAACACCTGAATCTGTACCCACAGTTTTTAAATACGACAGAGAAAATCTGTTAAATGTCAATTTGTCAATCAAGAGCCAAACGTTTTTATGGTGCTTATTCACGTAGATAATTTTGCTTTAAAAACATTTAAATAATATCACCGTTAGTCAAAAAAAGGTTTCCTCCACTGTGTGTGTGTGTGTGTGTGTGTGTGTGTGTGTGTCAGTGTGTGGGTATGCTGGGATGTAGTGTTTGACGAACTCATTCACACCATGTGTTCACGTCCGCACAACTGAAAAGGAAATCACAGAGCGTATGAACAACCGTCTCTCTCTCTCTCTCTCTCTCTCACACACACACACACACACACACACACACACACACACACACACACACACACACACACACACACACACACACACACACACACACACACACACACACACAGTGTTCCCCAAGCTTCACTGGAAACTACTCTAATAATAGACAGCACATTACACAATCTGCCCGCCTTTGTTCATTGCGCAACATTTTCATTGCACTCACCATTTTACAGCTTAACAAACTTTTTTTCTAAACTTTATTTTGACTGAAAAATGGGTTCAACTTATTAGCATCATGTATTTTTGATTATTTACCTGAAGAGCTTTTAGTCAATGCATCCTGAAGAGACTGTTTGCCACAGCTCTAGTCTTTAGTCGAGTTTAGACAGTGTGTTTAAAACGGACTGCAGTAATCCTAACTCAGCCACACATACCTTACAGGTGCCCATGACATTTGTACAATGCAAAATCATACAAACCGATGCTTCTGTGCAGACGTGTATTACTATGAAATCCAAGAACACACAAATGGGGACAGAAAAATGCAAAGCTGACTGGATACAAAACATAAACACAAAGATAAAGAGAGAGCTTTGAAATAATAATTAATATAGGCAGTATTACATCGAATTTCTCCTGAAACTATTCAGTTTTCTGAAGGAAAAGACAACACCCTCAAAACCATACACACTCACACCAGCTACGTTACTGCTAGAATAAAAACACATCCGCTACATTCTGAGATTCAGTTTCACATTTTTTAAAATCACACCAAAACCAATAAGCACATACCTGTAATTTAGCTGTAAATGAGACACAAATCCAGCTGTAAAACTTCCCAAATGTTTGCAGAAATTCTTTCCCAGGACCAATGTCAAATATTAACCTTCCCTTTTTTTTCCCTTTCCTTTTTCTTTTCCGCTTCTGCCTCTTTTCCCAGTTTGACAGAAATCCCACCCTGATCCTTGCATTTCTGAACATGAAGAACTATTTGAGAATGGGATCAGCTTTGAATCATATAGTTAAATTGTTTAAAGTTAGTTTCATTTAAAATAACATGGCTCTGGTGAAATAGAGTAGTATTCATTCTAAACAGAATTAGAGACTAATTTCTGCTTCAAGTTTTTTTTCCTGAAAATTAAATTTCCTACATTAAAATAGTTCCGAGTATGAAAGAGAGCGAGCTTTCATTCTCATTAGTCTAAGTTGTACGGAGCTGCATATATCAAAGAGGAGACATATGAATCACCTTTGAAATGAATACCACATGTTCCTGGATAATGTTGTTCAACGCAGATTTAGAAATACAAAACGCTGACACATTGGTCTTGGCCTTGAGGAAACATTCGGTTTTATATGATTGATTTAAGTGCGAAATGAATCCATTTGGGTGCTCAAATTTGTAAAATTATGAAACTCTGATTCTGTCAGAATCATTTAATCAAACAAATAAATCCATCCCATTTTCTATTAAGGGTGGTTTATTTTGAAACGTATTGTTTGAAACAGAGATTGCTAGTAACACCTGTTATTTCTCAGAGTACATTTTTTCATTTCTCACATGTGCTGTTCTAATTTTGAAAGATGACACTGTTCATGTAAGGCATTATTTTGAAAATTGCTCCTCTTAAATTATCCTAAATCATGATAAATGATACAATAAAAAATAAGCATTTAATCTTGCAAAAGCAGGAAAAACTTGACAGTATTTCTTACTTGTGGCATTACTATACAGAAGAAACAAACTGAAACACAACTGATCACACAAAGTAATGTACGCACAATCTGAAACTTAAATACAAGCGTGAGAAAAAGACAGAGACAGACAATGTGAACACAGGTTGACAGCAGCCTCTCCTACCAAGACCCCCCTACCCAACACACACACATACACGCATACACACACACTCAGCAGGGGGCTTGTGTGAACCAGGGCAGATATATGGCTCTGGGTCCACTCCCAGGCTCTGTGGGCTTTGGGGACTTCACTTACTGGTTTCCAGGCCGTGTGTCTCCCCTGTCATCAGTTAAACCAAAAAAAAAAAAAAAAAAAAGAGAAGAGACGACTCCAGTAAAACACCTGTTCTACACATCTAGAAAGCAGCAGCTCTGCACGGGTCACAGATTAAAATGATGTTCACAGAGAAGTCTACCTGGGAATATGGACAAAGCTGTTTTTTTCCTCCATGTGAAGTAGATCTTAAAGTAAAAAGTAGTTCTCGGTGGCTTCACTTTTGTTTTTTACTAAAGAAAATGAAACAAGCAGTTTCTATAAAAGTTCTGTGCTTTTGAACATCTTTGTTTACTTGATGCCTACATGACTTAATTAGCCTCTCTAAGAGCGCTAATTTCCAGTAGCTTTTTTCTGTATGACTTCACAGCTGAAGCATTTAAGGCTGAGACACTGGAACAAGAGCACAATGTTTTAGCCCCGGAAAGATGGGATTCACACTTGATTTTATTTGTTTTTTTAATGAGAACGTTTTTTTTTTTTTTTTTTTTTTCTTTAATTTGGAGACAAAGAGAGAAGTTGTAAAACTGATCAAGCCTCTTTATTTGCTCCAAAATCAGTGACAGTAAAAGAGACAGATCAGCACAACAGTCAGCTCTGATATGACAAAAATAAACAGGAGTCAAATTTACATTTAATGTGCTTGAAGGAGTCCCTGCTACCTAATAAACATCTCAGCACAGTGAAGTATGTGTTAACAGACTCATTATGGGCTGAGCGTTAAACTGGACTATGTATAGTTACAATGGCATTCTTGCACTTGCTTTAAATACACTCGAGCACGACACACGCTCTGAGATCAAAAATAGATGTGGACAGATGGGGGGATGATTTATGCGTTGTGAATGATAATGGAAGCTGCGGAACACCATAGTCCTTAATTTTTGTGGACAGTTTGTCCAAAAAAAAAAAAAAAAATCAAGAAAACTATGGAAGACTGTTTTGAAACTGACCTTTTTAATGGCTGCTGTCTAATTGTTGAACAGAGGAGCCTTTTTTATCCATCAAAATCACTACTCTACCATTCAGACAGCCAAAGCTGTTTACTATTTTAGAAATGTAAATAAAGACAGATAGCAACAATAAAGGTCAGATCATACATTTAGAGAATTATTACTGCTCTACATACACTCATTTAATTGATTTTTCTAAAAATAATGACACAAACATATGATAAGAAACCCGTCAATCTGAACCAACAAAATCATGTAACATAAACACTGATGTTAGAGAGACTGATGCATACCTGCATTTACCAACACAATACTGCCATCTAATGACGCTCACATCACATAACCCTTTGCATCAGGGCTCATTTCAACCTCTTTGGAATGTTTTTAGTCATTATTTTGGAGATGTTTCTTTTGGGTGTTTTTATTTTTTATTTTTAAGGTTATTATAAAACTTTGCCAGTGTTTAGTCGTCCCTTTTCCAAACTTTTTGAAATGCACGCTGGCAAGAAAAGAAAAAAAGAGAGAAAAAAAAAGAATGAAATGATGCTTTTTGTAGAAAAGAAATTCATAGTTTAAACACGTAGATATATTGTTCCAAATTCAGAGTATTTTATTAATTTTTGATGAATACTTTCTTGTTTGTCAGATTTTTTTAAAGACATGGTTTAAAGACATGAACTTGCACATGGAAAAAAATAAAATTAGACACTTTATTCCCTAGGGTTTTATGAAAAGTGGTAACACATCTCTTTGTTGGTTTGAATCAGACTGCTTTTGGCTTTAGAAAGTCATAAACCAGAATAGAAATGGTGACTATTGAAATAAAACTTACGTTCTGTGTCAAAGGCCATAATTCTCCTCCTTTCATGGTTCTTCTTACAGCTAACCGTTACCAGGAAGTTCTTCATTGCTTTAAATCTGACTTTGAATTTAGTTCTGACGAAAATAAACCCAGTCTGGACTTCAGAGAGGTATTGATCTACCAAAAGCTTGGTGGAAGCAGAATGAAGGGCAAATATTGGGCACTGACATTCCACGTAATCAGGTTTTATGCACCAAGTGTGGAGCAAGATGTGTCAAACAGTTGGATTCAGGGTTCTTGGACACTACCTAACAACTTACCTTAAGCAGACATACACCTTTTAAGATAAGATAAGATCAACAGAATCTACTTGCACTGTTTGTTATGTTGCACAGATTTTATCACTTAACCAATGTTTAAGTTATTGATTAGAACACGCTCCAAAATATTTTTGTTGCACCTGTTGGAGACACTCAGGTGGAGCAATGCAGAACATCCCAAAGAAAAAGAAAAAGGCCCAAAGGCTGAGAACTTTTTACTGGACATAACCCCATCCACGGATACAAAACTAACAGTATCTCTGCATTGCAGTGACACTATGAGTCTGAAACATTGCATTTTTATGTTCAGTTCTCTTGTTGCAGAAAATCTGCATTCAGCGAGCCTACTGGTATCCCGTGTGTTAAACAATTTGCAGCCTGTGCTTTAATATTTTCTGGAGCCACGCATTCAGTCATGTGCATTATGTTGCTGTAAAACTATAGCAATATGATTTAGATGGGGGAAAAAAACACATATGACGCAGCTTCCACATCACGACAATTATTTAAATGAGTATTGAAAGTTGATCGATTACATTTCCAAACATCAATTATGGAACTCTAAATTTTATTCTCAGAAGATTTCAGAGAGATGAGGCAAAAATGTGTTATATCCTGATATCTGTTGCACATTACAGTATTTGAAGTAGAGCTAAAATGTTGATGGTTTTCTGCACTGTATTTCAAAAAGCTTTTTTAAGTTTTGCATTTATTGACAGGGAGACATTTGTTGGTAACGCTCAAAAATCTGAACAATACTGATACCTGTACTCTCAGATGTCCCAGGTCAAGGCTGCTCTCTTTTTACCCCAAAATCCACAAAAAAAAGAAAAAAAAAAGGCAAAATAGGGACATATTGTGCTAAAATAGAATAGCCCAATTACTCACACATTATGCAAACTACAGTTTTAAGCCCCATAACTGCACTCAAAAAACAAGCACACATGGGTAGATGTAAATCGGAAACATGCAAACAGGCCCTCTAATAGCAATTCTCTGCAGACTCTGTCAACCTTAAGCAGTAAATACAAATTATTATTCAGTCACGCAGACACATTTACAGCAGGGACACGATGCACGAACACAGACATGAGTAACAAATGAGAAAAATGACACGCTGACCCCGAGCTGTGGGTCTCTGGCAGGTCAGCCACTCACTGGACCGTCCTCTTCGAGCTCATCCCCTCACCCCACTTTTATTTGCTCTGTGATTAAATGTAGATTTGGAGTAATAAAAGAAGACAGGTCATAAGGTGATAAAAAACATGAATGAAGGTGTGATTTGAAAAAATGTCTTGGGGCTCATAAAAGCATCAGTGTCAGCAGTGGCTCATCCTTATGTATTATCAGCTTGTGAGTGTAGCATTTTCCAAATTGACATATCAATTATATTTCTAAACGGGTAACTTTTGTAGTTAAATATAGATTTGTAAAAAGTGGTCAGCACTTTTTTAAAACCCTTGCTGAGATTTCCTGGAGCGTATTTTTGGCTCTTTGGTGCTGGTATCTGTATGTTTTTCTGAACCCAATCCCCTGGCCTCCTCTTCAATCCTCTCAGCTACATCCCTCTTTTCTCCAAAGAGACTGTCCCTCTCTGCCAGGTCCTAAGGGAGCTCGGCCACCCATTGGGGACCCATTACAGAGCGGGGGGAGAGGAAGACAGCGGCAGGTCAAATCGCTTTGTGGCCGAGGAGGGCTATCATTTACTGTAATTCAGGTCCTGTCAGGCTGAAGGAGAGGGAAGGTGAAGTGGCGTGGCGTGCCCTGGCTCTCATCTGTCTCCTCCCCAACCCCCACCTATCAGAGACAATGGCTGGCTGGCTGCTTGCTGGTGAGTGGGAACATATTACAGTGCTACATTGAGGTATATTTATTTGTCGTCGCTGAGCACTGTTCTATGACATTTTATCTCCGAAGCACTTCATTGGCTGACTTATTCCTTACAAAGAGTGAGCAGGAAAGGGTTCAGTGCTTTGCTCAAGGATGCTTTGAGATGACATGTGACTGCTATGGGAAGCAAACCTCTTTTTTACATCTTTACATTATTCAGCTTGTGACCAAAGGTGACCGGGCCTGTGTGGTTAGACAGAGCCCCAGGACGGCTGAATAATCTGCCATTTTCAGTCCAACAGACTACATCCATAACTTCTTTTAAATCCTCTCCTCAAACTTTAATGGGAAGATGTAAATGAATTATAGAACATCTGCTGATTTTTTTCTCCTCTTTCTGTTTTGTTAGGACCCTGGGTCATGTTATTTGTGAATTGTTCTGCTCTGCCTTCTTCCTTGCAGAGTGTGGATGTTTCTGTGTCTGAAGGGTAAATCAAGTACTGATGCAAGTGCTGCCTCTGATTGGTCCATTCAAACAGGAATGCTGTTAGAGTTGACAGAAAACAGAAATATTAGGTCAAAACTTTTATGATCGTTTGTGATCTTGATTTTGTCTTACTTTTGTACATTTTAAAGAGTATTTCCCAAGGTATTGACCAGTACAACCCAACTTGTGATTATAGCACTACTTTAGAAAATAAATAAATAAATAAATAAATAAATAAATAAATAAATAAATAAATAAATAAATAAATAACAATCCTAAAAGACATTAAGGACAATAGCCCATTTTGGCCAAGTACCTTTTAGAATAGATTTAATCGGTTGGTAATTTTGGATGCTCTCAGAAAAGGTAAATAGTAGTGAAACTTAAACAGAAGACAGATAAAGACACCATCGACATAAATACCGGTAGTCATACCTGAAGTCAAACTTTTATATTATCACACAAGATCCACAAAAGATCAATCTGCTGTGGTGCATAACCTCACCTTAAAGATCACCTCTTCACACCTGGTGCTCTCCTTGGCTGAGATATAAAATAAATGTTTCCCACAGATTATATAAAACATGGACATAGTCTCTGCGGCATCACCCATCTGTTCCTGATACAGTAAAATGTAGCCAATCATTGGACGGGGCTATCTTGGATATGACGCGGCCCATGAGCTTCTTTTTCCTAAAAGCTATAGGGCGCCCGTCAGTCACGTGAGCTGAGTTGAGCCTCTGATTGGACAAACTCGTAATCCTAATATCTTTTAAACTGCTGAGTTACAACAAAAAAAAAAATCACCCCCTGTACAGTGTGTTCCGATAGTGAAATTGATGTTTCAGACCCAAGCCCTTTTTTGAACCTGGCTGTAAATATGCTTTTTAATGCCGTAAAGGTCAGTTTTTTGGCTTTATGTGTATAAGAGGACTGGTGTTTCTGCAGCCAGCCTCTAGCAGATTCTAGATGAATGGCAACTTTTAGCACTTCTGCACAGGCTTCATTTTTCTCTACCGGATGTTACCCATTGGTGTTTCCCCCTCTCTCCTGTTATTGGAAGATTTGAGGAACGCTCCCCTCTATTAATGTTGTGTTGTGAAATTATTCTCATTTCCAGAAGAGGGAGACAACAGTTCCTCATTGCAGGTTTAACAATGCACATCAGTACAAAGAGAGTGATTTGGTGCTGGGAGATCAAACCTGTAACCTGACAGCTATGAGACAGTTTCTCAGATCTCTGACTCTTCTGCTTCATTGATCCTGTTTTCTCTCACTTCTCATCATTTACATCTTTTCATGCATCTGTCTTTGCATGCCCTTTTGGCCTATGAATCTGCAGGAGATCTATAACAGTGAATAGATTTAAGCAGCGAATTAACTGTCGTAATACTTACAATAGAAATTCTTTTATCACAGGCTTATCTCAGTCTCCAGTTGAAGTTTATTGTTTTATATTCAACAAACGAAGAAGTCGTCCTTTTAAAGAAGTATGATTTTGCTCTCCATAGAATAGAGGACACTTAGAAGAAAAGGTCTGCAGGGGAATGAATACATCTATATATTATTCTATGACTGTTCAAATATTCATTATTAATCCTCTCTTTATCCTCCTTTCCTCCATCTCTTAAAATAACTGACTCCCTGGCTACATACATTCCTTCAAGGAATCCTTGAAATATAGATTTGTCTCTTGGTTTCTAAATCTAAAAACTACCACAAGCTTGTGCTGCAGATGGTGGATTTTATAGTAGGTAATAAAACTTAATTAAAATTTAACAAAATGATGACTCCTCTGATAACTCACTTCTAAGAAAAGAACATTACACATCACTATCAGTTATGACTCATCCTAAGACCCGGAAAACCAAGCCTCCAGCTAATTCATCTGATGTTTTCTAAAATTAGGTTGTTTTTTTTTTCCATTTGACTTTAGACCTTGAGGTAAGCTGCTATGTCAGAACCAGTCACTAGAGGACAGCATCTTCCTCTTTAGCAGCACTGAGCAGAGCAAAGGAAACGCCCTGACAGTCAGAGGCCAATGGACTGCTATGTGGATATTTCCATTGAGAAAAGGAGACAAACAGATTCAATCAGTAAATTCAAAAATGCAACATAGCATCTGTTTTTAAAACACGTGAATATGCACTGTATTCAGCTGAGCTGGGATGAGTCAGCTGAGGTTTATTTCCTTGCTCTTGGACACTTCAAAAAGGTTTATAGCAGGTGTAAAGCAATTGAAACTGCAATCGAAATTGTGAAAGAGATTTCCACTCACTGTACTGCAACATTCTGGTCATTTTCTGTAATTGCAGGTAATCAGTGTAACGTGTCAGAGAATAAATGATAGGTTGTTGTAGTAACACCCACGCTCTTATTTGTTGGATAAAGAGGATGGATGAAGCCATCAACCTGCAGGTTTTCCTTTATGAGTGCGCCCACATCTGATGTAATTATCCCTTTGTACTGCCAAACAAGGATCATCACTAACATGAAAAACTAGCTTTGATGTAGAAAAGGAAGGACACAAAGGGAGTGTAAGTGCTGTTCATATGTTAGAATAAAAAAAACATGTACATTGATGCTCATCATAGATGGTTAATTATACTGAAGCATCAAAACACAGACACTCAACCCCGGAATCCAACAATACGAAGCTTGCATCAAATTGCTGTTCAAATCTCATCTCAGCTGACCTGATTTTGAAACAGGCCTAATTTCCAAATGCACCATAGCATTAATGAGCTATCCATGCAGTTCACTATTCTACCACAAGGGGATGATGTTGTTCCCAGTTTGGAATTGGTACCATTTTTTTCCCTGTGTAAATCATCTCATCATTAAATAAAGCCTCACACCAGCGTCACACTGATCAGTTAGCGTCAGCATTTAAAGAGTCAGATGAGAGCGTAGTCTTTGTCTGAATCCTGCTACTTAACACTAACATTCTCGCTTACAAATCGCTCTCGCTGTATCCTCGTCGACCTGGTTTGTCTGTCGTCAAGCGAGTCAGGTTTTGTGGAGAAAACCAACACGTTCCCGGCCCAAAAATAAGCCTCTATGTCTCTGTCTTTGAAATGGGATCTTAAAAACAAATGCTTGGCCCAGCCACACTCTCTAATTAGAGGCCCACAGATGCCTGCATGCTCCCACACACGTACACACACATGGAAACCACACATGCATGCACGCACAAATTACAGAAAGAACAGAGAGATCAAAGAAAAGAACAGAGCACAGGAGTTTGTGTATTTACAATGCTCCTCCTTAAAAAAATGACAAGTAGCAAGTGTTGTTGTTCTTTTTTTATACGGTGAACTGATGCTGCTTTCGCACTGAATGCCATGAATGCCACCTCTCCCAGATATTATTGGCACACCCATCAGTTTCTGTGTGCGTGAATGAGCTGGTTGTCATTTTCTATCTATGCGCTTTTTCAGTAATGTGTCACATGATCAGCGAGGCAGCCCTAGCCAGCCTTTATCATGCTAATGTTTTTCAATTTCCCCCCACAAAGAGCATACATAGGCTTATACAAAAGATGGCTTCAGACGGGCCCGTAACTCTCCGTCTCTGTCCCTCTCCCCAAACACACACACACACACACACACACACACACACACACACACACACACACACACACACACACACACACACACACTCTGACAGAGTCCCATTTCAGTGGCCAGATACAGTCATTTCTTGTCTGATGCTCACACTGACGCATTGAGGTTTCGTACACACAAGCACGGCCCCACATTCGTTTGCATACTTGTAGAGAAAAAAAACCACACTGGTGCACAAATGTGCACGCTTGTACTCGTCCTCACAGCTGGGAGCTCCTCTGAATGCGAGCAAGTGGATCTTATCACCGGCACTTATGTGGGAGCACACACACAAATGCACACACATACAAAAGTGGAGCACAAAAAGACCTCTCCATATCCAATTCGGTCAATACCAACCTTTCTCTTTTCTTTCTCTCACTCTCTCTCTTTCCTCTCTCAGCTGGCTGTCCTTGTTCACTCCTCAAATAAGCACATCTTCTCAGCACATTAACAAAGAAGCCCAATCAAGACATAAATGTCTTTTTTGTGGTTTTATTATGCCTCTTTCTCTCATTCCCTACCCTCCTTCGAGGAACAAACAACAGTAGCTCATTTATTGTAGCCTGGATTTGTTCTTTCCACGCAGCCAATATATTAAAACATTATCCTAGCAATTAACACTGTGTGCAGCTCACTTGCAAAAGCACTGAACCAAGTAAGTGATGATTGGGAGTCTGTTAGTATAGGGAATAGAGTACCATCATATGCATGTTCTGGATGAGTGAAGCAGTGATATGTTTACATTTCATGTTGGTTGTAGCAGCATTTAATGTCTCGATTAGTGTTCAGTGGGTTGTTTCTGAGTTATCCACTGCAAATGAACAGTAAGACTACAACAAACAGGAAGGCAAATTTTAGCACTCACTAATTAGGTAATGTCTTTGTTTTACAACATATTGTTCAAATATTTTCTTTTATTGTTGGGTTTTTTTTAATCCCACGTACATATTGAACAATGTGCAAAATAAAAAAAGATGAACGTCAGTCATGCAATGCTCAGAGAGCATTGTGACAACCAACCTAGCTGTAGGCTGTTGTTGTAACAGCGAACACACAGATGCACACATACATATGCCGACCCCCCCCCCCCCCCCCCCCCCCTTTTTTTTTTTTGAATAAATCAACACATGAAGCATCTAATTCTCCATGTAGGGGCCATTTAAGGGGGCATTATGGCCCATTTTAAAATCTCATTAGTAGGGCAGCTGCACTTTGCACCCCAAGCGGGTGATTGGGGCTCTCTCTTTGTTTTGGTTTTTGTACTTGGGGCCTGGGTTGATACCTCATACCCCACTCCTATCCATCTCCTTCCGTCCCCAAAAAAGACACGGTGGTACGATCAATGGCAAACAGCCTGGCAGAGAGCCTTCTCAGCAGAGTGCTTTTTTTTTTTTTTTTGGAGGACACTCAGATGTGACATGTTATAATCACTGAACAGTAAAATACATTCACCTTGCCTTTGAATGGCTAAGTGAGAATTGTGTGAGCACTGTCATGTAACTGTTGTTATTATTCTGGCAGCCATGACTTAGCTTTGCACAGAATGAATGCTAACGCACCAGAACAGTAATAGACATTGAGATCCATACATCAAAACTACTCTTCCTCTAAATCCAAACAATGTTATTATGTTGCTGTAACGGCTACAAACAAACCTCTATAATGTTGTTCTATTGTTATTGTTGGGGTGTAGATACCATGTGCAGCTTAAACCTAGATAATTAAATTCATGTTGCTTTAATTTAGGCTTCCGTTGTTGTTCCATCTGTGAGGATTCCCAGTGAAGCGCTGTAGCCACAGATTTGTCATACCAACTGTTTGTGATCTGTTTTTTTGGGCGATTTCATTCAATAAGGTATTTGACTATTGAATTCAAGCTACACTCACAATGTTTGTGAAAGCAACCCCCCAGTACAATAATAATAAACATGTGCAGATTTCACACACAGCTTGCAATAAGTGAGGCGAAAGGAGGACACTTTGGAGGGGAAAAGAGGATACTCTGCACTCATGTTGCAATCATCAATTTCTGCAAGTTTCAGTTTTCTGTTTTTCTTGATTAGAAAAATGTGTTGAAATGGGAATACCCTGAAAAGGTGATGGCAGCCTGATTTTTTTTTTTTTTTTATGAAGGTTCATTTTGTTTAAAATTGAGTATGGTTAGAAAAGATCCTAAAAAAATTATTACAATGCTTGACAGTAGAAAAAAAACTGAATGAAAGCACAACTTCATTTTTTGGTCAGCTTTATTCTTCAATAAATTAAACAGTGCTTTCTTTGGTTTGGTTTTTCCTGCAGCAGTAATGCACACACAACAGCTAAGCTCTTTAATTGTAACTGTAACCACTACCCTGCCTTAACGTTTGGCTATTTTTACACCTTGTCACCAGTTTCCAGCTGGACATGCAATGCTAGGACTCGATAAGAAAAGTTTGTGTGAAAATGATAATTTCACACCTTGTCTCAGAGCATTCAGCCAGTTCCATTTACAAGTTTAAGTTTTTTTTTGTGAAAGTGACTCTAAAACAGAACTTTTTCACCCTGAAGCTTGGGTGCTTTGATGTGACCATGGACAAACTTTACAAACGTGGTATGGGTAAACATGCTAGGCGGTGGGTACACACCTTTGGGCATATTTCTGGCACTCTGAATCTACAATGCGCAACGAAAGGTGAGGTAAAGTGCTGGTGTTAGCAGGAAAGAAAACAAACAAACAACAACAAAAAGAAAACCTCACTGTCAAAATAATTCAGTGTAGTGTAGAATTTAGCAGGGCCTATTTTTACACTGGGAAAACCTCACAGGCTGTACTTAAAGAGAGGGTCATGCAAGGCAAGATGGAAAGGTGCCATGAATGAGGTTCAGGCAGATGTGGAGCCGTCTTTTTGTCCCTTTTCATTCCTCACTCTGTTTCCTTTCCTCACTTCCTCCACATTGTTTCACAGACTAACTTTGTCTTTCCAGCCCATCTTTCCTATAACCCTTTACTGTGGATGTGTAAATAACAGCTTTTCCAAACCCAATAAGCTATAATAATAAAAAAAATATATAAAAGAAATGCTGTTTAAAATTGTGCTGTGCACTTTACAGGAGTAAATGACTGTTTTCAGCGCAAAATCCCTTTTTGTAAGAAATGTTTGCTTTTAAGTCAGTAGGGGTGGCTTCTGTGAGCCAAAAGTAAGTCTCAGGTAAAAGTAAGCAAACACTGATTTTACAGTGTGCATATTCCCTGAGATAACTAAGAGAGATGCAGGACTGAGTTCACGTGACAGTGGTGTCCAGGTTGTGCATCAACAAAAGAATGAAAAAAAGTTTCTTTCATAACAATAAAATATACAAAAGTTAAAAAATTAATTGAAAAGGGGTTAAACAAGCATTTGTGCTGCAGAGGAAAAATAAAATAAGAACTTGGTTAATTTAATTCTAAGTGGAAAGTGCACTTTGCTGTGTTGGGTAGTTCTGTTTAAAGGACGATTTTTTTTTCAAAGAGAGATTTAAAAATAAATTCCATCCTTTTTTGTTTAATATAGTCTTAATCTCTATTTCTATTTCTACACATACCTCAGAAACACCATGTAGGATGTGTGCCGCCCTTCCCCCTGTAATTTTCTGCATGTCCTTGCCATGCTGAATGTAGAAAGAGAAAGAACAAGGAGAACATCAGATATCAGCACGACTGCCTCCTCCCTACACCAGATCCAACCAGATCCACTGATAGACACGAGGCTGACGGGGAGAGTATATGCCCCAGACAGGATATTAGAATGGACGTTTCCTTCTTCCGTACGCCACAGGCAGGGCCCTCTCCCACTTGTCTTCTCTTTAGAAAGACAGAGAGAAAAGATAAAGACGTGAGCGGAGCTGACAGGCTGCTGGAGCCTCGGTCTCCTTCGCTTTTTGCATCTTGAGTCGGTTTCTGATTTGATCCTGGGAGAATGATTGTGATGGGCTTTTCTCTTTTTCTTTTTTTTTTTTTATGTGGAAAACAGATGGCAAGGGATGATGCGTATCTCTATGTCAGAGTTTGTAGGAAGCTACTTGATGACGAAGAGTGGTATTGTGCTTGTTTTAATTTAACCTTTATTTAACTGTGTGGCCCCAGAGAGATAGGGCATCTTTTTATTCTGTCGGACAGGGTCAAGAGAGCCCAATCATGATGAATTAATGGATACAAGAAAAACAAGAAGCGGCAAAATGTAAAAAAAAAAAAAAAAAAAAAAAAAAAAAAGACAATTCAAGACATGAAGAGGGAAATGCAAGAATCCTGACACAGGGCAAGGGTTAAGTATGACACTTCTGTTAGAGAACTTAACTTCACATGGATATTATTTATCTAGGATTTAGAGGAATTTACTGAGGCTGCTGTGTGGGTTGTAGGCTTAGAAAGGGTTCAGTACCACGCTGTTTACAACACTGAGGCATTTCAGTGATTGCTGAGAGATACACTGCAAAAAACTGAAATCTTAGGAAGTGCTTTTGTCTTGTTTTTAGTAAAAAATGTCTTCTTGGACTTAATATGAGCCTCATTCACATGACCAGTCTAGAAACATGTCTCATTTAAAGATATTTAAAGACAAAATTTAGCTCTGGATTGTTTGCAACAAGTAAAAAAGTTTCTTGTATTTAGACATTATTCTAAACTTGACAAGTAAATTTTTCCTACCCCACTGGCAGATTTTTTTTACTTGTTGCAGGTAATTCAGACCTTATTTTTTGTCTTTTAATATCTTGAATTAAGACACGTTCCTGGACTTGTCTGTTGAATGTGGCTCATATCAAGTATCATAAGGCAATTCTTACTTTAAATAAGACAAAAACACACCTGCTTAGATGTCAGTTTTTGCAGTGTACATGCAATTTGAGACTTCTTTACACCATAATTATTTATTGAAATCATTAAGAAATATTTACCCCTTGTATCACGTAGTCATGACATTAAACAAACAGCATGACAACACCGTGAACAAAGTGTAAAAGAAGAAGAGCTTGGATAAAATTTGTAGGATTAAAGACATCTTACGCAAGCTTTCCAACGAATGACCTTAAGGGCAAAGTACCTTAACTTTATGCTGAACTTAATCTGACCATCAGCCTCAAATTAGCTGGCAGCAACTGTATTAAGCGATGAGCCTGTTTGTGCATGCCAATGCATTCATGCGTCTGAATTAGAGCATGCCAGCGGATGGGCTTTCCATATGTGTGTGCATGCATGCATGTAGCATGCTTATTTCATCGCACATGACCTACTGTACAACATGCCAAGCACTGCAGTATCCACATCAGTGCCCCCTTTAGACAGAAATAGTTGACACTGTGGAAAATAATGGCACATAAATGACTGGTTGTGCTTATTTATCTCCACTAAACAATCATTTTCACGCGCTCAGATGTCTCGCTGTGACCAATTGCTGCTTTACTCTACAATGACCTCATTATCATCTAGAAGTGGATCCATATGTGCATTTTGTGCTTGCACATGTGAACTGACACATAATTTTCGTAGTTTATAAGCAGCCAAGCATGATTAAAACACGTGACCCGTAATGAGATGGGCAACATCTTGTAACATATGTCCTGATCTGTTAAGGTTTGGTTCTCTTTTTTGCACCACATTTAAGCCTGGTTCATATTTCCTTCATATTTTATTTATTATTTTAACTGTATGATAAAAACATCGAGACTGTAATGCTTCACAGGATTGTCATTTGCTGTTTCATGTTATGGCGTTTTGTGAGCTGGTGGTATGCCAGGAATGGTTCTAGCTTGCTGTAAATCTGGAGTTGAGTTACACAGGATGGGGTGAGCCAGGAGATAAAATCCATACGGGATTACTATCTGTCGGATGTGTCACAGACTAGAGTGCGTAAGTTTAAACAGGGTTGACGAGAGAGTGAATTTATAGTAAAGAGCAACTGGCCTCTTCCCTCTCCGTCTCTCTTACTCTCCCTCTTTATCCCTTACGCTCACATGATATGTATGTGAGTTGGTAATTGCCTGATACACGGCGAGTTTAATGAGAAAATGTCTGGCAAAGGCAATCACCAGTTCCAGGCTATTTGCTCTCAGCACAGATTATTTCAGTGAGTGAGTGCACCAAATTGGATCATTATGGAGTGGGTTTTATAATGCGAGAGTGACAGGGAGCATTAGAAGGAGTAGGCATGATGCTTTCTTATTTAACTATTTCATTTATTTTACATTCACCAGTCTGGGGCTGGACTGAATACTTAACAGAGGCTAAAGTCAGGTAGCAGAAAGTTTGAAGAGATAATTTTTAAAAGGTGCTGAATGGAGAAGGTGAAAGAGTATTTTTATTATTGTGTATCTGTTGAACCATTTAATGTGCTGAAGTTCAAATAAGAGCATAAATATTCTTATCAAGGATATGCTTAAAAAAAAGCTCGAGACTGGTATTTTAGAATCATCTTAAAGAGGTATAAAAGAGGAACAAATTGAGGTTCTGCACATCAGATGATATTTGTTTGAGCTAATAGTGACCATGACAATGAAAAATATCAAATAGCTGAAATTGCTGGTTGAACAAGGAGAAAATGTGTTTTACTCTCAGCATAAATTAGGTCATTCTGGGGTAAATAAATAAGAGATGTACAAGCAGAGTTAACCGTTATGGGTTGTTAAAATTGCAAGGAAGGACTGTGGGAAATAATTCATAAAAAAAATACAAATGTTGATGCAGACTTTAACAGGTTTTCACCCTGCACTAAAAACCCTCCTCTTCAACACTCAATCCCTCTTTAACAGCCCTAAAATCAAGCGATCCTAAAGCCTCCCTCAGGCCTGATTCCACATGCCAAGACATTTGGGCGGTTGGCACAGTATGGCTCCCATTTCCTATATACAGTACTTTGAACGTATGGCCCAGACTAAGTAGACAAAGCAGGTCTATCCAATGCCAGCAGGGCTCTACATAAACTCCACACCATGTCGATCTTTCCATCCAGAGGAGCGCTGGAAGTATTCCCAGAGTTACGGGAGGCTGAAGCTGCTGGTGATGACTTCACCCTGAAACGACCTAATTGAGGAACTGTTATGACATTAAAGCTAAATCCTCCTTAAATAAAGCTTCAACTTTGATACATGCTGTGAATTATGGTCTAAAGGAAAAGTCCTCTTGGTTGTTTTTTTTAATTTTTTGATTAACAGTGTCAGAGGAGGCATTAAAAATGAAGAGAGGGGCTCTGGTGGTGGCTCTGTGAATGGGTAATCACATCTGCAATCCCAGGCCCTGCCACCTAATACTCACGGCTGGGTCCAAGGTAAACACAGCTGTGAAATGTCCTGAGCGACTGCACAAATAATAAATCTGTATGGGTGCAGTGGGCGGCTGTCGGGCTGTTTCCCCTTCACCCTTCTGTCTGTCTGTCCGTCTGTCTGCTTGCTCGTCTGTCTTGCGATTTTTCCCAGAGGGGATGGTAGCAGCGCCCAGAATCAGGAATGCAGCCACTGTGTTCGAATGAAAGACGGCGGCAAATCAAGATGGATGGCAAAAAGAATGACAACTCGCATGCTTCGGAGTTTATTGTGGATTTGGCTCCGTCCATCCATCCACATTTACTCTCAATCCGGGCAAGCTGCTTTGTTTGTAGCACTGTGCAGCTAAGAAGTGTGATGAAACATTATGCGACAGAATTCATTCATGTGAAGAAAATACAATGTCCTATTTTTAAATCTCCACACTGCAGCTGGAGGAAATATGTTTGGTGGAGGTTAGACGTACTAAACAATATCATGTTTCCTTTCCCAGTGGGTTGAATTATATATTTATGAGGGATTTTAAACAGAGGAATTTTACCATTAGGTATAACTTAAAGCTTAAAGTAAAAAGTAAGAGTAGAATAAAAATGTAAGTCTTTCTATGTAGAATCAGGCTACTGGGATGAGCCATTTTGCTGAAACCCGTAAAGTACCTTCCCCCCTAGACATGGGTTCATTTATGTGTCGTGTCCATTAGCACTTTAAAGTTTTTTTTTTAATAGGACCTGACAATGATCTCTAGCCTGAGAATTTGAAAACAAACTTGTAACTTTTATTTGGAAAAGAAGTAAAGCAATGCAGAAAGTCTGCCTTCAAGACGAATGTTGGCCTAAGCCATTCTGTCAAGTCTTTGTCACCAAAGTGTGGAAATCTCCTGGAGGGGATTAAAGGCAGGTGTAGGAACACTGACTTTGTCATCCCTTTAACTCGTGTTCTTCTTGTCAAGAGGTGTTGAATGCTTTCTGTCCCGAGGAGTGAGCGTATTGAAGGAAGCCAGGGAGGGTTTTTTTTTCCCCACTCAGACATCACAGACACCCAGAGCTCCTAAAGGACACATCAGCACTGTCCATGTCAATAAAGTCACACATAAACAGTGTTTTGAGATTCAGCTTGACCAAATTATATGCTAGATTTCATCTCTGAAATATGCAGTTACAAACACATGCCTGAGGATAGTGCCATCTGAATCTCTTCAGCACCCACCAAAGTTTCTGAATAGTTAGTAAGAGAAGTAGAAGGCCTCAGCATTGTAAGCTGAAGCAGCATCCTTCATCGTCCAGGGCTGCTATTTGCTGCACCATGGCCTATCCATGCAGTAGCTTAGTGAAAAAGCACTTTCCCACTCTCTTACAGGTGTACGTTTCATTGCCTATTGTGCTTCCAAGGTATTATGGTCTTCAAAGGTTTGAAACAAATATAACATGCTACAGCCAACAGCACTCACCTCTATTGTTAGAGGATTTACGCTCAAAGCCAGCGAAACAATGCCTACAAATAAATTTACTTGAGTCGCAACAACACAGGATTTACCTTGCAGGTACACTTAAATAAAGGCAATAGTGCTTTAGAAAAATACACAGCTGTCCCCGCTGGCCTGAATTCATTAGCTCCGTTTACATATGTTAACTCACATCTATCACCAGTGGCGAGTTCCTTAGCAGCAGCAGCCTATCATTCACTTCTTCTTCTAAATGGAAACTTATGACTTTCACTCCACTACATTTATAGGAAGCTTGTTGTTACTTGTTCTTTTTAGGTTCAGCATACCTTGTCATCAGCTGTTGGTGTTTTTCTTTTCTAAAATGTAATTGGCCACACGCTGTGCCCCTCACAGAAGGGAACCAATCACAGTCAATGCTCACACCTGGGATGAATTTAAAAATATGTCTGCAAGACTAAATGTGCATAATCTTTTAGGGATTTCCATCACTTTCCACAGACACAGAAAATGCAGGGTAGATATTGTGTGATTCACAGGTTTTAAGGCATGTTATGTTGCCATGTAGCCAAGTGGTTCAACAGGAGGATGAGTTCTTGAAAGCAGAGTGTAGTTTGTTCGCTGTAATGGACTAAACAGTAAACTTGCGACACCCCCATAGTGAATGTGGGGAGAAAAAAAGCCTCATTTTTTTGGTGGGGATGTTTAAATAAAAAAAAAAAGGTAATAGCTGTCCTTATTGTTTTGGTTTGCATTTTTATCCCAAAGTTTTTACAGGGGTTTCTATAGACTAGCAGAGTGGTTTTACATCTGAGGTGGTTTCAGAGAGTTACAAGGTTCGGCAAAAATGATGAGAATACAATACAGCAATGTACTGATATCAGAAAATGTACTTTGCACTTTTTACTTTTAAATACTAAAGTATTTTTAAATGCAGGTACTTTTGAATACTTAAGTATATTTTAGTGGAGCTTTAAGCAGAGTTTCAGGAGCAGGACCATACCTCAACCTCACCCCTTCCAGTATTTAAACCCTCCTAATCCACTAGTCCTGTTTGTTCTCGTTTCGTACTCCCCACCCTTCTCTTCCTTTCTCTCTTGGTTTCTCACTTCTTCTTTCTCAAAAGGGTCCTAAATAGGGGAGTCTGTCGTGCCCAGGAGCTACAGCGGATCCCTTCTAGAAGCTTCCCCACAACATCATATAACCAGCAAAATTCTTATTCATGTTATGTTAAAAAAAACTGCTTAATTGTCATGTTAATATGTGGTCCTTGCTAGTGAAAAGTAGGTACTTTAGTAAGATTTTGACCAAGGGACTTTTACTTGTAGTTGAGTAAGATTTGACCATGAGTATCAGTATTTTGACTCAAGTACTGGAGTTTAGTACTTTGTCCACCACTGCTTATTTTGAATTTGATGCCTGAAACACCTTCCAAAAAAGCTGGAATAGGGGCAACACAAGACGCTCAAATAAGAAATTTTTAGAACATTCTACAGGAGAAGAGGTCAATCAGAAACAGGTGGGTGTCATGACTGGGTACAAAAGGAGCATCCTTGAAAGGCTCAGTTGTTCATAAGGTTTGGGAGAGGTTCACCACTTTGTGAACAACTGTGTGAGCAAATAGTCCAACAGTTAAAGAACAATGTTTCTCAATGTTTAATTGCAAAGAATTTATGGATTTCATCATCTACAGTCCATAATGTCATCAAAAGATTCAGAGAATCTGGAGAAATCTCTGCACATAAGCCGCAAGGCCGAAAATCACCATTGAATGCCCGTGACCTCTGACCCCTCAGGCGGCACTGCATTCAACACTGACATCATTGTGTAAAAGATATTACCACATGGGCTCAGGAACACTTCAGGAAACCATTGTCAGTTAACACAATTCGTTGTTACATCTCAAGTTCAGGTTAAAACTCTACCATGCAAAACGAAAGCCAAATATCAACAACACTGTTACGGCCCCAGCTGTATAGATTGTTGTGTGTGCTTGCGTATGCTTATGCTTATGTGCACATGCGTGAGTGTGTTTACTCCCTCCCCTCAGGCTGCCAGTGGAGATAGAAGATTGGAGCATCTGGTGGCTGACCGGACCAATCAGGGCTGGCAATCAGGCCACTGCGATCTTCAAAAGGCTGGCGGGAGTTTCAGCCAGCTGTGGCTGGATTTTGTGTGAACTGTCGCTCAAACCTTTGTCAGTGCTTGGCATCCTGTTAGATACTACTGTCGTAGAAGCTAGCTTGAACTTGAAGAGTTTTCCCCTCTTTTGAGGCTTATGTAAAAGTTTTGTGTGTTTATTACATTCAGAAATTATGTTAGTTAAAACTGCAGACAATTTTGGCTCCATCCTATGGTTCTTGTTAGAAGAGTTTGTTTTGTTATTGTTAGTTTTGGTTTTGTCAATTTACTTGAACGTTTTAAGAAAAACCTTTGTTTATTGCTTATTTTCAACAAATCCTTTGTTTGTAAGAAAATATTCTATTATTATTTTATTAAAATACTTCTATTTACCTTAACATCTGGTTTATGTTACCTCCTTTTACCCTTTTAAAGAGCTGTTGGATGTAACAAACACCCAGAAATGTGGCCGGCTTCTCTGGGCCCAAGCTCATCTGTGATGGACTGACACAAAGTGGAGAAGTGTGCTGTGGTCTGACGAGCCCACATTTCAAATTGTTTATAGAAATCAAAGACGCTGTGGCCAATGTAGAAAAGGACAATCCGGACTGTTATCAGGTCAAAGTGTAAAAGCCAGCATCTGCGATGGTATGGTGTTAGTGCCCATGGCATGGCTAACTTGACCATCTATGAAGGCTTCATTAATGCTGAAAGGTACATACAGGTTTTGGAGCAACATATTTCAGCAAGACAATGATAAGACACATTCTGCACGTGTTACAACAGTGTTGCTTTGTAGGAAAAGAGTGCGGATACTAGACTGGCCTGTCTGCAGTACAGACCTGTCTCCCATTGAAAATGTGTGGCGCATTATGATCTGCAAAATATGACAATGGAGACCCTGGACTGTTGAGCAAGAATGGGAAAGAATTCCACCTCCAAAGCTTCAACAATTAGTGTCCTCTATTCACAAATACCAATTCATTGAAATTGGGGTTGTATTTATAAGAATAAGTCTTAGCATCATTACTTTATTTTCTTTTGTTTTTTTCCATCTCTACTCTGTCTGATATGATTTTATGTTTTTATTTCCCACCTGACCTCTTACTTCACATTAAATGATAAACTGGTGGGAGCAAGGTCACTCATCTAAAACAACAGCAACTGAGCTACTGTGACCACTAATCTGGTGAGCATTTCCAGCATTAACCTACAACTTTTTAAAACTATATACTGAATACTTATGATCTATTGGGGGAGCTTTGCCAGAATTGTTGGCCTTTTTATGAAGGCTCATAAGGCTGTAGAGGAGATATAACCTTTATAAGGGAAAGTGTTTCTTGTAAACTAACCTTAATAAAAACAAGCAAAGCTCAAACCCCTTGTATCATTCTAAGGGTTTTGCATTGGAGAAATATGTCTCCTTTAAAGCTTGAACCGGGGATTAAACAACTTAAGATATGGCAACATGCACGCTCTTCTGAGTGCAGGGTATGTGAGAAACTCGTTCTTAACACAGCAACTGAATTTGTGTTGAGAAAAAAAAGAAAGTATGTGTATTCAAAAGTCTTAAAGCAAAGGGTCAGCAAAGCTGATTTCCATCTCTGTGCCATAGAAGCATTTTGTTGGTCACGGCCACTATCAATATTTTGCTGTGCTTTAAATGTACTTTTATACTTGGTTTTGAAGACTTATGTGTGTGGGGGGCAGTGTTGTGTTGATTGAGTCACATCCAGCAGTGCTGCTGTGGGTGCAAAACAGCCTCCGGTATTAGCATGTATAAACAGGCTTATAAATGGAGCACTATTTGGCTGTTCATTTTCATCCTCTTAACAGTAAACAAGGCGGAACAGGCCCTGACACCCTCAAATAAATGGAGACCAACGCACGCAAATTCAGCAGCAGCAAGGAACCGAGGAGGCTTGTTTGAGTTAAGGTCAATCCTGTTTAGATTGCCTTGGTCGTTGTCCGTTTTTTTTTCTGCATTTTGTTTGTTGAGCTTTTCTGCGAGGCAAATCATGTATTCATGTATTCTAAGACCTGATGTAATGAATGTGACTGTGTTTGCTTGTGTTGTGCGGCTGGTTTTATGGTGAAGCATCGGTGTGTGTTAGAAATGGGGAGGTACAAAGGACATATCACGGTGGATGCACTAACATACAAACAGATATTCTGGCAGAGCCTTGTGCCCATGATTATACAATGCACTGTATATCTGAATTTACAGGGACACGTGAATAGGATTGGTTCTGTCAAACACAAGAATTACTCTTCAGAGTGTCTTCTTCTTTTTGAGTTGTATTAAATCATCTGAGCCGTAGCAGGGGTCAAACAAGGGATTTTAAGACATGCTTAAGAAACTGCAAAGTGGCAGCTGTTCATGTGTAAGTCGACCTTACATTAACCTTACTAAGGCTGATTAATGTTTGAAAAAGTATCCTGAGACAAGTTGAGCTTATGGGAACGGCACAAAAGGTCAACAAGCCAAATGAAAGGGAGAAAAATCCCGTACCTAGCAGTCAAAGAAATCCAGGGACTTTGTGGATCAATTAGGTGATAGAATATAGATTTAGAAATCCCAAACCTTTCATATGAGTCATATCTCAATCACACCTTAAAGCTGTGACAACACGTTGCAAAATGCAGCTTTAAATTCAAAACCTTTAGCAACTTGAAAACATCAAGCTCAATGTCACCAGTTTCTCTACTATATTCATTTCCATGTAATTTATTACTTAAGTGAGGTTTTTAATCATAATGCTATAGTCGTGAGTGATTGCTGGATTATGGGAACCCTTTAAATCATATAATATGAACTTAAATACTATGGAGAGCTACACAAAGGAGTTTTTTTTTCTTTAAAACTTCACAGAAAAGAAACAACAGTCAGAAACAGAGAAATGTTTTTAAGCTGACAGCTCCATCTGAAACAAATTCAGTGTGTCTCCATTAAATTCGGTGTCTTGGTTTGAATTACGCACTTGCAAGGATAATGGGGATTGTCAAAATGGTGGACAGGTTATATATGACGTCTCCATTCATTAAACCCTATCAGTCGTTTCTGAAGAAGCCATTTAGATGAGCGCTCTGAAGACAATGCAGCGTGTCATTGTGATAGGTCCCATCTCGGCTTTTTAGTGCCTCACTGAAACAAAGACAGGATTAAGCTCATGGATTGAAATGGTAAAGCACAGTCAAATACATTTGTTTCTCTAACACAGCACAGTCTTCGAGATCCCTGCGGCGACCTGCTCCCAGTTATTTATGATGTTGAAATTAATCTCACTTAGCACGATGGGCTCTCAAACAGGGGGCCTCCTTCTGAGACGGCCGCCGAGCGAGGGATGAGGGAGGGATTGAGGAGAGGAGAGAGAGCGCAGAGCCACTGAGGACTTATTCAAATCCTCCCTCATAGATTAGCAATCGCAGCTTGACAAGCCGCCCTGCAAGTTATTTTTTTATTTCATTTTTTTTTCTTTCTGAAAATCGAGGCGTTTTCTTACCAACATGTCAGAGACAGGGGGTAATCCTTTAGGAATTTTCGAGTGATGAGACAGGAGACAAACTCTCCAGCGTGTCACAGAGTACCGGGGATGCAGGAAGTAAAATATGCAAATGAGGTGTGCAGGCTTTAAAGCAGCTGTCTGTGTGATTGCTGCTCTCTGGCATTGTTTGCCTTTGATGGATGTAGGCTTTCATTGCAGGGGCCCATTAGGAGTACAAATATTATGATTTATGATTACACAGGCTCTTTGATTGAAAATGGATGTGAGGCTCTTTAGATATATGCTGCTCAGAAATGTATATGTAAATACTTGAATACAGAAAGCAAACCGAAATAATTCCCTCCCATAAGTTTAAATTAACTGAACAACAAAGTGTCAGGGGGATGTTTATAACAGGGGACAGTTGGACAGCTTTGACTTCAAATAGAGTTGTGGTTCAAAAGAATGGCAATCGAATATGAGCCATACTGTTGATCTTAAGCTAATTAATAAGAAGATTGTTCCATATAGATAAGATATTAAGCTATAAAGAAACTCTCGGTAGTTTTGTTCCCCTGTTTCATAATTTTCTGTTCAGTATGAAGAGATGCTGCAGTTTTATTGGCTGTCTCCACCTGACTACTGCTTAAATATTAGTTGTGTCCATGTCGTACCACAAGTCTTCACCCCAAGTTTTCAAGAACGCCTTATGCATCATAGCAGCCACTCTTCGTACGCACTGAACAAGGGTGAAATTTCTTGTTAGTTTGTGCCACAACAAAGCAGACGAAATATCAATCCAATCCGCTCACCGCAAGTGTGTTTTATTGAAACTCGGTAAGTTTCCATATTGGCAGAAAAGTCCAACACAGATTTTCTAAAGTAAGTAGAATGTGTTAACAAAAGTGTTTCATGAAAAATGCAACAAAAAAGCGACTCAGGATCAAGATGAGCATCAAATTAAACAGACTCTGCATTTTCTCTGCTACCCAAGACTTAATCTGCTAAGATAATCTTTGTACTCAAACAAACAGAATGTGACAAGGACTGTCTGAGGGAATAAACACAGCTCCTTTGTTGCAGCTTCCTCACTGGGACAGTGTTTTAATCACACAAACAAAGTGTGCAAGTGAATACCAGTCACCACTGGCACCTCTTAGTGCAAAGAGTAGCTCTAATAGAATATGGGGGGATTAGTTGTTTAAACTAGATATATGCAAAGTATGCACGCTAACAATGGCATGACAACTATTTAACATGATATATGTTAAATAATATTTGGTGATGCACATAAAACATGCTAGTCAAGGGGGGGCTTTTGTTGAACTTTCACTTGATTCCAAGTAAAACTGATGTTGCATACATTTACTTAAAGGTTATTTGTATCATAAACAGACTGGCTAAGGGAAATGTGACATATTTTTCCCTTCCTTTAAATGCATCCTATTTTCCATGTGTCCAATCCTGATTCATACAGCACATTGTGCTTTACAGTTTAACTATATTAAAATAAATAAATAAATAAATAAATAAATAAATAAATAAATAAATAAATAAATAAAGACTTGATTACAAATTTTACATGTCTCATTGGTCCACCTGCTCCTGTGTTACACAAGGCCAACAAAGTCAGATGTGAAAAGAGATTTCTTTACAAATATTACAGGGTTTGTTTTAAAAGGACTAAACAGTTGACATTACAGTGCATAAATAAATAAATAAATAAATAAATAAATAAATAAATAAATAAATAAATCTGAGTGTCATATTTAAAAAAAATGTATTATAAGACTCAATATGACCCACATTCACCTAAAAGTTCAGAAATATGTCTTATTTCAAGATATCAAAATAAAAAAACAGGCGTGAAAAAACAAACAAACAAACAAAAAAACCTTGCAAGTTTCTTGGAATAAGGTTCATGTTTTATTACAAGAAGTTACACGAGCATATTTATGACCCATTGGCAGATTATTTTTACAAGCAATTTTAGTGTCACTTTTTCTTTTCATATCTTGAGATACAACATTTTGCTGGATCTGTGAGGTGAATGTGGCAGGCGTTACATCTAATAAGTTCATTTGTACTAAAAGTAAGACAGAAATGCTTTCTGGGTTTTAGTTTTTGTAGTTCAGTTTCAGTATAGCTGAAGTTAGTTTGTAAAAAATGTGAATGTGCAAAAAAATGTCAAGATACGTTGTAAATCTGTATAATCTCATCATATATTGGTATCACTTGGAAGTACTGTGACATTTATAAATATTTGACAACAGATGAGTGGGTTCCGTGGTATGCCACTTCAAGCGCCACTGAGAAGTCTGCTAATGAAGCAAAGGCCATCAATGGCTTCAGTGTCAAAGACCACGTTCAGTATCCAGAAGCTGAGACAGCAGTAGAAACACACACACCCCTGCTGATGTACAGCCTTGTGGACACCGTCGCCTTACATAAACTCACACATTTCTACACTAACAGGTTCAGCCACACACAACAAAAACACACATAAGCATATGCATTGCTAAAGCAAAACATCAACAAGTGCAGAGAACGTCAGATGCTCATTTAGAGTGTGTGTGTGCGCCAGTCATCACAAATGAAGAAGTGATTAGACCAGCTGTGTCTCAAAAGTAAGTCTCTGCGCTGACAATGATTGCTCTGCATTTGTCGCCACACTTGAGACAAATTAAGGCAAATGAAGCATCATTCTGGTGGTCACACTGAGGATATTCACTGTAAGTAGCCCTACTCACTTGGTGAATGATTTAACGTATGTGCATTAGTGCATGTGTGTATCAGTATGCTCAGCAGCTGTTACCATCGCAGGTTCGAATGAGAAACAGGTGGTGGAGCAAAGACAGACTCTTGGCTCAGAGGATACACCGAAACAGCATAATAGCAGACATGTTGGTATTAATGCTCTAAACATTGCCTGGGAAGGTGATTTAGAGGGTTTTTGTGTAATGTATATGTCATTTAACTGCTGCATTACACTTGGGTAAATGTCTAACTATTCTACTGTCTGGAGCAGCTGCACGGAAAGCATGTGTTTCAGTTTTTACATTGCTTTGTTTTCTACTAATCTCAAACTGGTGCAAATACTGAAACACTGAGCACAAACATCCAGCAGCATCTGTCGTCACAGCTTCCTGTTGTGCGTTTCTTTAATGCACGGCCTGGATGCTTTTGTGCTACATAAAGGTCGTGAAGAATGTGAAGTTGTGAAATGTGAGCGCTTCAGATGAACTACAACTTCTATCACCTGCATGTGAGCATACTTGAAATATACATATGCAGTTTGCGGCTATCATTTTTTTCTTCTTCTTCTTTTCCCCAGTTCTTTTTCTGTAATTACACTTTCTTTGTTCTTGCTCAGTTCTTTTCTTTGGTCCTTTCTTTCATTCCTCCATCCCTCTTTCTTCTCATTTTTCTGTCCATCTGTGAATGTTGCTCTCTCTGTGTTGGCACGTGCATTGCTGTTCCCTTGTTGGTTCTTGGCCAGCTCCCCTAACTCCTCTGTTCTCACTCTTGTTCACCCTCCCCCATCTTCCTCCTCCTCCTCTTCTTTCCTTTTTGCGTGTGTGCCAGGGTCTGGGGGGCTTGACACAGTGTACAGCCCAGTGGCCTAAAAGTGAATACTTACGTAATTGCCAACTGTCTCCAATCATTAGGGGCAGCCCTTAAAAAAGACATGCTTCGCCGACAGCTGCGTCCCCTCGCCTTTGCCAGCCTTTCAGATCGCATTTGTTTTAAAGGGCTCGTCCACATTATATTTAACCCCAGAGCACTGTGGATGACGGGGAAGGCACAATTTATGCTGTTATGTTCTTGCAACATGGCGTTGGTATGAAAACAGGCAATAGATTATTTTAGAGTTTGATGTGCACTAGAGTTGATTTTGTTTATGTCTTTATTACAGACTCTATGGCCTGAAATTACAAACACTGGTTCCATCAGTGCTATACCCACAATAATTAGATCAGCATGAGAAGCTTAAGTATCAAGCAGGGGGAACAGCTCCTCAACAAAATGTCCCACTGCATCTTTCAAACCGGAATAATCCACATTGATAGGTCTGTTCCTCATTTGCTCTTTATCACATGGAACATAGTTGAAAACATGTAAACTGCTATTTACAAGTCACTGCAGAGGGTTAGACATTATCTTATCTTACATTATGACCTTTGACCTTCCATGTACAACATTGTTCTTTCTGCCAACGAGCATCAATGCATTGCATTTTTCATGCCCAAAGACAAGTTTTATTTGTCTGAATTCTACGTTAAAGTGAAAGACATAATTTGAGAAATGAAAGTTGAAATGTGCTCAAAAGAGACTTCTTTGTTTATATAAACTAGAGACATTTCCCTGCCAGTTCCTGCTGTGAGACAAACGTACACTTTATTTCCGTGCTTTCTCGGAGACCTCCCACGGTACGGTTAGTGACAGCTGGGTCAGGTCCCCACATATTGGGGACACAGCTGCCCTGCAGACATGTGCTCACACACACACACACATGCACACACATGCTCTTCCATGCACCAGGCAAACAGGAACAGGAAAGCAGAGCATCTGAACAGCCTCCAAGCAGAAACACATGACCACATTTCTGTTGTCATTATATGCAAAAAAAAGGGAAATATTTCAGCCAAGAACAAAAGAGGGATTATTTTCCTGTTGGTTCCCATGTGTTTTACATACATGTTTACCACACATTATGTTTCAGATCAGAGGTTTGAAAAGATCAAAATTGAATCATGGGAAAGAAAACTGTCTCTTTTTGTAGCCCAACAAAATTTCAAAATATCAAAAATAAGAATAGAAGAACAAGAATAAGTCTTAATTACTTGCAGACAAGTCAGTTATACCTACAGGCACTGCTACAAGCTCAATCCTTGTGTTGACTTCTTGTTGTACACCAGCAACTGATAGTTATACCACCGCAAGAGTGGTCCTACTTCACTGATGAAGTTGGTTGTACATGCAGAGACAGTCTTTGGTGTCCCATGTTTCAACCTTGGCTGGATCATAGCTCATCATCACATTCAACAGCAACCAGGTTCAAATCCATGGAGGTCCAAAAACTGACCTGCAACAGTAACACAAGAATTCACACATTTTTAAACATTCAGTGTTCTGTTCAAGAGTACTGGAACAATCTTTTCAAGCTTTCATTGCACTCTAACTAATTTTAAGTAACGCATTTCAAACCAAAAAGTTATATTCCCTAAGCCCTTCAAAAAAGCCGGAAACTTCCTTTTCAGAGTTCAGAATGCTGCGGTTAGTCGAATAGCAAACAGAGCAGCTAAATAATGATTGTCTAAGACATCATTTTCTCTTTTAGACAGTCTTTCAACAATAATGTATAAAAAACTGTTTTTTTAATACATTGACAAAATGTGACAATGTGAAAAAGAACAACACAAGCATAAATTAACACGAAGACATACCATATAAAAGAGATGAATAAGGCTAAAACATCATACATCAAACAACATACATAAAAAGTACTTAATGGACTTGTTTTCAAATAAGCTAAAAATTTTAGCATAAATAAATGAGGTTTGTCATCATTAATTAAGGGTTTGTGAGGACCATATGTTTGAAGTGGATTGCAGTGACACCTTTTGGCTGGAATCACGTGCACTCTGTCGTGATGACATGACTCTTAACAAGGTGTATGTTTGTTTTGGAAATAAATGGGGATCAGATCATCTTTTTAACAAAACTTTTCTTTATTCAAGACAACTTTTTACCGGATATAACACAACAAGGTAAGGTATTTATCAACAGTTACGCAACGCTGTTGTTTGAAATGTGACAACAAGCAAACTTTATCAGTTTTTATTGTAGTTTAGTAGCCGGTTATATTTAGTACTACTAGTAGCTCGGTGCTATGAGAAATATCCATATCAATATACTCTCTTCTCACTACAAAACTTTGTCAGCTGGCGTGGTGTTGTCATAGAGACTTCAACATGCTGTAAATCAATCTTGTCCTGCCCGACCCGATCAGGAAGCTAAGACATAGCATTTAAAAATAACCTATGATGGTGCTAAAAATTTCATTTTAAGTTGTAGATTATGAGCAGGCAAATAGCTAGAAGTGAGACTTCATTATATCACTCAGAAAGTCCTCTTAAGCTTATATATTACTTGTAAGCTAGCGACTGACGTTAGCATTAGCAGCTAGCAAGGCAGAAGCCAACAGCTGGCTTCAGATGGGCTAATTCCTCAACAAATGATGGTAACAGGACTTTCCAATCATTCGTACACAAGGCGCTTACTCCTCAGGAATTGCACGGGATGCGTTTGCTAATATTTATAGAGTCATTTTATTGAAAGTAATGTTTATTGCTCAGCATGAAAGCTATTTATCACAAAGTTGACCCAAAACAAAGAACTTATGATTGGCTAGTCAAGACAGCATCTTTGCAAAGTTAAAACAAACATTATATATGGGAAAAAATGTATACCTTTTAAGATGATAAAGGGAATTTCTTTTTTGCTCTTAGATTATTATTACGGTTTTACCTTCATAACTAATACACTGTTTAAATCTCCTTTTGTTTATCTTTTTACCCAGGCATCTTATTTTTTTTACATTCCTTTAAAGAATCCAACTGGGATTCAGTACATTTTAAACATTGTTTTTTTAGTTTTCCCACAATGAGGGATTGAATATTTAACCTGGTTTACACCCCATCTTTTCTCTCCCCTCTGTTATTAAAACATAAAAATAAAACAGCACAGACTCTTCTTTGATTTATCACTCAGCTGAAAAGCTTTGTCATATGTTCTACCATCATTCCAGTGGATTCAAGATAACATTATAAACCATTTTTGCTTACATCACAGGGATGTGGTGACACTTGTGGCTGCTGCATCTTCACATTAGTGGTGAACTGAGGGAAACTTACTGTAAATGGTCTGACATGGTCATTGTCAAACCACAATAAAAAGAAGAAAAAAAAAAACTATGTTCCATCATTAAGTTTGAATTTCTGTTCCGAATGAAGCACCTGTTGTTCTTTATGGAAAAAAATATTGTCTATTCTATTTTTTTTTTTTTCGTTCACGTATTCAAAAATTGAAAATATTTGAAAAGAAAGGCTCTGATAACACAGACTTATCAAAACACCTCAATCATAATTTGAAGCTGAACAAATGATTACCATTTTAAATGTATCCGTTCAAGTGTTTAAGTGTTTAAATCAAAGTATGTGTTAAAAGTGTCCAGTCTTCTGTCCATTTTGCTTTAAAAGTGAAAAAGTGTTTTCATGGTTTAAGTGAATCCAAACGCACAGAGAACTGAGACTAAGTGGGGCTGAAGATAACCTAGAACTGTTATCTTCCAGCACAGATGTGTAGTACGTTTCTTTGAGCTCGCAGCTTAAGCAACTTCCTTTTCCGTGTTTTAGTTTACAGGTATGAAAAAAGTGATCACTCATGCTTTGCTGGGACTGGTGTAATGTAAAAAAAAATCTTTGTTTTTTGTTTTATTTTATTTTTTTCAGAAAAAAAGTGCCCGAGTTAGTGTGTCCGTCTGACAGCTTGTCTAAATGCAACCCATAAAAGAAGCTCTGAGGACCATGAATCAACCATGAAGGATAATCAAATCAATGTAAATGTGGTTTGTATATTTTGTTTTTTTTCTGATGCTGGTGCTTGATACCCTCAGGGGCCCTGTCAGTTGTAAGAGGAGGGGCTGTACATAATGAGGGGTCACGCTTGAGGGGCCCTTTGTAAACATGCTGAGTGGGAGCCCTTTCTTTGAGGACAAGATTGTGGAATTAGTCCAAGACAAAGAGGTGTGAGCATGGGGCACCCCAAACCCCTTGTACACACACACACACACACACACACACACACACACACACACACACACACACACACACACACACACACACACACACACGCACAAACGGACTCCTATTACCTTTGTTCTCCATCCTTATGCAAGCACTATTCATTCTTCAGACTGTGTATGTGAGAGAAGCTACTTGCAAGGGGCCCATGGGAGACGAGTGGGGGCTCCCATTTGGCCTTTGTGTTGAAAGCTGCATTTTGATAACATTCGATACTGTTTTACTTGGATAAGCTTTGAGAGAGAATTAAAAAAGATGAAAACACTCTCTCTTTATTTCTAAATAATAACATTTGACCTTTCAGCTCAAATATATCATATATTTGCAGATTGAGGCATATCACATACATATGATTCTTCATACATTTATAACAATTTACAATTTATAAATGAATGTTTTGTAAGGTGAAATAGTCAAGCACTAAATAACAATCTGATGATGACTGATGAAGTAAGAGTTGAAGTGAGTTGATTTGCAAGTCACTAAAACTAAGTTAAGTTACTTAAAACTACTAGTGTGTTCATGAGAAGGACTGAGAAATTAGACACATGAATCTTATCAGTGTCACGAGTTAAATTATGTAAAAAGTTGGGTGGCATGATTCAGGATTTCAGGATTCATTTCTTATTTATGGTATAATCATATATCATCATGGCAATCACATGGATCTAAAAGGAAAACTAAAGATCTTTTAAAACCAGTGCAGCTTTGACTGATTTCCCCTGAAGTCCAATGTCAGGCATTTTATAGCTTTTGGAGGTCACATCTGAGGGTTCTTGTCGCATTCTGGCATTAGGTTGAGTACAGTGTGTTATGCTGCCTGAAGAGAGGAAACCATATGTAAAAAAAGTAGCTGAGAGCTTCCCACCTGTCTCTTTAACGTCATGCTGGGACAATAATTTGAGTTGGTAAAGTGATTCAAAGTCAACAACAGGTTTCCTAAAACAGCTGAAGCTGACCAAACTCAGCTGGAAACGCTGAGAAGTGAGTTCATATTACTCGACTAAAGCCACAGTGTCTCATAAAAAATACATCAATCAATCAATCAGTCTTTATTTATAAAGCGCCAATTCATAACAACCTCAAGACGCTTTCCAAGCGTTAACAGGTCTACACCTGTAAATGATAATAAATTTTATTAACAGAGACCCAACATCAAAACAAGATAAGAAGTCATATTTTATCTTAACCCACCATGAGTACAGCACTTTGGAATATTTAGCAAGTAACAATATGAAATATATGTGAATGTATATATGACTATGAAGCAATGTGTTCTCTTTTTCTTGAATACCAATCCTGACGTATCATTTAATATGAAAATATGTGTAAACTTGAAGAAAAGAATCACAATTATGTCACAGTGGTGACCCTCTCGATGCCATCCTCCATTCTTTATGCCCCTTGTTCCCAAGGAATGTTGTACAACATAAATACTGTAATGAACAAAAATGTCAAAATTAACCTTACATGTTTGCACTTTATGTCTCAGAAAGGCCGTCTTATGTAAAGGAAAATTATCTGGATTCCTCCATACATGAGTATAAATCACTGGGGGCCAAGTGCACAAGCAAGAAGTGTCTGAGTTCCAGTCCTGACAGAGACTTTTTTCATATGCAGGCTATTTTGAAAACTCAATCTTAATGTTTAAACTGTCTCAGTGTACAATAAAATGCATAACCTTAAAAAAATCAGCTTTACAAGGCAGCACATTAATGCAGAATTTGAAAGTGAAAGGACAGATTGTGGTGAAGTGATCCCCTATCTCTGTGCCTGTAGCCATTAACAATATTCACACTTAACATCAAATTGCTAATCATCAAAATTACAAAAGATAACTAAAACCACGGTTTTGAAAAGTCTCTGACCTGCTGTCTTGATTTACATGTCCTTGAGTTTGCAGAAAATTCAATTTTGTGAGACAGAGAGCAATGTCACAAACTTATTTTGCATCTATCAAATATTCAGAGGGTCGGCAGCTCATTTGGCTCATATAGCTAAACAAAAGCTGACTTTAACAACGTGACTCGACTGATTCACATGCAAAGCAGAAAGCCCTCTCTCAGAGCCATGTGGAAGAAGGCCTGTGCGTAATTACAGAAGAGGAGCTTCAATAGCACCGTAATTGGAGGCAACGCCCCGGCTCAGAAAGGAGCTGTGGGGCTCTAAACATGTCGAGAGCTTTATTGCGATGAGGTCCTCAGTCTACTACTCTTTAAAAACCACAATGAAGGAGAGCTGGAAACAATGGTGGGTTAACATGATTGTGCTTGTGTGTTTGACTAGGCCTGGGAGCTCTCTGTTGCCTTTTCTGCTGAACTCCTAGTGAGGGGGAAGTGAGGCGTACTGATGACAAAAGCGACGGGTGCTTGGGAGCATAAAGGGCCTGGTTAATCACGGCCCTAAACTACAGGAAGTGTCTATTCAATGAAGCCTCAGGCAGCCAAGCAATGATGCAATCTGGGCACCGAGGTGGACCGGGGCTTAGCAGCAGGAAGGTGGCAGCAAAAGAAGAATTGAGTTATGACAGATTTACAAAGCAAGGGTTTGGGGGGTCTTTGTAAGGTACAGGAGCAAATGGTTATGCATCTGAGTACTGCTGACACTAAAAGAAGTTAATGGAAAAACTTAATATATGACAGAAATGCATTCAAATATGCTTTGATACTTGTTTGGCCTCCTTTACAACTGTGTTAAATCATCCAATCAAATACCACTGGTCCTTCGATGTTACCTCTGACTCCAAAGCCAACACAGCAGAAATATATTTGTCCTGCCCTTGCTTTCACCCTTAACATTTAAACACAATACAATCTAAGTTTTTTTTCATCCTCACCACAACAAAAAGCAAAAAACAAAACAAAACAAAAAAAACCATTAAGATGACAAAAGCCGTTTAAAGCAAATGTTTATAACCCAGTTTGGGTGTGCACCCATCCTTCCTGACTGTTAAACACATTTCCTGGGCTGAATAACATTTTAAAATATATTTCTGATCCGGCCAACTTGCATCAGGATTTGTGCAACTGAAAATAATGAATTGCCCGTGCTGCACGTACACAAATGCATCTCTAATGAGTAGTGCCCTACTTGTTCATTTCATTACAGAGATTTTCTGACGCTTTCATCTTGTGCACATGCCTCCGTGTATGACTACAAACCATGTGTGTCACATAAGTGTCCATGTTTTGTATATGTGTGTGCGAGTGAAAGAGGGGGGTGTTGGTAGTTTTGTACACATCCGTATTATCTCTTGCTGCTCATCCGGCTGAGAAGCTGGCCTTAATTACGAGTGTCTGCCTGAGTCACTAGCATGCTCCCCTTCCCACACAAATAGACAGCAACAACAGGCAGCATCTCAAAGAAAAGGCAAGAGTGGTTTTGCTAGTAGCCGGAGGGCAACTTCTCTCTGCCAACCAGATACAAAGGTACTGTGGGCCCACTTCCAAATGGTTCCCTAGACCCTTTTCCCTTGGGCCTTGTTGACTTCCAATTGCTGTGCAGGGGCTGCCGTTTGGATGAGCTAAATCCATTGTTTATTTTTCAGCCTCTTGGTTAACTGGTTTTATTCTCCACTCTCTTTGTAGCCTTTTAAAATCAGCTATATCAAATCAACTTTAAGCTCTGAAATGGAAGCTGAGAGACTGGTTTGGATTTAGGCTGTACGTTTTCTGAGAAAGTACCTCTATCTAATTCAGACAGTGATCATCCCAGAGGCGTTGTGCTATATCTTGCTGGGCTGCTTTGATTTGAGTCTTCATGTGTAGGCAATTTCTTTCTCTCAGCTCACTCCCACTGCCTGAATCTGTTGAGTCAAATGAAAAACTTTACATGGGAACTGATGGGGCCTCAATTAAACATCTGGAAAGAGCAGGCACAGCCCAACTTGGGTGGAAGGCGGGCTGAGACTATAAATAAATTCCATACATTTTCTGTGGCCGGAGCTACCCCAGCATGCAAAAGAATTTCATTTGATGTTTCCATAAAGTTATAACAAGACTTGAATTTCAGCCAAGACATCTTGTTGGTTTCTCACCGTTGACAATCATCCTCAAGCAAAATGTTTTAGTAGTTGGCATTAGTCCACTTACAGCTAACAAGACCACCATAAAATTGCAAATCAAAGTCAGCTGTGTTGTTGAATGTATATCGAATGGCACAAAGTCAAACATAGTTTGCTAGAAAACCAAGCGTTGCTCTGTACTCCCTTATAATGTTTTCTTTGTCTTGCCTCTGCAGTCTAAGTTACACAATAGTGACACATTCATCAATGCTTTTTTTTCCAAAACAGGATATTTTTCATGTATTTGACCACAAGAATTGGCTCAGTAGCAATTAATCACATGACAATATCTTACTATTTTATTTCACATGCTATGTACAGCCAGAAAAAAAAAACAAAATTAAAAAAAACTATAGTTCCTCTTAAAGGGCTGGTTTATCCCAAGAGCTTGAAGAAGGGGTATTGTGCTTATTTTGGGCTTTATACTGTCCCTCTAACCCCTTATTATGATTATACTGAGCAAATGTGCAATATCCAAATATCAGACCCATATAAATGTAACTTTACACTATTTCTTCTTTGGGCATGTCTATTGCAGCTCAAAAATATAATTTATTTTCTTCAGAAGCCTATGAGTGTTGACTTCCACCTGCGGTTATTGACTTCCGGTTGCCACTGTCGGCAAGCTAGCTCAAAACAACTTGTGTGAAATCATTAATGATGGACAGGACTCAGTGTTGACTTATTTTTGAAACATCTACACTATCACTTCACCTCCTATTTTTGTTCATTTTGTCACTTTCTTGCTTTTAAAAGCTAATTATTACAGCGAGTATGACAGCTAGGCTAACATCATCAGCTTTGTGGTTTCCATGGCGATGAAAACAGAACGTTCAACCGGATGAGCTGTGATAAGTCCTGTTTTTCATTTTACTGCAAAAAAAGAAACTTTTTGCTGCAAATTTCTTGCTCCTGGTTGACTATGGTGATGTTTTATACATGCATGCATCTTCTCGGTGCCTCCACTCTCTGGACACTGTATATGATGGAGCACTGAGGTTTATCACAAGTCTTAAAGCTCAAACTCATCATTCTGTCTTGTATTCTCGAGTTGGTTGGCCTGCATTGTCTGTTCGAAGACAAAATCATTGACATGTCCTCATTTATAAAGCCTTTCTTAACTTGCTTCCCTCTTCTTTATGTGATTATATCAAGTTGAGAATTGTGGGAAGTGGAACATACAGTCTTCGCTCTGTCTCTCATTCACAAGACCTATTTTTGCTGTCTGTTCCTATGTTCCTACTAAAAAGGAGTTTTAATATACAGCTCCTGCAGTGTGGGAGAATTTGGGTCTAAGAGAGTAGGTCTCTTTAAATTTTTTTAAAAGTCAACTGAAGGTGTTATAGGATGATGTGTTGGGTTGTAAATGCTTTGATGGCTGATTTTTCTGCTGCTACACTGGATATGGTGATCTGTTTTTGTCATTGTTTTGTGTTATTTGTAATTGCGTTTTGGGACTTGCTGCTGTCTTGGCCAGGACACTTTTGTAAAAGAGATTTTTAATCTCAATGAGGCTTTCTTGGTTAAATAAATTTTAAATAAAAAAATAAATAAAAAAAAAAAACAAGGAAAACCGGCTAGTGTGATGAACTATGGGTGGTCAGGACAAAGGTTGGATATCTGAGAAAAGACAATAAGAGCCAACCAAGCTGCCTCTCTTACATATTAAAACTCTGACAGTAGGCTAATGTTTCCTTTTGCATTAATTTGTCCTGTCTTATGGACAGAAACAGTGAGATGAATTTTACTAACAACCAAACCAGTCTCAGTATGTTCTTATACAAAGCTTTGATATTAACCAGATAGTCTTTTAGCCATTCTCTGCACCCTCTGCTAAAAAGAGAGCGAAGCAGACACTTTTGAGCAGATGATTCACCACAGACACAGAGCCAAAGTGCAGCAATAGTTCAGCAGGCATGGAGTAAGAAAATAGGACACTGAAGTTTTTCAGATAAGAAATGAGATTCTGAACACGAAATAGCATTACCACCGCCACCGTTCTGCAAGCCCAGCATCCCGCGCCACTGATGCTGTGTTATTACTGCACAGGATGAAGTTCGTTCAGTCAGTCACCCGGTGTGAGGCGGCGGCTGACTTTGCTCGCCCGGCCGCTCCTCTGCTCCTCTCTCACTGCATTAACAGCAGGGAGTAGTCTCCCAAAGCCTGGAAAAGACACACTCCATTAAGTCTCCTGAAGGACCCAGACGCTGCACAGATACATGACGAGGAACAGAATATAAATAAAACACCCAGCATAGAGGAAATACGCTAGCCTATCTTTTTCATGAGGCCCTGGTGTGTACAGTGGTGTTAATATGCAGAAAAATATACTTGATTGTCTTTATAAATGAAAAAAAAATGTGAGGAACTATTTGCTAATATACACTGAGCTGTCAAATGAATCACCTATAAAAAAGAAAATGTAATGTGCTATATTGAGAATGATAAAAAAAAAAAAATGGTAAAAGGTGTGAAAGAAAAAAACAAAACAAAGTGTTTGCCTGAGAGAACTAAGTTGCAAGCATTTGTTTTTTGATTTATTTGCATTTTTTGCATTCATGTATTACTTTTTACACAATGCTCCTTTCTGTTATGAATTCATGAAGTCATAGGCAAGACTTTTTGAAAACATGCAATACTTGATTTTACTTGTTTATTCGAATGAGAGACATCCATAGCAAATAATAACATCATCTGAAATAACCCCAGTATGAGGAAATGCAAAGATTAAATATATAATATCAGCACAGAAGAATTGGTCGCCTATTTTTGGCTTCCTAGAGTGCAGAGATGAGATTTATCCTTTAATTCTGACTGAAGGCTTGGCGTCTTCCATCTCTGTGCCTAATTGCATTATTGTGGTCTGTGCGCTTTCAAGTGTTGGCTGTGCACTCCTTGAAAGTTATATAAAATATACTCCCTCTTTTTGTCATATCAGAGGACCGTGATGTTGATGAAACAAGCCTTGTTGTTGATATTCTTTATACAAAAAAATGCTTTCTATTTCATAAGAACAGCTTATCTGGTAATGTAAATTCCTAATCCTTTCACCACCCCTCTACTTCACATGAAGAAACCCTTCCTCTGTGTGCTATAAACTTGTATTATTGTGCTGGAGTAAATGCAGCATCTTCATAATGACCAGAGTTGTGTGGTTATTGATTTGTGCTATTTTGCAGTAGGGACAGCGGCAGAAGCAAACTCTTCCCCATCACATACGATGCATCAAAATAATTGGCAGTGCCCAATTATCTTGTGATCCGTGTACAGGAGCTCTGATGAGCTGCTTGAGAACGAATCAGTAATCAGGAAGCCTCGGGTATGAATCACAGATGTGACACTGGCAGGTCAAAACGCTGGGATAAAAATAGGGCAGTGCAACTGGCAAATAAATATGGCAGTTGTTTCCAAACTCTTTGAAAATGCCACATTAGAATTCAACACTTGAGAATAATTCAGTGACACCAAATATAAGCATGCGTGACTTAATCATCTGAAGAGCAGCAGCGGTTACTTAACAGTCCATTACAACAGGGACCACAGAGATCTGAGACAAGTAACTTCAACACAAGAGTCACGTCAACATAGCTGTGAAAACAAACTGTGTAGCAGAGCCTGGATACCACTTAGACTTTGGAGACTTTAGGTGTTAGACTGAATTTAAAGAACAGCAAGCTGCTGCAAAGAAATATTTTTTCTAAAGAAGGACCCCCCCACACACACACACATATGTATGCTAGTTTGCTGAAATCTATAAGTAAAGAATGTTCTGCAATCCAGGCACCAGCAGCAGCAACAGCAAAAAATAAAAAATCATAGATAAAAGTTATATTTCACATTAAACTAACGTTTTGCTTGGTTTAATGTAGGTTAGTTGAAAACAATAATTTCTTTTCACTTTCAATCTTGTTCACTCAGCATGATCCCTCACTTAAATGTTCATAGTCTGAGTATGTTGCAGTTCAAATCGCTGTTTGTGATGCAAGGTACCTTTTTTGTCCTCCATGTACCACTGTTCCAGTGACGGACAGTCAAAAAGTTGTCTGAAGTTGTAGCCTACAGATGACATGACACATCAAGAAAAATGCTCAAACACTTCACGAGGGAAGGACACGCTGATAGGTCACGCTTGGGACAAAGCAATGAGAAGGAATGCCTCCCAACCGTGAAATGTCGTCGCTGTCAATCAGTGGGCAAACAAGATTTAAGCTGGCACCGTCCATGTCACAAGGTGGATTCTGTCTGTGTGGACATTTCATCGCATTTCTTCAAGAGGGAACAAACGGTGAACACGGTGACAGACTACATGGTTCAAAAAACAATCGCCTAAATTGCTATGGTCTGGACATGACAAACTGGATACATCAGACTGTGTTGACGGGATCATTGCAGGTTGATGTGTCTTTTTGTATGGGAGATGTTAGCATGATGTTGTTCAACACGGTGACTTCCAGGTGATGGAGCAGGTGTGAGGCTCAAATGATCTGAATCTGAAAAATACATAGATGTTACCTTGATGTTGCAGAAAATCTTCTGTAACAATTAAGCTATGCTGCCATGCTGTCATGTTTCCCAATATTGGTCAGTTAGAATTTGGAAATCATTCTTAGCGTTGTGCTAACTCGCATGGAGGACGTTATAAGTGGAGTTTTTGCAACAAGATAATTTGTTTATATAATCAGAAAATGGTTACCAAATAAAAAAAATTGGCCTTGAATTATGACAGAAAAAAACTTACTTTGAATTTAAAAAAAGAAGAGGAAGAAGCAGAAACATCCTCCAAGATTAGGAGTTCAAACTTTTATTAAGCTGTCATTTGATTTTGGATAGAGAGGAAACATCCTTCATCCTTTTTTAAAAGGCCTGCTGAGAGACTTTCAGAGTTGAAAAGTGGGGCAGGATGTGTGGGAAATACAACGAAACAGATCTCAGCTGTACAAATTAGCTCCATACTTTTAAGTGAGCAAAGCAAAAATATTTGCTTTTTGGAGCATTTAAATTGTCTCTAAAGAGGCCTTACTAAACACAGAAAAAAATGTACTGTTCAGATGTTTTCTACACTCAGTTGTCCTGAAATCTTTATCCATCTTGTGCCCCAATGAAATATGTTAAAAATAAAGGAGTGACATGTCAACATCTATGCTTTTTAAAGGTGTACGTGCTTAAAAAGTAAGTGAACAAAAAGAAAACAGTCATTCACAGCTCTTGCGCTTTATTTTCCATCATAACAAGTAGACTCCTTTTTCTGAGAAATAATTCATGCCCTGTGCTCCCCCTACAACCCGCCCTTCTTCCCCTTCTGCTCCCTTGCCACTTGCTCTAACATTAGACCACAACTATCTACCTTTATTAAGGCTCTTATTATATAACCCAAAACTTCCTAGATATAAATTAACCTCATCGCAGCACAGATGTTATTTAATCTGTCGTCTGGGCTCTGTTGCTCTGATACAGTCCTCAGTAGTGCTTTAATTTTTGTATTGCAGAACAACAAATGAAGCTCATTCCAGCATAGCAATCCTCCAAAGTAGCTCTATAAGGCTCTAAATCCAAAAGCATAACACACCACAATGCATACAAATAAATATTAGGATCGCCACTGCCTGACCCCCAGTCTGAAATCATTGAATTTTCTTCCTGCGCATTATAAAAACCCATCTGAGATAAATGACAAACTCTGAGCCGCAGCGCCAGGGAGGCAGAGGCTACATCGGCTTATGCTTGAGCGAGCATGTAGGCCATACGCCATGGATGCACCACACACCCTGAGGTGAGTGGAGCCGAGCGTTTTTTTTTTTTTTTCAAATACACGTCAAGCAAGCTTCACTGCATCTTTGTGACACAACTCCAGCCTCAGAGAGGAGTCAGCCCTGTGCTGAATAAAAGAGACCTGATATCAGCACGGAATATGGTAAAATGTTAAGGATAAGGGTAAACCGGGAGGTGAAGGTCTGCCGATGTGACGTAAACTTTGAAAGGTTTCATAACAATATTTTAGCATTTCCAGAAAAGGCAGAACAAAAATGTGAACCAAAAACTCTGATGTACCAAATGAAGACAGAAAATATCCAAAAATTTATAGGGAAAACTGATAGAAGTTGAAACAGAAACAAATTTACACCGTTTTGTAGGAATCAGAGCGACCACTGATCAGATTGGTTAATTACCAATAGCTTCCACTTAAGCCTCTTTAACACATGAACTGTTAAAAACTGCTAAAATTTCAAGGTTTTCCAAAGTCACTTGTCTCTCAGAGTGTGAGGTCTTTCTTTTGGATGTGTTCTCTGTGGTACAACATGAAATACAAAATATGCTGTGAATAAGCGCAGATGAACCAACAGAAACCTTGACTGTGATGAGAGTTTTTGGATTTTTTATCAGTGCAACGTAAACATGGGCAGATGTGCAGAGATCTTTGCTGTTCTTGTCTTAAAAATGATTGTTCAGCCTTAGATATTTTTCTCCTGGGTTCACACCAGTCATGTGATATTAACACCACCACCCTTGCATACTTGCTTGGGGGAATTTTCCACAATAGTGTCAGGAAAAAGATGTGCTGTTTGCATTCTCTCAAGCAGCCTTGTCAGTAAATTTCAAAAAGTTTTAAAAGTTTTGTACATGTGTGAATGCAGATTTATACCATCATTATGATCTTTTGTCTATTACATGAGCACGGTAAGATAAGCTGGTAAAAGAGCCTTAAATTCATGACATGACCTACAGACATGAAAGACCACATGCTAATCATCACTTCAAACGTGATGACATTGGAAGGAGGAGGGGCTGGGCCTGCCCTGACGACACCCAGAAACACTAGCTACAGTTACTACCAGGTTACGGGAGTATGTCTGCTAATTTCCACCAACATTCCTCTTTTCTTCCAAGACTTAAAGACAGGGGTGGTGTTGCTAGAGCTTGACAAACCTTTCCTCGATGTCATAGTTCTGTTATGCAGCACCACCTTCTGCATTACTCTTTTGCTTTACCATTTTATTTGTGCAGAGAACTTTGTGCTCTCATAGGTCAGCCTCACTGATATGAGGCATCACATCACAGAAAGTAAAATCAGACATGCAGGACTTTCTGGTGTCCCAGAGGTGACTGTGGTTGTTGTTCAATGACTATACAGGACAAAATTGTAAGAATTTCCTGGCTGACTGATCCCAAAACCTTGCATCTGCTAAATTGGAATATAATCACAATTTAAATGTGAAATCTAACATTATTTTTGCACAAGACCTGGCCAAAAGATTTTTGGCCTAGCATCCTGGCTTCTATTTTCAAACTCAATACAAACTTGAAAACACATTGAATTCATTTGAAGCTTGTAAAGAAACATTTACCTAAAACATTATACATAACCAATGCCATGAGGCTTGGTGGGGGGGGGGAATCTTGCTTGAAATTTAAAGGATTCAGCCTGTAGTGAGGCTATAGTCCATCCTGTATGCAGAGAAAAAAATCCTAAGAATCAGCTGAACACTCTTCCTGTGTGTTTATGATAGGCAAAAAAAATAGCTGCAGTGAGCTATGAGGTGCCAAAAATATGACAGCCCAAACTTTTTAAAGACTTGGGAATACTAATAATGTATCAAAGCAGGTAGAACCACCGTCACCAACACAGGATCTATGGAGGCAGTACTCCCACTGAACATAGCAAGAGGAGATTAGTTTAATTCTGTTGCTAGGTGACGTGAGCAATCGCATCTTTTGATGAGAACCAGCGAGCCAATCCCGTTTCCTCATTAGAAATCCGTCTCGAGATTAGATTGGAAATTTGAATATGAACAGGAATATCTGGGCTAATTATAACCCCTCATCCTCCTGCAACGTCAGCACTAAACAGCATTCAATGGCATCAAGAAACTCAGGGATGAGAGGAAGAGGAGGATGAGGAGGACAAAGTCAGGGACAGGAGAGAGGAAGAAAGAAGCCAGGAAGGAGCAGTTGAGAGATACATCCCTAGTTTGGGATTACAAGAGCCCAGATAACATCCTGCACTTCACCCACTGCTGTCTTCCAGGGCGCGAGTGTTTCAAGGCTGCAGCGAACGATTACCTAACACATCTACACTAACACAAACACGTACACATACATTTACACACCAGAGCACCTTCACTCACACCCCACAACCCCCACAACCCCCATCCACATAATGCCATTGGCCAAGTTTACACCTAGCTGTGCTGCCACGCTCTCCAAATGCGATTAGCTCTTATCTGAAAGGAGACCAAACTACCTTCATCATCGAGGTTCATCATCGTCACATCCATATTCATGACGCTCAAATCCCCTCTGGAGTAAAACTAAAGGGATTCAAGCACCTGAGAACACGGAGCGCTAAGCGGAGGAGGGAGGATTGCAGATTTCTCTATTGAGGTCACAGCACCGTATAAAAGAAGCACTTGAAGAGTTCTGCACCACAAAGAGGTATCCACCGAGGCAAGACAGTGACAATGCTTCTGGAAAAGTGATTCATTGAATATAATGAGAGAAAATAAAGGTTCCCATGAAACATCAGGAGATGAAAGGACCTTACTTTGACATAACAATCATCCAACAGACACCACCATACATACTTGTGAAATTCAATATGGAACAACAATATAGAAAAAAAAAATAATGGGTTTCTAAGAAGGCAACTTTATTCAGACATTTTATATTTTTTCATAGCCAACACTGATTCACTCCAGGCTTTCTTAAAATGCATCTCTACTGTTTTAGTGAGTTCATTCATGATGCACTGGGGAACTCACCGAAATGTGATTATAGTCTATTCCCAATTAATTATTAAAGTTTTAAATAAAGGCTACAGGAATAGACCACCAGGTGTGTTTCATCTTTTCTGGATTCTCTCTCTCCACATTTGAAAATAAAATCTTTATTAGGTCATGTACATTAAGTGTGCAATAATAATTTCCCCCTGATGGAATTTACTTCTTAGTCTTCATGTCTTTAAGGGACCTGTTAAGATTATTTTTTTTACTGCTATCAATTACTGATAACATGATCCTGATGGCTGATATAGACAGTTTAAAAAAAAATCATATATACATTTTTGTATATTTTTGTATAGCCAATTTTACAGGAAAAAAACAAAGATGTTTACAGCCTGGTATTAAGATAAAGAGTTTGCCCAATCTGAGGCACAGCTGAATTGATGAAGAGGCAGGGAAGCCTCCCTGCCTCTTTGCCTCATACTACCTAAGATAGGTTGAATTCTGCATTTCTACTTTGGCAACCAATGACAATAAGCTTCAAAACTCTGCATTGGAAACAGATTGGTGACATCACAGAGATTACGTCCATATTTTACAGGAGCACTTCTTTGGGCTGTCAAACTAAGCATCCTCATTGGACTAACATCGGTCCATACGTCCATCATGAAAGCCGTCACTCAGGACGTTTACATGCAGCTTCAGAAATCAGACTATGAATTTTGTCAGTGCAAGATCGGACTATTAAAATGCATGTAAACAACTTAGTCAGACTGAATACGGACTGAGTGTAGCTCGATTGACACACCGAGATAATGTGGTTGCTGTTTGCGGTTGGATTCGGCAGGACTCAGCAGGTCTCAGTAAGCCTCGGTGTTCAGCCGGAAGAGGAAGTAGATGACAATGATAAATACGGTCGCTGTGTTCATACAGTCTATGGCTCCAACACAAAAAACAAACAGTCATGGCATATACAATACATCAATAAAAATATAAAGAGTTACAGCTGCATCCATCTCAGCCATCATTGTCACAATGTTGTTTTCTCATCAGGTTAACCAAAACTAGTTTGAGGCACACAGCTTTGGTCATCAAAAGAGGACACGGTGCCGCCTATCAAACAGAGTGAGATGTTCTTGGGCAAAAGTCCGATTTTCTTTTCTGAATGTATACACAGACAAGACGAGACGAGACCCACAGCTGTGACTTTACGATCGAGCTATGACCTTAGCCGGACTGCTGTGTGCATGTAAACGTACTGAGTGGTATTAATATCAACTAGACTGAATGTGTGTAACAATCACATCAGGTTGAGACACAAAGTAGCAGCAACTCAGGGTACCGTTCTAAAAATACTATTAGCAGCTGAAATCCTTGATCTTATACCTCAGAAAAAAGTAGATCCCAAAGTGCTGAATAGCTTTTTTTTTTTTTTTTTTTTTTATAATAGCTTTGTAAATTGCCTAGCTTGGGGTTGTCTTTGTAAATCTTTCTGCAGCTCATATATGCCTGTTTTATAAGATAAATGGTACTAATGGTACATAATGGTAGCTGTGACTACGACTACTTCACATCTCTTCCACACATCTCAATTAGGATGAAGACTTGTTTTTTTTTTTTTTTTAGGAGGACTTAGTCCTTTTTTGATAAGTTATTTTTTGGGCTTTTTATACCTTTATTTTTGAGAACAGTGGATAGAGGAGGAAACAGGGTGAGAGAGTGTGGAATGACATGCGGGAAAGTAGCCACAGGTCAGGCTCGAACCCAGGCGTGACCTTATCCACCTTATGGAGCGTGACCTTAACCACTAGGCCATCTGCGCTCCGACTTAGTCCTTTTTAAGTGATTAAGAGACTTCATGGTAAAACTTGAGGACAATTCTCTGTTATTTTGAAGAAATGTCAGTTTTGTTTCTTTCCAGAACTTTCTAGTTATCTCCTTTCTACGTCCAATTTGATAAAAGCAGACAACTTGCAGAATGGGCACTCATGAATGAGCAAAAATAAAAGTACTTTATTTCTAAAAATGTACTTTCTGTTCTCAAAATTATCTCCCTGTGTAAGAAAGTGCCACATGTGTGGCTTATGATACAAGTGCGAGGGAAAGGTGTAAAAAAGCAAGAATGTAGCATTTAACTGTTCAAACCTGAAGTTAAAATGATGTATGTCTGCTCCTGTGGATGTAAAAGACACCCGGAAAATATGTGGTTAAAGTTAAAGCTTCCTTTCAGTCTTAAACTCTTCCTTTTAGTTTCAGTGTATCCACATTCAAAGCCTTCCTGATGCTTCGGTAATCTGTCTTCCTCTGTCTCACCTCGTCTCCCCTACTGTAACGAATGTTTCCCTTCATCAGCCACACAGGCCCACCTTCAAAACCCCGGCCTCAACGGTTTCTCACCACTTCCACCTTCTTGCTCTCTAAGCCTCTGTGTGTGCATGTGTGTGTGTGTGTGTGTGTGTGTGTGTGTGTGTGTGTGTGTGTGTGTGTGTGTGTGAGGGGGCTGTACTCATCACACAGCTGCCAAATGAACAGTCGAAAACCCTGATAGCATCATGACACAGGAAAGAAGCTCATGATGTAGACATTAGCTGGCGCTGCTAAACGCAGGGGAAAGGGGAGAAGTGAGGTTAAGTGTTAATCTGTCTCTTTGTGGATAGAACAGATGTTCAGAGAGCATGGGAAAGCTTCAGACTTCTTCACTGCGATTTCCAGGATGTGTTACTACTTACTGAAAGTTTGTCACCACTGCTAATTAACTAAGCTGGATGCACAGTTTGTGAAATCAAATGTTCACTCACAGGCTGCAGACTCATAATGTCAACTCAGAACATTTGACATTATACAAAGGACGTTGGTACCTTGTACCTGTGTTATCATCACTTTAGCTATATTTAAGTTCACTCCCACTGTAAACAAGCAGCAAGAGGGAAATGTATTTCTCCTGCCACCTTACTGTGGTAGTGTTATGTTAAAATTATTCAGTTTCAAGAGGACACACGCCTTTTTTTTTAATACCGTGTACTGAATGAGGAGTCTAACAATAAACTCCTCTGCAGAAAATAGAAGCTATTTTGGGAAATGTTGAAGTCACTTAAGGTTGAAGGTTTGCTGTTACACCTTAAGTATTAAAGTTACACTACCAGTAAGGCATTATGCATCAGTGTATGTGCACATGCCTTACTGCAAAGGAGGAAGCAAACTGTAGGAGTTAGGATGAGGTGAGAAATGCTGATGATGATTTGATGTTTTCTAGTGTTAGCAACACTTTTTATAAACTATAAGTAAACTATATGTAAATATAAGGAATCTTTTTCAACCATATTTGTTTGTGGTCTGAGCATTTGGGTTTAGATTTTTCCTCTTGTTGCATCATCACTGGTTCAGTATCTGTTGTTCACCTTCTTGGACTTTCCTTCCCTTTTTTCTCCCCTGTCCTCTCTTGTCTCACTCTTCTTCCTCTGTCTCTTGTTACGACACTGGCCTGGGAGAAACCTGGGCGTAACACAATGTGCGCTCCTCATTCCTCCCACTCCTGAGAAAGCCAGCAAACAGGTCAAATCAAATAAAGCTGCAGTTTAATCAGCTTTGGATGTCAGCAAAAAATCCAAAACAATAAAAACAGTTGTCTAAATAAACCCTGATCTTACCAAACAGAAAACAAGACAGATACCTAATAAACTCCTAATTAACTAAAACAGGTTAAAGTATGATAAACAAAAAGACTACTCACTCCTATCCTCCTGCTAAAGGTGTTTAATACTTAAATGCAATTATCTGACTTTTGTCATTTTAATCAAAGAAGAATAGCTCCCACAATATACAAACTACTGCTTTATAATATCACAGGCTGACCTTTTGGAAGTGGCACATGAAGGACACTGCAGTTTAAGCCAATGAAGTTGGACTTCATCCAATCAGGGAGCAGCAATCCTGTTCTAAGTGGCCAATCAGAAGCCACACAATGCATCAACACCTGATTTACTTGCGTACACCCATATACACAGTCTTACTGACAAAGAAAACAGCCATATTAAGTACAGGGGAGGAAACGAACAGCTTACAAAATACATGACCCAAGGTCATTACGATCTGACGCCTGTTTATTATCGTCTTCTTCTGTGGTTTATGATTGGTCCGTGCCCTTCATGTTGTGTTTTGCGTTGCTGTCACGGCTCTGAGAAATAACTTAAGCAGTGTGCAGCAGAGTCTCATGAGCTTTGTGAAACTCCAAGTTATACCCTTAAAACGTTTCAGCTGTTACATTGGAGCACCACATCATGTGGTGCATGTTTGTCCTTTTAAGTGGGTCCAGTGACCCGTCCATCCACAAACACACAAAACATGATATGACTCAAAAGCCAGTTTCTTGGTATAGATTTTCAGACATCCATGCCAGTTACTTGAGTCAGGTCACTTTATTATGATCGTACTCATCTGCTCTTGCTTGCATGATTTAAAGCAGTGGTCCTCAAACTAAGGCCTGCAGGCCGGATACAGCCCACCTCCACATTTGGCTCGGCCCCATGAACAATACCAGAGACTCATTATGATTTTTTTTTTTCAGTCTGGCCACACGATCGAGACTAATACACGCACAGAACGTGACATTCTATTCCACCCTTCTGAAGTCTGTGCTCCTATCAGTATAATTTTATTTCATTAATAGTGTTATTATTTATTTCCTGACTTTTTTTCTGTCAAGATCCCAGAGAGGGTTATTAATATTTGGTTATGTGTGGCTTTCAGGAAATCAATAAATGTTTACGTTTAGGCCCCCCTGCAATCGTCACCTTTTTCTGTTACAAACTGAAAAGTTATGTGGCCCTCACAGGAAAGAAGTTTGGGGACCCCTGATTTAAAGCATCTCTTTAGGCAACCTGAACGGAGCTGATGATGAACAAGCCAGCATGTCAACACACATGCAGATGAACACCTGCCAGCTCTTGCCTGAGTCCACATCATGAGTGCTAGAAATCAGGAGTCAACTGAACTGGAGTTGACGACACTGCCTCGAACATGCTCCACAGTAATTTTGTTCACTGTTGACACTAGAAGGCTAAATACATACACTGTAACTAATGTTAACATGTATAAATCTGTTTCACAGCATATACATTATGCTAATTTATGCTAATTTGAATGTTTTTTCTTTGTTCTGTGTTGCTCCTTTACTGGACTCTATACTGAAAACATCCCTTTTAAACTTAAGTCAATGTGACTTCTAACAAGTTTAAATAATTACTCCCAAGGCAATAGATGAATATCTGCCCACAATCTAGTTTACCAATCAGCTTATCTAAAATGCTGCAAGTGAACTTTGTTCACAGCCCCCATGTGCTTTCCCTGTCCCCAAAACCACCACTATACCCCCCTCACTCCTCCTTTTCCCCTGCTCCACTCCTTTCATCACTCCACATCCACAGGGGAGATGTAAAGCTTTTGGAGTAAATCAAGTTTTTTTTCTTCATAAACGCCCGTGCAATTAACTTAGCTCCTTCTCACACTGATTTACGGCGGCCATGTTGGACACAGGAGTCAGCCAGGCCCTCTGGGTTTTCAAAGGAAAGGGCTAGTTGGCAAACTTCCCTTGCTCGCTTTCTCTCTCTCTCTCTCCCCCTCTCCTCGCCTTTGACACACAGGCAGACTCATTCACAGCTGCCTCTCTGAAAAGAAAATGATGGTTGAAAAGGAGGAGAAGAAAAGAGCAGTGAGTGAAACGATGAGGCATAATGGCAGAATGATTGAAAGCGGTAGTGCAAATTCATGTGACAGACTTCGTTCAGAGGTGTGCATTCAGCCACAAAACATAACCAGTATGAACCTGAAGAGTTTATAACCTTTAAAAGTAATTAACATAAAACATTCACTGAATAAAATGTCTAAAAGATGACCGTGTTTTCTTCATCTTAAAATTCTTACAGTAGAAATGGAGTAGTGGTAGATACAGGAAAAAATCAGCCACATCATTCTCAGATTGGTTGGTACAAGTAGGAAAATGAGGGTTTATTGGTACGCCTGGAGTTTTCCCACACAGTCTCGGCCCCTCCCTATGAGGAAACAACCGCCTTCAGCACACTGCGTGTCTTTACTCCAATCAAACTCTCCCCTTCAAATAAAATGTGACGTCTGATTTGGATAAAACGCAGCATGTCAAACCTGAAAGTAGAAGAAATTATTCTAAAGAACACCAATGATGCAGAACTCAGAGAACACCTGCAGTTTGATGGTTTTGAAGTGAAACCTGTGAACTCTGAAGCTTTGCACAACACCCCACCATATGAACCTTTAACTGTGTGAGTCCTGTAGTACTCAAGGAAAATGTGTGCAGTTGCATTTCTTATGAAGTATTTCTTCTGATAAAGGCGATTAAATATGGAGGCTGCATGGTGGAGTAGTGGTTCCCTCTTGTTGCCTCACAATAAGAAGGTTCCTGGTTTGAATTGTCACCTCTCTGTGTGGAGTTTAGTCTCCAACAATTCAAAAACATGCTCATCAGGTTGATCAGTGACTGTAGGTGTGAATGTGTGTGTAAATGTGTGTTTGACTGGTGGCCTGTCCAAAGTGTTCCCCGCTGCTCACCCAATGACAGCTGGGATAGACTCCAGCCCCAAGGCGACCCCGAATGAGATAAGAGGAAAGATTGTCGATAGATGAATGGATTAAATGTGACAAATGTGGGTTTGAAATAACCCAAAGGACACCTGGACAAAAGGTGTGAAAATCAATCCTGTGAACATCATATTGTGCTCCACTTAGGCCCCGTTTACACAACAACCGCTTTAAGATGAAATGCACAATTTTTGTTGTGTTTCAGCCTCTTGTTTATACGAAAACATACTTTTAGCCGATCTAAAATGCAAATTTTTTTAAATGCCCTCTAGAGTGGAATTTTTCTGAAACTCTGCAGCCACCATTGCCGTGTAAACAGCAAGCAGGTGTTTTCAGTGGAAATGTTGGCGTCACACTCTGCTATGCGCATTCCACTCTCATTGTGGGAACTTTTAATTGCCATGCGTGAAATGAACAACAACAGTTCAATGGTGGACAACTATGTTGTGCTTGTGCTGCTGAAGCTGCTGACTGCCTTTCAACAAAATGTGCATCTGTTGCAAAACTTCTGCACTCAGATCAGACGCAGTCAAAATATACACCGGATAATCAGCCCACCTCTTCTTTGGTGGAGGGCTACCAAAAGACTCTACAGTTATATCACCACCTACAGGTCTGCAATGCATAGCGTTTTCAGTCCCTCAGCGTTTCTGTGTAAACGCAGATTTCCGAGAAAAGCTGTGAAATGTTGTTGTGTAAACAGAGCTTTAGAGGCAGAAAATGTCCTGCTTTTGTACCTTTGAGCAAAAACATAGCACCATCCTACCTGCTCTCTGTGTGCAAGCCGCTTGGGATAAGAGTGTCAGCTGAATGGCTTAAAAGTTAAAAGAAACACTGACATAGTGAAGTCAGATTTGGTTTCATAATCTTAATCAGGGTAAAATTCTGAAGTATGACAGGTTAAGAAGCTGACTCTAAAGAACTTTTTAAAAAGCACAGGAAAGGAAAGATTTTAAAGGCATAGTTCACCAAAACTTTAATTTCCTTTTCTAATCAGGTTAGGTAAGATTTTAGGCTTTAAGGACAAATGCAGGATTGACAGATTTGCCTTTTTATAATCTGCCACAGAAGAATATGAAACTCCAATCATCCAGATAACTCAACAAACAAGTACTGCGGAGGATCTGCGCTGTATATGCCCAAAAATCTAATAAGCATATCCGATACTTTCCCCAATGCTAAGACAGACGGACAGATGGGTATTTACTTTTCAGTTTGCGGTGTCTGTGAAGTTCAGCTGACAAGACACTGAGCAGACAATGACAGAATTTTCATTTTACACTCAGTATTTCTTTAAAGCCATTTTTTTCCTGAAATCCTTTGAGTGCTGCTTTTAGACAAGCTGCTAAATTTAGCCTGGAAACATCCGTGATTTTAATAATTTATTCTCAAACTGGCCTGTAAGGATCAACTCTCACATCCTTCTCCGGCTTTTTGCTGTAAGATGCAGCCACAGATCTCCCAGTTTGTCAGAAAATGATTCCCAGAAAGGCTCTGATTCTATTTGAGACTCCGTCTTTTTTTACTTTAATGCATTTCAGACGTATAGGCCAGGGCCCCTCCCAAAACCAACCCACATTTCCAGGCCCTCTGCACCCCTTGCATACCCCCTCCCACTCTCTCTCCCTCACACACACATACACACACACATTCACACACCCCTGCAGAACCCCGGCCCTGCCCTTGTCTGCCGGCTGCCTGGCTGCACACTGCCTCCATTCTTCCAGGCCACAGATTCTGAGGGGTTGGTGTGTGTGTGTGTGTGTGTGTGTGTGTGTGTGTGTGTGTGTGTGTGTGTGTGTGTGTGTGTGTGTGTGTGTGTGTGTGTGTGTGTGTGTGTGTGTGTGTGCGCGCATTTGTGTGTGTGTGTTTAGAAGTGTATTGGTGCAGACAGTGCACAGAGTGTGCTGTGAAGTCAGTGTCTATGTGAGCATCATGGGCCACAGTTGTGTGTGCTCCATCATGTTGTTTTTTTGGAGTGATTATGCTGTTAACGTGCAGAAGGGACACGCTGCAGATGGGTTAGTGCATGTGGGAGGCTAATGTGTACATGAGGGTTTGCATGTGACAGTGTGAGGGGGAGAGAGAGAGACAGACGGATACTGCATGCCAGGATGTGAGCAGGAGTATTCAGGCAGATGACCCCCTACAACCCCCTGAACCCCCCCACCCGGCTGTGCTTGGGCCTGTACACAGTGTTCTCATCGAGGATGGCCTGTCGTCTCCTGGCACGGGAAGTCAGCGGGGATGTAATTGGTCATTCTCGAGTTATATTTTTAAGTTTGGGGGGAAATCACAAAATGATGAAAAACTTTTTGTCATTATTTAAGTCCCAGAGGGTGTATTGATTTAGAGATGGTAGAGCAGCTATTTGCACAGCACGACAACACAAAAAAAGAAGAAAAAAAAAAACAATTTCACAGTTTTGTGGGCACACAAAATCTTCTTTGAAGTTCAGACCATCCTTCAGCCAGTCTTGGAATCAGCCATGAACTTGAATCACCTGTTGATGACACAGTGATCAAAGTTTTAGGGTAAAATGTGTGATATCTTCTATTTCAAACATTTACCATCATTCAGGTAAGCAGTCTTATTCTCAATAGACACTGAATCAACAAAAATGGCCACCAGTGAAGAGATGTGGATAAAAAGTATTTGTAGAGGTTGATTAAATGTTTTAGCCTGGTGTTGATCTGGATCTGTTCAATTCATTTCCTTTATCCAGGGGGCATTAGCAACGGCTGCACGCAGATAGTCTCGGGAAGTAATTGGACAGACCTACAACCAATCAGAGCAACACAGCATGTGATGTAATGCAGAGCAGCAGATTTTTAGTATTAAAAAAATGTTTTGTAGGTACCACGTATTTAGAAAATTGCCAAATGCTGATATAAGTGACAATATTTAAACAACTGTTAGGAGCTGAAAATTTGCACTGACTTTGGCGACCCCTGTGGCCAAAGCGATTAATGCCATCTCTTATTCGTGATCCTGTCCTGTCGACATCTAAGTAGTTTTTTTTTATTGGTAAAACTTCTCTTTTCTGGCTTTTGACTGTCATACATGTCAGTCACTCACTATGATTCTCGATTAAGGGATGATCAAAATAAAAGCACTTTTGGTCTTTGAGAAAAAATAATTTTGTTGGATGCAGGCAGGGATTATAATTACTCTCAAAATGGTTACGTCTGTTAGATTTTTTTTTTTCTACTACAGGTGTCAGCATTGGATTGAGTCAGTTTAGTATCTAAAAACTTAATACAGGATATTTAAGGCATAACACTGACTGACATTAATATAGCAAGTATTCATCATCAGGCTTTAAGTGATTGGCATCCACCATGTAACTGAACTCACTGCTGAACCTGAAGCTACCTTTGCTTTCCACTTCCTGCACCACATGGCTACTAAATCACAGAGACAGGAACATAACAGCAGCTTACCTTCGTGTCAACCCCATGGCACCAAGCACCTTCTCCCCCTCCCCACATCTCCTCTTTGTAGCCCCTGCCAAACACTGTCCCCCCAAATCTCCAACTAACCTGCCTCCTTATGGCAGCCGTCCTCAAAAGGCGGCCACGGTGGCATGGTGGAGTCACACGGCACCATCTGCTGCAGGTGAAGGTAAAAGAGGTGAGGGAAGGGAAGAGCGCTGTCCTCCTCAACCTCCTTCAACCAAATCCTTAACACACACACACACACACACACACCCTTCCCCAAAAACCTCCCAATAATTTCAAGGAATCAAGGGTCCCTCTGCGCTTGGATTTATGAACTCCGGCTGTAGTCATGGCAACTTTGTATTTGAGGAGGGGTTTGAGGGGTGTTTAGGTGGGAAGGGTGGTGTTAAAATGTGCGTGTGTGTGTGTGTGTGTGTGTGTGTGTGTGTGTGTGTGTATGGGAGAGAGAGAGAGAGTGAGAGAGAAAGAAGGGGCATTGTTGTATTGGTATTCAGGGTGTCAGCAAACCAGAGTAATTGCCGGGTCTCTATAAAGGGGAAGAGGTAAAAGCTTGTCTGGGGGGTGCAACTCTCTAAATACTCCCAGCACACACACGGCTGCAGGGAATAAACACTCACTCTGTTTATTTTGCCTGTGGACAGAAATTATTTTTATAATTTTTCCTGGCACAACATTGATGGAAGGGTCAATTCAATTTGGCTGGGAGCAGTGTGAGACATGGCACGCCATCTTTTTTATTTTGCTGAGATTTACCCTTGCAAATGCTTCCCATCCCTTAGCTGTGAAAAGATATAAGTTAGCTAGCATTTAACCACCACCCTGCACTAACGCCTCTATATCATATGCCACATGTAAATCAGGGAAACATGTTTGTGATCTGTTTACTGCCTCCCCGACTGTGTATCTGCGGCTCACTCCAGGATGTATATATCTGCTTTCAGCCTCTTATCAGGCGCTCACAGTGTTCCCTGTAAAGCACAGACTCAACCACTATAGAGACGTACTCTCTGCAAAAAGACTGAAAGAGAGAGAAACTGACGAGAGAGAAGAAGAAAGAGAAAGCGAGAGAGAGAGAGAGAAGCAGAGAGAGGGGGATGGAGGAAAAAAAAAACTCCTGACACCTCAGACTCCACTTCACAGCCAGTGAAGGAAGAAAGTGAGCGAGCCGCTAAGCCTTCCCTCCCCACTGCCGCCTGCAAGGTGGAGATATTACCGTTCACATTTGGACAGATGCGAGGATCCCACTGCGGTGTGTGTGTGTGTGTTTTTGTGTGTCATTATGCCTGTGTGTGCAAGGTTAAGGCCTTAAACTGCAACTCAGATTTCTTCATTTATTAAACATCTATAACCATTTGATCTTTTTTTTTCAACACATTTTTAGTCCACGGTTATTTTGGCATCGATTCACAAATCTCCTTAAATGTCAGTTTATGCATGAACATGGTTGAGGTAACTGTATCAAGCTGCAAAAGCTTTGCAGAGAACAATGCACAGATGCTGACTTTTATCCCGAATGGTCAATTCCATGAGCCTTTAAACAGTTTTGTTACGGTCATTTTTCTAAACGCACTGCAGGATTATTTCTGAGTGTGAGCTTTTAAAGGCTTTACAAGTCAGCTGCCAGGGGAAGCAAAACAAACAAACTGCAAGAAACAGGGGCCCTTTTGGGTGTAATACTGTGTGCTTAGAGAAGAGTGACTATAATGGCATAATCAAACATGACATGATCATATTGCCCTCATAATGTCAACTACAGATCGCAAACATTCAAGGCAGCTGCGTAAGAAAGGAGTCAAGCAAAGGAGAACAAAATATTACAGTGTGTGAAGCCTGAAAAAAAAAAATAAAATAAAATAAATACTCCTAAAACAGCTGCAGTCAGCATATGAACCAACACAGAATGGATAACCAGGAGGAAGTCTGAGTGACTTGTCCAAACCCCAGTCTCATGTCTTATGCACTTTCATGTTGCATTATATTTAATTATAGATCATACTAGGGCAGCCCTTAACAGGGCCGACTGCCTCACAGGTACAAACAGCTGAATAATTCAGCAGCCGGCATGTAGGATAGGATGCGGTGTGAGTGCAGCAAGAGAATAAGCTTTCTGTTATTCAAGCTTCTGCTTCATCTTGCTTCAGGACAAAATGGAGATTCAGGGAGGTTAAATGGCAGATTTTTTTTTCTTTTTTACAAAGCATAAACCAGCCAGGACACCTTTAGCAAGAAAAACACTAATGTTTTAGTTTACCAGAGAAGGCTGGCACTTTTTTTTCTCTTTTATTACAAGTACAGCTCAAGCCATTTATGTTGAAATCAGCCATAATACAGAACAAGCTTTTGCACTGCACTGTTTATAAAAAAGCTTTCAGTTGACTGCTATCATGTGAAACCTATTACTGATATCTTTCTTCTCTCCAGTGTGCCACTTATATCTTTTAACACAGCTTTCATCATAAGGAAGCAGGTTGCAGGAAGAGGTATAAACATAAAAAGAAAATGAGGACATTTTATATGAAACTCTTTGCTACATCTATATGGATACAACCTTATTTCAAGCTTCTGGTAAACCAGATCTATATAAAAAAAGATTCCCTGCCTGTATTTATAATCATATGTGCAAATTTAACTATCTGAAATATTAGAACTGAACTTTGATCCACTGAAACATTTGTTTCTGAAAATGTTCTGGTACAATGTGTAAAGTGAGCAGGTTTTCCTCTGATATTTTATATCAAATATCTAACCAGTCCTAAAAAATACATTCCAAGTCCCGCCCACACAAGTGCAGCAAACTCACTCTGCTCAGTCTGTCTCATTACTTCTGAGTGAACTCATCTCTTCATCGTCTTGCTTTTAGCTTTCTTGCTAACCACGTACTGTCTGTCTAAGTATCTGTCAGAATATCCATCAAGCTTTCTTTTGGCTTTAAGCGTCACTCTGCTTGTGTGTGCTGCCCCTTGCAGCACATCCACCAGTAAACATGACAGCTTGTCATTCTTCAATTTTTCAACTGTGGTGAAACAATAAGTTTGCTTTTTATCGAGATGTAGTATAGTTGTGCCAAAGCAGTCCTGTACATGCTTATGTCCTCAAGAAAGCCAAGGGCCTCTTGTGGCACCCGGAGTTCTGCCCTGCCTTCCAGCACTTCAGCCTCTCTCACTTCAGGCATCACATGTTCCTAATTTCCCTTCAGCTGAGATCACTTAATGATAAAAGTAATAAATCCAATTAATATCTGTCATTCTACATTCAGAGACCTTTTGAAAGTTTCCCAGTCCTCTAGTTTGGAATCAGCTCAAACATGTAGGTTGAGACTACGCTCTCTCTGTGCTGTGCCATGTTGTGACTGTTGCCATGGTTTAGTTTGATTGTCAATCAAAACACAAACCACATCCACACAGTCAAAAAAAAATGGTCTGAACTGGAAAAATCAGCTGTTTTTGAACAAGGTTTTTGAAGTTCTAGATGTTCACTTTATGTTTAATGACACACTGAGTTCTGATATGGATTTTTAATATTTTAAGTCATTTTCCCAGAGGCTCTAAACACAGAAAAACAAGGCATTAGAAATACTGTCTGTTAAAAAAACATCCACTTCCACGAAAGGAGAGACTTGCAACATTTCAACAGATTGGTTCACTGGCCAAAGGTGCTGCTCCTTTCAGGTTTCATAAAACTGACCACCTTAATGTCTTTGGGAGTGGCATCCTGTGATTCAGTGAGGTAAAAACTATTATTTATCATAGACTTTATACATGTAGACTTTATTATCTGGTGAAATACTAACTTCATTTACCCTTTTGCACTCCTGTCTTAGCTAAAACACTGTAATGCATGATGTTAAATTTTGACATGTGAATGAGGCAGTTATTCAGTATGATCAGAAAACCATTATGACTCTTGACCCTAGTCTTGAATTTATATTCTATATCTGAGAATAACAGCACACATTATTAACTGCAGGGTGCCCCAAGGTTCCATTCTGGGACCTCTTTTGTTTAAGATCTGCATAACTCCTTTGACTCAGATTATACAAATGAACAAAATAAGTTACCATAGCTGACACAAAACTGTACAAGAAATTAGAAAATGTTTTTAACAAATGGTGATTTTTGGGGTAGCATACTAGAGTTTTTATTTTTTCTATAACAGATATTTATCTTAATTATTATTTCATTTCACAACACTGCACAGTGGCTTTTTTTGGACTAAAGCTTCTGATTTAGATGATTCTTTTTTTTTTTTTTGAATAAAAAAATCTTCTTTTGGCTTTTTAATGGCTTTTTTAGTCCTTTGTCATGATTCTTTCATTGTCTTGTGACATTTGTTGACATGTAACCTGTATGTGGCTGGTGAATGTACATACTCTGTCTTATTACAAATACATCAATATTATCACCACCATCTTATAGTTCTTTTCCTGCTGATTTCCTTCTTTGCCTTACTTAAAAAAGGCTCTTATGAGTTCTCACATGGATGTTTTGTTGATGAAAGTAAGTAAAAATACATCTTAAAGCTGCTCCTGTTTAGCCAACACAGCAAATATAGTTAACACAGCTGCAATACTGTAGTGTTACGATTTTACAGTACAGGCACTATTTGTAAAAGTAGGCTACAGGCACAATATCTGAATAAAGCGGATGCTTGTAGTAGCATTTTAATGTTTCCAGCTGCTGTCTCTGCTGACTGTGTTGAAAGGCGGCTTTGGAAGCACAGCAGGAGTCAGAGGAGGTGGGAATGTGTTTTGCTCTCCTCAGTGATTCCTGCTGAAACTTTAGAATGAAAGGAAAACTTTGGATTATTCCCGCCACCATTTTTTCCCAAAATAGTAAGTTGTAATATGTGGGATGATTCTCCACTCTGGGTGTTTAAATCCAGGTCAGATGTTGGCTGTGAAGCTTTTATGGGAGCTGAATGTGAAAAATCCTAAAAAATCAGATATGTTGTGTTTTTTCTGGTTTTTAGAATTTAGTCTTTAAACCCTTTTAATCCCACATACCTAAAAGTAAAGGGCATAATGTGGATGATAAAATGTAAGCCGGAGAAGAACGAGAGTGTTTTGTTATGTGCATGTGAAAATGAAGATGGTTTATGAAACATGTAGTTAAGAGGAAGACATGCAGATGGGGGGTTGTGTGGGTGGAGTGACAGAATGAGAAAGAAGGGGGAGAGAGAGGAGTGGATGCAATGAACAGGAAGCATCCGGAATGAATTCCCAGAGATGGCCACGCATGGCTGGGCTGAACTGGCCTGGATCCGGGGAGGTGCAGGCTGGGTTGGGGGAGGTTGAGAGGCTCCTGCAAGTCCAGCTGGACAGAAAGAGAGAGACAGAAAGTCGACAGAGAGAGAGAGAGGCCCCCGGGCGCCAACAGGTGTAGCCCTCCACTCCAGCTGAGGCCTTGCAGCTGACCTGGATCTCTGGATATTTCCTTCAATGTCTCTTTCTCTCTCTCTCTCTCTCTCCCCTTGTCAAAACTCATGCTTTAACTCTGAGGGAAACACACACGACACGCTACAGTTTGTTACACCATGTTCACAATCCTTCATTTAACAAGGCTCTGAGACAGGCTGCATGCAGCACAGCCACGATTCATCACACAAGTGCCTGGAGTTAAACGCTAGCATCCTTTGTGAAACACCAGAGAAGCCTCACTTCCTCCATCCTGCATCTTATTGTGGATAATTATCACCACTTGACTGATATGAAGATGCAAACAGCTGAGTACAGTGACACTTAACAAGGCAGTTAGCTTTCTACAGGAAGGAAGTGCACAAAACTTTATGTTTTCCTTTTAAGTAGTTTCTAAAAGGATCAAACAAATGCAGCAGCAAAAATCAACAATAAAAAGAAAAAAAGTGTGTCTTTATGTTAACTCATTGATGAAAACATCAAGCAGGTCAGTTCTTGTTAAATTTGGCGCCCCCTATGGACAAAACACTATCTATTTTGTCTTTGCTGGTTTGATCCTAAACATTTTAAATCCAACCGTATTCCTTTCTCTAGTCCACTATCTTCTTAAATCTGGCTCAAAGACACTTTGGTTTGTGGACGTAGAGACCTGGGATCAAACCGACAACCTTCTAATTGAGAGATAACCATCTCTACCACTGTGCCCCAGATTTCTAGTGCCCTTTTATGAAAATTTATTTTTTCTTTTTTTATTTTTACAAAAATCTTGCACCACTCCAAGCAGGTGTTCATAGTCAGTGTTGTGCGTGAATGAGTAATAATGAACACGTTTGTGTTTTCATGAACCATAAATTGAACCACTCCGGTTATAACTCATGAACGGTAAAGAGAGCGTCGTTCACTCCCTGGGGGGCTATCGAACAGCAGCTCCCAATCCGAGAGGTGCTGAAAGGTGCTGAGAGATACCAAGCAGAGTGTTTACGGCAACAGAATTCAGATCTACTATGGCACTCCATCCGTTCATTCAGTCCATGCACAGGACTAGCCATGGCATTTGCTGGAGTTTCTTGAACGGATCATAAACACTGACCCCTAATTCACGCATACTCCGTGAGCGCCGCGGTCCGTCAGCACAAGCCAACTCACACTGGATCCGTCTCAGGAGCGGGGCGCAGCTCAGCGTACTCCGTAGCAGCTGGATACGTGAGATCACAAGATCACAGGAGAACCACATGTTCCCACAGGAATCACACCCATGATATCCACTTTCATGATATTTAGTATGTTAAACTCACCTGCCCTCCCAGAGCTTCAGCAATTCAGTCCTTCCCTTTTAGGTTCTGTTGGTGTCCTTATAGAAAGGATGTGTCGTATCATATATAATTATAAGGTTTTATGCCTCCAGTATAAACTTTTCCTCGTCCATGGTGTCATATTTCCTCTGGGTCTGACCCGCTGATGACTCCTGGCCCTGTGCCAGTGTCGTAGTTTTGATATACTAGGATAATTTTACGATCGGCAGTCTGAACATGGCGCTTTATTTTGAAAAGACCGGAAACTCTGATCGTTTTTCGTGTCTGTTTTCCTGTTTGGTGCGATCTGCTCTGCAGAGATTGACGCGTCTCTGCAGCATACTTCAGCAAGAATAAACCAGCAGCGGAACAGCCGCGAGCAGCCGTTGGTAGCATGCGTCGGAGACGGACCACGGTGCGGGCTGTGTGAATGCACTGATTGACTTGAACGGCAGCGAAATAAAGCGCAGTGTGCGGCGCTAACGGACCGCAGCGCTCACGCTGTATGTGTGAATTGGGGGTGAGGCTAACAGGAGATAACAGCATACAGGGATTTATTTATTTTGGTAAGTGGCCTGAGTGATTGGGATTAAAGCATAGATGGCTCTACTGAAAAAGAGAACTAGTTTGTTTTAATTGGTGTGAACTGCACTTTAAGCTAGCTCACTTTTTGTGTGAGCTGACACAACACTGTTCATAGTAATAAAAAATGGCTGTAAAGTCAATCTTTATGCTGATATTCTCATTAGCTTTTGAAGGTATTTAATTTAATTTGTCTTGTTTCATAACAGCAGGAAAAATTTAACATCTTCTACCTTCATGTATTGGTCGATAAATGTAAGCAACAGGAAATACAGTGCGATATGAAATATGTCCTTGGGCAGCAATTTAACAGCTTCGACCTCCAGACTTGACACTATAAATCACTAAAAGTGTAATCATGCACAGGATTTTTAATTAATGTGGCTGCTGCATTGGTAGAGTAAACTTTATGCATTGTAAACACAGTCGCGCCTTGTTTGCACTCTGTAATATTTTGGTCCAGAATTTGCCTCAAAGAACTTAAAAGTCAAACTTTTGCATTGCAGAGTGATCATAAAAGTGTGCTGCTAACAAGCTAATATGACCTTTCCTTCAAGTGAGTCTTTATGTCAATTGTTAAGTGAGTTAGTTTTTCTGTTTCTTAAACAATGTGTTGAAATCAGTCATGTATTTTAGTTGCATCTCATGTTAAATCTTCCTACCATTGATAAAAGTGAGTCCTTCATAAATATCTGTCTCTGTGCTGAAGCAGGGTATAAATATGCTGCAAATTTCATTTCTCCATGATGAAACATTTGTTGCAAAACAATATGTAACATGCTTGTGTTTGACATTTTCCCACTACAGAAGACCATTTAAATGCATTATTTCATCAAACGTAGTGGCTTCTCGCCTCCTGATGATCAACTTGAAATTTTGCATTGTTAATCTTTTGACTAAATTTTCAAAAGCAACTCAACAACGAATGTCTGGGACTTTAGCCGAACACATTTAAATAGAAAGTACCCATCCTCTAATGGTGAAAGAGTGAAATGTTGCACAGAGCACAAGGCTGACTCACTGTCCCCATTTCATGCAATATTTTAATATCATTATGTTTTAAACAAGGAATTATCCCTCCAGTCTCAAAACATCTTTTTACCAATTAGTGTTTCTATCATCCTCCTAACCTTTTTTTGTCATGTTCTGTTATTTGAAACATCAGCTCGATTAAAAGTAGCCCGGCATTAATTTAATTTGCCTCGCTGGCTCGTTACGTGAGGCGACTCTTAACATGATGAGTAAATGAGCGTTCCAATATGACAAGTTAAAAATGATAAGGTCAGGGCTGCTGCACAGAGAGAGCCCATTTTCTGTCATTCAACAAAGGCCTAGATTACACTCATGCTAAATAAACAATGAATTAGAGCGAGTGAGCAGGAACAGATTGATTTGCAGTTAGCAGCACGGCAATTAATTTTACACAGCAAATGAGGGAGTGGAAAAAGATTCAAAGAATGGAAAAAAAAAAAAAGACTGCGAGCACCATTGTGGAAGCAGAACTGTTTTGTAATGTAACATAGCATCCTTAACTTTCTCTGCTTAACAGGGTTTTTGTACTTTGTTTTCTTACGTTGTGTTTTCTTATTAAAGAGAACAAGGAAGTTCAAATTGGATGAATTCATTTATTGCCTGTGCAGGTGTTTCTATAAGAATTTCAACACAGATTAAACTTAAGGCATTTTCTAAACATTGTGCCTCACTTTTGACAGTTATTTCAAGGCAATTCAAGATGTTACAGTTTGGTTGAATGTTAGTTTTTCAAGCTCACGGTTTGGTTGCACTTTATTGGTAATTGAAAGTTTGGCCTTCAGTTGCGCCGTTTCTGATTCCATTCCCTATGAGGAAACAAATCTGTACACACTTCTGTGAACATTTGGCACAAAACTTCAAAACTTTTATTATGTCAGGGTTGCCAATTTTTGTTGTAGCTGTGATATTTGACTATTTGGGCAAGCATGCACGTCCAAGAATGCCTCGCACACAAACGCTTGCATCCCCAAAACCTCTCTCAACTCACACTCTTTTATCCGGCCACACACACGCATGTGATCACACGCATGCGTGTACACTCATGTGGATATTATCAGCCGTGCTCAGCTGAGGCTCCAGGCCTGTCCGGTCCCCACGGCGTTGCAGTAACCAGGGGAGGAAGAGCTTATCTCGGCCCCCGGCCCCTCCCTCGGCCCCTTGCATTGGCTCCGTCAGCCGGGAGGCAGATGCCATGCAGGCCCCCGGTGTGGCGTGTTTCTGTGGCCAAAGTGTATAGCGTTTAATGCTTAAGGGACGGGCTTTTGAACCAGACAGTCCATCCTGTCCGTGTGTTCATGTGGAGATGTGTGTGTGTGTGTTTGTGGGCCACACAGCAGATGGAGGTAAAGGCTTTTAGTATGACCAACTCCCTGTGGCCCACCTGGACCAGATCAGAGTATTTGGTCCTCAAACCCACACATGCACGAAATCGCACGTTTTCACACATGGGCTTAAACCGGCTGTATTCCCTGAGTGATAATAAGTGGGACTGAATTAAAACCAGGCGTAGATTTGTTCCATGAATATTTGCTTCCTTTATATTCACACTGATGTGATCTGTGGGTGTTGGATCATACGGTGATGGTGATGAGTGTAATGAAGACAAATCAGGTGATGTTGTATGAGAGTGAAGACATTTTGTAGCCTTAGTTCCCCTGTTTTTGGAACTGATTTCAGACAATAGCAATTCCCTCATGAGCAGCTGAGCGAATCAACCACCTCCTCACATCCAGCATGTTCTCACACTCACGCTGCACCGTAATCTCCATTCATAACAAACTATCTCCTCATCGAAATGGTGAGTGTTTTGAAGGAAGACAAAGAAAAGAACAGGTGTTTTTGGAACGCTCAAGCAGAAAAAAAATTGCAAATGAATTTTAAAGAGATGAGGTTAACGGTTTCGAAAAGCTCCTTTCGTTTCAGCGAATTATGCTAAGTGTTCACGAAACACTGGTCTAAATATAGGGGCTGGAAGACGCTGCAGATTAGCTCGCACAGTGATGGGTCTATAAGACGATGGCACAGAGCTGTCTTCGCTCTCTGAGTGGCACAGCTTTGAACCCCACTGCTCAATTTTTTCTCCACAGTGGATACAAATCTGCAAGAGAGAGAGAGAAAGTGTGTGTACATGTGTGTACGTGCACCTATTAGTCCGTCTGTGTATCATCAAACTCAAACTAAAGGTGAATGGATTTTCCATGTTTGAAGCAAATCCTATGTGTTTACTTGAAACGCTGACGTATTAGGCAGGGCACTGCGGTAGAATGAAAATGACGCCAGTAGAGTTCATTTTAGAGCTACAGCACCTTCCTCTCGGCTCTTTAAAAGCATCAAAGAAAGTCTGGCATTTTGGCTCTAGGGGCAACCGTATCGTTTAGGTTGCAACCCCCCGAAAACAGAATGGTTGAACTTGCTTGAGCTCTGTTTCAGCGAAGACACCCATGGTTTGATACTGGAGTCTTGCCTTTGATGTACATTCACACTTGCGCATGCCTGCTGCTCGCACAGGCACAATACATTTGCTGAGATAAAGTGACTGCAGTGTATGACCCATTTTGCAGTGGCAGAGTTTTACTTTCATAATGATGGGGTGTGAGTGTGTATGAATGAACACATAACCAGTCTTACACCAGGGTGATGCGGCACGACAGGCTTTTAAATCTTAAAAAAGGAAGTGCTAGGCTGGTTTCTGGTAAAAGTGCGACTGTCACAAGTCCAGTCATAATGCCGTTAGCTGTATTCCCTCAGGGCGACAAGCGAGGCGGCGCCAAGAGAACTCAGAAGTGTCGAGGAAAGCAGGAGCTTTGTCTATAGTCAAAGAAATTCAAAAATCTAGTTCAGGAGATGCGTTCTGAAATATATTTCATGTTCTTTAAGTGTGGCGACAAGCTTCGAAAACCCCTTGAACATGCTCCTCAAGCAGTTAATAATCATTGTTTCACGGTGTTGGAGGAGCGAGGCGAAGATAATGTTTTGTGTCGAGATAACTCGTCGCCTTATTCCTGCCGCCTCGCATTACCGCACGAGACAAATGGAATGGGCGCATCGCCTTGGAGCCATCCAAATGAGGGTGTCTGCCGTGAAGTGAAGTGAAGGAGGAGGAGGAGGAGAAGGAAGGGGGATGAAGAAGGAGGGGGGCAAGTGCCACAAAAATTCGGGGAGCGGCTGCTCGACCCTTGCGGCGCATCACGGCAGCAGTCAAGTGAATGTGAAAACAGGAGAAAGCTTTGCGGAATATTGATTTAATGCTGCAGCCTGTGCAGGGGGAAGATGCGCGCTCCAGATTACGTGCGCTCTATTTCCCACCCATACAGAACCTTGAGTTCATCTGCCTCCTCACTCCAGAGGACCAGAGAGAAGCAAGAGACGACGCTCTTTTATGTGCCGTTACCCTCTGTGAAGTCCAACTGTGTAGATAACCAATGTGGAGATACAGAGGAAGGTAGAGCAGCATAAATATGTATATCATATCATGCCACATCACTCTGTTTCTATGTACAGGAGAATATCTGGGGATCTTCTCTCCTTTCCTTTCAATTAGCTCCCTGCTTCTTTAATAATGAATTAGCTTCAGAGCTCCTCAGGATCAAATATGATTGAAAGGTTTAGCACAACTAGCATCAGTGTAGAAGTGTTTCCTGCTTTTTGGAGGTTGATTTCTCTCTATTTACATTTTCTTTAAAAGTTACTGTTACAAGTTTCTTCTTAACATTCATACTCATCCACTTATAATGGTTCATTTTGTCGTGAATTGTACCATAAGCCAGTTGAAAAACAAAACAGCTCCATTACACTCTTTCAGCTAAGAAAATAAATATGGCTTCAATGTTCAAAGGTCAAAGTTATCGCTTAAATAAAGTTAAAGAGTTTGATGGGCTGACTGGTTTACATTGATACTTTTCTCAAATATACTGAACGTAAACCTACTGAAAACTACCTTTTGGACCAAAATGGCCTCATGTTCAAGTTCACAGTCTCCCTTGAGTTGATGTATGGACTCACCACTTTCATTCATTCCTCTCTTTCTCACAGAAGTGAAACAGAGTGTGTTCGTTTCTCCTCGCTGCCTTCCGTGTAACTCTGTGCGTCCATGACGAAAAACAGAAGATCTTTAGAACAATTTGTTACTTACTGCCCCCTCCCCACGAAAACCCCGCTTTAGCTGCTGAAAATTATGAACAGTGCGCCGCACTCACATTCTTGCGCACAGCCAAGTGAGGAGGCGCCTCCGCTCCTGTCCTGGGCCAATGGCGCACAGAGCAGCATTATCATACTGATCCCCGGCTGGCCAATGGCGCGCGCCTCCCCGGCTCACATGACGCCTTTCTGTGCGCTCCCTCTCCTCTCAGCGCTCAATCCCGGCGAGTGCAGGCATCACTGAAGACCTGACACCGGCGGAATCGGACGTCCACTGTCTTCGGCAGAATTAACAAAGTGTTCTCTTGTATACAAACTTTTATCGCCGTCAAGATGAAGCTGGCTGCCCTGTCGATGAGAATGTTGCTGCTTCGCCGGAGGAACAGACTTTTTCCGACTACGAACGAGCAGAGAGACGCAGGGGCGAGACAATAACGCCCAGAAGTTATTAAAATGAATCGTAAGTTGACGCTGTTTCATATTTTCCTTTTCTGATCTCTTATCTTTTGATTAGTTCCTCTGAAAGCGATCAAAATGTCCATCGTTTCTTTTGTGGACGACTTTTAAATGTATGATTGCATGTGTCACTTTTGCACCGTACACTTTCTGTCATGACTGTTTACATTTAACGCATGATTAATCATTTTAAAACGATTTCCAGGCTTTGATCGGTAAACATCTGATGCCTGAATGATCGCTGAGTTGATTTTGTGCTGTCGACATTCTTTGTGCGTCTCGGTGAATGTTCTCGTTCTGAATATGTGTGGCTGCGTGAGCGCAGCGCCATAGCATGAAATATAGATAAAAAACACACGGTAAACCCGCTGACCCCAGCCAGTCAGGCTGTGCAACCGGTCCACACGGCTCAATGAGGACAATTAGGGGGGGCAAAGGAGAGAGAGAGAGAGAGAGAGAGAGAGAGAGAGAGAGAGAGAGAGAGAGAGAGAGAGAGAAAATGGAGTACTTGAAGCGCACCAAAGCTGAGCTGCACTTCACTTCAACCCGCCAGACAGGATAAGGGTGGATCTTCAATAACCTTATATGACATCTCTAATTCAGGATGTGACAAAAAAAAAAAAAAAAGGAAACGGTTCCATGAAGTTTTGACCGGGATCAGGCTTAGGAAGAGAAAACATTCATGAAACTGCAGAGATGAGTAGCTCCAGCAAACAAGCATCAATGTCAGATTCCAGAGAATTTGACAGACTGTCTGAGGGGTCATGTCAATCACTGAACCCTTTTATTGATTGGAAATTGGGAGTGAGTGGGGTCAGAGGAAGGGGGGAGTGTGGGTGCAGATTTTATGTACATGTGAGAGTCAAAGCTGAAAAAAAGAGAAAAAAAAGTGTGTCCTCTGATTTTCCGTGATTTCTGCACAATCAGAGGGAAAGACAGAGCGGGTGGGGGGATGTGGTGGAGGGGACCCGGGCCATTTGATGTTTTGAAAGGCTTCAGATGGCTTTAATTAGGACCTATAAAATCTGTCTGCCCCGTTCTCCTAGGCGGTGCTCTGGAGGAGCAAGAAGGGAGGGGAGCTGACAAGAAAAAAGGAAAAACAAAAGAAAAAGCAAACCAATACAGAAAGTCACTTCAGCAAAGGATTGTCTAATCAAAATTTTATAAGCCCCCTTTTTTTTCCTCCCTCCCACCCTCCCCTCCTTGATGCTGGTGGTATGTAGGCAGCCCTCCTTTTCCCTCTTTGTCTGGCTGCTGTGTTATCTACACCCACCCCCCCTTCAATCCTCCCACCACCCTCAACCTAACTACCGCCTACAGTCGCCCGGGCCCAGACACCTGAACGCTAGACATAATGATCAAGAGAAGTTCCTGTCTGTCTGGGGCACAGCCAGTTGTTTCAGCTTTTCTTCTTCTACTCTTGTTTTTGGTCCCCGTGCTGACCCAGCGAGCCCTCCCTTTGCCTCTGACTCTTGGTATGATGTTTGTGTGAGTATAATAGGGTCGCAAGTTCTCCGCCATTGCTACTGCTTCAGTGCCGCTGTATTTCCTATATGGATCTTGGATGGTGTGTGGGTGACTCACACAGCTGCATTACACACACACTCATGAGGAAACATCAAAGACTTCTTATGCGTGTGTGTTTGAGTGTGTCTCAGAGTGTGTGAGAGAGGGTGAGATTTCAGCAATGCTGTTCTGGCGAACGTCTGCAGGATTATAGGTATGGGATTGTGCCCTGTAGTTATTTGATTTTTTTTTCGTTTTGTTCCAAACGCTGTGATTCTGCGCTGTGCTAGTTGGCTATTTTTGAGGTGTTGGGTCGAGCAAACTTTATCAGATGTTTTCTGTGCCACCTACAGGAAGCTTTACATCTTTTTCTTTAGTTTTGTCCGTGTGATGACGCAAGACATATTTCTTGAGGTTCTAAAGAATTTATATCTAAAAAGCAATTTTTTTGCCATTTGAATAACCAAAAGTTGAATCCTTTGAGTCTCAAACATAGGCTTGAAATATAATTTCTGCTTGAGGAAACCATTCTGCAGGAGGTTTTAATTGAGGCCTTTAGATGCAGTGTGTCGTGCCTGGATTCTGACTGCGGGCGCCTTCAAGGCTGAGGTGGCTTCAGAAGTTAAGCAAAAGGAAATATAAAAGACTAATTTGAGACCGGAGCTGGCTGAAACGGGACAATATGTGCATTCTTTGACAGACAAATTCATGTCTATGAGTGTCTTCCTTTTGAGGAGTGCATGTCTTTGTTTGCTCGATGTGTGTTGGTTAGGGATTACATCATTTTGCTGCTGCTGGGTTAGCGAGATAATAGGCTAGCTTGCTTGATGGAAAATGGCTGGTTGGAGCGGAGCCTTTGTTCATGTGTTTGGTTGACAACAGTGAAAATCAGTTCACGAGCAGTTGTGTGTGATGTTTTTCTGTTGTGAGCCCAATGAGACTGATCATTTTTATTTTGCATTCTGAGTTGTTTTTTTTCAGCGATGTCCATTTTTGATAAAGTTGTTTGTTTAGAGATTATCTCCTAACAGCTGGGATAGGCTCCCTCTGAACCTTTAACCCTGTAATCTGCTCGGATACGATGTTGTGGGGAACAAGTGTTGGTGAAATTTGCACAGGGCTTCAGCTCAAATCCTACCTCTTGTTTGTGTGTGTTTTCTGTGAGCCGACTCTGTGTATCATGGCATCAAGGAGATTGAGGATGTCTCTTCTTCTGCCACCACCCTTTGAAGGGGGAAGTAATAAAAAGCTCAATGGGTGCAACAAGCTGTTCTGAGGCTTTCTACCTGGAGATGAATAGGAGGCCCCTCCATAACGAAGGGGAAGAAGAGGACATTTTATTGGAGGCTGAGGATGTGGGGGGATGCACCATAGCTTATAGACACTTGGTGTGAAATAGTCCAGTTGTGCCAGTTTACAGGAAAGTGCTGTCTACTTGGTTTACGTGGGTATAATTATTATTTGAGGTACTAAAAGGCATCATTTTGTAAATGACTAATCTGTCAACATGTTTGAGTAAAAAGGATTAAAATCTGTCAGGTTTAAGTAGGTCAAAAGGGTGTTTTGTAAACATTAACAAATTGTCCCGTTAAATCCAGCCTGAAGTAAAATACTGTCTCCATAGTGAGATAATACAACAGCCATGATAATGACATTGGACAATCACAAAGCCACAGATTAGGATTTTCAGTAACCAGATTTATGCGTGAAGGAGTGAAGTCATGGTCAGGAATGTAAATGGCGGAGTCATTCAATTACCGCCGTGCCCTTTCCTGGGAAAAGTCCCCAGCCGTGAAGAGGTTAATTGTTTTTGAATCTCCATCCGAGGGGAGAAAATGGGCGAACGGGAGGGATAATTGAGCCGCCGATAGTTGAGTGGATTATGGATTACTGCGCCTTTCCAAAGGAGAAATGAAAAAAAAAGGAGGTGAACGAGAGATGAAGCAGAGGAGGAGAAACGGGAAAGGAAGGGGTGCGTGAGAGGACCCGTGTTGTGGATGCAGCCGCAGGGGTCGTCTGGCCTTCTCAGGGAAGAGAGGGAGAACTTCAATCCTGTTTAGCTCTGCGAGGTGACCCCTGACCCCTCACATGCTCCTCCCTGCTCCAGGTGCAAGCCCTCACTGCTTGCAGCTCGCACACAGACACAAGCGCTACAGGCTAATTTTTCACACGCTCTGCCAGCACAGGGAGGGGGGGACGGCGCACGAAAACATGGATCCTTTTCACATTTGAACCCCCTGCTTCTTTTTCATCTTCACCCTATTGTCAAGGGTTAAAGATGCAAGCCTGCTTCTCAGGTTGGGGGGAGCGCTGCGATTAGACCAGGCCTTTTTTTTTTTTTTCTTCTTCCTCTGTTAGAATTCTCCCCAAGAAAATGGATGACTGTCTTTAAACCAGAGGGGGAAAAAGATGATCTGACATGGTGCAATAATCAAAGGAGTGTTAATCAGAGGGATGTCATGTATAATTACTATAGTGTTTGATAACACAACGACAAAACCACCTCAGGCCATGAGTGAAAGTTTCCCAACGTTATTAATGGGCGTTAATAAAATTCAAGAAACCCTGGATGGAACGAGCCCTTCTGCACGGCCTGCTGGTTAAAGCACTGTAAGGTTAATGAACCAATTTACATACTTTCTCCTGCCATCTGGGCGGAGTGAGGAGGCAGATGCTCGCTATTCTGTACTGTTGCGTTGTGCTGTTTGACACAGTGGAATGTGTCGGGTCCACTGAGGTTTATGAGCACATTTCTACATTAAGCCTGTGGTCAGAAACAATCATGGATGAACTGAAAATCAATGCTGCTGAAAGGTCTACACTAAGCATCGACCAGGCTGCTTTTCTATGGTCTTTAATCTAATTTAAACCAACTGCAAACGGTTGAGTTACGAGTCCTTCTCCATACGTGAATATGAAATGCAGTCGGTATTGAATTTGGCTACCAAGCCTCATCTTTTGTTCTCCACATGTGACGCTTAAGTGTGGATTATATCCTGACCCCTCACCATTGGAAGAAGACATGTCAGGGAGACGGGAGTCATCTGCCCTTAAGGTGATGAGAAACTCGACAGGGGCGATCAGCAAGAATCATGATCCCTGGGACTTGGAGGGGGGGGCAAAAAGGATTAGCGTCCATCCACCTCTCTGCCATCCTCATCTGGGTGATCATGTTACAAATAGAGCATCCTCATAGCTCTCTTTGCAGAGGAACACAATGAGGTCTGTCGGCGATCAATAAAGCGGTGTGAAAGCAGGGGGATATGCTTAAAAAAATCAAAGGCTCTGGCTGGCATGGCCATCATCTGCTGGAATCAGATAAGAGGAGCAGGGCCTTGGAGGAAAGGTTGCTCGGCCCCAGGGCTGCTCATCTTGACGGATATCCCTCCTACTGGCACACATGCAGACTGATTTCATCTGGAAAACCAGAACATTTCTGCATCTATCTGCTCTCCTGAATGTGGAAGAACAGCTGAGGGGCTGGATGGTTAAAATGGAGAATAATATATAATCCCTGCAGCGTGTTTGGGGTGAAAATACACAGCTATTTCTCTAACCCCTCTGTTGCCCTCCATGGGTGATGGCTTCTACCTCATGCTTCACTTACACGATTTAAAAGAAATAAAATCACCCCGGTTTTTGGTTTGACAACGTGTCAGAGCCGGTGCGAGTGTTTGTCTCAGATTAGCTCTTTGTGCAGCTAGGAAAGAGGGAAAATGGGGTGGAGGGGGGTCAGGGATGGGAGAACAATACCGCTGCGATCCCAGTTGAAAGAAATCATTTGCACAATTTTATGAAAGCTGTATTTGTCCGGTCGGATGGTTCTATCAAAGCCTAACAGCCACGGTGGAACGTGATTTAAATGACGGGCGAGCTACAAAGCCGGCAGGATGTCGGGTTAGAGTCATTTCTCAGCTGAACGCTCTCCAGGTAAAGGCAGATAATGCGCTCTCAAGTTTTTTCTTTCTCTTTCTTAAAGAAGTCTAATTTCTTCAGATGCCTGTGAGCTGACACCAGCGCTGCCAGAGCTGCTGCTCTCAGAGCTAAGCTTGTACAACATTTATGTGGTAAAGATGAAAAGACATCATCCCTGAAAACCTGCTCAGAAAAGCGCTGATTTTCTCCAAAGTATTATCATTTCTTCTCTCATTTACTCCTGCCTTCTCTTCTTTCCTAAGACCCTCCATATTTTTGACTGTTAAAACTTTAAATACCAGGAAGCTACTTGCAAAGGTCGAGAGTTCAGGTAAGTAGGAACGTAGAAGTACAAAGAGTTGAGAGAGATTTCTTAGCCTGAAACCTGCTGTTAACGCGCAGTGCAGATAAAAGAAGATGATTTGCCTCCATCCATTTCTGTTTTTGTCTTCACTCTCAGAACCCCCTCCAGTACTTCCTGGTGACTCACTTCTTTCCAAGCCATTTATGCTTGAAAACTTCCTGAGGATGAACCAAACATATTCTGAGTTTTTATCGTCGATGAGGGACCATTGGGCATAATGAAGTTCTGTTTCTCAGCATGAGTTCGGGAGGCTCATGATTACAAATGCTCTTCTCATTGTCTCCCATCATCTCCTGCCTAATTGAAGACAATATAACGAGACAATGGGGTCTCGCTCATCACTCTGCATCAATGGCATGCTCTTTGGAACGTGCCAGTCTGTTAAAAGTGGGGAGGGGTTGAGTGCGTGTGTGTGTCTGTGTGGATACTTGAATGCACTCAAGCTTGTTTAATTTGGACCAAGAAGATGGACAATTAAACTACAGCTCCCGGGGGGGCTGTTCATTTTTTGGTCAGCTTCACCACTTCTAGGCTGCCCGCCCATGTAAACGCTCCTGGATGTGTCTGGGTCATGTGTAAGGGGTTGGGGTGATGCGGTAGGGGAATTGGGGTGGGGGTCTGTCGATGTCGGGGTTGTCTCAGATGATTAGGACAGCCAAGTGGGGAGAGTCCCTCAGTGCCTGGCCCCCTCACCTCCCTAATATGCTCTGAATAAGACCCCCTCCGCTGTGCGTTTGTTGTGGGCTTTGGCGGGAGGTGGGGGGGATTATGTCTGGCCATGGTTTAGGAGTGTTTGTCATCTGCCCCCTCGAGGCCTGCACCGGCTCCTTTGTTTGAGTGTGAGGCGTCGGTACAATGTCAAATCACACAATGTGCCCCTGCAACCGGGGCCATCTCGGGTGAGGAACTGACACAAGACTTTATGTCTGGATTCTGTTTTTCTGAAACTTTAGTTTTAGAGGGTTGGAAGCAACACTTCATCAAACTATTATTAAATAAAGTATTTTTAACCCTCAGTATCCTCCTTATCACGTCAGTCCACATTAAATTTATGCTTCTTCATCACTTTTCTGGAATCCTTTATCCATGTAGATACGATAAGTATTTTGTGCATACGCAGATCTCTCAGTATTATCAGTTAAAAGCAGGTTTTAAACATAAACAGTGAAATTAAAAACAAGTGCTGACATCCATCATTCTCGGGGAGGAAAAATCAACAGCAGAAGTGGAAGCAATGCTCATTTCTCTTCAGAGAAAATAATTAACCAGAATGCTTTGCAGCCACAGCTTGCATCTCAGCTAATCTTCAATTGCAAGTGTGAGAAATCCATCAAATTCTTTAACAGCTTTTTTTTTTTCTCCTAACTTGAACAATGAGTCACAATGACATTGTTTGTTCCCCAGTTTTACTACACTTTTGCTAATGTTCTTCTTCTGGAAGTGAAGGAAGAAAAGCAACTTAAAACAGAAGGACCCCATTAAAAGAAATAAACAACATTATTTGCAACGCTTGACAGCGAAATATTGCTCGAACAGTGTGTGTAGTTTTCCTACCAAATCTGTGCTTTCGACATGTATGTGTAAGTCTGTGCGTGCATGGTCTGAAACTCAGCTGAACGGCCTCAAAGGTGTTTCTATGGCTCCGCACACTGCAGCTCTGTATGAAATTTGGAAGAAAGATTCATTCATCTCCACACAATGGCTATCAAAGAGGGCACAGAGTCCCAGCCAAATATCACAAGTTACACTGAGAACAACCCGAACGTCCTCTCTGCATACTGAGGAGGCGAAACCTCTGAATGACTGATAACAGCTCTGGAGGATTTAGACGCTGTGGGAGAAACGGCTTCTGTGGCTTTGCATTCACGTCACTTGGCCAGTTGGAGCACCAGGAAATGACACGCATTCCTCCTTCCCAGTAACAAAATAAACCCCAAATCTAGCTTCCTATTATTTCAGCACAATTAAGAGTACAATTTGAGTGTGCTTCACTATAAATCAGTACGTTTAATTTGAATGGTCATGGTGTCTCTGCATTTTTGGGACAGTTTTATCAAATTTAGACTTGAATTTCACTTTAATTAGTTTGTAAAAGCATGCTGGTACTCCTCTGAAACAGCCAGTTGTAGAAAAGACAATACTCTGACAAATTTACAACATAAAATAATATTAAAAAAATATATTTTGTTGAATTGTTTATGAGAAATAGTCACAGAGAAACCCAGCAGCATTCATTAAATAGCATAACCTCTCTGGCTTAAACCACATTTTACAGAAAAATTATATAGCTGATCATTAAACAGACTGAAATTAATACTGATGCCTCTTTATGGCCTTCAAAAGCAGACAGAGTCTTCAGAATAAAGATTCACTACTTTTAGATTAAGATTTCTTAATTTCTGGAAGTTTACATTTTCCACTGCAGTAATTCTAGATAAGTGACAGATTACACTGTTAAAGAAGCAAGAAAGCAATTTGGGTGTTCTGAATCATACGGTGACCCTTGAAAACAAATCCTCTGTGTCAGCTTTTTCTCAGTTTAACCCTGCTGCTGACTCATTTAAGCACACCTAAATGACTAATCTCATTGCAACTATTTGTTACAATATCCAATTTGCTAGTAATGCACACGCTCCATTGGCCAGTATGCTTTTCAGATGAGTACAAACACCACACAGATGAGTTTTGATGACACCCGGCCCGCTTGTTTTTAATCACAACAGTCGTCACGCACCTGTCTACGAGTGGCGCTCGCGGTGTTTCGCTCACAGCTGCGCTCGGTGTCACAGTTTGCACGAAGTATTTCAAACAATGAAAATAACTGAAGTGCACTTGAATTGCATCTTCTGCTTTCATTTCAACTTCTAAGTACTTTCCACTTCATTTGAACGCGCCTGAAGGTATATTAAAACCATTTTCATGAGGTTTCGGGAATAATCCCTTGAGTGGTTCTTTACAGCCATGGTTTTAAGGAGTGTAGATAGACACATCAATGGATGTTAATGGTTGTTAGGGTGAGGGTGTAAGTAATTACAGTCGTGCATGTGTGTATGTGTGTGTGTGTAATTGTGTTTTCCAAGATTCAAGCTGAAAGTCTCATCTGACCAGCGGAAATGTGTTCTGTGGTGTAGTGCTATATTTAGAACTGCAGATGAGGGAGACGGGTTGGTTTATCAAAGCAGTTTGAGCCTCCGAAAGATTGTTGTGGTTATTAAAGGCTTCTAAAATTAGTCGCACCACCTTGGACATCACAGAGTATAAAGTTGCAAAAACTAGCAGAATTGATCGAATTCCGTTCACAGAGGAAAAACAACAATTCAAAAACTCTGTTTTCTGTCAGACACACAAAAGAGGTTGTAGGAGGTTAGGGTTAATACTCAGGCAAATCTATCAGTCTATGCAAATCATTTATCAAACAGTCTGACTTCTTCTGTTACAAGAAGGCACACCATGTGTGGATGATCTCTGTGTGGGCAGGAAGCCTTGAAGGTTTGCATCACGTCTGCCACGTTCTCCCCGAGGGCATTCTTCTAGCGTCCTAACATGCAAACGCACACACACACACACACACACACTCATGCAAGCTACCGTTTTTCCCTCTGAGCGCGGCAGGAGTCTGTCTTCATCTGTCCTATTGATTGATGAAGCAGGCACAGCAGGGTGTCCGAGGGAGGCAGAAGTCTAAAGCTAGACTGTGAGCTGCGTCGCAGTCACACACACACATGCACATACACACCATCACAACGTACATACACACAATCGTTGTCTCTGTCATGTTCTCCCTGTGTCTGTCACAGCATACTCTGCAGTGACAAGAGTGTACACGCATGCATACTGAGAGACATGACACGCACACAGTAGTAGTGTGGTGACACACACATCACATCATTGCTAACACACACAGTAATAATGAGTTAGCATGGCCTGGCCGTGCAGGCGCCTGAGCCGGACAGGCGTTTTCTACAAACATAATGTTTGTAAATTAGTTGGGGTTAATGATCCGATTCCCACTGAGCTGCTTTAGTGTCTGAGTTTTGTGTGTGTGTGAGCACATGTGTGTTTTTGGCTAAGAGGAAAAAGCGCCGCTCGACTGTGCTGTCTCCCTCACTTCCAAATGCCCCAGGCGCCATTACAAGAACCGTATTTATGCTATTAGAGAACTGGCTTTGCTGAGCTAGCTGTGCTACCAGAAAGCTAAAATTATGTCTCGACTAACCTCACTGGGCAGGTCCGCTGTTTTCTTTGCATAAATGAGAAATAACAAGTTATGTACTTAGAGGCTATTTTTGCGAGACGCCTGTTTGAATATCACGTTATTCCTGTGGCACATAAACGTTAAAGCCAAAGAAATAGTTTTTTGTGCGTGTGTTCTTTGAAAGCAGGAAGGAAAAAAAAAATCCAGACTCATATTTTTCCTCCTTACTTTGGTGTTAAAATTAACTTCCAAACCCAAACCAGAAATAGTTGTCTGCAAACAACTTTACGTTCGACTCCCAGTCAAGTAGAGTCGATGGGTTCAGTGAGGGTGTAGCCCCTCCAAACCTCACCCACCCCTTCTCATAAAACACACTCTGAGAAACCTCTCACATAGTGCTGAATGGACAGAAAGGCAGAGGAATGGAAGAAAGAATGGCTGAAAAGTAACTGTGAAGACTCCTCTCTTCTCCCAAAGTGACCCCCCTCGCTCACTTTTTCCTCATACATGTTTTTCTCCCTCCCGCCCTCCATCCTCCTCCTCCTCCTCCTCTCCTCCGGCGTTCCTGTCGAGGCATGCCTCCGTCCCGGCCAACCAGTATCGTCCGGGGCAGGGCGGCGGGGGCAAGAAGAGATGAAGGGAGGGGGTGGGGGCAAACAAAGGAGCACTGTTGCTGCCTCACTGAGGTTTTGAGGGAGGGTCGGGGTGCAGACGGAGCGAGAGTGTGACTGAGGAGGTTTTATCATTAAGAATAGAGATTAAAATGAATGGGAGGGGAGCGGGGGTGTCTGTTCTGTTCACAGTAATAAAGAGGACAAGTAGTGCCAGTCATTTTTTTTTTTTCGCACACAAACGCACAGTTTGCACTCTCAGTCGGTGCGATTGTGAAAAATAGAGGCGAGATGGGGGGGTTGTTTCATTGTTTTGTGGCCATTGTACAATATTTGCTTAACCCTCATGCTTTATCAGTGCAGCTGTACAATACAAATGAGTTGGGTGAAAAGTGTGTGTTTGGATGTGTGTGTGTGTGCGCACCATGGAGGCTGTCACAGCTGTTAGCAATTTCATCAGTGTACTGTAAGACACCCCCTGCACACACACACACACACACACACACACACACAAACACACACATAAATGCTGTCAATTTACGAAGTGGTAAGGCCACGATGAAATCAGTCTCTGAACAGCATAATTACACATCAACTTAGGTTACGCAGACAGGAATTGAACGATAAAACGGACACATTTACAAGGCAGTGCAGGTATGTCAGTATGTAATTGACCACCATGGAGCCATATGGGAGTGTAATAGTCATTGTGCAGCTTTTAATCGTTGCTGGTTGCCAGTCAGTCCCTCCCATCCCCCATTTGAACCATCTTCTGCCTTACTTAAAGCAACTGTGACGTAAACACACGCGTTAGCGTGCATCAGAATATCTCACTTTTTTAGTGGGGAAAAAAGTGTCACTCAGCACTTGAGATTAAAATCCTTGGAGGGATATGCTCCTTTAGGTCATAAACCATGTTTAGTTGAAATCTCTGCTGTTATCTTTTTCACACATTCCTTCCACACGCGGAGTAAAAACTTGTTTTGAAAGATAACTGAATTTTAGAGGCAATAACTGGAATCCCACAGGCCCCCAGACTCTATGAATGAAGTGTTTTATTTCTTTCTTTCCTCGATGTGTGAGGTGCCTGTAGAGATAACTCCATTCCCCACAAACAGTTTGGTAATGGTTCGTTTCCCCTCTCTGTCTTTTTCCATTTCAGGTCATGAAAGGAGCTGGCAGGAGAAGAAGAGGAAGAAGCAGAATGAGCATTAGCAGAGTTAGCCTTTGGTGCAGAGAGGAAGGAAAGGAAGCAATGAGGAAAAGATGAGAATGATGAAAGAGAGGTAAGAGAGCTCGGTTTGCCTCTGGGTTTTACATTGTTTTTGTCTCTTCCTCTGTTGCCCTTCACCCTGATTGCCTGACTCAGCTGTGTACCTGGGTGGGTTTGGTGTTTGCATGCATGCATGTGAGTGTGTTTTTGTTACGTTTGAATTTGGCTTTGTTTGATTTTGTGCTTGTGTGTTCCTGGCATCAAACCAGAGCCGCCAGGTGAGGAACAACCATCCTGTCTGAGTCACCTGCTACATCCTTTACTTCTTTGTTGTCTTTCCTTTTTTGTGTATTATTTACTCTCATTTTCATTCCCTCTTTGTTCCCTGGCTCGTTTCTCCTTGGGATGATACATTTTTGATTTTTATAAAAAGGTTTCCTGAAAATGACAGGAACTTTCACTTCTGTCTGCTTCTTTTGTTTAGACTGTGTAATTACTGAGTTACAGAGAAGCAGTCTGAAATTAATGTTCTGTATGCCTTTAAAAATGATCAAATAAAATGATGCACTGATTTGTGTTAAGGAAACTACTGAAACTTATCTTTAGCACTGTCAAACACTTTTTAAACTCAGGATCAGTCACAGAATTTTATTTGGCAATCTTGATTGATCATCTTTTTAATCACATATTTTAAATTTCATCTTTTTCATTTCAAAACACTTTTTTAAAGTTCATATATGAAATGTAATGCATTTCTTAACTCTTGATTTTGGAAACCAACTGAATGCAAGTCTTTAACTTAGCAGGCACTGTAGTTAGCTTCTTCAAATTAGCTTTTTTTTGGCTGTATTTCCACATCACTTAAATTCTGTGATGGGTTTGCTCCGTGAAATCAATCTAAGTAGCTGCACCTGTATGCTTAGTTCATCGGTGGTAGCTCAAAACTTCTCAACTTGGCCGTCATGGAAATTTGTTTAAATGAAACATGCCTTTGAAAGACCAGTTGTGACATTATTTTCCTTTACGGTGGCTGCAGTAAGCATGCTGTAGCAGCTTAACTACAGTGTGCCTGAAGGGACAAAATAAGGTTTTATTTAAAAAAAAAAAAAACATTAATTATGAGCCCCATAGTTGCGCTATTGTGGTAATATTGACAGCTCTCTTAAAAAGCTTCATTACTATTGATCCTCTCAATACTAAATTCTGATCAAAACTTGAGCCTGCTTCATACTTACTTCACCTAAAACCTCTTCCTGTTTCAGTGTCACAACCCAAAAAATATAGTTTCATGTCTGGAGGCTGTTTCTTTCCTTCCCATCCATTAGTATAGTTAAAATCCAGCATTTCAGGATTTCAGGGAGCCAAAAATAAAACCATTACCTTGGAGAAGAGCATCGCCAAAAGGCAAAACACAAGAGTTAAAACTGGGAGAGGAGCCACCTTATTGTCTCGGTTGTGTTTCAGTGGGTTCCCAAAGTGAGCAGTCTCTCAGAGAGTCGCTCTGTCTTTCTCTCCCTGCCTGAGAGCAGCACTAAATCATTTTCCACCACGCAGGCACGGCGAGAATGGCTGCCACCGTAACACAGATAGAGGGGACGGTTAAAGAGGAGACACAGTGAGAGGAAAAGAAAATATTGTTTTTCTCAGTTCTCACCAGACTCCCTTTTTATGAGACTCTGTTCAACCTCAACCTCCCACCCAGAGGTTAATGGCAATGATATGTGTTATTAAAGCTTCATTTGGAGCCAGTCCAGGGTTTCTTTCATTTAGACATCGATGAATAGAAGATTCACTGCTCTTCATACAAGAGGGTCACATGAGTCCTTGTTTTCCCCGGCCCCTTCTTTAAATATAGGTCCCTCACACTGCATTTTTTTTTTTATTAACGCTTTAAAACACTTCTGTACAAGTCTGTTTTGTCTTTTCTTTGGTGAATAAATCTCTAGCTCTTCTCCTTTACCATCACTACTTCTCCTCTCTCCGAGCCTTGCGCACAGTACGACCCCTGCCTCACAATAACTTGACAGAAGATGGCTCAAATTCAATTCAGCTCATTTCAGTTCACCTCAGCTCACTTCATAACAACCTAGTCACACTCGGTTCCCCCTTCAAGCTCTCCCTCATGTCTTGCTCTCTCTCACATTTATTTCCAGTCCGGCTGAGCTGCTCAGTCTTCTGTCTTTTCTCACATTTTCAAATCCCTGTAGTTCTTCCTCTCTTTGGTCTGAGGAGCTGCTCGCTCTCAGCTGCATGGCCGAGTCTCTTTCCATGTCTGAAACATCAAAATAAAGGGCAACTGTCCATCTTAAAAGACAGGAGATGATAAAATTGAGCAACACTATGTTGGACGTTTGGTTTTAGAGTAATGGTTGGGAAACTATTCCCAACAGTAATAAAATCTATTTTTGGAATATCTCTCATGTGAGATGAGAAAAGGTTGTTTTGTAAAAATGCTAAACTCCTTTGAAGAAGAATTTCCTTTTTGTCTTTCATCATTCTGATGATGGATGTGCCATACATCAAACCAACCGGGATTACTGGAGTCACATGTTGTACAACTACACACAACCCCCATTGTTTTGGGCCGTGTTCAAATGATGCAAGTGTAGTCTGGGGAAGAAAGAAAGGAAAAAGGTGGAGGATGTTGTAAGCAAGTATCCAGACATGCGACTGCTCTTTCTTCTTCTCCCCCCACATTTTTTTTTTTTTTTTTTGCTCTCGAGTGTGTCTGTACTTGGCTCTGGAGGAAGACTCTCTTTCAGGAGCAGCCAAGTCTGTCTAAGCTGGACTTAAAAAGCTGCACGAAGTGGTTCTCTTTTCGCTGTCCATTTGTGTATAGGAAGGCGGGGTTGCAGGGCTGAAGCCACAGCATGTCACATGGTTTCATATTTCAAGAAGTGGGTATGAGAAAATGACAGGCAAATGAGTCACTCCGTCAAGTCACATTGATTCACTGCAAGACTCAGGGACAAGGCGAGTAATTGTCAGTTTCACGCTCAGGCTAAATAACAGGCAGCTGATGGACGATGGGTTACAGCGATGGGGTATAATCAACAAGGGAATGGGTATAAAAAGCCTGATGGACAACTGTCGAAAATGGTAACATTTGTGTCCGCACAAAGAGAAATGAAGAACAACAGAGCGCTCCCCCCTCTTCTCCGGCAAAGACACCCATCAATGGGCAGAGGATTAAAGATCAGAACGAGAGCTTTTATTGAGTTTAAAGCCTCAGAGAGATTCATAAGTGTGAGGGGGCAGAGATGGAAAAATTAAAAAAGATAAAGTAGGATATCAAAGAGTGTGGGAACCAACAAAAAGGGAAAAAAAAAAGATGCTGGTGGAGAATATTTCAAAGTGAGCGTTATCTGCAAGAGGGAACCAGAAAGAGGAGCGATAGTGAAGAAGAAGAAAAAGAAGAAGTAGGGGGTGAGGGCCAACGTAGCGATGCCTCCAATGTCTTTATAAGGTCATAAAATTCTGAACTTCCTGGCCTCTCTCTAATTGCTGTGAGGGGAAAAGATGGGATGAAGGAGGAAGGGGAAAGGGGGGGACTGGACTCTACCTGCCTACAAAATGAGGCCTCTAAATCCTTGCTGCTTGGTCTAGGGGGGCTTTCTTTGGGGTTTGCTTTGCCAGCAACATCTTTGGATGCAAAAAGAGAGAGAGCGAGTTGAGAAAACTCTCTTCAAGTGTTCTTTATGGTGCTTTTGATGTAGATTAAAGTTGAGAAAAGGAGGTACATGCAAAGAAAGATAAGCAGAAGGTAGGCAGGTAGACAGAGAGAGTTCTAGATTTTAATGATCCCCTTAGAGTTCCCTTTGCTAGGAAATAAAGGTGAATGCAGGATGACAGTAAAGGGGAAAGAGGACTTTAGGCTGTTCCTCACAATAAGTGCTTGAAAATAAAGCTGAGAAAGAACACAGAAATAAGAAAAAGAAAGGCAGAGGGGGGGATTTTATTGACTCTGCGGGAATCGAGCGTAGAAATGGCTACGCTTCCCCAAGGAGCCGTATGCTGAACTCTTGAAAATGTGAAAAGTAACGCTTGCCATCACTGGAAAAGAAAACATTTTCATTTCATAAACTGCTTGTCTAAGAGAGCCGGCTCCTGACTCTAACCCTCGAATCAGCACAGTAGAGCCCTCAGAGGCACAGATTCTTTTCATTAGATGGACATGGGTTAAAAAAGGACACATTTATTCTTACTATGGACAAAACAGCTGCACATGTACATGAATGGAAGATTCATGACGGCAGAATACTCTGTGAAATGAGAGTCAATTTTGGAACATGAGGAGTTTTCTTTCAAGCGTGAATCATGAAATGAAGAAGCTTTTAGCAATACCTGGAAGTTTTTCATTTGGACTCTGAAGGTGGAGAGATGTCATGGATGTACCTGCAGGCAGCATCAAAAACAGTCACTGCCAAAAACAAACAAAATGTTCCTGTCTTTTTGTTTAATGAAGTCATTTTCTCAAAATCAAAAGATTTAACCATGGTACAAATGCCAAATGTCACAATAAATACCAGACTTGTAAATCATTTTCAGTCGCTATTTTGTAACAGTCTACTCATTTTTACTGTTGTGTTATTGAGTAATATTGAAAATACTTTTAATGTGCTTCAAGACCGGCGCACCCACGCGTGCTTTTGTCTTCATGCCATGTATTGGAAATGACTGTCAAATTCCGGCATTGTGGTTTTGTTTCCTAGTGTTAATTTTTATCTTTTGTCACCGACTTGAGTTCATGAGCTGTGCGCCTAACTTTTAGCTTATTTTGAAGACAGACGTATGGGGGTGCATTGTTACTCAACTTGCGGCGCTGTAGGAGCTGTATAACACTAGCCGAGCTTTATCAGCAGCTGAGAGAATAAAAAGGAGTCAAAGGCAGCCCCCGAAGCTTTCCATAATTCGTCCTGCGAGGAGACAAAGGCCTGCATTCACTGCTGGGTGTCGATAAGACCTATCATTAGTCTGCCATTGGAGGTATTACAAACACACACCAACACACACACGCACACAGACGTACGGAGAGTGCAGTGAGGTACTTATTCCTGTACCCATTCTCTCTCCCTCTCTGTCCTTTTTTCTCCACGTACACATGCATAAATATCCGTGCCAGAGGAGGGAGAGAGGCAGCCAGGCTCGACTGAATCGAATAAAAGCAGAGGAGTGGACCCCCTGCTGTTTTCCCATCACAGCAGAATTCACTCAGTTTCACGTTACACACTCTGCCATACGTCGTATTCATGTATGTTTCTACAAAATAAAAGAACATTAAGTATTTATGCTACAAAGCTTCAATGAAGGACGCACACAACCCTAAAATTGACAGTAACTCGTAACATGTTTGGCAATATATGAAGAAAATCTTTACTTTGAGAATATAAAAGCGACTCTTAATCTGCGAAGTTATAGATTTTCTGTCTGCCTCGTTCTTATAGTGCATGTATTAAACTTTGTGACGCAAAAACAATAGTGCCAGCTGTTTGCTGGAAAAATAGCATTCCTCAATGTGTTCTGTGAATATTTCCAGAAGTGCAGCAGACAGAAACCACGTGTTTAAATGCAGTGAAGAGGCTAAAGGTGGCCAGCAGCCGCCTGGATGATAGAACTCCTTGTTTACAGAAATAATCTCAGAGTTAATGTAGTATTGACTTTTTGATGATAAAACGCTACATGTAGCACATTTACTTAACAGGACAGGAGTGAAATCAGGTTGCAAGAGGAGGAGGTGTCCTATTAGGGTCTTCCTGTGTGTGTGTGTGTGTGTGTTTTCACTCGGGGTGTGTGCACTCTGCTGTCTGGGCCCTAGTAGATGATGGACTGTAGCTCGTATTCCCATTCTCTCTCATTAGCTCTGCCCCCCCAAGAATATATGAGGTTACTTACCTTCCCGTGCGCTGAGTTCCCGGCCAAACGCCAAGCGTTAGCTGAGGGTCATTAGCCACGCTGCTTGGAACAAATGGCCTCCGATAGCATCTTGGTTAAAATACAACAAGAGCAGATTAACCCTTGATCTTTGCAGGATAGCACACTAAATTTATATAACGAGAGAAAAAAGCTCTTTTAGCATTTTCTGTCTTAAATTAGATACTTCTTCGTGTGTCTGGCTCTTAAGAGTCCTCCTTTTTTTTAAGCTTCGGAATCTCATTGCAGCTCAACATCACAGTTGTTTGCCTGAAAACAAAAACCGCAGAGAGAAAAGTGGGCAGAGGATCAAAGCCCAAGGAGGATTTGTCTGGCAGATAGTCACTGGGGTCCTGCCTGTTTAGACTCCCTCCTCCTCCTCCTCTCTTTCTCTTAGTGTCTCTCTATCTGCACACCACTGGGTTGCTCCCTCACAACAATGCCAGCTTGAAAATTATAGATCATGAAAAGAAGAGTGCAGTCACAACAACCTCCTCCACGGAGCAGACGCCTCCTTATTACAACATGCAGGTGTGTGAACATACACGAGTTGTCATTTGTTTTTCCTCTCTTTTCATCTAGCTTTGTGAAGGTTCTGATATTATTGGTATTTAATCCCCCTCTTTTGATATGGTAAACAATTTGCCTCTTGATTTTTACATCCCACAGATTTTATTATCAAAAGGAGAACCCTGGCAGGACCTCAGAAAGCCTCACATCTTTAGAAGTCTGCAGGAGAAGATAATCCAACAATAAAAGATAAAGTCAGATTGCCTTTGTAACCTCAGTAACATAACTCCTGAAAGAGTTTATTTCCATCCAGGGTCAATGTGTTCACTCAAAAGTTCTTTCCGTAAGGCCTCGGTGAGGTTTGTGGCCTGTTGGTGAAGGGGGGGTTGCTCAGATGTCTGTTTTGGGCAAAAAGACACGCCCAGAGGATGGATATAATTAAAACGAGTGACTTCTTTCTCTTTCTTTTTTTTTTTTTCTTGAATAAGGAGTGTGTTTGGGTAACTTCTCTGGGTGGTCTAGCTCTACATGTCTGTACGAGTTTTATTACAAACAGGCACAACATGGTAAGAACGTAGACGTATCCTGACAAAGCAAAGAGATGAGTGTGTATAGTGTTTAGACACGAGAGGTAAAGAAATGAAAGCAACTGTGCAGCTTGTGGAGATGGAATTTAAACTGGTTGTTTGGATACAGTACATGGTACAGAAGATTAAGACTAACACTGCCAAAGTGTATGTAGATACTTTGAAAAAAACATGTTTTTTTTTTCCTTGTACAAAAAATCTTGTCATGTTTCCATCTTCTTTTTTTCTTAAATATTTCTCTGTCCCTGAGAAATTGCAGAAAACACCCATGAAAGTATGCCAGGCCAGTGGGTGGCGACGATGTGCAATAAGTCTATCTTCTTAAATGAGCGGAATATTTAGGCTAGGCTTCTTTTTTAAGGTCCAAATAAGCCTAACAGTACCGTGATTCTCGTGTGATAATAAGAAAAAAAGTTAAATCAGTAGTCCACCATCTTTGCATTGCTTTGCATGTATTTCATTGCAAATTCATCTTAAAAGATCTGACCATTAATCTTCACTTCACATCACTAGCCTTCTTTTTAACATCTTATGTTGGCCTTTATTTAGAACTTATGTGACAGCTTCATATCCAATAACAAAATGCACTAAAATTAAAACTAATGCCACTTCATGACCTGCTGAAGCAAACAAATCCATCAGGGACCAGGCTGATTTTAATGATATTTTAATTAAAAATTTCTACAAGTACTGCCACAGGGTAGCTGTGGGGGGACTTAATTAACAGTAACAACCTTTTCCATATTTTCCATAGCCAGTCTTCTCAATGAATGAAACAATAGACTTGATGACATAATTTGCTAAAATTTCTCATCTACTTTCAGACAAGTAGAGCCCATTTACCATTTTACACATAAACAGGGCAAATCCAGCTAAAAGATGTGATGGTAACATTCTGTCCAGAGAGGGCGCCAAAATCAGCCCAAACTGAAGCTCCTCAGAGAAGCACAAAAATCTATGGATAGCGGGATTTTTTTTTTTTATGTAGCAGTTTTCATTATTTTTTTATACTCTCTTGATCTCCAAGAGGAAATTCTTTCTTTCTTATTTCTGTTTTTTTTTTCTTTGTTTATTTTTTTACTTATGCTCCGGAAACATGGTCGAAAGATGCTCAAATATACACAAACGGAAGCAATTGGGGGTTCAGTGCCTTGCTGAAGGGTACCTTCGCAGTGTCCAAGGAGTGAACTGGCACCTCTCTAGCTAGCAGCCCAATTTCTAAACCTGGTGTGTGTAAAGACTTGAATCAGTGACCCTTCAGTTCCCAGCCCTTATATTTTAGCTCTTGGTGGCCAAGTGGAAGTTGACTATGTACAGGTCTACACGAACATCATTTGTGTTATTTACCATTTATTACTGTTTTTTTTTTTTTCCTGATCAGCAAATTCACAACAGTTCAACCTAAATCTTAGTCCCTCAATTAGGCAAGGAATGAATGTTAGACAGTATACAAACATGAGTTTTTCCTTGTCATATAGTTTCTCTTGATAAATGTAATCGTTAAATACATCAAACGGTCGCACACAGACTTGTAGTTTATACAAGGCTTCTTGTACTTTGTGGAAAAAGTCAAATCAGTCCCACAACAAGGCCTTTTTCAAGCACTCAGCCCTGATTAACAGCATCTTCTCGTTAACACATAAACACCCTGTACCATCAAAACGTTTGTTAATTTGCAACCTTTTTTTTTCTTTTTCCATTCGCGTGAATCGGCTCATTTAGCCGGCAGAGAGAACACAGATTTTATTGTTGCGTTCTGTTTGGAGGGGGCTAAACACGTGGGTGGTCCCGGGTTCTTTTTCATTCTTTTTGATGTACTGAGCAGCACATGGATCCGTTAATGAGAGTGTAAATTGGTGACTTCGTGCCGGGACCTTAATGACAAAGTCGCCCTCCCTGATCTCGACAAGTCTGCTTAGTGGGGCAGAGAGAGAGGGAGAAATAAATGATAGAGGAGGAGGTGGTTAAGAAAACGGAGCGATTTTAGGGTGGAACATGCCACAGAAAGGAGCGGGAGAATATATTAGCTATGAAAGACAAAAATAGTAAATTGCATGTATATTCTGGCAAATGTAGGCAGTTAAACTTAAGAAAGAAGGAACCTTAAGAATAAATATGAGAGGGGTAGTTCTTAGGCGACATAAAAGGTTTAATTTCTCCTTCAGCTGTGGCAAGCAGCTTTCCTGTGCTGCCCCATTTCACTGTATTTAACATCAAAGTGGAGTATGAACAATTGAGGCAATTTTTCATCTGGCCAAGGTCAATCATTGTTCCCTTTCTGTGAATGTAGATCCGGCTGAGAGGAGTTCAGAGGAACCATAATTCACTAGCAAGACTATTTTAGAAAGCCACCTTTCTACAACCTTTTGAACAGGATTTTTCTCCTTCTTCTTCTTTTTTTTTAGGGAGTTTTCTTTCACAAGCAGGTTTTTTAGCCTGTACGTGTAATTTCTAGGGATTTTCAGGCCAATTTATCACAGAGGTTGTGTTGTTTTTGCACTGGATTCATAGTAGAGCTGTGTGTCTAGACAGCTTTTAATAATACATGAGATTCAATTCATGTAATATGAAAGAGAAAACCCGCTTGATTTGAGCTGTACAGATTATTTCTGTGCAATAAAATGTAAAGATTAAATTTGCTTGCATACACATTTATAGTTATAAATCCAAAACTCTGTATGTCTACTAAAATCAAGGGGACATGGTTTGTAATTGCCAAGACCTCTGGGTATCTTTAAGTAGTAGGTCTTGTACCTGCCACATCTAGTAGACAGAGCTTTTTTGTCAAAGACTAAATTGTTCTTGAAGCTGAGCGGTAAAAAAGGACTCTGAGGGACTCCAAACAGCGGGGCGCTCAAAGACATCATTAATACAGCCAAAGCGGTTTTAAACCCATTGATGAATATGTCTTCCAAAGGAACTTTAATGTGCTTATTGACCACAAATGAACCCGCAGCTTTCAGGGTACACAGTATGACTCATTATTAGTCACAATGGGAGACCAAACGGCACTCGAATCAAACAAAACATCAGTGCATGCAGAGAACAGCCATGACTGACTAATGGAGGACTGCCATGGGATTCCTAACTGCTGAACTTCTTCTAATCTGTGTTTGGATTTTTGAATACAATCTTCATCAAATCAAACTCATTAAAACTCACATTTAACCATAAAAACCACCCCTCTATGGGGTTTCAATGATTACTAGTCAAACAGAAATTTATTTTTGATGCTAAAAAAGAAGGTGGTTCAAACTTCCAGTTTAAAAAAATGCTGCTAAAATTAACATTTTTTGGCTAATATTTTTTTAACCAAGCCTCAAATGGATAATTCCAGTAAGAAACATGTAGAAATGAATAAAGGTGATTAAAAATTTGCACTTATTGATTTTTTTTTTCTACACAAGTAGCCCCCATGGAATAATATTAAAAAATATATTTCAGACTCAGATTCTGTATTTCTTCTCCAAGGGTTGAGGAAAATATACACTTCAGGGGGAAAAATGGATTTTTATTTGCCGTTTTATTCTGAAATTTCCATCAAAACATTGTGATTCATGTTTAGGTTTACTCCAGGTTTGGTTGAATATCAGGGAGGTTTCTTGCTACATTTTGTGGCTATACTGCTTCTTTTTTTTATTTCTAAGACCATCCGGTCATCTTCAGATGTTTTTACTAAGAAATTCTCTCTGATCGTCAGAGCTGCCTCGCTGCTCCCCACTCTCGGTCTCATCGAGCTGTGTGTACGTCATACAGCCAGCTCCATATAATACATTACAGTTGGTGCTGTCATTATCCCCCAGCTCTTTATTGTGTTTAGTGCACCACATAAAAGCACATAAATGACGTTTGGGTTTATTAGAAGAGACATAAAATCCATTCAAATGCACAATCATTGTGCATCTGATTTTACAAACTGCACAGAGGCTTCAGAGGCCCGGTGCATATGTTTGTGTTAGTGTGGCCTTTGTTCTCCAAGCATGAGTGTTTTTTCCCCCCATAATCCACCTAGCTTGCATCCTAACTTTTTTTTTTCCATAAAGATGAATCATGTGTTAATGTACACACACTGTGGTTCTTTGTTATTTTGTCCTAAGACCACCCAGTGTGTGTGTGTGTAAGAATCTGAGTGTGAGTGAACTTGTGTGTAATGTATATGTGATTTTATACTAACTGTCCATCAGTCAGTGTGGGTGAATAATTTAATCGATATCACTGTGTGTTTTGAACATTATGTAACACAGTTTACTAAATAACACTTGAATTTATCCCCTGCATTTTTTCTTTTTTCTGCCCAGGTCCAGACATGAAGGAGGCACGCACACACACACCGGCACCTAGAGCCTGTCTGCGGTCTACCTCCAGCCTGACTAATACACAAACTCACACACAGCATGGCCTGTTACGGTAAGAATCAGAGACCACAGAGTCAGGGTGATAATGATGGTGTGAATGTGAGAAAACAGAATTGGTTGTGAGTTATAAAAAGACAAATTTGGGTCTTTTATTCTGAAATGCTTCACATTTAGTAATTATTAAATCATAAAGAATATTATATTGTTTTATTATTTATTGCAGTAGACAACAAGATGATTTTGTTTTTAAATTTCTTATGTAAGGGGGCGACTGCATGGGGTCAACGATGCTATTTGTATATTGTGTGCGTTTCTTTGTGTGTGCGTGCACAAAGCCCACCTCTTCTTTCTTCTATTTCCGTCCGTCAAAACCAATCTCCACTTGTCAACTTTAACAGCCGCACCACATATCCCACAAACCCCCAGAACCCCCCCTTTTTACCCACCCTGCGCCCCTCCCAGGCTTCCCAGCATCCTGCTTCGCCCTCCATCTTGGAAAAAAAAAAGGAAAACACGCATGCTGAAATTATAGCATGTGAGGCGGCATTGTGGGATTGTGGGAAGCCCTTCCCTCCCTCTCCTTCTCCCTCGCTGCCTTCGCCCTCCTCGTCCCTGCTTATCTTTTTCTCATTCAGCTCCTGTTTTGGCTGAGGTTTATTTAGACTTTCATTAAAGTATCAGAAAGCTGCTCTTGCTAATTGTTATCTGCAGATACCAGAACACAAGTTCAGACCGAGGCTAACTAGGAGTTAATGTAGTTCTAAATAACAATGACCTCTGTGTTGATTAGGTTTTTATTTTTCTTACATTAAAGTGAGTGATTTGTCCTTAAATGCACCTCTGGTTAAAACATAACAGCTCTTTGAAAAATTAATCTGCAATGACGTGTCAAGTTAGTTTCAAAATGAGGCAACACAACTCTAAAGCATCAACAAATACAATGTCATTTAAGGATCGTCTTATGGCCTAAATTTTCCTGAAAATCACAAATAAATGCTCATGTGTTATTGTGGTGTACTACTAAAAGATGTGACCCTGTTGTACTTAATTTTAAATTTGTATAGTTAAATTCTCTCACACCCCCAGATATCTCCCCTCAGAAGAAGCTGCAAAAAAAGGTGCACTAGTAGTTAAAATGTGAAATGGTGACACAAACAAAGGCTCGAACATGTGAAACAGTGATGAAAAATAAATCTTAAAGAACTACAAAGGAAAAATATTACACTACATCCTGAGGAAAAATAAATGCTAAAAGGGACGCAGAAAATTGCAGGACTGCATGTGTGAGAGTGACTCAAACCAGAGAGCAGCCCCACCCTCCTGGTTTCCAGCTCTGCTTTAACTGACGGCACCTCCCTCACAGCCACCATGTTACTAACCAGCTGTAATGATACACTCCATCAGTTTGGCTTTGCCTGCGCGGGCCAAGTTTGGTTAACAGCCGGCCGAGATGCTACACGCCAGTTTGTGTGCGTGTGTGCATGTGTGTGTGTGTGTGGCAGCTATTAAAGCACTTGAGAATCAGAGAGGGAAGGACTTGCGCTGCTAATGGATGTGTCTATTGATGTTCCCATTTAGCAGCACACTGTAAACGATAGGGCAATGATTGTGTTGGAGACGGAAGGAGGTGGAGGACGAGTGGAGTGGAGAGCAGGGTTTGGCTGGGCGATGATAATGACAAGGAAGGTTATTATTTGGCACCCTGCGGAGTCCTCTCACTGTCTCTCGCTCTCTCTGCTTTCTGTGTGTGTGTGTGTGTGTGTAGGAGAGGCACTCTTCCTCCGTTCCTCTCTCGCTCTTGTCGCTCTCTCTGCCTATTGGCTATTATTCTCTTCTCGCTTTTTCTCCTCAGTCCGCTACTTTCTCATGACATTACTCACTGCTGCTAGTTTACATCCAACAGTGGCTGTCTCTACCGCACATCCACCTTTATTTCTCTTTTCTCAATGGCTGCCGCTTTTCTTTTTCGTATATTTATTTTTTATTTATTTATTTACCGTGCAGGGACTGCTGATAAATAGCAGGGGGAAAAAACAGAATAATGCATCAGAGATGGTAAAATAGTTTCTACTTATAAAATTTTTAGTGTGGCAGGCTGCCCTTGAAATATTGATTCACCCACCAGTAGACGTTTTTTTTTTTTTTTTTCCCCCAGCTGTGTGTGTGTGCTGTCAGGTTCAATCAGCGTGTGTGTGATGAATATGAATACAGTCAGTCTGCCTGCAGGTTTGGCAGGAGACCACCTCCAGCTGGACTTCAGACCCCTACTCGAGTGTGTCCACGTGTGTGTTGTGCGAGCGTGGTCGTACATGTCAGCCTGCATCTGTCAATGCCGTGACAACCTACGGATGAAATAAAGAAAATGAAACATCCCAACATGCCTGAATCACAAAGAAACTCTTGTTGTTGTCTCATATTTTTTATAGAAGAAAAAAAAACTCTTCAGAGGGAGAAAAATTTAGTTGAATTAGATGTTAGGCACTTCTTTTAAAAATTCTTGCAAATTCTTTTTTTTTCTTTTTTTTTATTTTCAGTGCAAACACCATCCTGCTTATCTCACTTCCTGTTCTTTAAATTACTGAAATCATCCTCATTCTTTTCAGCCCAGCTTTCAATACATGTGTGCTCGTGGGTTTTTTTGTCGTCTATGTATTGTTTGTAAAATTAAGTTGTCAAATTTGCAAGTATTTTTTTCCGTATGCAGGTCCATCTCTCATTCTGTGCGTGTGTGTGTATGTGTGTGTTTGTGTGTATGTCTGTCTTTAATCGCAGGCCAACAGATGAAGAGCGAGACGCCACTCCAGCTGTGAGGAGACAGAGGAGTCAACACACACTCACGCAAACACACACACTCGTACACAGAGCCGGAGGCGCGTGAGCAGGTGAGCATTAAGTCAGGCAGCTAAACAGATCACGTCGCAGTATGATATCTGCAGACAGGCAGACAGAGGAGGCCGGTCTGTACCTGCAGGCAGGGAGCAACAACTCCAGGCACCCTCGCCAGGAATTTCCTCCCCCTCCTGCGAGAGTCACAGAAAGAAAGAGAGAGACATAATGTGTTTGAACCAAACCCAGCAGTGATTAGAAACTTTAAACTTCAGTGTCATAAAGTATCATTAGTCTGACATAGTGCGGATGTATTTCTCTGTAATAAAAGCAAAATAATGAAAGACCTTCAGTACAGAATATTATGACAAGATTTCAAAATAGGCTTTGGACAATCAAAATTTGTCAGTTCTTTTTTTTTCTTACTGAAAAAAGTCTTTAAAACGGGTACTTTTATGTTTAAGCACAGATTATAAAGGTGAATTTTCTTCTTTTTTTTCCGATTGTGGCATTCAGATTTTTGAACTTTTAATCATTTTATGTCTTTTATCAAATTAGCCAGTAGCCCCAAAGCAACATGTGCAGCTTCATTTAAAAAAAATGAAACTTTGAAAATCTTCTCAATCCAAAATTCTTTCTTTTTACCATCTTACAGTCATTTTTAAGACGGCAAAATCTTCCTGTAACTTTTTTTTCCCTTAGCCTAAATCTAATTTTCTGCTCATAAGATTGTTTTCAAACAGAGGCAGAAATATAAAACCACACAAGCTGAGGTGGAAGCATTAAAATAGCTCAAGTTTGCCTTCATTTTGGTTAGCCGCGTTTTCAGACCAATGTTCTTCGTCAACCTCAGCCCCTGAGAGAACAGGACATTCACACGCTACTGTAATACCATCTACAGGTGCTTCTTTTGTGATTTTGGCGTAACTCAATCACCTCCGGTATGATTCGTCTGTCATCTGCCGTGCTGATTGTGAAACTTCAACGGCATCCATTACCCAAACTTGTTTTGCTAGTTTACTTTTAGCCTTTTTGTTCTTTTAACAATTTATTTTACAGCTTCCTTTCATTCACAGTGTGCTCGGCGTGCGACGTCTGTCTGTGGGGTCCTGTGTCGCTTTCATAGTGATTCCCCTTTGGGAGATGCCCAATACAGTTGTGGTTTTCTGCTGAACCAACTGTCGGTTATACTGTTGCTCAAGACAAAAAAAGGAGGAAGAACTGTCAGCTAATGCACCCAAAGCAGAACGTACAGCAATTTACCGCAACTTAATGTGACAGACCTTCTTCCAATTCAAGTCATGTCACTTATTGGGCAAATCCTCCATGTTTTCTGGCCACCATTTCTCCTATTTCCTAAAGTCGCTCCCTTCTGTTTTTTTTTTTTTTTTATATATTAAGCCTGAAAACGCCTCCTGAAATTTTTACAAGTCACAGCTTACCCCCACATCCACTTATCTAAAAATGATTCAGTGGTTAAATGTCAGAGCTGTCCGTGCCATTAAGGCCAGCATGTTTGAAGGAAGGACACTCTTACTCGCCCTCTCCCTCTCTCCTCCCCCTCTCTGTCTCTTCTTATTCCTCTCGCTCTCCCCCTCCTCCTTCCTCTCACCCACACTCACACACACACACACACACACACACACAGGCTGGTTTGAGGGGCTGATGTGCAGACCTTGTCATTCAGATTAGGGCCACATTGTCAGCTCAGGGCCTTCTCTCTCCCTCCCTCTCTCTCTCACTCTTGTTGCGTGTCCCGGATCTTTCTTCCTACTGTCACCCTCGACCCGCGGCCAGAGAAGACCTTATAAAGCAAACATTCCTTCTCATCCACTTCTGTCAATTCCAACACTGTCACTCAAATCAGCGTTCGGGAGAGCGGACAGAGAGGCCGAGTAAGCAGTGTCGCTCGCAGCAAGGACTGTGCTTTTTGGTCCAAGCTGGGGTGACGTGTCCGAAGATAGCACGCTGCTTTTTTTTATGATTGAGGTATTTTCAGTTATGATTATGTTTTGCTTTTGCTTGTGAGTTGACAAGCCTTTCAGAGGACCCAAGATGTAAGGAAATGACAAAAGTTGAAGCGACTCTTTTGATCCGAAGGAAAGCGGCACAGTCTTTGCTGTCAGGCATCCAGAAGAAACTTGAAAATCTTCAGATAAGAATTCTGATTCGTTTGGCTCAAGAGAAAAGGCCAGTGTGATATTTTTAAAACGGTTTTCTGTGTGAAAGCAGAATTTGGTGGGATATGAGGATGTGAGATTTCCACAGCATTATCTTAGTCACTCTTTGTCCTGCTCGTAAAAAAGGAGCCCCGGCCACGTTCATCATCCGACCACATCTTGACTCACTGCCACAGTTTTATTGTCACATCCTATCTAATTACTACTGATGCTCTTTTTTCCCATGATGAGCAACTATGAATCAGCTGTGAATAAAACCCTTCCTGCAAGATGGCAGACAAGTTCTTTACTGGCAAAAAAAGAAAAGAGAAAAAAGAATAAAGTTTTAAGCCACGTCATAACAAAACAACATGTTATTGATCGGAGTGAGTCAACAGTTTCATACCCGGTGTCTCCCTCATCTCACCCTGGAGACATGTGGCTGCGTCTCTAGAGCTTTGTCTCAGTGCAGCAGACTGTTTGAGGACTAGCTGCAGCCTGCACCCAGGTGCTGTGAGCACTAAAAACCCGCTATGAGTCAGGAGTTTCAAGATGACTTCCTTCTTTTAACTGCTACTTGCAGCGAGCGAACTATGCACACACAAACTTGTCAGTAGCAGCGTCATGACATATTAAGATGTTTTTCAACATGATAAGCCAGGACAGAAAAGATAACATCTTCAGATTGAGTAAAACAATCTCTAAAAAAGACTATGTTCAGGGAATAAAAGAGTTTTTCTGGGAGAAGAAACCACTCTATCCACCATGAAACCTGCTCCCTCCACATCTCTAAGCAGACTGTCATCCCTGCTTGCCATCAGGCGTTAGCTCGCCCCAGTGAACATTCAACGCTGTCGGTGAGTTTCTGCTAAATTGAAAAAACCATCGACCGTTGATTGTACCCTGTGGCCAGTCTTTGTCCGTCAGAGTCTCAAAACTAGAAAGGAAAAAGAGGTAAGATCACATGAAGAAACCTGCACAACAAGCTCTGCCGATGACTCCTGAAACATTTTGCATACAGAGAGAAACAAACAAATTCTTCATCTCCATCCAAACTGCAGCAAAGGTCACAATCAACATTCATTGCTGTCGGTGGGTTTAACTGTGTGGAAGAGCTCACTGAACGATGAATGCAACTGTGTCCCAGATTTCATCCCCACGTCAAAAGGAATAGTGTCACGATATGCTGATGATGGCGTTATTTACTTCTCGGCCTGTCCCATGCCTTCAACCCCCTTCAACAACAGGAACACACAGGCTGGGTGAAATGACAGGCGGGTCAGATTGCATCTTGATCACGCACGCTGGGGCGGAGGGTCCCAGCAGCAGCAGAAGACGAAGAAAAGATGCAAGAGATGTTTGAAATGAAATGACCTTTAGAGGAATATAAACACAATATATGGCATTCTTTGCATCTCTGGTCTGATAAATGATTCACTTTTTAATATAAGATGATGATAAACAGGAGGAATAGGTTTAAAATGGACAAATGTATTTCATGTGACCTTTTGGATAAGGAGGATGAGTCATCAAAATTCATGACTTTATCGCTTTATTTTAGAGATGAGAGATTTGACTAAATGCTGTTCTGAAAACGCTGAGACAAAGTTGAAATAGTTCAAATGGAAAAAAAAATGGTACACATTAAGTCAAATAAATTTTAGTGTTTTAATCACATGTTTTACATATTGCTTTTTCTTTGCAATTTTGATGGAAGTATTTTTGGTTTTATTTGATTCGTTGTATTTTTTTAATCAAATAAAATTTCACCCATTCAGCCATCAGTGATGTGTCTTCTCATTTTTTCATGTGGATGTGATTAAACTGGATGATAGTCAAAGCCCTGTTTTAAATATTACACACATACATATATATATATAATCTTAAGCAGATTGATGCATATGATGAAAGCAGCACACTGCTGAACAGACTGATTTACATCCAGTGCTTCATATATTTCTCATCTTCATTTATTAACTCATGTAGAAATTAATATTTAAAATACTCTAAAGAAAGTATTTTTCTCTATCATCATGTAAATTCTCCATAAATGTGTAATGTGGCTCAGGAAATCGTAGTACAAGTCAAAGATATATTAGGTTGTATCTGAGACACAAACTACCACAACACATGGTACGATAAAAAAAGAAGCTGGCAATGTCTATACATTTTTGACTGATGACTTAACATCAGATCACTCTTTTTTCTTATGCTAATCTTTTTCCTTAATTTAAATACAGCTCTTCTTTAGTACTAACTGCACAGCCATTTTGAGAAAACATTTTTTCCACTTACAAAATATTTTTTGTCAGTTGAATCATTGAATCATTTTCATGTTCATAAAAGAAAAACAATGATTTCATCCTTATTCTTATATATACCCTGAAGTCACACAGGCAGATTTGTCAGGTCAGACTGCTGACAGTAAAAAAAACAAACGCAAAAAAAAAAAAAAAAAAAAAAAAACGTTGATTAAAAATCATCATGATTAACTGACAGCTAAGTTTTGTAGTCTGCCTAACCTCTGCTGTTCCCTTTATGGGGCAAAGAACTCACTTGATCACTTCTGCAGACACTAAAAAAAAAATAAATCAAAAGTTAAGAAAAAAATCTTATGTCCTTTAATAAAAGTTTAGGGTTGAAAATTTGAATTTCAAAGAGTACCTTATAAAGGGTTAAGTCTGAAAAGTACCTATTTGGTGACTTAACTCAATAATGAAAGTAAATTCTTTATGTAACCACTGCTTGACCAGCAGATGTGAAAACAGTCCTGGTGTAACTGGAAAACCCCTGCTCAGCTTCACTTGTGTAACAAGTTTAAGCCTTTCATGCATCCCTTTTAAACATTTTACAATCAGATTTATAATGTGGCGAATATTGTTTTAAATATATGGTCATTTATGACTTTGTCCATACTATCTACTAAATACGTATGTCCATTCCAGAGTCAAACTGTGAAATAGCTGCATGTGCACAAATATTTGAATCAGATATGCAACCCAGCTCAAGCGATTCAATGTTTGATGAGACTCAAGAGCACAGTCATTGCTTTCATTTTATAAGCCACAATGATGCTCGTAAGAAAAACATCTGCTAACCAGGAGCAAGGAGCTGTAGATGTGTGGAACTAAATGAGTCATGATAACAGTAATTGAAGACCATTGTTCCTGAATTAGATGTGCACCATTTAGTAAGAGAAAAAGTCAACTCTTATGCAAAACAAGCTTCCTTTGTAGCGCACAGGATACTGAAGTGCTTTGTCAGCTATCTGGTAGATTTTACAAATTATCTAACAGTGTTTCACAGATACTAAAAATAAATGTGGTTGAAATGAAGCACAAAAGTGTTTCTAAGTATAATAAATCAGGGGTTTCAAACACTCTACAGTTTGCTATTATATACGTCTTTATAATATGACTAACATTTTAATGAGGACGACAAACACATTCTGCACACAGATGACTTCACAACACAACGATGACTTCCCTTGTCCACTAGAGGGACACGGCACAACAGATTAGAAAAGAATACAAAGATACAGCAAGGTCAGTTTTGTTTTCTGTTTTACTACATTTACATGAGAGTAAAATAAAAAAAATGAGAACACATAGCAGTAACATGAGAAGTTTATCATCACAACAAGAAAAGCCAAAAAACATTACTAAAATGCAACAATTATTTTATGTTTTGCTACACAAGAGTGACAAATTTTAATGATCAAGCAATAAAATTATTTCAATCACAAAGACTGGTCTTAACTTTGAGAGCAATGATAACGTAAAACATCATGTAAGCATGTTTGAAATTTCTGTGCCAATTAAGCGTAAACATTTACGAGGTTTCCGTTTGATCTGTATGATGATGTTGTGTAAAAAAATAAATCTCCTGAATAAAAAATGCGTCTGATTGTTAGTATTAATGCTTTGAGTCTGACTCTAAGGTTATGTGAATCTTCTTTAAGTGTTTCACCCTGAGGACACAAATTCAGTGTATTAAAGCTCATCATCCTCCTCATTTATGTGAAGACTTCTTTCAGAAAGAAGTGACTGGTTTAGGATTTCTATCATTAAAGATCCATGACATTTATTTCCCTGGCTAAGCAAATATTTAAGATTATACCGACAAAAATCAGCCCTAGTTTTTTTTAGCTGACTAAAACTCATTCTTAGACTTACTTGAACAATCTGATTTTAATGTTACAGGTGAAGATGTTCTATCTACAAAATAAAGCATTCTATTTTCTATAATGAAACAAGTATATGACACAAACAGCTGTTACTACTGGATACTCATGTGTGAACAGATTCCCTGAAACATAATCTAAAGGTAAACAAATGATTTCAATTTTTACATGTGCAAGTTTCTAAATCTAGAGACTTGATCACTGAGTGATGTACAACAATAACCACACTGATGGCTGGTGATGAGATTTTTTTAAAAACAAATCAAACACACATTTGAAGTCAGTACCATTTCAGCTCATTTGGAAAATATTTTTATCATGAAATTGTGTTTAATGAGAGCTTATTTGTTTATGCCAAAATGCAATTAAAAATGGGTTTTTGATTAGTTTGGCAGAACAAAAAATTCAAATTTGTTAGCGGTTGAAAAGAAGTGTCCTACTGTGGAGAGTGATTTTTTTTTTCTCTCTGAAAGGCACTAACACTATGCTCAAGATTACTCATCTGATAGTATACACTTGCACAATTTGAAAGCAGAATCTCGACTAGGTAAATGAACCTAACTGAAAAGTTTGATGTTAATTGATTAAAGTTTGTATAAAAAGACTGAAAGATGAAGATCGAAAAGTTTAACGCTGATGTGATCTCAGCCACACAACAGTTTAAGGTAGTATTACCATGTGGCCTCTGATAGTGGTTTTCCTTTATGTGCATCAGTTGCTGTTCATGAACCCACCAGTAGAGGGCACTACTGCCTGATGTCAGCTGGTCTCAGCTGCCTCTCACCCTCAGCCAGAAAGATCTGCATGGCTCTGTAGAGCAGATGAACTCCCAGCTCTCTTTTCTTCTTCACCTGCCAGTTTGACACCACGCCGTAAAAATCTCCTCGCTTCTGGTTGGTCAGCATCTTTAAGCCTGGGATAAAGAGAGGGTGAGGAAGGTTACGGATATGGTAGACTGGCATAAAATCAATGTTTTGCTTGTTGTGTCTACTGATGATTTTTTTTTTTTTGTGAGAGAACAGACATGCATCTTCTAGCTTAGTGTCAGAAATATGGTACTGAAAAGCTGAAGAATAACAAGATGTAGAGCTTCATACTAAATACTGAAAGGTGAGATAAGAAAGAAGTGAGTAGTGGAACAAGGATGTTATACATCTGATGTGTAAACGATATCTGATAATTCTCATCAATGTTAGAAGACGTGGTTTTCTGTTTGCGTGAAATGCAGAAAGAGAAAAGTATTGACTTCTCAGCCTCAGAGTCTCCAGGGGATCATTCAGCTGTTAACCACCATACAAAGATACCTTGTGATGAGTTTCTCCCCTCCTCCTACTCACCAATGGCCTCCACCATGCAGGCCTCTCTTGTGTACGCCTCCACTGGAATGACATTCTGGAAACAGTGCAGAGAGATGACGCCCTGGTTGGCTTTCCACACCTGGAGGATCTGCTGCACTTTAGGACACAATTTCTATCACACAGATATGATCGGTTAAGTTTTTCGTTCTTTTTAAACAAATTTACATTCTGATCAAATTAATACAAAACTCACGTATGTGTAGTCTGCTTTACCTTAGAGGTCTTGTCTCCTTTGTAGTACTCTAAAGCCTCATACAAGTGGCTGTAAGGCCGAGAGCGTTTTCCTTTGCCCACGTAAAATATAGCACGGATGAATGTCTGGAAGCACTCATGTGGAGTCATGGTGTGACTGCGGAACGGGAGGTTGTTTGTCACTCTGAAGGAGCAAAACATGAAAAAAGAGTTTTAAGGTTTTTTTTTTTTTTTTGTAAAGAAATTCATGTAGTAAAAAAATAAGAGGTTACAAGTCTGTACCTTATCAGTAGTTTCTCCATACACTTGTTAATCTGTACAGCTTCTTTGTTATGTAGGTGTCGTTTAAGATCACTAAACCTTATAAAAAGTTAACCAAAGCCTTGGAGATAAAAACACCAGTAAATCTGGGGTTATCTTCCTCTCTATCTAGAGGCAGATCTATCTACATAGATCTCTAGTAGATAGGACAGATGACCAAACAGGACCAGCCAGTAGTCACATGGAGTTTGGGGAGTGCAGTATGTTGTCCCTTACAGAGACGTGGCTGCATCAAGATGATACCATCAATGATACCATCACCATCGACGACTTCCAGAAGACCAGAGCTGCCTAGGAAACAGACCTGCTGCCCAGACATTGGACTGGGAGATCTTGCTACTGTATGTAACATTTCCAGCACCACCATAGCCTGACCGTGGACAGAGCTCCTGAGATTATATTTCACATTGTATATACGGGCACCTGTAATAAGTGATTTTTTCCAGGGATGGATAAAGTATTTCTGATTGTGTTGTTTTCTAAGTTTTGAATGCTATCACTGACGGGGGCATATTGGAAATGAGGAACTAAGGCCCCGTTTATACGACAACGCTTCACAGCGTTTCACCCGAAAACCCAAAAAACGTGGAGAAAAAAAATCTGTTTATACGGAAACGCTGAGGGACTGAAAACGCTCTAGTATGCATACACGGCCAGTAGATGGCGATATAAGTGTAGAGTCTTTTGGTAATCTGCCGCCGAAGAACAGGCGGGCTGATCGTCTGGTGAATATATTAAATACATCTTATCTGAGTGCAAAAGTGGAGCAACAGATGAACGTTTTGTTGAAAGGCAGTCAGCAGATTCAGCAGCACAAAGACAACCCGGTAAGTCCGCCATTTAACCGTTGTTGTTGTCCAGTTCGCAAAAGTTCCCACAACGAAAGTGGAATACGCACGCGCAAAACGGAGCGTGGCGTGTTCTCACTGAAAACACTGGCTTGCCATTTATACGGCAAAGGAGGCTGCAGCGTTTCAGAAAAATTACACTCTGGAGGGCGTTCTTAAAAAGTTGCCTTTTAGGTCGCTGAAACGGTTTTTCCTAATAAACGAGAGGCCGAAACGCAACAAAACTTTTGTGTTTCACCCTGATACTGTTGTTGTATAAACAGGGCCTAAACCTAGCTTCTCTACAGACGGCTACCTGCCTGTCAGTCGAGTCGGCTATGCCCTTATATGGGCAATATTTCTAACTTTGATTACTTGCTGTTAGAGAAATAAGCTATTCAGACCCAAGTTGTTTTCTGAAGCAGGCTGTAAAGTAGTTTTATTTTTTGCTCTAAAAATCTGCTTTGTAGAACTGTTGCGCATTTGGTTTCTGGTGTTTCTGAAGCCAGCTCCAAATCAAATCTCAAAGAACTGCAGTTTTTAGAACTTTTTAAGAACAGTTTTTACGTTTTCCTTGTTCTTACTTGCAACGCAAAACAAAAGGAAACACTGGATACAAAAAAATAATACAATAAAAGAAACCATAAAGCCACCATAAATGTCAGCAGACCTTGGGTCAAGCAGCAGGTAGTTGAAACTGGATTTGATGATGCCTTCCCTCCACTTCCTGTTCTGATCTGGTTGATCAAACTGTTGGCACAGAGCCTGCTCATCAGCCTGGCAACATGGCAGCTCAAAGGTCCTTAAAGCACGACACAGCTCCGGACTGTAACCTAAATCTTTAGACATTTAAAAAAAAAAAGATAATGCAAGAAAACATCTGAGTTAGTGCTAATGATGATAAGCTGAATCGCTTTAAGTTTATTAACATGCCTCATTTCTTCAGTGCTTCTAATCTATTCCACCCACAACAGTGACAGTGGAGCTTCATCATAACTAATGAGTTTCATTTTCTGTTTTCATGCTTCATTATATGGCTGATTTTACAGTCAACTGAAGCCACAACTTTATTACTCCTTAAAGTAATTTAAACTATTAAATTATGTTGGCAAATTATCTGAAAAAAAGTTTTTTTTAAAAAAAAAAACAAATCTTCTCTCAGATTCCTAATCCTACCTCACAATCAGATTTTCAGTGAGGTGTACATATGTGTTACCTGAAGGTGTCTGGTCTGACTGCTCCTCCTGATGTGCAGATTGGGAGTTTGACTCTTGCAACAGGTGGCGGAGTCTTCTTAAGTAGGTGGGCCTGGTTCGGCTGCTGATGGGACCGGGACTCTCCCCAAGGGCCAACAGCCTCGTCCTCAGCTCCTTGTCAGTAAGTCCTCTGGTATCCGGCAAAAAACTCTCATCATCATTCTTCACCTTAAGCAGTGTTTCCTTTGGCTTCTGGTTCTCCTTTCCTCCGTCCTTTAACATGTCTGTATGCATGGAGCGCCAGTCGTAAATGATGGTCTCCTCTCCGCTGCTGGTTGTGCTCATGCTGGAGCTGAGGGAAGTGTTGGCTGTAGGCGGGACGTGGATCTCAATCAGCTTGTGGCCCTGTTCTGTGTCCGTGTAGAGGTACTCCACTGGTTCATCGAGATCTTGAATGAGTGGTCGCCCTCCAGGGGTGTAAGACAGGTTAGCCAGATGCTGCGGCCTGCGGCAGCTCGACAGCCTGCTCATGCTGTACCTCGGGGTACATCCGGTGCCTGGAGTGCAAGATAGGTCAGAGTCTTCCCTGGATCTCCTTGGGGAGAAATGGCTGGAGCTGGAAGAGGATGAAACGGAGTCCGGCTGTGAGCTGCAGTCCTCAGTTACCCAGTCATCGTCTGCTTTTGGGCTGTCTTCTTTACTCACAGAGGCTTCATTTATGTTTGCCTTTGTTGTTGCCTCATCTGTACTTGTCAGATCATCTGTTAGAAAGTCTTTCGCCTGCATGGCGAGTATTATCTCTGCAAGGTTTCTCTCATAGGCATCTGTTGAGGAGTTTCGGTCTTTTTCCAGTATGACTGTGTCTGACAGAGTCAGCGATTCAGAAACAGAGTCAGTGACGCTCCTTGAGAGGATGAGAGTGTCCGCTTGGCTGTTGCTAACACTTGAACCTGCTCTGAGGGTGCTGGACTGCGATTCCTGTGAATCAGCTGGGAAGGAGTCTCTTTCTGCAATGCTCTCTGGGTGTGAAGGTGCGTAACGGGGTGTACAAGGTGAATAATAAAAGTCATTATTGCTTTGAGCCCTGGGTGTCTGGCGACGTGTTCGAACTGGTGTGGGGAGGGTTTCTTCAAACAGAGATGATGTGGAGAGGAGACTCTCTGGGTTTTGGCTTGTTCTGATCGAGCAGCGGCTCAACCTGGAGCGACTCCGGCCTGTTACAAAAGGACTTGGAGTGAATGGAAAATCAGAGTCTTCCTGTAATGCTTCAGCTTTAGTTTCTGCCACTGGCTGCTCAATGCTACCCTGATTTGCAGCATCCATAGCAGGAACAGCACATGACTCGTTTACATCATTAGTTTGGTGTTTTGATTCTGACAGATTCCCCTGCAAACCTGGTAAGTGCTTCATAGTTTCTGGTACTGACTCTTTGTAGGTGTCTGTGTGAAGAGGTGGATGATCCCCACTTCCACTCTCAGGATGAATCTCTCTGTCAGATTCAACATCATTAGAGATGTCCTCCACCACAGGGAATAAAGGGTGTCTGGGATGCAGAGAAGCATCCAGAGCGCTGGTGTAGTGGTCACTCTCACAGCTGCTATACTGACTACTTCCACTGCTGCCGCCAGTACGACCACAGGCAGGCTGTTCTACTACTTCCACCTGAGCCTCTTTTACATCCTTCCCCTCCTGCTCATCATCACTTTCCTCTAAAACACAGTGACTGATGACCGTTTTCTCCATGTCCTCCTCTGTGCTCTCACTGCTGCAAAATACATAAACATGATCTGGGGATGTGACATCAATGCCCTGATTCTGTAAAACAGTGGCCATGCGTTCAGAATCCAGGAAGTCGGAGTATTCCGACAGATCAAACGACAAGCGCCCAGAGCACTGGCTACTATCGATAACAGGTCGCTGTTTGGGAGTTTCAGGACTAAAAACGGGGAAATATTCGTCCACATCTCTGAAGCTCACGCTCTTACGGCTGGCTCGCCTGGAGGGAAATGCCGGGAGAGTGTCTCTTCTGGAGGGAGAGATTCTGCTATCCCCTGTGGCAGCATGTTTATTTATTTTCGATGTAAACACACCATCTGAACTAAAAACATCGTTCTCCTTTAGGATTGGCAAGGTCACTGCAGGTCCAGCTGCAGACATGCGAGTGCTTGACAGTATTGCAGGATCTCCAGATGCCAAATGTGAAGAGAAGTCTCCCCATCCCTGGTCCTGATGCCTATTAGAGTCCACATCAGAGAGTCTGTTGTAAAGTATTCCTCGGCAGCTTGGGCGCCCATTAATGTGAGACATGTTGAAGAATGATGACCGCCTGGTGCTGCTCAATGGGGCTTCACCAAAGTCACTTATCATTGAAGAGTGGGAAGTGAAGCTGTAGTCTGATTCAGGATAGCTGGACAGGTCGGTTTGGTCTGAATACACAGCTGTGGAAAAAAAAAGACATGTTGTAGTTTTTGGGTTTAAAAAAAAAAGTTTCACATTTGCCTCTTGATAAATAAAGCCAGTTAATATTTACTGGTCAGAGGAAAAAGAGTGTAAGGCACAGCAGTTTTTCAATTCCACCCTTTATTTTTAAAGCAGAAATGCAGAAATTTGCAGATATAATAAGGATGTATCGACATGAATAAAAAAACTGTAACCACAGCAACTCTTTTCATGGCATTTCTGGTATTAGATAAACTGAACAGGGCAAATTGCAGTTGTGTTTATCAATGATGCTAACTGATTTATAATTTTTTATGCCAAATGAAACAAAGCCTTTCTTACAGTACTGGAATTGAGGTAACTCATCGTCCTCTGTTTCCGCTGAGCTGGCCTGGTATTCCTGAAGGAGCAAGGCACATTTTCTGTTCTCCTGCTGCTCTGCAAGCTGCCTTGGTGTGTTCCCTTCCTACAATAAATAATGAGACAACAGGTATTAATAAAGTATTCATAATCACATTTAGTTCTATGATATGGTGCAAGTTTTAAACACACACAGCAAGAATTCAAATGACCACACAAACTGTGCATGCGCATTTGTGCATGTATTTTAATTTGTACATTCTTCTGCAGCCTCAATGATCTTAATTTCTCAGATACTACAATTCTTACATTATCTTTAATGTTTGGGTTCCCTCCATTCATCAAAAGCAGCTTCAGATTTTGATAACATCCCCACAGTGCAGCTATGTGAAGAGGAGTCAGACCCTCTGAAGACCTGGGAGGAAACAAAAACATACATTTACATACATGTGCTGACAATTATCTCTACAGTGCTTTTCAATCAGACACCACATATTAAACATATCATTATAACACATGTTTTGTACATGCAAAATATCATGAGGTGGCATAAAACTTGCTGTTCTTTTTAAAAGGAGTTCCAGCAGCCTTCATATTACACCTAAACACGTAAACTACATGTAAAAGTGCTTTGTCTCAAAAAGTTTTAACTGTACCTGACATTGGGGTCGGCTCCATATTGCAGCAACATTTTTAAACAGCGTGTGTTCCTCTCCGTCTCTTTTCCAACAGCCAGGTGTATTGCAGCCACTCCTTTACCACCCACCAGGTGAGGGCATGCGCCTTCTGACAGAAGCAGCTTCACAGTTCTACAAAGAAAACGTGACAATTTTATGCACTGGCATCTAATGACGTTTCACTGTATTAAACAAAATGCAATATGAATTATACTGCAGTTCTGCAGGTACTTAGCAAGGGGTCAGTTCTGGCATTTTTGGAGATTGTTCTGATCTGAAGTATAATCTTATTTAGGCCAACATTGCAGAGTGTTTTTAGTTATTGTTCTTCATGGGCACATATGTGATTAATGAAGTTAGTAATTCTGTCCTGATTTTCATTCATGTTGAGGAAATCCAAAGATTTATGGTGACTATATTTGTGTACTAGAAATATTACCGCATTTGTAGAATATGAGTTGATCAGTTTTTGTATTGTAAAAGTATTCATGGGTGTCTGGATGCTGTAAATGAACACTTTGGAAATGATATGACATAATCGTCAACGTATTTAAGTTACAACTAACCATACACATTCAAGATCAACTATATCAACACTTACTTGAGGAAATAATCTGACAATGCAAACTAAATTCAGATCATCACAGAAGAGCCTTGAAGCTATCTCTAGACTATCGCCTCTTGTCAACATAAGACATGTCCGGACACAACAAAGAGATAGGGGGCTGATCCTCACCTAGGTTCTCCATCCTTCACTGCCTTACAAAGTTGACTTTCGAGTCTCCTCGTCATTTGATCCATGACTGACGTTGTTGTTGTTTGGTAAATTATCCACGGTCGTTTATCAGCATCCTCCAAATCAGCCCATAGCCGAGATCCGTGCAGCAAACTTCGTGACGGGAACTTATACTTGTGGCTAACTAGCAAAGCTAAAGAACTGCGGATACGCTACCAAAACACTTCAGTTCCCGCATAAACCCATTAATTAATTCATATACGGTAAAGAACAGTTAATATGTAATCCTTAGTTTTCATGGAGCGGTTTTTTGTCCATAGCATGTATTGCTTGTCATGGAAGGCACATTTTTATTTATTAAATTTCCCTCCAAACACACAAACAACTCTCCTTGAGCATTATCAGGCGGAAGTTCCGCCCACGCGGGTATTCGATTGGACAGAGCTTTCATTCATCCAATCAAACGAGACTCAGTAAATGGTTTATTTTAGCCAAAACTCACAGAAGCTAGTTTCTGCGAAACTGATGCTTGTCACCTCCCTGTTTTGATTTTAAAAACTTTGTCCTAAAATGTAAAACAGAAGCAAAACTCAGCCTTTTCAAATTTCATAGCCTAAATGAATTTACACGGTTTGGATGCTACCCATTTGCCCCCCCTATATGTGATTTTATAACCCAAGTAGGTCTATGTTTTGATCAATCTTACAGTCTTAGTTTTTTTGTGTGGAGGATTAAGAACACCTGCAGCTAAACTAAATCAGACCAAGAAAAGGGCATAGTTACAGTAGGACAGCTTGTAGAAGACTCTTAAGATAGCCATGCTTATTAGTTTCTTCTACATAACACGAAATTTCCAATATATACAGTAATTTTTTTTTTACATAATAGTAAATATTTTTTCCAGAATTTTTAGGAAATCAATACTTTATTCAAAGATATTTGTATATAAATAAACATAGGAGTGATAAAAGGTTTGCCTCCGATAACATTATTGCTCTTCATATAGATGAAATTACTTAAAATGGCAGTGATCTCATAGTTGTGCGACTATACAGCTCTTGAATTCTTTGCAGGGAGTACAACATGAAGAGTAATTATTTTTCAACCCCAGGTCAGGACAAGAATACCCCTGAGGCTTTCATCCTAAATGGAGCAGAGGGAGAGGGAAAGAAGGCCCAGAAGGAGGAGCAGTAGACTGGGGTGGATGGATGCGGCGTGGCTGGGTGGGGGCAGTTTGCAGTCCACATAAGGCTCTAGGCAGGAAGCATAAGCCATGACATGGGCGACGTAAGTCTGCTCCTGGACCCCGTGGAAAAGGTGGGACATGGGGCCTTTGGCAAAGATGGCTACGTCCTCTATGCCATGAGTCTCGGAGTCCAAAGGAACAGCAGCCTGCTGACGGTAATCATTACCCGCTGAGGAAAAAATTGGACAAGGGGTATTAAATGAGCTCTCTAAATTACAGAGGAATTCTTCGTACTGTATAAAGCTTTTCAAAAGACCTTCAAAAAGAGAAAGAATTTGGAGCAACATCATTTTTTTCTTTATAAGAGAGTGAGTGAAGGTTTCATTTTTTTTACCCTCAGTTTTTTTGTTTGACATTTAACAAGAAGATTCATCTTTTCTTTGTGGCTTTACAGCAGGTTTCATGTTGCACCACAAGATGGAGCTGCCTCATAACAAGGCCTGCTCAAGGATACTCACATGAAACTGTTGCATTCACGTCAGGGCGAGTTCCATTGGCAATCTGGTATCCTGGTCCATTTCCATACAAAGCCATGGTGAAGCGCTTGTGGTCACCAGCTACTCTCCTAGACACACCTGCAAATCACAGGACAAATGAGTACCAACAGGTTTGTCCAAACCCTAAAATGCCAAACAGTTTTCATTTTTCCAACCCCACCTCAGCTGAGATGAAGATTCTTATTGTTTAAAATTTACCTAAAATCTGGTTTCCTCTAGAAGAATCTCCTCCAAGTGCAAAGACATGGGAGTGATCTGCAGTGACCACAGAAAGAGTGTCCAGCTCACTAGTCAGTTCAGCTGCTCGCCCAATGGACCGGTCAAACTCTACAGTCTCGTACAGAGCATTTTTAGCCTTGCCATCATGGTGACCATGGTCAATTCTCCCACTTAAAGTCAAAAAGAAAGAAGATATCTAGTTAGAATCAAGACTATGTCCCTTGCATAGAAATGAGTCTGTTTTAGACTTTTTTTCTGCTGCTACATAGATTTTCCCAAGACTGCAATTATCTTGGTAAAACTTTAAATTTTGCTGAAACAACTTTCACATTTTCATTTCTAGTAACTAATTTAAGGTTTAAGACAGACTGATTATTTAATGTACAATAAGACTCCTTTTCTCAGCAAACAATCAGACTTATCTTCCACAAAGAGGTAAAATCCCTTTGGATTTTTGCTGAGTATTTTAATTGCTTTCTCCACCATCTCAGTCAGGGAGGGGTCCATGGATGAATCACGCTCCAGCTCATAGCGACAGTCTTTGGGCTCAAAGAGACCTTCATGCAGAGATAGAAAGATGAAACAAACAGTTGTTTGGATATGCTTCAGGACACTGTGAGCAGGGCTGGAAGTGTCAGACAATAAGTTTTTCAGCAAAAGAAATAAATTAAAAATCCTCATGATTGCTCAGATTGGCAAAAGGAGAGAGTAAAAGCAGAAGATACTTTTCAGTTTGACTCAGCTGGATCTCTTTTTCCAAAGATGCCACGATAGACAAAGATGGGCTGACAGCATTTTTTTGTAATGTCTTGTCAGAGAGGATACATATACCATCAAAAGTGTTTCTTGCCAATTTATAAGTTATTAAAGATGGGGTACTGTGCTTTCTGAAAGTACACTGGTACTCCCATATTGGGTTTACATGAATGTCTCTCTAAAGCTACCCGCCCTTAAAACCTTAAACTTTACTGGCCAGCCCTCTGGAGGCCTGTGGAGGCAGAGCTATGGGCGGCAGACCTTGGTGTTTGTCATGAAGCAGTTATAAGAACCTTATGTGATGACCTCCTCATTTCACTAAAGCATGCAAAGATCTTGTGGAGATCTTTTGTTTTCTTTAGAGCTGAGAATTTAAAGGAGTTTAGAGACAGGTTCAGGGATTTCTATAAAATATGAATATTTTAAAAATTTGCACATGCTAAGTATGGACATCCAGCTTTGTTACTTTATTATATAAATTTTTATTTAGAAAAAATCAATTAAAGGAAGTCTAGAGATAGTAGTCGAATAGTCGCAGTATATTTCAGATGGAAGTTTATTACAATTTATGCAGAAAGGATAGTACATTTCTGTGTCCAAAAGTCTTTTGTTTGTACTGTATATAAGGTGCTGTTGTTGTTGGTGGTGGTGTTGGTGTGCCACATGCTCAGTATCTGTTACCTTGAACAGTTCTTCTTACCTATCAGGAAGTCTGTATTTGAAGGGTTGACAGCATCAAATTCAGCTTTGTTCCAAACATATTTAGCATTCTGTTGGCAATAAAAGTAAAAAAAAAAAAATTACATTAATAATTCTCAAACTCAATGTTGATGGTGGAATCTAAAATTTACCTTTTTGTTCTGTAGCCACTCTGTCACAAGATTTCTTCCATCAAGCCTGTCTCCTTTAAAAGAAGGGTACTCTGGGTCTTGTATGTTATTGGGGAACATGTACTGACGACCTCCACCAAGAATGACCTAGAAGAATGGATGTGGTGATACTTACACACATTTGATACGCTAATTGTTCCACATACATGCAGTTTACTCCACACAGCTTGAAGCAGTGAATGAAGCACTGATACTTGAACTCTCACTGACATCTATCTCTGTGTTATGAACCAGCTGGTGAGCAATGTCACGGCAGCCGTTCTGAACAGCCTCTTCGGTGAGGTCGGAATCAGAGTACCAGCCACGATTGGCTGTGTTAGCGTAGTTCCCAGCAGGAGACGCATGCTGCACTCGAGTTGTGGTGACAATCCCCACTGACTTGCCTAAAATTAGTACAGACATAACATGGAAATTTGTAAGCGTGTGCTGTAGAAACAATATCAGTCATTCATGTGTTTGCAGGAGCCACTATCTGTGAGATAAGTCAACATAGCTCCAAGTCATACCTGCTAGCTTGGCACGTTTCAGAACTGATAATACTTCGTTCCCTTTGGAGGCACTACAGTTGTACCTTGGGGTGGCTGCAGTGACACCCAGGGTGCCATAGTTGGCCTTCACACCACACAAGTAAGCTGTTGCTGTGCCTGCACTGTCTGGCATCTGCTGGTCCACATTGTAAGTCTGCAGGGGGAAGAAATAAATAAATAAAAGATATTAGCATTGAGTTTTGTTCTTGGGAGTATGACAATTTGATGAATTATGTTTGCCTGACACTGTGTACACTTGTTTCACAACGAATATTCATCAGTCTAAGTTTTAACTAACAGTAGGTTACCACTTTTACTCATTTGGAAATATTTGTGTATTGTGAAGATATTGTGGGCTGACCTTAGAAAGTGCCACATTAGGAAAGGTATCCATGACCAGACTGCTTTCCTCTCCAGATTTTCCAGCCATCTGTCCTTTGAGGATCCGAGCAGCAGTCACTGTCGTTATCCCCATACCTGTGAGCAGGTGGGAACACACCTGAGTGTTAGCTAACATCTGTTGGTTCCACACAAAGCTGCCATTGTACTCCACAGGCCTCATAAGGGTCAGCTGATGTGAGAGTTTAGAGGGCGGTGAGTGATATGGAAGTTATTTATAATGAAAAATGGAGGACAGTTTGCAAAGAAAATACAAAGTATCACTCACACCAAGGCACCACACAGATACCAGTTATCAGATATGTCCTGGCTTTTAATTTAACATTTGATGTACTGCAAACATATCAAATAAAGTATATATATCTTTTTAAAAAGAACTGAACTTCCTCATTGGTGAACACCATTCCTCCTCCCACTACCATGACCACCACCTATGCCAAACTGTCAGAAAAAGAAAAACATACTATACTTTATAAAACAAAATTAAGTTAAAGCATAAAATATTTCATACATCCTTATATCAAAAAACTAATGTTATTTTTTTTTCTTTTTTACAGGCAAACTAGACCTTATTTATGGCCTGATATACATCTTAAAATCTAAAATTTTTCTGTACCTGTCAGGTGAACGCTTAGTTTTTACTTTTTTAAAGTGTTTAAATCAGCAAAGACTATTAATGCTGTGAAATATGTTTATGACCGTGAAAGTTTTGCTGAATGTTGCTAAAAGTCCAGCACAGTCTAAAGCTGCTCTTTTATTACAGTAACTTTGGTTATGGTTTGGCACTTTACAAATAAGATTCGACTAATGGATTGATTTTACATGTGCTACCCAGAGTGATTACAGGTTAATAATCAATCCCAGACACTGATAAAACCTTAAACCAGCCGCTATCAGCACATGAGTCTCTGACTAAAGGCAGCTGTAACTGCAAATTCATAAAGCAGCGTTTAATTTGATCTTTATTAAGTGGAGCTGCCAAATGTGGAACTTCAATCTCAGTGTCAGTAAGAAGTGAAAATTGGTGATAAGTTTATCTGTTTATGAGGTCAGGGATCATGGATAGCTATAATTTCACTTTAACACTTTGCATCATAAAAACCCTCAATTAGAGGTAACAAGAGCATTACAACAAGAAAGTAGTAAAAAAGAGTGTCAGGAACTGAAGGGGAAATGAAAGAGTCTAAAGGTTCAGCTATGCATCATGGCCTTATTTGAACTCTCAGCAGTGCTTCACCCTTCTCACTGTTCAGATCAGTTTAAGAAACATGTATAAACAGCTACATGCAGGGTAGTCTGTGGTTTAGCTGCCTCAATTCCCTTTGTTATGCTTGGCTTTCCATGCAGTAGGAACTGCTGGTGATCACATGTCAACATCCATTTCTCTCAACCCGTAACCCCTGCTTTTTGGGGTCACCAATGCTTACTCTCTTTCTCTTTTGGTGAGAAAGAAGTATTTGAGATCCTATGGCCTCTTCTCACCTCAACAAACCTACTAAAAAAATAGGAAACTGCTGTAAACACACTCAAACAGTAGGAGAGCTTCACTTTCAGACTCACCATCCCCCAGGAACAGGATGAGGTTCTTGGCTTGGTGCATGTTACGATTAGCACTCAGGGCACTGTGGAGAGCCTGCCTCCCCTGATTATTCCAGAAGCTGGCATGTAGCTCGTCCTCTGTCAGTGAGAAAAATATAACATTATCCAGTACTAGAAAAAAATAAATAAATGCACGGCTCCACTTTTAAAAGTCAGTATTCTCTTTTCAGCTCTATAAACATACATTCTTGCAAAAGCGCCAACATTAAAAGTAGAAGTTATCAACAAGTTAATACAAAGGTAGGGTATTTTCCCATTATTATAATGAAAAGTCTGAAAAGAGGTTAATTTTGTAACCTTTGATTGGTTTTATGAATGAAAACAGTTGTAACAAAAGGCTTTTGTATACTTCTGATGACTTTTTTTTTTTAAATCAGAAGATTAAATGACTGAAGAAGAGACAGCAGCAGCCTATTAACAGTTTAATACCCTTGACTTGTAACTTTTGACATTCTCAGGTCGAAAGTTGTAATAGTTATGTTCTTTAGGTATGGTATCTCTTAATGCTGTCCTTGGATTCTAGTTACATAACTTTGGCCTGACACATGAAAGTAAGCATAGATCGTCCCTGAAGACGCGTGACAGCAGCAATTTGTTAAAGATGACCTTACCTGAAAAAGACAAAGTCCAGTTCACTGAAATTAAAAGCAGTAATCCAGTAAAAATAGCCCTATGTTTGCCAGCCATGGTGCTGAATTAAAAATGAACAATAAAAAAAAACCCTGAGAACAGAAGTGTGTGTCCACACAGTGAGGTCTCTTTATAGCTGCAGTGAAGGAGCAAAGGGCACACCAAGGAGCCTTTCAACGTGAGCCACAGGTTATACACAACACACGCACACGCACACACACACACACAAGCAAAGGGCACAGGCAAAAACTTTTGATTTTTCTTTGAAGTGTCATAAACTAAGGGTGTGGGTCAGATTTTCATATGTTATCAGTGTTTCATCAGGTAACAAGTGTTTGTTTTGTCTTTTACTTTCATAAGTTCTGTTCAGTTCTTAACCCCTTTGTGAGAAGTCAGCACTTTTTTTTTTATTTGTGTTGACTTTTTTATTGCTATTTTTTCCTCACTGAAAAGACTACATGAGTACATTTCAATTATTTGAATTATGAGTTAATGACTATAATCTAATCATAACAAATCCAATTATAATTATGTAATTTTAAAGCAGGAGCACATGTGTGGTCAGTATTACCTTACAGCCACCATAAACTCACTCGGCCTGTGGTTCACAGAAACCATCACAAGGTCAGTGTATTATGAAAAAAAATATCAGCATCTGGACTCTTGGCTCTGGAGTTTGTTACATCAGCAAGACTCTGAAAGAGTTTGGGAGTGGATGTCATTCATTCATTCCTCTTCTATACCGCTTATCCTCTTCAGGGTCACGGGTGGCTGGAGCCTATCCCAGCTGGCTTAGGGCGAGAGGCAGGGTACACCCTGGACTGGTCGCCAGTCAATCACAGGGCAGGGAGTGTATGTAAATAAAATAATTAATCCATGACAAAATAGCTGAAGTAGACAAGAGCACAGCCAAAAAACAATGTTTCACAATTTGTTTTGTTTGCTGCATGGTGCTACAGTAGTTAGCACTGCTGTCTAAAAGCAAAAGGTCTCTGGTTCAAACCCATGACTGGGCAGGAGCCTTGCCATGTGGAGTTTGCATGTTCTCCCCAAGGGTTGGGCAGAAGTCCTTGCTTATTTGTTAGGGTTCATTAAAGAGGGGTTACTTTTTTTCTTCAGGGTTTACTATACCTTTGGTACCCCCACAGTAGCTTTACATAGCTTACAGCTCAAAAAAATCTCTATTTTTCTTACACAGGTGTTTTAGAAAACTTTAATTTCAACCTCTGTCTTAAATGCTTTGTTTTGGCTGCTGTCTCTTTAAGGCTCACTGCTTCACGAACCCCCATCTCTCTGATTGGCCAGCCTTCTTGAGGCAGAGCTTTGGGTGGGGTGAGCTTGATGTCTACCTCTTCCACATCTCATGGCCCAGTAAGAAGATCATTATGTAATAACCTCATCAATTCAGCGAGTTTTGTGAAGATCTTGTGCTATTTAAAAAAAAAAAAAAAAAAAAATCATTTTGACTGTTGTCAGATGGAACCTACTGCATGGCAGAGACAAAACCATCTTGTGCATTTAGTATGGGGCAAAAAGTTCAAAACTTTTTAAAGTCAAGAGTTTAGAATCATAGTCATTTATTCATAACATTACAACCTTGGAAAAAAAAAGTCAAACAAAAAAAAGTTACCCTCTTAAACGGCTTAACTCACAGAACCAGAGAAGGAACTCAACAACAAATGCAATTTTTTCTTCATTACTAAAAAAAAAAAAAAAAAAAAAAAAAAACAGAGTATAAAAATACATGTACAGTATTCAGTTCTACAATACATTCTTGTACAATCCACATAGATTACATAAAATCTACTATTTGAGACCAGTGAGGTCATGGTATAAACTTTAAAAAATAAAATGTGTAAAAAATCATTATTTTTCACTCCTGAAAGAGGTACAGCATCTTGAGGGTTTCTTTAAAGGTCCATTGGTGTTGAGGTTCAGCACGACATGATGACCTGTAGCTCAGGCCTCTGTTAACACCATATATTCAGCTGCAATCGTGTACAAAAATACCTGTGTCGTACTGACCCCACGACCGGCGTACTGGTTTCAAGTTATTCTGGATAAAGCCTTAGAGTTTTTATTAATGGGTAAATGACTGTCCTTTGCAAAGTCTTGATGGCTCCCAGCAAAGAGAGTGCTGAACAGAAAATAAGAGGATGAGAAAGTTCTGACAAACTAATTACATAAGTTAGTGCAAGTTTGAAGTCATGTCTCAATTGCAGGTTTGGAACAGTCATTATAAATGCCGCAGGCTCCACAGTGGTGCAGTCACACAATATTTATAAAGGATCTGAGTGTTTAATCATGTTTGCATATTTGTGTGTGTTCTAACTTGCAATACTTACCTGTTTGTTAGCTGGTTTTTGAGAACCACTGGATGCATATGTCACACTGCTTCCTTCAGATGCTGTGTTCTAGGTTTTAAGCATATGACAGTCACACGGAGTATGACACTCCGTGTGATCAGACTGTATCTGAGAGTATTTCTGCTAACATACAGTAGTAAATATATGTTAATCCCTGCACTGTGTGTGTGTGTGTGTGTGTGTGTGTGTGTGTGTGTGTGTGTGTGTGTGTGTGTGTGTGTGTGTGTGTGTGTGTGTGTGTGTGTGTGTGTGTGTGAGTACTGGGAATGCTTGTATTCATATTTGCCTCAGAGTGTTGGTCTATGTGTGTTTCCTGGGGTCATCTGAGGAGCCAGAGGAGGCCAAGCAGGCCAAACAGGAGGCTGGAGGGTGTGTCCACACACCCGTGTGAGGTGTGTGAGTGAGGGTGAGGAGGGCAGTTCGTGTAAGGCTCCAAGCAGGCTGCATAGGCCATGACATGTGCCACATAGTTCTGCTCTTTTACTCCGTGGAACAGGTGAGCCATCGGTCCTTTTGCGTAGATGGCGACATCCTCCCCGCCGTGCGTCTCAGCATCCAGTGGGACAGCGGCTTGCTGCATGTACTCCTCATCATCTGGAGAGCAGAGGCATAAATTTAAGATTTCAAGCAAATGTTTGCTCTGATCATTAGTTACTTCTTAAAAAATCATGTTGTCTTATTTGCTTAACCTCAGAACCAACCCTATGCACCCCCCAGAACCTACATGGTAATTACTGGATTCAGAGTTTCCGCTAACTTGTCTGAATGAAAGCAGTTAAAAGCTGCTTCCATTTCCAAAATGTAGAATGTAGGTTCATGATGACAAAGGCTGTAAAGAAGTCTAAAATATTTTTGAAATTTTGTAGATTGCAGTAGCTAACTTTGGTTTCCTGCCAAAATATCACCTCAACAGACAGCATCTTGTAATAAATTGCATTTACCTCATAGTTGCTATTGTGGCATTCTGTTCAGCATAAAAAGGTATGTTGCATATCTGCTATAATTTACTTAATCAAATTTGATTACAGCATTTATAAACCTGTAAATGTACTTCAGGTTTTCAATAAAATAGCAGTATTTACTGCCTGACTTTTTTTTAGTGAAGCAACTGATTACATATCTTTTATCCTCCCCAAAACAAACATACAGGAGTGAAAAACACCTAGATTACAGTCTTTGCAGTGCTTTTGATTATGTCTTTGTAGTATCACGGATCCATTGTTGCAAAAATCAGTTGAAGACCTTTATTCTTGTCGGCTCCAGATGGATTCATAAAGTCTTAGAAATGAATACCTTGCTTGTAATTGAATGTTTACTCAAGGTGACAGATGAGTCGTGCAGGGACACAACCACTGCTTCCAAAAACATGAAGTGACGCCAGTCCCTTCAAAAAGGACAAAATTGAGGGTTTGAAAAGGTAAGCCATCCCTGGAGGGAGATATTTCTACCTTTAAGTATACACAGTCATGCAATGACTAAAGCGAATGGTGCAGAACAAGAGGAGGAGGACCTGGATAACTGCTGTTGAGTGTTCCACAAAGATATAGAAATAGTTCTTTTAGCCACTGTTACTTGAAGGCAGTAGAGGCAGCACAATGAATTCCATAAACATCATATTTCATCTCTGCTTTCCAGAGAAAAAAACAGGCATGAGTCAGCCATAACCACATCAGTTCATGCTGTCTGAACACACATCAGCACAGATGAGCGCCACATCTGAAAGACATTAGTTTGTGCTTACAGTAATCCACCATTGTGATGTTCCCTCTGGTTCCATTTATGTGAACGTAACCGGGGCCGTTTGCGTAAAGAATGCTGGTGAAAGGCATTTTGTCATCGGCTTTCTTTGGTGCCAGACCTGTGTGACAAATAATGGAGGGTAGAGTGAGTAATAACAGGCTGGTCACAGTGTAATTTAACAAAGAGGCAAATTGAGCATTCAGAGTTAAATGTGCTTCGTCATGCAAATATAAATCTAAAGCTTTTAACATGAAAGTTGCACAGCAGCATCCCTAAAAATATTTACATTAAACACAAATCTCCTTTATAGTTATCTACCCTGTACTTTCAGTCTAGCGCACATGAAAGCTTTTACATTTAGAAACGTACCAAAGATGGGATTCCCTCTTGGTGTGTTACCACCAAAGGTAAAGACGTGGGAGTGGTCTGCAGTGACCACAGTCAGAGTGTCTGACTCCCTGGTCAGCTGTGCAGCACGATGAATGGCTCGGTCAAACATCACAGCTTCTGTTAGTGCCAGTTTAGCAATTCCATCATGATGGCCATGATCAATTCTTCCTCGTAACACAAACAAAATAAAAAAAGACGAGAATAAGACCTGAGTACAAAAACAAATAAATAAATAAATAAATGAATAAAAATAAATAAAGTACACCCCTCTGTGCTTAAAGTGGGGGTATTGTGCTTTTTAAGAGGATTTTTTTGTCACTCTACCCCCTGCAGTGGCTTTAAATGATTTAAAGTGTAAAAAAAAATCCAGAATTTTCTCACACCAGTCTCTGTTTCAGAAACTTTGCTGCTCCTACCCTTGCTCTTTCAGGCTTCCTGCTTCATAACCTCCCTTCCCTCTTACTGGCCAGCTCTCTGGAGGCCTGTTAGAGGCAGAGCTTTGGGCAGACCTTGGTGTTTGAGGTCTATCCCTCTAAAGTGTCATGAAGCAGTTATGTGATGACTTCACCATTTTAGCAACTCTCATGAAGATCTGGTGCGATTTTTAAAATAGACAGTTTTGAGCAGCTTACAGACAGATTCAGGGATTTCTACACATTTAGGATGAACATCCAGCTTTGTTACATCCAGCATAACACCCCTCTTCGGGGAGTATGTTTCTGTTTTAAATGAACAAGAAACCACTGCATTCAGCCAAGAATTCTCAAACCCTAAAACTTTTGAGGTACAAAATGTATAAATGAACATAATCCACACATTTTTTATGATGTTACTAGAGGCCTGTTGGAGGAAGCAACACATTGGAGGATTCTCATATTGCACTTATCTTCCACAAACAGGAAGTATCCTTTGGGATTCTTGCTGAGGATTCGTATGGCCTTCTCAGTCATCTCCACAATGGAGGGGTCACGTGTGCTGTTTCTAAAAACCTCAAATCTCATGTCCTTTGGCTCAAACAAACCTGGAAACATCAAACAGAGACGTAAGAGAGTGGTAGAGTGGCCTCACTTTGAATATGTCGATATTCTAATGTAAACTCCAGGCAGTGTCCTTTTAAGTAAGATGGTAGCAACTGTAGTGCATCTGAATTACCGTCACAATCAGCACCACTTTTACAGATAAAGCTGATAATACCAGTGAGCTGTGATTTTCCATTATGTCATCATGACTTCTTATCATTGTAAAGAGAGATGCTGATCTAACTGTAATCCCATAACTTTCATAACTTTGATAAGAAGCTTATCTTTCTCTCTTTTATCTTTGTGTGTGTGTGTGTTGGCATGAATCATTATGTATAATGGGTTTTTCTACCAGTCTTCTAGTCGTGCTACTGTGTCTTTATGCTGTCACAGAGTTCTATAAAGTGGTGTAAACTCAGGTTTACTTATCTTTCCAACCTGACAGCTGTAAACATATCTGTACCCACCCATCAGCCGGTCAGTAGTCTTTACATTTATCTCGTCGAAGTCTTTTCTGTGCCACACATAGTGGGACTTTTTTTTCTGGGGAGAAAAACAGGACACAATATGTAACACATGTAGAAGGACAAATGAATGTCTGACAGTGTATGATGAATAAACATACTGGTTTAGCCTTTAGCCAAATGTTAATGAGGTTCCTCATGTCCTTGCGGTCTCCCTTGCGTGAGCTTGAGGTAGGGTACTCTGGGTCTGGCGTGCCTTTAGGTGTCATGTACATCCTCCCTCCACCTAAAATCACCTGATGGTGACACCAGACAGAATCCTGATTTTTGCTGTAGCAGCCTGTAATAAAAATCCTGCTGAATAATTATACAGACCTGATAACAAAGCTCTGTGATTTTTGCAGAACTGCTAATTTTTCAACGTGCTGCAATATTAACTTCTTTCCCTCTCCATCACGACACTAATTTTGTTAATTGAATGATCAGAATTTAAACCACTCAGGGTAAGGATCTAGATGGGAGATGAAATTTAACAAAAAGAAAGTAGAAAAGACTGAAATGCAAATTATTAGTATGAATCAGACTCACGTATCATTATTTATGACTAAGTGAGATCAATCCTTAACTTCAGTCTATACAGATCAACCCATGTCTGGATTGGTTAGCTTCTTTTTTATTTGTTACCTTTCCATCATCCCCTGAAAAAATTGGAATGTAGATTTTTAATTAATAGCTTAGAGGAACTTTTTGTAAGTTTTTCTTTCCTTGTACTTTATCTGTCAGTTCTTACACAGCTGTATTCCTTTAGGCCTTAATAATGTCGAACTCATCACCCTTTAGGAATAAGATATAAACACATACTTGTTTTAAGTCTGAGTGGTATATTTCACAGTGTATTGCTGTATATTGCAGTATATTGATCGTTATTTAAATATAATTACAGTGCATATTATGATCACAGATCAAGCTCTACACTGCACTTTGATTTACTGTGCAAAGTGTAGTCAGTCCATTCTTCTTCAAACCAAACTGCACCTGACAATCAAACATAATTTTTTGGGTATCTAAAAACTGAATGTTTTCTTACGTACATCAATGTCAAAATTAGTGACCAGTTGTGTTGCGATGTCGACACAGCCCTGTCGGCGCGCGCTGGAGGGAAGATCTGCATCACTGTACCAGCTGCGACTGACAGAGTGGGCGTAAGCAGCTGCTGGGGAGGCATGCTGGACACGGGTGGTGGTTACTAATCCAACGGATTTACCTAAACAATGTAGACACAGCCCCATCAGAGGTGACACCATTAGGGGGATTGCAGATCTTGGACTTTTCATGATACTGGTACAAAGCAACAACCAAAAATAAAAATGGGACAAGAAATGAGCACAGAAGGCTTTACTTAATCAAGGATTGTTTGAATAAAATGCTGCGCTTTCTTGGCGGGTTCATAAAGCCTGATAGGGGAAGAAGTAAAGGGTTACAGTGGTACCACAACAGCATTTATTTTATTGCCCTCTGGAAAAGCTTATTTCCAAGGAAATACATTCATTTATATAAGCGTAATTTAGGTTTAGATTCTTTTTGGCAGACTGAGTGCCTGCCTGATTGCCAATAACTCACATTCCAAACAATTTAAAATTAAAAAAAGCTGCTTTTACCTCCAATATTTACCAATAAACTTGTACCTCCTATGTTGTTACAAAACTTTATAGTTGCATAAAAAATATAAACACGATCACTGTTGTACTTGTCAACCTTTATACTACACAATGATGTAAAGACTGCACAAAAACTATAGAAGTTTATAAGCTTTATTCCTCAAACCTTAAACATCCGGCTCCAGGTACGCTGCCCTGATAACTTGAGAGAAAATTCAAACCAACTGACTCCCTAATGCAAACCCACTCCTTACCCTGTGTAACAGTCTTTACCTTGTGCTTTAGCACGTCGTAGCACCGAGTAGACCTCGTTCCCAAATGTGGTGTTACATTCGTAGGCCACGGCGTGAGCGCTTAGCCCCACTGTTTTAGCATTAGCCTTCACACCACAGTGGTAGGCGGTAGCTGTGCTCGCGCTGTCTGCTACCTGTTTATCCACGCTATAGGTCTGTGAGGGGAAAAACAGAGACAATATAAAGCCTGGACTATAAAGGGACTGTGAGGACTTTCTAAGTGATGTCACTTCTAGATATATGCCTGATCGTGAACCACAACTTAAAATGAGATTTTCAGCTATTTCTCAGCTGCTTGGTCGGGTCGGACAGGACCGGATTGATTTACATTGCATTGTATCCAGGAACAAAGAAAAGTAGTGTTAAAAGATGATCAGATCTCCATTCATTCCCAGAACAAACACGCCTTGTTAATAGCATAGACTGTATAATTAATTAAGTGTCATGTCATCACGACAGCGTGCATACGATTGCAGCCAACAGTTGTCGCTGCAGACCAATTTAAACAGAAAGTCATCACAGGCCCTTTAAAGTAGTTCTGTTATTTTTTATTTTAGGCAGAAACAAAGGAATTAAATATTAAAAATACTTATTATGACTTACAGCAGTTGACAAATTAAAATAAAATACTAAGCTAACTTTAGCTTTAAACTTACATCCAATCTGATGTCATTACTCGAGCTTATATGAAACTTGTTCAAGTATTTTTTTTATTGATACTCCTTGAATTCTTCACTGTAAGGGGTTTGAGTTTTTAAGTCTGAGTAAGATAGTATGGGATCAGAAAAATAAGCATGTAGAAATGGATACTCTGAACTAAGATTTGTATCCTAGGGGCTTAATTTGCTACTGTACTCTTTCTATATCCCCCTGTGTCTCTTTCACTATTTTAAATTCAATTAAATGAGCTTTATTAGCATAACTGCACAATAAAATGATGCCAAAGCATTAGCAAATACCACAAATCACATCACAATGGAAAACAGGCTCTAGTATATTTTTTTATTTTGATAATACTGTAGTAAAATAAAGTTATACTATCTGTCAGTCTGTTGGTTTTCCCCATTCTCTCTCTCTCTCTCTCTCTCTCTCTCTCTCTCTCTCTCTATATATATATATATATATATATATATATATATATATATATATATATATGCACAGTTGTACTGCTTAATCAAGCAGCAACAGATAATTACAAACATGTGCATACAGAGATGAAATGCTCTCTCTCTCTCTCTCTCTCTCTCTCTCTCTCTCTCTCTTTATCTCTCCCTCATTCTCTCACACATCACTCACCCACACCCACATTATCTAACTGCAGAGCTCATCCTTGAGATCATCTTCTGATATCTGTGTCCATGTTTGTTAGTGCGTGAAAGCAATTCAGGTCACAGGGTGCAGATATATCATTACAAAATTTAACATTTTTTAATGTATTTTTAAAATGCAATGGATTAAAAAAAAGAAATACTACTCTTTAATTATTGCTCTTTCCAAATTTAAATATTTAAATCAGCTAAAACATCTATGCATCTTTTTTTTAAGATGGTAAATTAAATTTTATTTATCTTATCTCTTAGTGTAGAGATTATCTCATGGTTTATAATTGGTTAACTTTTAAATAAATAACCAATGAAGTAAAGGTTCACAAGGTACAAAGTTGTGCACTGACCTTTGACAAGGCTACATATGGAAATGTGTCCATGGCCAGCATGGTCTCTTCCCCTGACCTGCCCTCCATCTGACCTCTCAGGATTCGAGCTGCTGATACTGTGGACACACCCATACCTGAAAGACAATCATTGGCAGGTGAATGTTTACTGACTTTTTTTGCCTCTGTCTGACATACTGAATGACATTACACCAAACCAATGGGCTCTCTCTGATGCTAAAAGTTTCTGATGCATGCGGTTTTTATTTTCACACTCAGCACAAACATTGTAGGATGCCACTGGTCTTCAAAGACATTCAGAACTGAGAGCTACTGCTTTAGTACAAGACCATTAGTCAGGTCACACTGGGACCAATGATTCAAAAGTCCATTTACCAACTGGAAGTATTTTAATCATGGGAATGTTTTGCTGTTCTAACCTCTCTATGCCTGGAACACTGTCATCTGCTGAAGTGGTGAACATTTTAAAAATCCATGCCAGCAAATACAAAATATGTGTTTGGAAAGCCCTGACCATTAATGCTATATTTAGGGAACAAACATGATCACATAGCTCTCCAAGCAAACAAAGGCAAATTTTGTCAACATTCACCAAATCCACAGATGGACAAGCCATTCAGTTTTTTTCTTTCCATGGATGAAATGTCACTCTCTGATATATATCATGTAAAACATACAATAAACAGCCTTTGATCACTTTCATTAGTCTCATATTGGATTTCACCCCAGACTTTGAAAACCATACTTTATGAAGCCTGTGCCACTATGAGGCACTCAGCTCTCATCGCAGTCATAAACTGAGAACATGCTTTAGGTGGGGCATTACTGGAGGGATGCTCAAAGAAAACTGAGCCTCGACCACCCAGAAATGTGACCAAGTACTTCTGATTTAAAGCAGATATTCTGGTAGTTAACAAGGAAAACACTCTTACTCACAAACTGTAAATATATCACACGAGTTACATTTAAATATGAACGTTTTTCATATCCAATCCAGTCCAGATGAAAGTTTTGGAAACAGTGGTACCCATGGAAGACTGTATAGACATTGGATGCCATACATGTCTAAAAAGACACATTAAGCGTGGAGTGGCTTACAGCCATCGCTTTCATTAATAGTGCATAACACAAACAAATGTGGCAAGTTGCCAAAATAAAAACTGAGATATCTAATAGAAAAAAACTAACAAAAATCATAATAATCGTGAAAAACAACTTTTAACTTAAAAAATTAAACTTTTTTTTTTATATATAAATTGCCCTTTCAAAGTTTTTAAACATACAAATTTTGCCCATATCAGGGCATGGCTGACTTGACTGACGGGGGGCACCCTGTAGCTCTCTGCAAAGAAGCTATAGGCCCTCCTCTGTATCTCATCCAATCTTGTACAAAGCTAAGGTTGAGTTCAGCTTTACTAATATGGCCCTTGTTCATGATGGGCTTCAAAACTTTGTATCAGCGACAAATGGGTGATGTCACAAACACTGCGTCTATATATTACACAGTCTATGGTAGTAAGTGGCAAATCCTGACTTCAAATAAAAGCTGAAACCAGATTCCAACAGTTAACATGAAAGAAGTAGAAAATCAAACCCCTTATCAGAGATATTACAGTTAAAAGCTTCATTCTCCACAATGTTTGCTACATAGCCTATCTGCTAACTATAAGACAAACATTTGCAACATCGTGGCAAAGGGAATTGTAAAGTCTGGTGAAAATCAATGATCCATTATTGCTGATTTAATCTGTGGCACCAGCAGAATTTACAATTTAAACTCTTTCTTTCAAAGAGATCCTGTATGTACAACACTTTTTCTCATCACTCAGGATATTGTGTGAATTTTCTTGTCAGCTCCATCTTAGCAAAAATAAATATAAATGCTCAAATTACATCTAATGACTCCAATGCTTAACTACCACGCACACATGGTCCACTTTTCCAAGTCTGTTTTCCCAAATCTATTCTGAGCACAGCAAACACACTGTAAATGAACACACTTGAGCATTGTTTTGCAATGTATAATTAGCTCTATTTGTCATCAGGGTATGAATAGTCATTTTTCCTGCTTCAACCACAGAGTCCGTATGAAAGTGGACTTAAACATATCCCCCACTGCCAGGATGACCCACCGTCACCGAGGAACAAAATGATGTTCTTGGCCTGGTGATCTCGAGGGCGGAGTTTCAGCGCAGCATCCAGTGTTGCCCTGGCTTGAGCATCCCAATAAGCTGGTTCTTTCTCCAGTTCATACAGCTCTGCTTGATGAACACATAAAAAAGGTAAAGTATGAGGTCAATGTGCTGAAATGAGTAGAACTAGAAGATTTCACAAGTCCACAGTCAAGTATCTATGTGACATCACTTGCTTCATTTTTGTTCCAGTTTGTAAAGATAAAACGCATTTGAAGCTTCCTGCGTGTCTGCAGATGCCTTTTCCGGAGACTTTGAATCATATTTGGCCTGGGGTTAGACAAGGGAAGGGGTTGAACAGGAGGTGTCAAAGTGACAAAAAACAAAGCAAAGAAGACACTTTGGTTTCTGTCTGTTCATGCCCACCAAGAGGCTCCAAGTGGAGGAAGAAAATTCCTTGAGCTGCATAACCAAAACAACGGAAAGACAAACAGTGTGTCCTGGAGTTTTCACAAACAGGTAAACACAGGTAAAAATATACTCTAATAAGCTTTTTGTGCCCAAACAGACTTTCTATTGTACCTACACACCTGTTTTTTTCTTTTTTTTTTTCTTCTTTAAACACTCACCTTCTCAGTGGATTGAGGTTACCTGCTTGCGCCGTCCATTTGTCTGACCACAAAGTGCCACTAATATCCCAAATGCAGGCAGCAATAACAGCACTGTTGTCTCCTCACCTTGACTGTCCAGTGCAGCCCGGCTCAAGGCCCAAAACAAGGGGCCCAGAAGGATGAGCAGGATATCAGGGGCCCTGCAATGTAGTAGAGTCAGCATCTCTAATCCAAAGAGCAACCTGGAGGCTGGAGGGCTAGACACAGCCGGCTTTCAAAGCAAGCGCACCAAAACCAGAAGGCAGGAGCACAGGCGTGCACAGCGTGTGTGGCTGCTGAGACCTCCGGCCCTGCCTTTTTAAAGCCCCACTGGGTGTGTAGTGAGGAAGGGCCAACGCCAGCTCATAGGCTTACAGCCACAAAGGAGGGAAGAGAGAATGTGAGAGAAAGAGGAAGAGCAAGTGGAGAGAGAGGGAGAGAGAGAGAGTGAGAGAGGGAGAGGGGGAGAAGCCGGGACCACACAGGAGAACATCACTATCGCAGCCCCTCTTCTCACTCTAATTCCTGAAAAAGGCACCACCCCATTTTATTGTTTTAAAAGGTTGCTTTAATTTCAGTCTTCCTCTTTTCTCTGGCTCCCCCTCTCTGAAGTGTGCCTGACAGAAATTCGAATAGTTCTTTGATGTGGTAATTGTATAATGGGGCTTTTGATGCAGCAGTCTCTTTTACATGGAGAGGAAAAAAAAGGGTACCCAATTTGTGTTGGCATCCATTACAATCCAAATCATAACTGTGTCTCTTTCCATTTCTTTTCCCTCATTCCCTGGAAAAACAGTCCAAGTGAGGGAAGGAAATGCTGTCCATCCTATTCTTGAAAATATCATGATTGAGTCTTGATGTGCTCCGCTTTTCATGACAGGAAAATAGTCACATTTCCATTCCCCCTCCACTGAATTTATGCATTTTAAAGACCCCAATATTTTCCCTCCTTTTACTAAGTCAACTTGGCTAGTTTTTCTGTGGCAAGTGAAGCGAAGTTAGCATTTTTCTTCCGTGAGGTAGTGGAGACCGCCTGCAGAATAAAAATGTCTCCTACGCAAACACAACAGTTAATGTGTGAAATGAAGTGAGTTGGGGCCAACTTTGTTCCACCCGGCCAGAAGAATCAAATTCCCTGCAAACGTTTCTCGCCTAGTGAACCCGTGAGGCTGAATCTTGTTACAACTCATGGCTCTGGAAGACCTCTTTCTGCCAACTGCTCACCCATTGCCAACAGGGGTGTGTGGTTAGTCACATGTGCCTAATCAAGACTGTAATAAAATCATAGCAGCAATCTGTAAAGAGGTCTCACATGATGCAGCCCACACCACATGAACTAGAAATACCAGCGGTGATATGCAAAAGCAAGAACAGCCTGTGGGGGCATGTCTGTCCGTCCATTTGTTATGTGTTTGCCCCTGAGAGAAAGCTGAGCTAATGCTGGGAAAGCCAAATTAGTTTCCTGCACAAGACAAGTGTAAACACCTGGTGGCTGTTTTTGGTCTCAGCATGGATCATCCATCCACTGAAAAGACAGAAAAGTGCTCAGCACCTTTTGTTGGCTGATTAAACAGCAGGCTTAAGTGTTCGTGGGAATGTAGTGAACTCCTGGGAATTTAGGAAACAAATGTAAACAAAGCAATTACATGACAACAGTTCAAGAAATCATATCCCAGGGTTTGTACATTTCTGCTTGAATCAAGTGTCCAAACACCAAAACAGAGTATTCAGTGTGAAAACCATTCCTTTGATACTATCTACAGTTTATAAACCATATTTATATGCCAATCTATTATGAATTAAAAGGCACAACCATTTCTTCAAATTTAATCTTCTTACCATCACGCCTTGACAAATCTTACAATCTTTCACCTATTTCTTACCTCAATCAGGGATGACTCGTAATGATCCATTAAAATAAATAAGTAAATAAATAAAGATATCCCCAGCTTTTGATGGCAAACAAGCTTATACAGGATATTTATAGTGCAGCAGATGGTGACTTGTGACATCAGAGAGCAGAGGAAACCCTCCAGTGGGGGGGCTGTGGTTCATCATGTGTATGTTAAACCAATGCCCTGCTCTGCTATCTGAATAATAACCTTTTTTAATCTAAGTGGTGTCTAGACAAATAAAGAATACCAATTATTTCTAAAATAAAGGTTGCAACTACAAAACAACACTATTTGTGTTTCTTTTCAGTCTAGGGCTTTAGCAACTGCGTATGAAGTGATGTTTTTACGTTTTGTTGTTTTTTCCAAAGTTTTCAGTTTTAAACTTGTAATTCAGGCTTTTTCAACTTTTTGTCAAAAGTTTGCTTTTCTGAGGCCGTTCTGCTTCAATAAACTATAAAAATCACTCCAAAGTTTGTGAAAGAGGCATAACATACCCCAGTCTGGTTAAGGTCATTTTGTCAAATGCGCAAAATCCAATTTTGCCCACATCAACAATAAAGAGGGGGGCATTGTACTTTTTCATACTTTAAGCACAGATATGGTGTAACAATACTTGGAGCCTTAAAGATACAGCAGCTAAAAAGGCTGAGATAAGGCTTTTTTTCTTAATAAATAAATAAATAAATAAAGCAATAAAGAAATAAAGAAATATTTGGAAAATCTTGTAAAGCTATTATGGTTGTACTACAAGGACAGTATTTAAAAAATAAAAAATAAATTAGAAAAAAAAAAAAAACAATTACCCCCTCTTTAAGTTTTTTTTTTTGTCTTAAGCATTAAATATCTAACATCAACATTTGTTCGTTAATTCAGAAATTAACGAACAAATCAGGTTGTGCTGGTTGGCCAAAAGGTTTGAGCATGCTCCATATACAGGGACTCAGTCCTCATCACAGTGGTTGCTAGTTTAAATTCTGGTCACAACCTTTTGCTGCATGCCTTTCCCATCTCAACTCCTGAACATCCACAAAGAAGTGCCTTGAAGTTATAATGATGTTCTTTTGGGGGTATTCCCTGTATGGTCCATATGTGAAGAACCTGTAACTGATCTTTTTTAGCATGTATAGAAATATACACCGGTTTAACAGCTACACAGCTACCTCCTCAAACACACAAACACTCCCCCTTCCCAGCATCTGGATCCTGAGTCATTCCCCCCCTAAAAGTAAATTACAAATGTTACACTCCCCTCCTCTCTCCTTTTGACTAACAGGCCTCTTTTAACCTATAGACTGTAAATTACAGTGGTAAACCAGATTTTGCGCCTAGATTACAACTCATGCAGGGAAATGTTTAGGTTCAGGTTGTCAAAGTGAGGATGTACATGAGGGTGGTGCCAGACCACACAGCTATGATTTCAAAGAAAGAGCAGAAATCGCTTTCCTGACTTTTTAAGCACTGCTTTTGAGGGCAGATATGATAAAGATATTGGAAGAAGTATGACTATGTGGATGTTAGAGGAAAGAGTTTTGGATGTTGCAAATGGTTTTTTAAAAGGGTGGGAGTCAGACATCCAGTCAGGGCAGAAAGAGGCAGAAGAGACGGTCAGACTGCCAGATCTCAAAGAGAATAAAAACAGAGACAGCACTGGTGGAGCAGTTAGACTCAGACTGCAATGATGCCTGTGATCTATTTTGGCCTTTTTACAAATATGACTCCCTTAACCCCTTCTTTCAAACACACATTCAAACAGTGACATCCATGAGACAGATGAAGAACATATCCAGATCAATTTTAAGAAGGACCATAAATGATGTAACCCCACTTTATGTGAAGTGATGGAGGCTGTGACCCCGTCTCTAAGCAGTTGGACGGCCACCCATAAAAGGTTTTACTGCAGACATGCGACTCAATTGGGGGACAATTAGAAGTGATGTGCTGAGAGACCCAGGACCCAGCTAAAGACAGATTCCAGCTGAAATGACTACCTCAACATCAAACAGTCTGACAGCTTTGAGAAGTGGTCCCTCGTACATTTTAATTGGACTTGTAAAGAAAATATGGAGAATATGTTTACCCTAATTAAACCATAGAGAGTGTGTGTATGTTTGTGCTTGTGAGTGCAAGTGGGTGAAATGGTGCATGAGTTAATTAACATTTAACTGAAAGCATGAGTATGAGAGTGAAACCCAAAACGTTGCTGTTTGTACAAGAGCAACAGTGAGATTGTGTGTGTATGTCTGTGTGACACAGATGTAAGCATGCATGCATGCATGAAAGCAAACATGTCTCCTTGCCTCTCTGATGTGTTATAATTGCCAGCAGTTTGTTATGTCTGACTTCAAACCTAAAAGTTATGACATGGAGAAAAGTAAATTGCCATAGACTCATAGCCAGCCCTACAGCTTCACTTTTACAGTGTGCATTGAAGAATATATTGCATTTGACATCATGGTGTTTAAAAAAATGCTTTCATGGGCACATGGTGACCACATCAAATATTTACTTATGGCTGTTGGTTTGCTACCCTTCACACTCATTTCTCCATGTCTTTGCAACATCTGAAATAGAATTCTGACTCACCTGCACAGCCACATCCGGTGAGGAGAAGTAAGCCTATCAACAGTATCATTTTTAAAAATCCAGCTGATTTCTTTGTCCCGAGCTCCTCTGTTTTCTTGGGTCTTCAGTGCCCGGTCATTGTGAACAGCAAAGTTTTTCACCTTCAATTTAACCAAGAGGTAATAAATAAATGATAGTAATTCTTTCCCCACTTCTAACATTTTGCAGCCTTGGCTTGCATCTTTTCTTTGTGACAGAAAAGGAGGGGTAACCACACTTATTTGGACTCACACACACATCTGCACCACTCACCTTTCTACCGGTTTGCGTCAGTAACATTCATCAAATCAGAGAGCAGGCCTGTTTCCCTCCCCATGCTGTCTGTCTACTTCTTCGACAAGGCATCAAATCCAAGTGGTTTTTTCTCTTCTGCCCTTTGTGGACACATGTCTGTCAGCAGCTCACACAGGTTGAGGCTCTGTAGTTTGCTGCAGGAAATGTCTGAATTGGTTTCAGAGGAGCCAAAGTGGGACAAAGGGTTTATGGAATGCAGGGAAATAAACAAGGAAAGCTCTACATTACAAAGGCAGTCATGTACATATAAACTTGCACCAATAATCCAAATACTGACTGAAAACCAGGTTTATGCAGGAGAAACAGAAAGCAAGCAAGTCCACAGAGACACATTCGTATTCAGGATGGTCAGTTTAGTCTGATGGGAGAAAACAAGACTTTTAATCAACACACACAACTGCGGTGTACCTGCCTGGCATTCCTCTCTCCTGCTCAAGTAAGCACTCTGCTTAGCCCAGATCTCCACATCAAAGGGTCCTCATTACTGTAGTCATCACACATGCGCAGGAACACTTTGGGAGGGAGAAAAAGAGAGCCAGGAGGGGGAAAGGAAGGTGGGAAGACAGAGGGGGCAAAGGAGAGTAGCCACGCTTCTCTGCATGCAGAAATATCATTCATCTCAAATCAATCCCATCTGCTGCTAGCCTCACCTAGCAAAAAATTGAACATGACCAGGCACAAACTCCAAAAGCTTTTAAGGATAGGATTGAGGAAAACGGAGTCCAAAGAGATGAATGCTTCACATTCAGAGTCCAGATCTGTTCCGTATAGTATCCACTTGCATCTGTTTCAATCCCTTTTAGCTAAGAGTCTGAATGCTAACATTAGCTTCTGAGAATGTTCAAAGATAGCATGAGAGACTTAACTTTTTGAAGAAGGTATTTGGAAAACCATCTGTTAGTGGACAAAAACTTGTGTTAGCGTCAGTATCTTGGCAAATCTAACTGTTAGCTAAGAAAACTGATGTGAAATTTAAATGGATACCATGCAACATAACGAACACATCTAACTGTCAGCAACTATGACACATAGGCTAATTTAAGCATTCAGCTATGTCCTATCGTTGTTGGTAGCCAGGATTAGCTAAAGCTTTCTGTGCTAAAGTTATAGACTATACTGTAGCTTTAACACTTTAGATATGTTAATATATTTTCTATCCAGTCCCAAAAAACAATCAGTTTAACAACCACCCACTTATTAACAACCACCAACTTATGAAATTATGAACCAAGTGTGGTGGAACTGCTCAAGGTCTCACTATTGTTCCTCTTGTTTGTGACTTTTGTTTCCCAGTTGACAGGAAAGCAGGGTTCCCTCTTTTTCATGGCCACCCAGGCGTGATGTATGAGCTTGTGGGAGGAACATTGTGTCAGGTGGTGAGGTCAAGAGACTCCACGACTGGCGCTTGAGGTCAGACATAGGTTTATTTTCTTGGGCAGGCTTCAATCCAAAAACATCCTCCGCAGTGTGCTTAGTATCCGCCAGGTGTTGACCAGACAGAGCCTTTCAGGAGATGGACAGTATCATTCATTCAGTCGGTTTGGCTGAGTTCATTTCACTTACAAATTAAGGATTCAGGTCAGACACTCATGCAACAATACGGCATGGGGTTGATATTTTATGGAGGACCACCCAGGCAGCTGCTTACTGTAGATAAATTTAGATTTCCCAGGGTTTTAAGAATAACATTGCGCGTCAGCAGTGACCCGAATGCTTTGAAACAAACCTTACCTTGCCTTTATTTTTGTCTTCAGCACTAACTAGGATTTTCATAACAGATGGATAAGTAGCCAAGATGCAAAACAAATGTTCAGTGAACAATTCTTAACCTTCGCTGATCCAGAAGAAATGTTAATTTCTGAATGTGTTCAGTTCTTTCATCATCATTTAAGTCTTTAGACTGCCCACGGCATAAATCACTCTCCTGATATCTCTTGTGTGAGTGAATGGTTCTTTCTGAGCATGTCACAAAATTCTTTAAACTCTTTGCTATGCCAGAGAAACATATGTCTGAAGGGTTGATATTTTAGAAAGGCACTCATGGACCTAAGTGAATGAACCCCACATATTTTGGTAAGCTTCTGAGTTTTCCCCATGCGCCAGCATGAGGTTCATACTTTCGGTTTGAATGAAATGTTTTGACAACCGCTGAATGGTTTTGCTTTGAGCTTTGGTAGCCAGCTCAGATTCATAACTTTACCCACCATTTCTATAACTTTCAATAAAAGTTTTTTTTTTTTATTTATAACTTTTTTCCCCCTTTTAAAGCTGGGAATGGTCACAAACAATCAGCTGCCCACAGCCCAATACCCCATATGTTTGTTGAGGTAACATACAGCTTGGTGACATTCAAACTGGGAGAGAAAGTTCAACAGAGTGCCTTGAGCGAGGATACTGTTTAAAGCCACATCTATGACATGTGTTCGTCAGAGATGTGGGGATGAATAATGAATCTGAATAACTCATGAAAAGTTTTGCAAACAAGAAAATACATTTTAAATTAACTGTAAAGCATCCCAGTGATGTGTTGATTGTTTCAAGCTTTAGTTTTCAGTGATTCTCATTTACCCATTTGCCAAAACTTTATTAAAGCCATTTTGCAGGGAGTGAACTTAATGCTTAAAGACCATGAGTCATCCCAGTAAGACAACTTCATGAATCACACAGAGGCCTGAAACCTACCATGAATATGACCCTGCTGTATTTGTGCAGTATGTCATTTTTGATGACTTTCAAACACCACTGCCTAATCCCAGTTGTTGTGTAGCCAGGAGTTTGCTATCTTGGAGGGAAAATTTTCTGTCTGTACCAGTACTTAAAAAAAAGTACTCGTCTGTAAACTGCTCCAAACAGTCCATTCTGATAATAGCATGAGATCTTCATAAGACTTGCTAAAATGATGAGGTAATTACATAAGGATTTCCCAACTGGTTTATGATGCACTGGAGGGGCGGGCATCAAACACCAAGGTTTGCCTTTGTAGCTCTGCCCCCAACAGTCACCCAAAGGTGACCAATCAGAGGGAAAGCGGTTTGTGGAGCCTTGAAAAGACAGTTAAAACTAAGAATTTCAGGCAGAGGTTGAAATACAGGTTTTTCTAAAACACCTGTGTGAGGGGAAAAATAGGGATTTTTTTTTGTCCCATTAATCACGTAAAGCTGCTACATGGGGACCAGATTGACAGTTACACCTAAAAAAAAACAAAAAAACAAAACAATACCCCCTTAATGATATGGCTGACCGCTGCCAGCGAGCTAGCTCAAAACAACTCATGTGAAATCATTAATGCTAGACAGGGCTCAGTGTAAACTTTTCAAAACATCCACACTATGACTCCACCTTCAATTTTTGTTCATTTTGTTGTTTTCTTGCTGTTAAAAGCTGTTAATTAGAGTGAGTATGATAGCTAGGCTAACATTATCAGCTTTGTGGTCCCCATGGCGACATAAACAGAACGTCTTCATAAGTCCATTAATGTATTGTTAAACAGTTAAACATGCTGAAAATGATCAACAAAACTTTAGAGCATACATGTTTCCAAAAAAAGTTTTTTTTAAAAAGATGAATTAGTTAAATTGCTGTAAGTAGTGGAATGAATACAGTAGTAAATGGAGGCATATTTGAGTGAAAGCACAGGTCATGAGGATACAGCTTGTAAAAAGACATCTGGAATAACAGTTTCAGATTACTCTGAGTCAAACTGTATAAAGTGAGTGTAACCTGATATATACAGTAAATTAGTAGCCCTCATCCTTCTCAGACGGTGGTATGCATTTCTTCCACTGTGCTGGTGCAGACTGACCAAAGACTAAATGTTATAAACTGGTGACTGTGTGTTGTGCAGTTTTCTGTCTCGTCTTTGTAAACTTGCACCCCTTGAAGCTCGAGTGATAGCATGCCATGTGTTGTGCTTGTGTCTGTGCTGCCACAGAAGTCACCACTTCTTCCTTTCAACACAAAACAACCGTTTTAGAGAAGTGCTTCTCAAAGCTCTTTCTCTCCCTTATGTGCGTTTCTGGGTGTTCTTTGCACCTTCCAGTGGCTGAAAAGTGAATTACAGGTTGAGAAAATCAACATGCAGTAAACAACTGCACAGGTTTACTCATCCTTTCAATCTCTGACCTGAGACAATAAACAGACACAGAGATAAAGCATGCTCTTTTGCACTGTTTCATAGCCTTATTAAATATAAGGTACTCCTTAACAAGCCCAGAAATAAGGACTGAAGTTTGTTTAAAGCTTGGAAAGGGTTTTAAATGAGCAACTGTATTGCTTAGAGGGCTGTAGTGGGACAGAAATTTGCATCTGCAAAGCAAAACACATATAACATCAGGGCAGTGTGGAAATGATAAAAACATTTTCTGTAAATCTATACCCAAAATAAAATTATAGGAAACTCTTATTTTTTGGATATAATCCTCAGTGATTTATCGCATCTGAGGAGTAATTATCTTTAAACTCCTCTGGTCTGGGTTTAAGAAACTCCTTACACAAATTGCAGGTATGCGTGTCATGGCTTTTAATAGTTTCCTCTCAAAAACAGTGCAGTCATGTGTTTCAAAACACGAGGTGAAAGAGCAGAAAAAAGGTGAGGTGGAGTGGATCAAAGTCCTCTTGCTAAGCCAAATGTAGTGCTGTAATGCAGCTTATCAAGAGTCATCATCTGATTAGGCAGCATTTATTCTGATTCTGTTGGTTTTTATTATCAATATAAAGAGAGATACAGTGTTAACTGAGGGAAAATGGTCACTTAGGCGGATCAGATGATCAAAAGACCATGATTGTGCGTATGTGTGTGAATGTGTGTGCATGTGTGTGTGTGTGTGTGTGTCTGTCTCACAGTCACAGACATGATGATGAGGGCATGTCTGGGGGCCCCACATCTGTCGACATTTTCCATCTGCCAGTCTGACTCTTGCTGCCTTCAATTAACCCCTAACGAAAACCACAACTACTTTACTGGGAAAGCAATCAAGCCCGTGGCAAATATTGTTTTTGAAAATTCCTCTGCATTTTTTAATAGGATAACTCAACTCATGCACAGACTCATCATCAGGGCCATGCAGCAGGAGCCCAGAAAATTAATTTTAAAACACATGTACTATAAGATTGCCCTACTTTTCTGGCAAGACATGGAGAAATTACACTTTGTGTACCTATAGTTTGATCATACACATTTAAACAGTGAGGGGAAAAAGAGCCAACACTGAGTTATTTAGACAGTGTTGGTCATGATATCAGCTACCTCAGTTCTAAACAGTGACCTCCACCCTTTGCACAATGAATATCAGTTTCTCCCCTCTGGACAAAGACTCAGAGTCCCAAGGTGCAGGGAAAAATAGCAATAAAACAGCCTTTTCCTGCTGCCACCACCAAGTTAAACAGTATGTTTTTATACATGCAAAAATATATTCATTAGCATTATCTACTTGGTCTTATTGTGGCTTTTACCTTTACCTTTGTGGCTTTTTAACCTAACCTAACTTACACACAGAAGAATATTTGCTGTTAATAGTTAACCATTCAGGTATAGTTTACTTTGTGGGCTCATTTCCTTGTCAGTTCTGAAAACTGTAACAGAGGCTTGATTAATAAAATTTTAACAGATCTGTTGAGGCTATTAATAAAACCGCTTGTCACCAGGGTATTGCAATGTGTCGCCAGTGCAGTAGCTGGCGGTAGTGAGGCTTAGTTCAGGTTACATCTACATCGACGGAAGAGCAGAAGGAAGGCGGAACTGCGTAATCTCCTACTCAAATGTTTCAGGTCGACGTTGTTTTGGGAGATTACTCGTGGGGAAATTGTGAAATTAGCGCGCGAACAAACGTTTTTTCTCTTTGTTGTGGAAAGCGTTATGGCTGCTCCAGGTATTAAATTTGTATTTTTCCACATAAGATGAATTTTCCATATTTATGACTTGCAGTTGCTTTGAGAACGAGGAGCACACAGTAATGCTTATCCTATCATTAGCTTGTGATTCATTAACAGCACATTTGAACATCTGTGTAATACCTGCTGAAGTTATACGGTCTGTAAAGTTCAAAGAAAGTGCCTCATATTCGAATTCCTCTGCTTTTCAATTCAATTCTTTACTCGTGTCTTTATCTGTGGATACGTAAAAATGTTAGCTGTTCTAAGCATGAACTTAAAAGTGCATAAATGCATCTCAAACCAAGTAAATCCCATGCTTGAAATGCTTATTTATTAATCAAACAGTCCTACTGGGAGATGTTATGCAAGGCAAGTTTATTTATATAGCACAATTCGGCAACAAGGCAATTCAACGTGCTTCACGTAGAAAAGGTCAGCAAAACATATTAAAAGAAACTATTAGAATTAATTAAAGAACAATAAAAATGAAATTAAAAGACAGGGGTTAAAATGGTTTAAACACATTTTGACACAAACATTACATTAAATTACAATTGTGCAAGAAAATAGATATTGAAATGATTTGTGTGAATATTCTGATTAAAAGCAGCTGTGAAAATGTGAGTCTTTAACCTGGATTTAAAGGAACTGAGATTTTCAACAGACCTGATACTTTTTGGAATTTTGCTCCAGATATTTGGAGCATAAAAGCTGAGTGATGCTTCTCCGTGTTTGCTTTTAACTCTTGGTACTTCAAGTAGACCTGTTCCAGATGACCTTAGTGGCCTTGATGGTCTGCACTGGATCAGAAGATCAGAAGTGTTTGTAACATGTTTGTAACTGACTTAATGCATTTGTTAAAATTCAGGTCTGAGTCCATGATTACGCCCATATTTCTGGCATGGTCAGTGGTTTTTAACTTTAATGTTCGGAGCTGCTCGCTGACTTTTAATCTCTCTTCAACTTCAGTTTTATCTTTTTTCAGCTGGACAATTGGAGAAAATCTGAAGCTGGAGAGGATTTAGGCACATCCTCTCATTGACTTTTTTCAATACATTTAGCTAGAGTCCGTATGCGGTCATGATCGCTGGGTGACAGTATGATGTATAACTGTGTCTGCATAATTATGGTAACTAACTGTTGTTTCTATGATCTGAGCCATTGGGAGCATATAGATGTTAAACAGAAGAGGCCCCAGGATAGAGCCTTGAGGGACTCCACATGTTACCTTTGTCTTCTCAGCTATAAAGTTACCTATAAACACACAATAGTCTCTGTCTTTGAGATAAGATTTAATTTTTCTGCATTACATCGTCTATAAATCAAATGTAGCCTGTGGTCTCCATCATCTAAGAAATAATGTATGGTTAGCAGGAAGGCTATTGGGTATTAACTACTGTTATTATTTCACAGGGCCTAACAAGGACAACATCAGAGCTGGATGCAAGAAATGTGGATATCGTAAGTAAAGCCGGACTCACAAACATTATGTTTTTTGTTCTTTTGTGTGTCAGTGAAAGATGCCATTTGTTGACTATTTGTGTGTATTGCTGCTGTTGTCTTTGGCATATCAGGAATGCGGATGCCTCACTTATCCACTGCTGAGGTTTACACTTAAATTGTAAATCCTATTAGTATTGGAGCGTTCCTCATACACTTATAATCCCATAAAATAGTAATACAGTCTGTGTGGGGAAAAAAAGCCTGAAGTGGCCAAAAAATTCTCAGTCTTATCCTCATATTAAGGAATAAAGAATGTTAAAGTATTAGCTGGTTTTGGATCGGTTCATTATCAGTATTGGCCTTTACCAAAGCCTGGGTATTGGTATCAGGACTTAAAAGTTGGATTGTTGCATCCCAATTATCAATTATCTTCAAAGATGTTTGTGGTAATATTTCACAGTGTGACATTATTATGACGTTTAAATTATTGGAACATAATTTATTTGGGCCCAGGTTTATACTTTCCTGTTAAAGTTTGAAGGGTTTGGTTGAAGGGTTTAACAATCTGAACAACTGATATACCTTGTCTTGTCACACTTGTTCAGTCCTTCTCTCCTTGTCTTAATCCAACAGCCGGCCACTTAACCTTTGAGTGTCGAAACTTTGTCAGAGTTGACCCCCAGAAAGACATTGTTCTGGATGTAAGCAGCACCAGCAGTGAGGAGAGCGAGGAAGATTTACCAACAGCTCAGCGCAATGAGAAGCTGAGGAGAGGGGCCCAGCATCGCAGAGGTAAAGATTTACAATTTCCAAAAGTTACAGCTGGAAAAATGGCAAAAGTGATGGCCTTTTATTGCTCCTAAAAAAAACTTGTCAGATCTGATAAGCAGCCTCACTCCAGAATTAAGTATCCGGACTGATCTACAAGACTGATCTGACTACAATTATGTGCAGGTTCCCATGATGATGATGATGGTGACAAGAAAAAGAGGCGAAAGCAGAAAAAGAGCAGAGACAGAACAACAAGAAAGAGGTAACCCTCTTAAAATATTTCTGTAACTTAGGCCACATGAGGGCCAGCTTCCAAACAGTTTAAACAAACATGTAATTCCATCACCGATAAAACCTGATACTGTCATCTTGAGCAAGAATACCAAAATGTCTCTGCAGATCTGAGTACATGTAACATTGTTTGCTTTCTGCTATCATTTGAATTAATTTTTTACATTTCATACCCTCTAGATCAGCTTCATCATCGAGTGATGAAAGGACCACAAAGAAAAAAAAGAAAGGCAGCTCGTCTTGCTCTTCGTCTGAAGAAGAGGAGAGGAGGAAGAAAAAGAAGCTGAAAAGTCACAAGAAGAAAAGCAAAAAGAACAAAAGGGAACATGGTAAGAATCACAAAAAGAAATCAAAGAAGAAGAAACAGGAGTCATCTTCCTCTTCCTCGTCCAGCTCCAGCGAATCCTCAGACAGTGACTGAGACAAATAAACTGTGCAGTGTTTGCACATAAAAAATGTGTTTGACGGGTCTGCCTGGTGAACAAGGCACCTCAACTAGTCACATAAAAGCATCAGTATGTAAATAAAAAACTTGTTTAAATTGATACTTTTTCTTACAGACCCACTGTCATGCCTTTATTACATTTAGGTTAATGGAGTACAGTTTTGGGACAAACCTGTAGAATATGTTTCAATTCTTTTTCTCAATTCTCATCTATTGTTTTCAGTACAATGAAATGCCTGGTGGGAAGATAAGAAATGGTTGGGTATATTTTTTTTTTTTTTTTTTGTTGTTATTTTGTTTTGTTTTTAAAGAATGAATTCTGTTTTTCATCAGCTTGTAGCTCCCTGAAAATAATCTGGATTTCTCAAGAAAATGTTCTTAAACATCATGTGTCTCAATTTCAAAGGTGTCATTTGGTGCACTTTCCTCATTTAGTCCTCACTGTTGTATCTTTTGTAATAAAAATATATATTTGTATCAGATTATTTCATCCCAAATTTAATTTTTGAATTAACTTGTGATTACATTCAAGCAGGCACTTGCATTGTAGAATAACTCGTATAAAAACTGCAGTGCAATCATTTTTCCTGTAGAGGGCAGTAATGTACCTTTCAAATGTGCATGAACCTGTATCAAAAGGAATGAATATCAGATATTAGAAATCTAGAAATTAAAGATAATTTACTGTTGCCAAAGCAATTGTACAACACCTCAAATCTAAAAGAAAAGGCTAAATATGTTTCAGAAATTTATGGAAGTGAAAGGAAACATTTTAGCTCTTGAATCAAAACACGTTTGGTGTATTGGAGAAAAAAATGGCAGGTCCTATTACCTTTAGTTGTTTTCTTGAGGACTTGAGTGCAGTGAGAAGCTGGTTCACGTTCGTTCATTCATTCATCTTCTATACCGCTTATCCTGTTCAGCGTCACAGGTGTCTGGAGCCTATCCCAGCTGTCCTAGGGTGAGAGCCGGGGTACACCCTGAAGTGGTCACCAGTCAATCACAGGGCTGACACACAGAGACAGACAACTTTTTACACTCACACCTACAGGTAATTTAGAATCACCAATTGACCTGACAAACATGTTTTTGGACCGTGGGAGGAAACTGTGGGAGTACCCAGAGAGAACTCACACATGCACAGGAGGAACATGCAGACTCCTCATTAAAGGGCCCACTTTACCCGAAATGAGATTCAAATTGGTGACCTTCTTGCTGTAAGGCCACAGAGCTAACCACTGTACCACTTCCATTCAATAATACCATTTTAATTTAACTGAGTTAGTTGTACATGATCATTGGTATATGATCATATGAATATTTTTTTTAAGTATCCTTAAGGTAAATGTGATTAGCTCCATAATCCATGCCATGGGTTAGATTTTCTTTAACCTTGGCTCCATCTAGTGGTCATTCTTTGACATTTGGGAGTTTGATGTAAATTTACTGAGGTTGCAGCCATCCCCTGTACTGCAAATAATCACTTCTCAGGCAAATATTTTAGAGTATAACAAAAAAAACGGTGCTAATGTAAACACTAAATCATCAGAGCTTGATGGTTGATGATTGGTGACATTCTTTGGTCTAGCCAGAAGCACCTGCACAGTTTATTCAAAGATCTGGCTGAATCAGTGAATTTTTGAACACATAATACATAAAACAGGAGAATCATTATTATCTGAGCTTTAAGAAACTTGAGATATTTTGAAATAATTGTCTATGCACAAGATGTTAAATGATTTGGCCTCCCTCCCATTGTGTCACTTTGCCAACCTCTGTTCAGAAGGCTCCATAAATCCTCATTCAGAGATTTTCTCTGTCTCCCTCTCTATAAGTAAGACATGAAGCTTGGAAATACAGTCTTACACACTGCAAACCAAGGATCTTTGGGAGCCCTTGTCCTCTGCTTAATCTGAGCTACGTGACAGATGTTTATAACTTTGCCATTAATTTAACTTTGCCTCCGGGAAGGGGAGATCTTCTGTAACATCTGTAACATCCTGACAGCTACATGCATGGCGACTGAGCAAAGCCTTGCATTGTGACAGCTCATTTTCCGCTCCTTTTTCTCTTTGAGGACTGGAGGGCAGGTTCCCCGCTTTCGAAAACAAAACTCTCTACTTGCAGTTTGTAGAGGTAATGACTTAGCAAACAAAACCATGCAGAGGTGATGATTTTTTTCCCCACTTCAGATCATGTTTTTACTTTGGTTTGGTCATGTTTGTTTGGAGAAGTTGTTTGGAAGTTGATGTGCTACTTTTGGACTTTCAGGTGTGAGTGTTTCTACAGCTATTGGATGTTTAGTCAAATAGTGGGAAGGGCATATTTCAGAAACAAACAGCTTGAGAATGATTGCAGGGCATCTACAAGGAATACTTCCACAAATAAAGCTTTTAACATAAGAATAAAGTCTACAAAACATTATCATTACACAGTAAATGGAGAGAAAAATAACAATTATTTTAAGTTCTTAAAATCATGTTTGTTCCTCCCAAAGTCCAAAAACATGCTCATTAGGTCAATTGGTGATTCTAAATTGCCCGTATGTGTGAGTGTGTGTGTGTAAGGTTGTCTGTCTCTATGTGTCAGCCCTGTGATTGACTGGCGACCAGTCCTCTCACTCTAAGTCAGCTGGAATAGGCTCCAGTCACCCACAACCCTGAATAGGATAAGTGATATAGATAATAAATGAATGAATGAATATCATGTTTGATGGATAAATCACATCAAGTCAGTTTGGTTAAATCTCAATAGTAAGTATAAGTTCAACATCTGCTGTAAGAAACTGATCCTAAGTCTCAACCTTGATCCTTGATCTCAACACTTAAACAGCAGAATAGCAGCGACTTGATTGCTGAATTTCAAGAGAAGAAAAAATGCAATTTTTGTGCAAGGTTACATAAAGTTAAATGACAGGCTATTGATTTCAGATGATCAACACATTATTAATATTCTACATAATGCAGCTAGGATGCTTTAGGTTTCCCATGGCTTTAAAAATGTGTATACACATATACAGTAATTGAAACTGTTGTTAAGTCTTCGCAAAAGAAACTTAAAGTGCAGGAAACTTCATAATCACCCAGATGGTAAGAGGACAACTGGATACAGAGGAGCAAATGAAGTTGAAGGAGTGCTACCATGTGCAGCCACACTGAGCAAACCATATGCTGTTTGCATAAGACAGCGACTAGGTTCCTCTGTTTTTACCAGCTCATTGAGTTTTATTGAGCCTGTTGGGCTGAAGGAAAGCAGAAAGCAAATTGGACTCCACTGAGCCATTTAAATGAAAATGAGATGGTCAATGTCATCCTTTCAGGAGTTTGGCGACGGAAAAACTGTGATTCAAACATCTTGAAGGAGTTAATCTTAAACTCAGACGAAATCATTTTTGCAAAATGGCTGACAAGAAGGACTGAACCGTAGGGGTAAATGATCTCTCATCAACATAAGGTGCTTTTCAATTTGTTTATATAGCTTAAGTAGATCAGTTTCAGGCTTGTGTGTGAGGCTTGGTTGCCTCTGCATTGATGTCTGTTTTTAACCTTTCTTTGGATTCAAGCACAGAAGCTTTTTATTTATTTTTTTCCCAGCAACACCCTGCATCATACTCACACAGTTGGATTCATCCAACCAGGGAGTGGCCCAGTACAACCACAGCCTCCCACTGGAGCTGGTACACTGTGCTACTGGATATACAGTTAGATGCTTGGCTCAAAGGCACCTCAGTGGAGTTAAATGAAGTTCAGGATTCTGTTTTATCACTTAGCCTGGACAATCAAACCTGCTACCTTTAAGTCGTTACTTCTCTTAAACTTAAGGTCACCACTTCCACACAGCAGAGCTCATCTTCCCAGAAATAAAATGAAAATCCCTTATGCTGCACTTTGGTGGGAACAACCCAAGCTGAGAGATGGCGCCGGTTTTTGCGTCTGTAACCACTGTTGAAATATTATTTCAGAGACAAGCCGTCCCTGCATCTTGGAGCACAGAGAGCAGAGCACTTGAAAAACACATTAAGGCTAAGGGGCAAGTTGGAGGCTATACATTTGCTACCAATTTAGCCCCTGCATCTTAGATTTCCTTCTCTTCTTCCTCTCCTGGCCCCAAAACCAGCCCTAATGTAGTAAATGACCTCTAGGATAAATAGACAGCAGGCTGCATGACCCCAGCCATCAAAAACGGAGGCTGTAATAAATACTACATCACTGTACAGGAAGCGTGTTTAGACATTCTCCCAAAAACCTGCAGGGAAAGAAAACTAAAGGGGTGAGCGGGGTGAGTCTGTGTTCACCACTCTCTCTTTGGTCAGAACCTTTTTTTTCCCCTTAGGTCTGTTATTACCGGCTTAGTTCCTGGGTTCCCATTCAGTGTGGAGCTTGTTCATATAAACGTTGAGGTTTTGAGGCACCGCTGGACTGACTGGGTGGCTTTCGCCAGGGAATTAGCACAGGGTCGCATTGGATCAGGATCAGTGGGCCCTCGTGGGCTAACCTGTGTTGGAGTGGGTTGCTTGAGGAGGTGGTGGTGGTGAGGACAAGTTTCCTGGCTCTGGAATATAGGTCAGTCAGAACCCAAGGATGTGCAGGCCTTGATGTTGTAAATCATGGATTCTTCGAAATGCTTTTCTACTTTTCTACATCATTTTATTCAACCACCATTTTCCAGATCAGTATTAATGAGGTTGGGAATCTCCTCCTCTGAATGACCTAGCTTGTCTTTTAATAGAGCTGGAGGAAGTGCAGTGCAGTGCTGCAATGCCATGCTGTAGAAATGAAGCGGTGGGGACAGAGAAGTTTGAGGTCAGAGGAAAGTCATATTATTATATATGTGGTCATTAAATATCATGTGAATTCTGCAGCTGTGTCAGAGGACATACAAAACAACTGATTCTTTAAAAACCAATGGAAAAGCACTGCAAGCGACTACATGTTAAATTTGATAGTCTTTCTTTTTAATGACAGTAGTTAGCAGAGTCATATTTTTCATATATAGGGGTGTCCTCAGAAATGTGCAGAAGGAGAATTCAACGTTGAAGCAACACAATGCTACATTTTGCCCCAAATTAAAGAAAAAAAAGTGCTTCTCTTCTAATTTTTTGCTTTGTTTAAAAATTCATAGAAGTATACTTGATGAAATCTAGTTATTTTGTAACACTCCATGTGATGATTAACTCATTTTTTATTTGTTTTTCCTAACATCTTTAGTATCCTCTGGTTACACCTTGATAACACCTAAATGCTCCACTGAGCACTACAGGAAATCATTCCTGCCAGTGGCCATCAGACTGTATAACTCCTCACTCTGAGTGTCTCATGGTTTACTCTGGATTCATGAAAGAAATGTGCAATAATTAATGTCCTCTGTGCAATACCCATAACTCAGATTAGTACTTGTGCAATAACCCATAACTTATGTCATTATTTATTCACCATATAGTTCTTAGTAGAATGTACATACTTTATATTATTTTTGCATGTATTCAATTTTTGTATGACATTTATGTTAATATTTGTACTTTCCTATATTTTAACACTTTTGAATAGGAGTAGCTGTAAACCAAAAAGCAATTTCCCCTTTGGGATCAATAAAGTATTTCTGATTCTGATTCTAAAACAACCTCAAGACTGTGGTTACAGAGCCTCTGCAAGCTGTTCCCTTTTGCCAGTAAATAAAAAAGAAGAAGAAGAAAAAATAAAAAAAGATCCATAACTGGCATATCTGAAATTCTGCACATTAACTCATTAAATGGGTCTTTCTGTCCTAAACAGTTAGCAAATAGTGATTTTAGTTGAAATCCATGTCCTGTATATGTCTAGTTTTCTCTAATTTTATTTATATCTATCCTTTCGACATTTAATATAAAAATTAAAAACTGTAACAATCGTCTTTTGTAGCTAATAGTCACCCTGGTGCCTCATGCTGTACCAGTTACCTTTTTTTCAAATCTAAAGCTTTTGGCATTGGCTACCTGAACTGATGGTTAAATTTCTCCACATTCCTGTTTAGTTTTGATCACAGGTGTAATTTGCATGTACCTTTTGGATCAGGTCTTTTTTACAACCCGTAAACATGTTGCCTGCTCTGACCCATCCACCTGTCCCTCTGAGGTCCAGAAGGTGGCAGGAGTGTCACTGCTCACGTTGCACCAGCAGGAAACAAGTTCCAAGCTTCCTAACAGCTTCAGCACCACAGAGCCTTTCCTCCCTGCTCCCTGGATGACGATAGATGTTTTTTTTTTTTTTTTTACATGTCCCCAACATCAGACACTTGTGGCTTTTTCAAAGTCAAACGACATGGTGTCATCTCTAGCCGGGCACATCTGCTCACTCTTACTCTGGTTTTAGTGTTCTTTCCACTGCACATTTATATGGAAAGTGTTGTGTGCCTTTGTTCTGTTCTGTGGGGGGTTTAGTGTCCCTTTGTTAGAGAAAGACATCAAACACAGCCAGAGGGGCGCATGATGGCTTGAGCATGATCGACATGGTTATTTTTTCTTCTCTTACACTAGTGCTTGTTTTCATAAGACAGAAAAAAGAAAGTAGCACAGATGTCATCACTGTTTTTTGGACAGATTCACATTCACTGCTTTCACAATTGACTAGTCACTTGAAGTCATGTCAGAGGTGTTTAATTTTGACATATGAACAGTCTTTCAAAGGGTTTTACAAAGTGTACACCATTTTTAGAACATCCTACTAAGTTCTCAGCACGTCACTGTCTATTTTTATGTATTTGGGAAAATGTTCTTGGCATATTGTATCATGTTCTGGCCTGTGAGCTCTTCTGGTCAGCTGGAGCAGTCGGAGGGTTCGGTGCCTTGCTTTGCGGCACCTTAACTGTGGTTTTGTAAGTGAGTAAAGTGTTTCTTTTTTCCATAGACAGTTGCCCAGCTGGTACAAGATACAAACCAGAAACACTCTTTTCACAATGTTCTCTTTTGCAGTCTTAAGAGGGGGCTGTAATTAATGCCTTGCTCAAGGCCATTGTGACAGTAGAGATTTCACAGATTTTAAACCAGCAGCCCCTCCGCATGTTTAGTTACAGTCAAAGTTTTATTGAAATGTTATAAAGTTATTTTGGGGAAAGGAGGGAACATTTTGGCAAGAGAAAAGTGAGACAGGTTTGAGGTCTTGTTTTAAATTTACCTCTATTTCCATCCTCAGATCAACGCCCACTGGTGGTGTCAGATGTTCGATTTCACTAGTATCATATTTATCACTGATGCACTCTGTTCTCTACCACTGGGGGTCTTTGCTGCTGTTCTTCCTGTTTTGGCTTTTCATGTATATACATGAAAGAGAGGGTAACTGTGCTCTGCCCGCCTCAGACTTCGACATTCCACAATAAGCATGTGGAAAGGCAAGGAGTTCACAGAACAGAGCCATACCGCTGTATTACATGCAAATAGTTAATTATTTTGATGAGGGGGTCCTGACTGACATTAAGTTTTATAAAGTTGCTCTACATCCAAAGTTTGAGTGACACTTCATCATTCTTTTACTGTTTCTTGGAAGCAATATCTATCAAAGACAAAAGAGGTAAGGGCTTTGTAATATCTGCAGGAGAGGAGCATTTTATGGTCCCCTATTTCAGATTCTCATGACTTTAAAAAAAACTATTTCTTCTAAATCGAGTATCTGGCCCATAAACTGAAGGTTCCTGGGGCCAAAATAAGGCGACGTCTGTAGTTGTCTTGGTGGTCGGGTGTAAATGTTTGTAGGGCTGGAGAAAAGAGGAGATTGCAAAAGAAGAGGGAGAGGGGTAAGCCTATTAAGCAGTGGGAGAAAAGTAGGTCCTGTGTGGGTGTCTTTTAGCTTTTAATGCTAACGTTTTATTCAAAGGATCAATTAGTCATTCAGGCCTGTGTTTAGCTTTCAATTCTGTACATCAATGCAGCTTAATTCTCTGTCAATTAAAAGGCAATTTTGGTACTAATGACCTTTTTTTTCTTTAGCAATATCACAGAGGACAGCTCAGAGGGAATATCTTTGGGAGCTGCAGGGAGAAAGCTGTTTTGTTGTCAGTTTCAGAGGAATGCCTGAATGGCAGATGAGGCGGGGTTAGAAAAGAGCACAGCTGTGACATTTCATTAATGTAAGGGACCAGTCAAATGTTGCATTATACCATCTTTTAAACAATTTTAGGCCAAGTTGCTAAAAAAAAAAAAAAAATCTCGTCGATTGGGTTTAGCAGAAAAAAGGGGTAAAACAAACAAACAAAAAAAGGTTTAGAGAGAGACCAGAGAGAAAATTATGATATCACCTGTTTCTGATTAAAGTAAAGTGCTGATGTTAGTTTAATTGCAAACCATGAATTGAATTTAGATTGATCAGTTATCCTTGTACATAAAAAATATGTTAATAACACATGCCAATTTGACCTGATGTTTTTTTCTTTTTACGGGGTCTGCTTGAACTTGTAAAACGTTGCATCCATGTCTAGAAATCCATTTTTATTGCAGACCTTTTGGCCTGCTGGAGAAGGATGCATTTAATCAAGCAATAACTCCAATTACGATTCAACTAAAATCCTAATTTGAACACATTGAGGGCTGACCATACTTTGGGCTGACACAACAGGAAATTTAATATTCTGTGCAAGTGTTGCTCCTTTTTCAAGCCTTACCTGACCCTTTTTTCAAAACTTTTATATAACCTGGATTGAGGCTTTTGATCACAGAAATGTGACAGCCACACTTAATGCAGCCCAGCACTTGCATTCAGTACTTGTGCAGGGTTTCTAATAGCCAGTGAAGAGCTCCCACCAACCTGCTTCTTCTTAGGCCAGAGTACAGCATTGTCAGTTTTCATTCATGACTTCAAACAGACCAGTTGTAAAAATTGGTGAGGAGCACAGCCGCAGAGACGGTGGTAACCAGAGATGTTTTCTCAGTTATTCCCTCATGGGTTTGGGTATAACCACGCCTGCAGTGCATGGGAAAGGCAGTTCATAGCAACAGTGAGAAAGAGAGAAACAGAATGAGAGAGAGAGAGATACAAAAGGGAGGGGAAGAGCATGAACGAGACAGTGAGAGAGAGTGAAAGAGTAGATGTCTGAGGTTAGGCTGAGAGAGAGAGAGAGAGAGAGAGAGGGATGGGGTCATTGAGGTAAAACTGATTGTGAAAGAGAGCATGGACTTCCACAGGTTTTAATAGGAAATGACGGTTCAGGTCACAGAAAAACAAATGAAATCTAAAAGATATAGAACCTCATTAGTTGTAATACACAGTTTCAATGTTGGGAAAGTGACCGTTTAAAGCCTTAAAAAGCCCAATACTCACAAAGTAAGTGAAGAAAATGAGGAAGAATTATAGATGTATTTAAAAAAAATACACCTGCAGCTAATCCATGAGCAAAGGAAGACAAATGAAGCTGAAACATCTTAACTTATTGAGCTAAAATTGCAACACATGTTAAAAACACTTTCTGTGAATCCAGAAACATCTGTATGTGGCACAGACTGCTTTTCAGAGGCTCTTTAAGGGGTCAAAACTGTGTTCCTGTGTGAAGATTTCTAATGGAATCAGCAATGTACAGTTTCTGTGCAGCTGTGAAGCACTCTCTTGTACCATCTGTCAATGCCGCCCTTACAAGCAACTTGTACAGTTGAGGAGAGCTTGCAGTACCACTGATAGATGTGAGATCCGTCAAACCCACTGTCCTTGACCAATTTATTAATTTATTTATTTTTTTGTTTTTAAAAACAACACACGGAGAAAAATAATGACAAATAATATACAGTGCAGGGAGAGGCAAAAAACCCCCAGAGGGTTTATTTAAAGCTTTCACCTAAAGATCTTTCTTTTTTGAAATTATGAAAAGCTCAATATAAAGAAACACACACAGAATACTAAAAAATGCCAAACTAAGGACAAAAAATGTTAGAGAACAACAAAAATAACAAATATTTAGCAGATTATATAGTATGTATGTGCGTCTAATGTGTGACTGAATTTGCCTGGGCTATCCCCCTCTGTTGGTCAATTATGGTCTTAAATTGGAGTCTTCTAACTTGAACTCAAGATCTATTGACTGAATAGTACACCCCAGTTTTCTGTAAATACTTGACTAGAAGCTAATAAGGGAGGGACACGTTGATAATCTTACAAAATTTGGAGCACTTTAGTCAATTGTGGTTAAATAAACTTTGACTTTACTGGACTATATTGAACAAAACCTATTTAATAAATGTGACACTTTTCTCTGTATTTGAAGCTTTTACAATACATAAATAACTTCGGAGACTCCCACCCTTGTAATACACAAGTATACTCCAAAACCTGATCACACTGGAGTAGGAATAATTACAGATGCACAGGTACTGTTGGATGAATGTGGGGAAGACGTTGAACACGTGTCATATTCATTTTATGTTAAAAGATTGAAAAGATCCCTGAAGCTGCCAACTCTCATGTTTGTCTTCCTCCTCTGTGGTGATTAAAGTGAAAACCACTGTGAAGTGAACGACAATTTAAATCATTCTGAAGATTCAGCTCTTGACTTTTCAGCCTAATGTGTTACCTGTCAGGAAAACAGAGAGAAGAAAGAATAACATATCAGATTACTAGAAGCACAAATTTAAGATATAAACACTTCCTCAACTGACATTGATCTTCAGTGGGTGTTTTTGTGGATAGATACCAAGCTGTTGCAACATGGCTTACTGTAAAATTTAATGTACCAAATTCAAGTAGTTATGAAGAGGAAGTGGTTGTTAGTTATTAAAAGCTTCTTTGCACAGAGATGATCCCCTCTGAGAGATGAAGTAACGTTTAAGGTATAGAGTTGTTTTTTGGAGCTTTTTTTATTGATTGTATGGGGGGTCTTAGGAAAAAAAAAACAGATTTTTGAGACTAGTTCCAAGTTGAAACCAGTTCTCATATGCTCAGTGATGGTGGGCTCTACAAAACTTACTTGTTAACCACTGTTGGAAAATTATGGTGTAGTTCCCCATTGTGCAATAGTTACTAATCTTGTTGCCCCAATCCTAATAGATGTAGAAAGAAAACGTATACCATCACAATGAAATTGCAATGAATTGATTTATTTGAGCCAAGAAGTAGCTTGTTTCCTCAGTTTTTTTAAGTAAATCACATGCTGTCAAACCAAAGCCAGAAAGAACTGTGTCTTTAAACTCTGTATTCCACAGAAGTGACACATTGTGAGGTGCGATTCACTTTCCAGCAGGATGAGTGTGAAGGATGCTTTGTCTGTACTTTTTTTTCCATAACATGAATGCTACTTTCAGTTTACTTGCTAAATATAAAATAAAATTAAATAAATTTCGAATACTTTGAAAAACTTGAGTCATTGGGAAAACTTTCAAGAAAAGTTGTGACAGTTGAGACCAAAGTTAAAAGACTAAGAGGATGAGAGTTCTTTGGCATGGATTAGTGTGAGTCATTGAGGCAATTCATTAAAGATATATTTTAAGTCCTCAAGGGACTTGAGTGACACTTCTGTTCCGACTCATCCTGTGGGTTTGTTGTTTGATATTTGTAGGTATGTCACTTGAGTGAAAAACTTGAATATCTCTTAAAGGTTTGACACACTACTTGCATACTCGTTAGATTTAAGCACCCAACAATTGGACTCATTGAACTTCTGTGAATTTGGAAGGTGGGTGGGCAGAAACAGGTATTTGTCAGGCTGGTCTGACTGTACTTTCGTAGCCACATAAATCTGTTTTTAATGTGTCTGTGTGTGCAGAATAGGGTGTAGTATAGGAAAGGCCATTCATCAGTCCAGAGTAGGCCTGGTGTTTTACTACTTGATTGATCCATGCAGGAAAGTGACCACATCCAGAGAGGGGCATGTTGAATTAAATTCTGGCTTTGGACAATTATATCAGTGAGGCTTTAAGACAATCAGTCAGAATACAGCAAGTTCTCAGAGAAAAGCAAAGCCTGTACTTCTTGCAACATTTAAACTTCATGTCCATGTCCAGTTTCTTTTTGGCTCTCACACGGGAAGTTAACAGCTAAAGGGATAGTTTTTTGGTCATTACTTCTGATGACTTGGGAAAACTATATACATGAGAAAAAATTCACTTCATAAAATGTTACATCTTTCATTCTTTATAGACCTTAATGGGATAATAATGGGAGCAAAGTTGTTACCTTTAAGGTTTTAAGTCGTGCTTTCACAGGATGTTTTAAATGCAGTTAATTAAGGTTTTGATTTTATGTAAGGCTGCTTCTGTTTTTGTAAATGTCCGATGGACAATATGGTAACACAATAACAAAGTCCAATATGTGACACCAATTTAATACTGTTTGGACGCTGTGTTAAACATTTATACCTCCTCATGGTCCCAAAGACCCGCTTCAAAACCAGAGGAGACCTGTCTTTGTCCCTACGTATGGTTGAAACAATTGATTCCTTTAAGAAACATCTAAAGACATTTTTATGCAGACAAGCTTTTGTTTGATGTTGCTCTTATTGTTTTATTGGATTGTTTGTTTGTTTTCTTGCTCTATTTGAAGCACTTTGTGATTTTATCTGTGAAAGGTGCTACACAAATAAAGTGTCTTCTTCTTCTTCTTTTTCTTCTTCTTCTAATGAAACAGGTTCTGGCAAAGACATCCCCCAAAACTTTTTAGGTCTTCTATGCATCTTAATTTTTCTGCAGATGACAGGTGATGTCGATAACCACCACCTCGAATAGATTTAACAAGCCTTTGCTGTGTTTCCACAGAGTTTATGATGGAGGCCTCCCTTTTTCAGGGCTCTTTTGGCCTTCCAGGCTACCACACTGGTCGAAAAGACTCAAAATTTTGAACTGTTAGTGAATGCTATGTTGGAAAACCTGATTCAGTCTAACATTTGGTGAACCTAACTACAGGCATAAAAGGTTTGCTGAGGTGGGCTTTTAGACTCCTCGTTTACAGCTACCATAGGCCTGCCTTTCAGTGAAGTCAGCTGTGCAAAACTCATCTTCTAAATATATTCTTAACTGTTAAGTTATAAAAAAAACATCCATCACAGTGTGTGGTTCATGAAAGTACCTTTCAGACCTGATTGTTTTTTGTACTAATCTGATGCAAACTACCACAATTAGTTGGGAGATTTTCCTCCAGAATTTTTTTCTCCATTTCAGTTCAGGGCTGCATGACAGTGCAACAGTTAGAACTGCTGCCTCACAGCAAAAGGTCACCAGTTCAAATCCTGGTTCATCAGGTGGGCCCTTCTGTTGTTTGAATGCTCTCCCCTGTATATATGTGGGTTCTCTGTGGGTACTCTGGCTTCCTCCCACAATCCAAAAACATGCTCATCTCAATTGCCCGTAGGTGTGAGTGTGAAAGGTTGTCTGTCTCTATGTGTCAGCTCTGTGATTGACTGGAGACCAGTCCAGGGTGAACCCCGCCTCTCACCCTAAGACAGCTGGGATAGGTTCCCGTGACCCTGAAAAGGATAAGCGGAATAGACGATGAATGAATGAAGATTTTAGAACACTTTTTTTCAATGTTTTGTTAATGTTAATGTTTTGTTTCCTTTCCACAGTTTGTTTGTTTGTTTGTTTGTTTGTTTCTTTCTTTCTTTCTTTCTTTCTTTCTTTCTGGAGTGGTGACATTCCTGTATTTCACTCCCGTCTCTTGCCCTGTCTCCTACTCTATCCACTGTCCTCTCCACTGTCATTAAAGGCATTAAAAGCCCAAAAATTAACTTTGAAAAAAAATCAATTTACAGCATATCATCTCTTTGGGGAAATGAGATTGGATAATATGAAATGTCAGTACTTTTTTTTATAAGAGTTCGGTAATAGAAAACTGAAGACGTCAACCTTGAGTTTTCAAACGTTTTTATCTTCTGCAAATCAATTTAAACAATTTTAAAATGGTGATGTCGCTGTTTTGACCACAGCGCCAGTTTGAACTTTAAGAGTTATGTGGCCAGCTCACACTTTAAAGAGAATAAAGTTCTAAGTGAGGGGCTCTTGAATGAAAAGGTAAAATTTGTTTCTTTTGAATCTCCACTTTGATAGATTGGAGTAGATTTCAAAGCAGCTGGGTGAGGGAATCATTTCCTCTTGCAAGACCAGGCAAATTGAAAACCAACACTTGGTGACTGTTTGACAGAATCTCTGATCTCGGTTTAAGTATTGGATATTGTTGTGACTTTAGTAAGCGGCACACAAAAGAAGTTCACATGGAGGACATAGAGGAGCGATCTATTCAGTAAAAAGGATGCTTCCTGTTCAGACAACTTATTTCTGACATCGTTCGTCATTGTCACAGTGATTCAGAAATGATGAACCACAAAAGGTTACCATTTAAAAAGGTTGCTAGCACTTGTGAAATCTAATTTGGCTAAATGTGAATGGACAAAAAAATATTGTATTTTTATCAGTTAAAAATTATGATCAAAACTTTGTTGTTACCGTTTTCAGAGATTTCCCCAAATAAGTAAGCCTTCAAAGCCCCTTTGTGCATAAATTAGTCTTTAAATACCATCGGTGGGCCATGCATTTCACAACTAGGCCTTCAGTAGTGATCTGTCTAAATTAATCCACCTCTTTATTACCACTTTATGGCTACGGAAACCATATTATTATGCAGAAATGCAGTGTAAAGGGCCGTTGCGTCACAGATAGATAACTTGTGTAGCAGGGAAAAATGCCTTTACTGAAGAAACAAACCCAGTGTGCACAGGTCTCCTTCTACTGCAGCTATAGCAAACTGATCTGTTGTGAGTTGATGTCAACTCGAAGAGAGGAGAGGATCGAAGAGAGGACTGAGGGAACTCCTCAGTCCTGCGACTCCAGCTGTCTGTTAGACACGAGGCTTGCCTGACTGAACATGCAGCCAGTGTGAGATGATGTCTGCAGTCAACTCACAACAGATCAGTTTTCTTTCTCTGGCTAATACAGTCTCTGACCGTCCAATCAAAGAGTGTGAATACACTGATGTTACCGTGCGCTTGCTATTTGGCCTTGGTGTTGTCAACTCAAAATCTGATTGGTTAAAAACAGTTTGATCGACACTTGTTTTATGTCACGGGGCCAACAGATCTGATTGTGAAGGTCTCAAGGTAGATTTCTTTGACCCTAGCAACAAATGATGGCTGAAATGTGATTGGTTAAATGCTTTTATATGAAAATACCATAGACTGTAAAATACTCAACCGCAGGAAAAGGCTATGATAGAAGCAAGCAAACCATTTGGAGTTATTTAGCAAGTATACATGGAAAATAAAATTAACATAAGTCTTTTATTCAGATATTTTTGGGCCAGCAGAGAAGGCCTTGCAGGCTCTGACAGCCCACCATTGGTAAATACAAAAAAGTGGACACATTGGAATTGATGATACACAAATCTTGGGCGAATTTAAATATCAGGAACTAGTGAGTAAAAATTACACTTAACCAAAGTACATGCTTATAAATACTCTATGCAATTCCACAAGTCTTTCTGCAATTCTTAGGACTCTAGCTCCACATTTAAACATTTAATCACTTTTTTGCTATCAGCTAAGATGATCTTTGCCGCATAAATTAACAATATTCCTCAAAACTCTAGAAATCTTCCCATCAAGGAGTTAAGGACTAAGAATGAAGACAGGAAGCACACATTTAACTCTGCCCCAACCCACGTTTGTTATGGCTTTGCTGGGTGTTCAAGGGGTAAAGGTTTAAGACGAGGTCATTCTTTGACCCAGCAAACTGTGTGATCCGCCCAGTTCAAACAAAGACTACTGAGTCACATTTGAGGAAGTGGTGACTGATAGAACAGGAGCAGAGTGAGGAACATAACAGTAAAACACTGAGTGTAACTCTTAAAACAATGACTTCATCAAAGGAAGAAGGTGGTAGTAGCTCGCATTAATGTCAGATGATTTAATTCAGTTTAAAGTAAGGAAATAAAACTCTGAATTGAACAGAGATACCTGTTCAAAGTGTTTTCAAGAGTAGCGGTGGTAAAACCGCCACCTGGAGGGCAAAAATAAAAAGGGATCAAGCATGCAGATGCATGATCTATGATCCCCTTCACCTTTAATCAAGCATGAGACCAAAGAAAGACCATTTGACACACCATTAGTGAACAAGTCTCACTAATCTGGATTTTTTTCATGAGATTTGTGAGATCTGAAATGTAATTTTTCTTTTGATTTCAAGACATCTACTATTTTGTCTTTCGTTGTTCTGCCGTAAGTCCTCCATTTCCTAAAATATTTCAACAACAACTATAACAACAAATGGAGACTTTTATCATAGGGACTGCCAAAATTAAATGCTTTTATTATCAAATTAACAAGTGCTTGAGTGTAGCTCCAATTTGTTGTATTGACAGGAGTTACAAAATTCAGAGTTGATTTTTTGACCACAAGTCATAGACACAGCCGACTTGTAATCTTTTGGGACTCAAGGCAAACTGTTGTCAACATTCACATAACTTTAGTGTTAGAGAAGGAAATCTCTGTCCAGTGTACACTTAATACAAGGCCTGTGTTTAAACTGGTGAATTCAAGTGTAATCCTTAAATGTGTTTCAGTAATATGTGGCTAACCATAAGCTTTCAAACATAATCCAATAAATGAAGCCTAAATTCAAGGAATATCATAGATTTTCATGTGATATACGTTTTCTTGTGTTTTACCCATAGGTCTTTGGAGTACAAGCCTACTCTGGCCCATATTTTAGCTACTCTAGTTTGTATCTTGAGTCTTTTCACAAGTGTCTGGGATAAAGTCCAAGCCAAAAGCACCCCTCTCCCACATTTGCTGGGGCACATTTTACGTGCAGGAGTTTAAGCGTTCGGAATATGTTTTATTTTGAACAGGGTTATGATCTGTAATTAGCTTTCCTGGATCAGGGCTCCATGATTTTTTGTTTCCAAACAGAAACAGGCATGTTCATTAATGCATGAGTTTATTTCTTCAGTCTCTCCCACGCTCCATCAGCCTTTTATGAGGAACCCAGGCCCTCACCAGAAAGCCCACTATGTACCACTTCCAGTGTGTGGTAAATGGTATCAGTATTGAACATGAAATAACATTTGTGATATATGATATGCTTTACATCATCTTAATGATAATTGTATAAAAATTTATTTGTTTTTGGAATTACAAAAAGGATCTCAGGAATGTCAAACAAATGGTTCTTAGAGATCCTGTGTATTATGCACAGAGGGTTCCAGCTCAGCTCCCTTCCATAGGTATTTAACAGAATATCCTTTTGGTTTAGAAATCCTGTTTTGGGTCTTGGTGTGGCTTTTCCTTTGTCCACTCAGCCATAGAATGCTCAGACCTTGATCTCATTACCCTGGGGCTTCTATGTTTATCATGGAGTCAACATTTGTCCAGCTTTCCATCTTCAGTGCCAAAGAACAAAGGCTTTTCCATGACTGCCCTGGGAAAATGAACCATTTTTGGGAATAAACATTGCACACATTGTGGAATACGTTAAAAAAAAGGTTATTGGAGCTGTTCTGTTCAGTGTATAGTACCTTTTACATGCATATAATTCTCACCTCCTATTTATTCTGTTGTCTTCTGGACCAACAAGTCAAGATGAGGGATTTCCATCCTAGTAGGAGGTTGACATGGACGCCCTTGTGAAATCCCCTTGTATAATAAGTGACATCATTGGTCCTGTTATGATGTCAATCTCACAGATGTAGTTAAAGGACAGCACTCATCAAGGGTTCACTGTCTAATTATGGCTGAGTATTACCATGACTGTCATCTGGAAACGATGGGTGATTCCCAAATGCATCCCCACCATTAGCAGCATCAAATTAGCCTGCTAGCTTTCAGCTAAACATAAATCCCCACCTGAGCACCCCAAGTTGAGAATGAGAAGGCAAATCATTCTTCAATATGTCTGTATAGCACCACAGTGTCTACGCCTGGGGATTTATTACAGGTTCAATTGCTTTTCAACCTCTCCAGGACCCCGAGCTAATCACCAGGCAAAGGTTTGACTTAACAACTAATGATCCAACATAAGACGAGAGGGAAGAATTATGTCATTTGAAGCTGGCTCAGAGTTGTGACTAGGTAGCCTCAGTGGCCTACTAAAACTTAAGAGGACAAGAGGAATTCAGCAGTCAAAAGACGGATGGGCAGGCCTGTGGTGCGTCAGCTTCTCTACTTCCTGAACTGTGGGAAACCCCTTCACACACAGAAACGTCCTGAGGATTCCCTGCTAGCATTTACCTGCCCAGCACTTTGCTGGTTTTTATTGTGAGCTCCCATCTTAAAACTACTATGCTTGTTTCTATTTTGGGGGGGCCCATACTGGGCTGGGCATAGCGATGTTGCAACCAAAATAACTCAATAAACTTTTAGTGGGAAAGTTTAATACCTATGCGGCTCTTGTGTGGTCTCCTTTTCATGATAAAGGCCTCATTTTCCACTCAAGCTCTGGAAACTCAAACACTAACATAAGCTCTACAGTGACTTTCAGAGGAGTTGCTTGGTCCTGAAGCCAAGTTTCTGTAACAGCCCGCTACTGGACACTTCATCTGCTGGCAGATATCCTAACTAAGCTGAGAAACTGTTCTCTCTGCTCCCAGGCCTCCATGTGGTGTTGTGATGAGTTGATTCACAATTCAACCCTTGGATTTTTATTTATTTTTTTGATCCAAAAAATAAATTTAAAAAAATTGCAGGGTTCTCTTCAGGGAAGCTCTTTTTAAGGCTTCTTTGTTTCTTCAGCACAATAAAACTAGTGTTGAGCACATGTAAATGTAAATATCCCGATTTCCTCCTTTAAAGGCTTAAAAAGATTGCCTGCTCATACCTTTTGTTTAGCAGTTGTCAAAGCTTTCCCTGCACACATTATACAGCAAAAGAAAGTCATATTGAAGAGGTTAATTCTGTTGAAAAAATGAAAAAATCTGAATGATCCACATCAAACAAAAGCCATTAAATGTGCCGCAGGTAAAATGTTCAATACACACTGTTCTGTGGGATCTCATTTTGATTACCTAGACACTGATTTATGGAGCGTAGACATGCTGCTGAGATGCAGCGATAAGGACTTGTAAGACTGTTTATTTTGACTTGTCCTAACCTGCATATTCTAACAGCAGATCAGAGACAGGGTTTGGGGGAAAAGCAATTGAGGTCTCTTACCATCAGATTAATAGACCTCTTATCATCAATCACATCTTGGCACCACCCACACAGAAGACAAACTCCCTCTTTATACTGTTTCTCCGACAGGTATAATTACATAACCATGCATTAATCACTTACAAAATAAATGGGAAATATAGTATATTGATTGCAGGTTAATTGTTAATTCTTGTGCATGAAAAAGTGGCCAAGATACTCCCTTAGGTTGCACACAAGACTGATAGTATAATCTCTAAATAAACAGAGAAGATACACAATCAGAGCTACTGAGCTTCACTTCTTGGGTAAATTTGTCATAGAGATGGGCCTGTTATTGTTGCATCCTTCACTACATGCTAGAAAGTAATAGGGCAATCATTACCCAGTGAGAGCCTCCAACGCAGCCGATGAGCAGGATTCTTTTTCCGAAGGAACAGCATGTCAGCCTCATATTCATTTTTTTCCAAATTCTATTGTGCTGCCCAAAAAATGCACTAGTATAGTTAACACTGGGTGAAAGGAATACCACTGTTAAATATATGTGCAATTCACACCTCCATGCTTATCAGTTCATTTTTTTCTTTTGAAATTAAAGAGGGGATGTTGTGCTTTTTTAAGGTTTTTACTGGTACCCCTGTAGTAATTTTATGTTATTTACATCTCAGAGAATGTTTTTTTTAATTTATTTTTCCTTTCAGCCTCTGTTTGAAATGATTTGTTTGAGCTACTGTCTCTTTAAGACTCCCCACTCCGTAAGCCCCCTTTTCTCTGATTGGCCAGCACTTGTCATAGGGTAGAGCTATGGGCAGACTTTGGTGTTTAAGGCCCGCCCCTCCAACATGTCATGAACCAGTTAGAAGAGCCTAAGTGATTTCTTTAATATATGGCAGTGTGGCAGTTTAAAAAAAAATGCAGCATTGTTACTTTATATTTATGTTTAAATTTGGAAAAACACACTACCTGCTTTTTAAATGTGATGTTGCCACAAAGATGACACTGGCATAGGAAGCAGGACATTAATGGATGAGGAGTTTCGAGTTGGTTTTGACACTATCATTTCTCCATATTCAATCTGCATTTTCCATTGTAATCTCAGAAAAAGTCAACACATGACAATATTGTGCTTCTACAAAAAGTTTCAGCAGGTGTAGAGATTTAAATCGACTGATGAAACATGGACTGGACTGAATGAGAATCATAACGCCAGGGATGTAAAAATTCAGAGGGTCAGCACTTTTTCATTGGTCTTCTCAAAATTCTCTTTAAAGTCAAATTATTTTTGTTCCTGAATCAACCTGAACTGAATTAAAGTGACTGAGTCACTTTGGTCATTGGATTCTGGAAGGTCACAAAGATCTGTTTTCTTCCGTCTGTCATATTTTTTCTCTTGAATTAAGAACAGACTTAATTTAATTAAAAACGATCGGCTCAAAAAACAATCTACTTATGGTGCTTTGTGATAAAATAAATAAATTTGATAAATCTGTGATGTCACTACTACTTGAACTCTTTGGGCTACGTAGGAGCTTGCAGCCAGGGTCAACAGGAGAGAGACAGATGTGAATAGTCAGTAAGCTAAGACCTCTTGATGTGAATCAGCGTTTTTTTTGGTACATGCATCAGACAGTATTTTATTTCTTGGACAAAACAGACACCAGCTTTGGATGTGATATTGGGTTTTCTATATCAGGTCCCTACTCTGTACTCAACCTCCTCCTGACCTCACAATGGTCCCTAATAAAACCTAGATTTACACCTTTGGTCAATGACTTGGCCTGCCTCTTACCAACAGTGTGCCCTTGGCCACAATAAGAAAAAGCATTTCACCACTGCTTGTTTCATGCTGACTAACTGTTAAACAGTGTGGAATGGTATCTGGAAAGTTTTCTTTGTTTATTTTTATATATTGATGGCTTAACAGGATGAGAAGTTGGATCCATGATAAAAACAGGAGATTTCATGTTGGCTCTGTATAAACACAGGCTTCACCGCTGAAACTGAAAACAGTTTGCTTTAAAGGGATTGTGAGGACTTTCTAACTGATCTTAAAAAAAGTCTCTGGTATTAATTTTGTAGTGATGCTGGACACTGGAGCTGAAGTTCAGACAGAAGAAGGACAGAAGGGCAGAAGAAAGCTAAATGGGAGAGTGATAGAGCACGGGCAAAGGCTAAAAAGCAGGCTAAAGGCTAAACGACAAGCTAAAGGCTAAATGCAGGCTAAAGGTAAAACCACAAGCTAAAGGCTAAAACACAGGCTAAAGGTTAAACCACAAGCTAAAGGCTAAAACACGAGCTAAAGGCTAAACCACAAGTTAAAAGCTAAAACACAGGCTAAAGGTAAAACCACAAGCTAAAGGCTAAAACACTGGCTAAACTGTTTGTGATAATGTTCATTCCAACCTACAAACTTGAGAGTCTGTCAGCGAAAGGAAGAGTGAGGTTACTCTGCTTGGTTGATTGGCAATGGCAGGACAAAATGCACATTGGCCAATGTTACATGGTAGCCTGCAGATACTTCTCAGAGCTCCGGGCTGTGAGTAAAACTAAATATAGCCAGCTATCAAACTACGGTACCAACTGACAAAGTTTGCTTGTTGTCACGTTTAATACAACAGCGCTGCGTAACCGTTGATAAGTAGTGTCAAAGATGATCTGATCCCCATTTATTTCTAAAAAAAAAAAAAAACACTTGCCTTGTTAAGAGTTCCTCATTATCCACTTCAAATAGATAGCCCTTACAGACTTTTTAAGCAGCAGTGTGAATGGACAAAAACCTGATTTTTGGGAAAGCCTTCTGTGTCATATCCGTGCAGATAATAATACAGCAGGAAACAAGTCCTTGTTAAAGTAAGTTTCACCCATAATGGGCTTCCTGCCTTAACCCTGATGTGTCACTCTCCACAGTTTCTTATTCACACACAACTCTTAAGGTTTGGGTTCCCTCCTTTTTGTGGATGAGTCAACCCATCATTTGAGAAGCCTAAGACACTACAAATTATTGTACCTTTTTGTAACTGTTTTTGTAGTTTTGCTAGTTGTAAAGTTTTGCAAACTGTCACAAAGGTTCCTTATGGACAATCTGGGAGATTCTGGTTTAGATGAAGCCTCTGCTTTTAAAACACATAATGAAACTGTGTCCTCTTTGATTGTCAATAACTGTTGCCTCTTCACCTGCTTTTTATGCCTCAATATATTTTATGTCTGCACTATGCATAATTATTTTCAAAGTGTTTTTATTATACCAATATAATCAGCTGCTGATCTAGTATTGAATGATACAGAGTAATATTTTGCTGCACTGCTATGAATTGTAATACAATGCCACATGTGCTCAGTTTTCCTTCACTGTATCCATAGCAGGAGATGTTTGAGCCAAAGCAAAACACTCAAATGCTAAAGCAGACCTGCACTTCATGCATTCCAACTATCCAACTGCATTTGTTTTGATTGCCTTCAAAAAATAATATAAAGCAAAACACAGGCCACATTCTATTTTGGATCTTCTTCCTTTTCCATTTGTGAAGTTAAGTTTTGCCACAACTATGATTTGGAAAACAGCCCCGTAGACATCTATGTTTTTATTCCACAAGTAGTTGTGTTTGAGCAAATACACGGAGACAAGAAACTTTAACTGTGGTGCTGACACTGATAGGAGCAGCGCTGTGTTGTGTTGAGTCACCAGTCCACAATGTTCAAGTCTGAGTCAGGTCCAAGTCACCAGAGAGGAATCTAAGTCGAGTCTCCAATAGCTGGGTTTGAGTCCTTATAATTATTATTACAGTTTAATATGAATATGAGCACCGTTTGACACCATGTATAAAAGCAATTAAATTATTATATATCTAATTAAATAGTGAGCAATCTAAGTTATCAACAAAGTTACAAATCTGTGTGGCATGCATAAATATACATCCACTTTCTCCTGAATAGGTTGACAAAAATCACTTTTACCATTGTAGAATCACTACGATAAACAAAGGCCCTATTTCTATGAAAACGCTTCACAGCGTTTCACTCGAAAACGCAAAAAAACGCAGAGAAAAAAATCTGTGCTACATCAAAACGCTGAGGGACTGAAAACTCTGTAGTATGCATACAAGGCCTGTAGGTGGTAATATAACTGTAGAGTCTTTGGTAGTCTGTCACTGAAGAAGAGGTGGGTTATCATCTGGTGTATATATTAAATACGTCTTATCTGAGTGCAGAAGTGGAGCAACAGATGCTCATTTTGTTGAAGGCAGTCAGCAGATTCAGCAGCACAAGCACAACCTGGTAAGTCCGCCATTTAACTATAGTTGTTGCCAGGTTTGCAAAATTTCCCACAACAAAGGTGGAGTGCGAAACGGAGTGTGACGTTAACGTTCACTGAAAACACCGGCTTGCCGTTTATATGGCAATGGAGGCTGAAAATTCCACTCTGGAGAGTGTTTTAAAAAAGTTGCATTGTAGGTCGGCTGAAACAGCGTTTCTGTATAAACGAGAGGCCAAAACACAACAAAACTTTTGCAGTTCATCCTAATACCATTGTCGTATAAACGGGACCAAAGAAACACCACCAGCCAACCCCACACTGAACCTTTTGGACCTGACGGCTGATTCCCTTTGGAAGTTAACAATGCCATTAGCTTTTCTAACAGTAACAAGATCAAATCCTAACCCAAATTAATAAAAATGTCTGAGCTTTAAACTAGATAAGCTTGCGTTTGAGTACAAGTCTGAGTCACTGATGTCCCAGTCAAAGTTAAGTCATATCTGAAATTCAAGGACTTGAGTCAGAGTCCTGGACTTACGTGGTATATTCAGTTTTCTTGGCTTCATCTTTATTTTTCTTTTTATGATGACAGCATCAACATTGGTTGTTTCTGTAAAACTAAATGTCAGCGGCTCTGTCGAGGCTCTCCACACCTTACAATAAGTTTGTAGTTACCCAATGGATTGTGACTGCTGCCTTCAGTTTCTCTGCTCTTGCGCTGCCTGTGGGGGGTATTGATGGTCTACACAAAAAGACAAGTGTTTCCATTCTTGTTTTCGTCAAAGCTGTCAAATGCCAAGCATACCCAGTTGATTGTCAGGCTTCATAAAATCTATGCTTGTGTCATCCATATACCTGATGTTGGCAAAGCATATGGAATATGAAGGAATATTAAGAAATAGTCCCAGGGGCAGATGATTCCTGACGTGCCAAACTTGTTTGCTCCAAAGCGCTTAGAGGGGTAAAATCTTGGCTTGGTACAGGAGTTGTTCTTAGGTTGCAGCAGTAATTACTATACATATATTCATAAAGTGCTTTGTATTTTAGAGGCAGAGTATGTGCTCTGAGTCACTGACTTATTGAATGGAGCTCAGAACTGCTGCTTGGGGGTTCAGGTTGCCAAAGAAATTAGCATTCCCTTCTGCAAAACCCTTTGGTTTAAAATATGCCCCCCAAAGCAACCTAGATTACCTCATCGAAAAAGGGGTGCACACACACACACGCGCTCTCTCCCTCTAACACACACACACACAGAAATGCCATTAGCTTGCAATAAAGAAAGTGAACTGGTGAAATATGAACCAAATATTACAGTATGTAAAAATGCTAATATGCAAAACCGCTGGGGGCACTTCACACATCTCAAGTGCTTTCTCGAAGGATTGCGAAGCACATTCTCCATCACTTTGAAAGTCAGTGTTAATGAATCATCTCGGCTCAAACCATGATCTTTGACTAAGGGCGCAATCACAATGGCCAAATGTACCAGGGTTACCAGACAACCTCGAATCAGCATTATGTACAGTTATTCAAGTTTATGCTGTTAAGGTTATGAAAACATCAATAATATAATGGCGATTTTATTCATTGTTGACAATATTAAATTCCCGCTTAACATGTTGACATCAGACGCCCGCCCGGCGAAATGACAAATCAATGTAAACTACGGAGACACGCAAAGTATGCAGTTTATGATGGTTTCACGTAGGTTCTTTGTGTAAGTTCTGTTAGTTCGTTTGCAATAGTGACTGTGTAAAACCATGACAGACCAAACCAAATGTATACAATGTAACAAAAACACTGACTTTGGTCTGGACTAAGGTCCGAACTTTCAGGTGTGAAAACACCCCAAATCTGTTAAATGTCATGATGTACAGCCCAGTTAAAGTTAACATGCATGAAAACACTAAATATCAATACCTCCATGACAGTCATCACACTACAGACACCTGTAAGCAGCCTCATGATGACAGAAAATAAAAATTAAGGGCCATGCCTTGGGCTTGTTGAATAGGGCCTGTGTAAAGATTTAACAACTGAATTGGTTACCAGCTTTGATGTTTGAGATCTGATCCACCTGTCCACAGCAGCCACACTGCGAAAAAAAAAAAGACCTTGAAATCTAAGCAAGTGTTTTTGTCTTCTTTTGAGTAAAACAGTCTTTGTAGACTTAATATGAGCCATATTCACCTAACCACTTCAGAAAAAATGTCTTAATTCAAGTCATTTAAAGACTAAAATAAGGTCTGAATTGCTTGTAAAAATTTAAATATAATGGCCAATGGGGTAAGAGAAAAATTTTTTTGAATCAAGATATTATTTTAATTTTTAAGAAACTTTTCAAGTAAATTTTCCTTACCGCACTGGCAGATTTTTTTTACTTGTTTTAAGCAATTCAGACCTCATTTTTGTCTTTTAATACCTTGAAATATGACTTAGTTTTGGAGTTGTCAGTTAATTTGGTTCATATCAAGTTTAATAGACTTTTTTTTTACTAAAATTAAAACAAAAACACTTTATTTGATTTCTGTTTTTGCAGTGTAGATATAAACACAAAAATATGAAACAAACTGGCTTTGAGATTTAAAAAGTCCACCGGGGATTTTTGCACGATGTGCTTTGCAGCATCAGTCTTAATGATGGTGATGATGATGTTTTACCTTCTATGAGCTTGTTGGGATTTTGCATGATCCCTACTCACTATACATCACCCCGTTTATAGATTGCATTGTGTAACTATCTTTTACACTGCAATAAGACTGGTTAATCTCCCCATTTAGTTCGCACTGCAGAAAGTGTCTGCTCATGTAGAAAAGTAAATTAAAAAGTACTTCAATTTATCCATTAACAAAAATTAAATTGATACTGAAGAGAAGTTCAGGGGTCAGCATCAGCAACACCAAACTTGGTAGAACTTCCATCACAAAGGCTTGTTGAAGCAAGTGTGATAATGAATGCACTCTACTGAATAGACAGAGATGACGTTGAAGTTTGTGCAACAAGTGCGTACAGTGTACACAGAGACTCTTTTGTAGTCCTGATTGATGAACTTCCATCTATGTCTGCCTCCTGTCTGTCAGGTGTTGAAATGGGATCAGAGATGTGGCACTGATTCAATAAAAAAACAGACGATGTACATTGCTAGACGCGTTTGAAAGTTAAGCAAGGGCTCTCTTCTGTCTGGTCTGTAAAGTCAATGTGGGTCACTCAGAATGGGAGGTAAAACCTTTTCTTGCACCTTTTTTTTCACATGCCCAGAAAGAGTGAACTTCTGCATATGAAAACTAGCTTAGCCACCTTGATTAGATTAGCTGTTGCATGATTGGGTCACAATGTTCCACATCACTCAGACCCAACACAAAGAAAGATGCCAAAACCACACAGTCAAAAGGCAGGATTTGCCCGACCTCTGATATGAGTAGCCATAGATATTCCCAGCACGCACCTCCTCACAAAAGGGGAAAGAATCCCAGCTTCTTTACTTGAGGACCACTCGGCACTGGGTACAAAACAAGGCGACCAATAAAAATGAAAGCCAAAAAGGAAGGAAAAGGGGGGAAAATGTGGAGAATGGGGAGAAAAAACATCCATTGAATCGCTGCACCAGACTGAGAGAAAGTGTCATTGTTTGGAACTTTTTGTTTGCAACAGCAGGGGTAGGCTTCCAGCAAGGACTGAGGCACATCACATGCTTTGCTTACACCACTGAAAGACCGAAAAGAGAGCCAAAACTAAGACTGAACGGCTGTATAATTCTTTGAAGTCAAATAAAGCCACCTCATCGATCACCAATTCAAAGGCCTTTTTTCCTCTCCTTTATCCTGCTTCTTCTTTTTAAACTTGAGAAACCTTTGTTAATTGTACAAGCAAACCTGTTATTAGGCTCCTTCAGATACCAGTATATGTATATTTTCAGAACCTTTGATTTCATGAATCTGGCATTTTAGTTTATGTACATTGCTTGCCAATATTCTATAATTCACATATAGCACGATCATCTCACTTGGTCAGAATACGTCTAGGGAACTAATTGAATTATTCTGTATAAATTTCCGTCATACGAGACAAATCTGACTTATGACTGTCTAACACGACACCACCATATATCTGTATAGTCTTGTCTACAAGATATTTTTTATCAGACTGAGAACTGTGGTTTGTTTTTGTCCCTCACTTATCAAAGTTTATGGTATGTTTTTGTGCTGTCAAATGTTTGTTTACCTCTTTTGATGTGTATTCGACAGGTTAAGAAACTAGGGAGCAGAATCATCTGAATTTTAGGGCACTTTTTGTAAAGATCTGATAAAAAAAGTCTCTCAATTAAACAATATTTAACACTATATTTTTTAGCAACAGGGAAGTGAAGTTCTCTGATGATGCAAAAGTAGGTTTAAAGTTGTAAGAGGGTCTGGTAAGTGAGCATGGAGTGCTTTTAATGATGTGTTAAAATGATTAAGTCAATAGTTCTTTCATAATAGATACTGTACTGTACTACTGCAAGATATGGACAATTTGTTTTCAGGCAGTGAAAGAATAAAATTCAGAGTCAGTGCTGCTGTATTCATTTCCAATAAAATGTGGGCGATATCTTTATCATCTGAATCACAGATTGAGATTGTCTGTGTCATACATGTTGGAAAACCCCTAATGCTTATTTCCTTGTTTTAAAAGACACGTTTGCTTCCTTAAAAAGTCTGACAGCGAGGACAGAGAACTTATAAGGGACATCTACTTACTAATATTTGGCCAAACGTGTCCAAGCAGGTCATCTGCTGGAATGTCCAATATTAGTACTCTGCAGAACACTTTGTGACAATTGGGATGTGTTTCAGTCTAGTTGAAATGATTTTACAAAAGTTGTGATGGACTTCATAGTAGCCCTGGTCAGCAACACTGTTCCCAAGATGACCATTTGGATTCTCCCATACGTATAACTATGGGTGGACAAATCTATCTTCACTGTCCTGAATGAACACATTTCCTCCCCCCAGCTTGTTATGTCTCACAAGCAGAATGGAGAAAACTGAAGTGGTGTTACTGGAGCTTAAAGCTCCAGTGCTTAACTGTCATTGGGAAATTTGGCGATGGCATATTGATGGCTGGTTGCATCGGGACCAACCTACTCCTGAATGTCAGCAAAGGAAAGAAGCTGATCATGGATTTAGGAAGGCAGCAGCAAATGGATGAGATCCATGAGGATAGTTGAGGTGGTGGTAGAAAGGGTATGATACTCTCATAAACTGGGAGTACACATCTCTGAAGTTCTAAAAATTGTTGAATCTAACAGGAGGAAGGAAAAGAGCTGTGGCAGAAAAATGGGTATGGTTTGGCACGATAAACTCATTTTTCCTATGTAACCGTAAACAGAATGACAGTGTTTTCCAGTCCTGGATTTGGTCAGGGGAAAAGACCTGTATGGCTGTGATAGATCAACTCAGAATTAAAAAAACAAAAACAAAACACATTAGCACCAAATAAATCTCCCTATTGTCAGGAATTCTCAGATAAGAAAACATACTGAGGCTGTTTTCCTTTACATATAGAAACAGGCATATCCAATAATATCTCTTAGACTGAAAGATTGGAGAAACAGTGGCCTTAAGGAAAATTCATCCAATTTGCCATTGAGAAAAGACGGGGACATTTGGCCATGATCTAATACTTTCCATACGTCCTCTCTCAGAATAGTCTCACAGGACTGCAGCCAAAGATTCGACCATTTTTAGAAAGCCTTAAGTGGCACCTGAAATGTACAATGAGCCAATCGGATGCAGTGGCTTAAATTCATTTGCAGTGGCTTTGCCTTCAGGAACTGCTCCTTAGCTCTTTGCCGATGACCTCGACCAGTCTGTTCACTGCTAATTGTTTAAGTCATGTTTTGGTAAACCTGAACCTTTAATCGCTCATGCTCTCTCCATCTCGCTCTCTCTGTTTCCACCTCTCCTCTGTGATTCTATTTCCCCCTGCCTGTGGTTTCTTGCTCTCTTCCCCTCCTCACTGTTACTACAGTTTTTGTGAGTGATCCCCCAGCTTCCCCCTCCCCCATTTCCGCTGTTGCGAGATGTTGGTAGGAGAGCTCAGCCAAGGGTCATGGGTGTACTCTTGCTTGCTTCGTCCCAGTGCACCCCTTTTTTTGCTCTCTCTTTATCTGATTGTCTCCAAAGATCTGAGTGATTTCAGCCTCAATCACCAGCAGCCGAGCTGCTAAGGACACACACGTCCTCCTGCTTGTGCAACACATCACACAGGTGGCGTAACCCCTGATCAATCGGGGACTAGAATGATAGCAACAGCCAGTCTTCTCAAGTGTTCACAGGAAAACCACATCGAACCTCTTGACCTCACGGATCAAAGTCATAATTACATCTTGATGGAAAACCAATCACAATAGCACATTCAAGATCCTCTGTTTTGCTATTTCATCCTTTGAAGAGTCGAGGTGCTGGGAAAAGTCATATGGACCACATCTACTCACTTTAACCCACATGACAAATACTTCAAAGGGTTAAAGCACTGTATCCGTCACGTTCATGCTGTACCTGCACAGCTTAAAGATGCCACAGACTCGGAAGTCCCTCCACAAAATCCAGAAGGCAAAAGTTCATCTGAATTCAACCAGTTTTGGTTGATTTTTGTGATTTCTGACTATCACAAAAACTTTATTCTGCTTGTTTCTTTGTGTGCATTACCAGACTCACCTTTTTAACATCAAAATATTGATCACTTTAGTTTTACTGGGCTATATAATCCTCAAAGCAGTATGGTTTATGGTTGCTTTATATTTTTTGGAATACTGCATGTTTATGACTGTTTTTTTCCTTCTTTTTATTATTGGTGATTTTTTTTCGTGGTCCTCTTCTTACATAATCATGATAAACTTAATCCAGTACTCAATATCTTTATGAGATCTGAAAGTATTAACTTTGCCATTTCCTGATGCCCTCTTTAAGTTTATTGTGGCTGTGGTTAAGATTTCCACCAACCATTCTTTTACGGCAGCAAGTGAATGCTGATCTTTCAGAGTTTGCACAGCAGGATGTAAATCAGCCTGTCTCTAACAAAAAGAACCCATAATCACAAATACAGCCCTGTACACACTAAGGAAGGCTTTTATACATGCATCTCAATGATACTGAAGCTATGTCCATATGAAAAACTATATCTGTAATACTTTTTTTTTCTCTGCTAAAAATGTCCGCATAGGCATTGCTGGTCAGTAGGTGGTGATGATGTGTAATCAGTCTGCCACATCAAACACCATAGAAGAATATTTTGTGCATCTGTATTGAACGTCTACTTGGGCAAGCAGTAGCTGTAAATAACTTTCTTTAAATTGTGTATGAAGTGGTGAATCAAAACCTGAGCATGGTGTATTATCTGCCAGAGGAGCAGTAAATCGATGAAGAACAAACAGTACTGAGCTGACGTAAACAAAGTGGTAGCCCGCCATGCGCAAGGACGTCAGCTGTCCACATGTAAACAGCAAAACAGCGTTTTGAAAAGTCTCCAATTTGAAAGTTATTGAGAACCTTTATTCTCAGTGATCTAAAACCCTGTTTATATGTGGACAGAGGGTCAGAATGCAGCGAAAATAACAATGTTTTCAAAAATATTCATATACAGCGGCCCTAAGGCCTTCGATGGTAAAAGAGCATGATACGATGGTTTCAATAAAGAGAGCTTTCTTAAAAGATATCACTGTGAGACTAGGGGCAAACTGGTTGGTACACGGAATTATGACTTGATTTAGTCAATTCATCTGTTGCCAGATGTCTGAGGATCACCACATGGGTAAATACAATGAACTCTGGAAAGTTTAGTCAACCGCTGAGAGATGTTTAAAGGTCAATTTAATGTACTTTTCCAAGACTGACAGTTTACCTGAGGCTATCAGATTTGTCCTTATGCTGTAAATATCAGCCATCTGGTACATCAAACAAAATGCTCGCAGAGAAGGAGAAGAGAATAAAGTTTCCCTTCATTTGTGAAATTAAAAGGTTTCATTTCCATAGCTGATGTTGATTTCTCTAAAGTCAAAACTAACAGGCCACATGCCAATGGGCAATCCTGGCATAAGAATAGAATATGATTTATTAAATTTTCTCCGTATACGAGGTATTTCGATTTTTGCATATTTGTGTAAAAGAAAAAAAAAAAAAACATCAGCAGACTCACCACCTCAGCTATTCCTCTCAAAACTCACCATTAAATACAAACAAGGCATACCAGATAGGAACGCACATGGTTTACGCCAATTCACGTACTCTAGTGTTCCTTGCTTGATCCAAGCACATGCTGCAGGGCCATCAGAGGGATGTCCCATTGCTCTTATTGCTGCTCTGAGGATTAAGCAGGGACCTTTGAGAAGACACAATTCAGGATACTCAAGCTGAAGAACTAGGACAATACTCCTAGATAACATATTTTGCAATCCCCAAATCCATTGCTTGTAATTATCTGTCAACATCTGACCAAGATACATGCCTCCTGGAACAGCTGTCACTTTGGATGTAACCAGTGGATAGCATGAAACAGCTCCCAACAAAGACTCCCTCTTCCATGTGGCATTTACATCTGCATCATAAACACCCTCAGTTCCTGTTTTGTTTTTAACTTCTTTCAGTGCAGTGATTGCTCACCTGTGGTTCGGATGCAATGCATAAAAAGCATTTTCATGTAAAAAAAACAAAAACTCAAAAAAATGTTCATTTAACGCAAGGGCAGCATTGACAATCCAGGGTTTAGGCCTGCTTATTTTTTTTAAATAACATTTTGAATAAAATACACAGTAAGAGAAACATGTTAAGGCGCGCTGGTAGGGTCTAGCCATTAGGTCGTATGCGCATGAGGTTAGCCCTTGAGCAGTCTGCCCGGGCACGGTACGGATGGCCAATGTGACTGTGCCCTTACACTCCATATGATTATTGTAACTGACATACACACACTATTATTATCATCAATAAATATTCATGCTTCTTTCTCATGTGGCTCAGTTGCTGAAAAAAAAAAAAACAGATCACAAATGGATCAGGTAAAAGAAAAAAACTCAGGATATTCTTATGGATTTAAAAAAAAAAATCGTCTTGAATTGATCAATGAATGCAGTTCTGCTGGATTGCTGGAGTTTTGCAAGATTGATTAAGCACAAGACAGGCTGAGTGTGCTGTGTGTGTGGTGCACTCCCGTCTTTGGGTCAGGGTTGGAACTTGGATTTGAACTATCTTTAGTTCTATGTGCATTCAGACCAGTATACCTCTACAGCCCTGATGTCAATGCAGTATATTCAGTCTTTAGAGTCAGATCTGAGTGCAATTGAATGAAGAGGATTATTACCTTTGATAAAAGTTGTGAGTTTATTTATTATTTATTTTTAATGTTTTTCAGACTATAAGTGCAGAAAAAGCATTTACATCCTCCTCAAGAAGCAAATGAGACAAGGTGAGTGATATGTGCACATTGAGAGCAATAACATGGTTTTACAAACAGGGTTCTCTCTCTCTCTCTCTCTCTCTCTCTCTCTCTCTCTCTCTCTCTCTCTCTCTCTCCATTAACAGGGATATTCCAGCCTAAGAGTACTAATCTGTCCCAAAGTGGATGAACAACAGTGTTTAAAAGAAACAAGCAGAGTGAACGTGTGTTTGAGAGAGTAATCAGTGTAACAGTTGTGCCATAATAGCTTACATCTGTCTGTTGCAGAGTTCAAAACATGAACTCCTCAAAAATCCTCCACGTCACTGACTGAAGTTTTACCTACAGCTTTGTCTGGCTTAATGTCAGTGATGCACTTGTGATTTGGTTTGTATTTCTATTTTCTCAGCCCCGAATTACAAGCTCTAACGATATTTAACGACTTTTAAATATACGATGCATGAATGTGTGTGTGTATGTGTGTGTGTGTGTGTGTGTGTGTGTGTGTGTGTGTGTGTATATGTATGTATATGTGAGTTCACTGGGCATTATGACTTGGGGATACACTTGCTTCAGGAGTGATATCATACTAACTGGCAGAATATCAAACAGCTTGGATAACGTCTGTAACTGCTGTTTTAGCGCTGCAGCAGAGATTAGGGTATTTTCAGTGTTGTGTTTGATAAGATTACGGTACGTGCGTTATCCTGCATCTCTTTTGGCTAAGCTCGCAATTCTGAGAATAGGTTTGATGTTGAGCGCTTTAAGTCGATTAAGAAAAAAAGAAGAAAAAAAAATCTTGCGGTGGAATACTCCAAACAAGCAGACACACACAGTCACATAAAATCACCAACGCACACACTCATGTGGCATGTATATGTGGTACATGTGGCCTTAACATGTCAATTAAAGAAAATATCTAATTCTTATAGATAATAATCAGCCCATGACATCAAGCTATATATGCCCACCTCCATCATCTTTGTGCACAGCCATCATCTGATGTAAGATGATGGATGTTTTGATCATTAATTCTCACCACTTTGCCTTCCAAGACACAGTCACACCATCCAAAAGTCATTAAACCAAACCAGGAACTTGGCACTAGCAGCACAACTGTTACACATTACATTTCACGCTCAAGGAAAACTGTTTATGTCCTCCCAGGTTGAGTTACAGTCCAGCATGGCATCTAAGGACATGCTCCGGGTTATGGTCAACACATCCTAAAACTTTTTGTAGCTTCAAACGTGTGAAATCTTTAGCAGGGGTTGTTTCAGACTAAAAAAGTCGCCAAAAAACGGGAACTCTACAGCATGGGTCATTTGCATTTCGTCATACTTTATACTCCTCTGCAGTCAGCCTGCCCACAAATAGGAACAATAGATTGACTAGATTGGGTGCCAGTGCATGCAAAACCAATCAGGAGGGATAATTAGAGTCATTGTTCTTTCCTTCACACCTTCTCACGCAGCAATGGGATTGCCTGGAGTAATCATTTCTGGTTGTTCTGTTGAGGGAATGTTGCTTTAGTTTGGGACTATGGACACAAATATGTGTGTAAGCTCCCACATTTGCGTCACTAGTGGCTGTTGGGGGGAAATCTCTGATACATTTTTAGAGATATAAACAACCCCCCCCCCCCCCCCCCCAAAAAAAAAAAAAAAAAAAAAAAAAAAAAAAAGTTTTGTAGGCTTTTCTGTTCCTAACATTACTGTCCATACCATGCAAAGAAATCAAAAGCCAGATTTTGCTGTCTTTAAATTGGATCAAAATATCATTTTTAAGTTGGATAGAAGCATGATAGCACACATTTGGATGTTTTATGTCAAGAAAATTCCCCACATTAACTATGTAAAGGACCAAAACCAAGAAAACCTCCCCCACATTTGTTCACGCTTTGTCTGGCAATTCAGCAGGTGGGTGGCAGAAGCAAATGTGTTGTTGGGATGTTAATGCCTGGACAACAATGACCTGTAATGCACACTGTCCCTTATCACACACAAACACACACCAGCTCTTCTCTTACACCGGCAGCCCTCTCTGATGTCACTGTGACGGCATTCACCTTCTTTCATTTGTCAGTGCAAGGCATCATGGGAGTGATGTATTCTTATCTAGGGACAACACATCCTCTGAATTTTCTGCCTATCTCTTACAGAAGTGAAGAGAGGGATGTTCATCTAACACTTTTTATACAAAGTTTTATATTTAAGTGTGTGTGTGTCCAATCCCTGACTCACCATGCTCCTCGTTGGTGCCCTTGCGGCCATTTACCTCAGCAGTCTCTGGAGGGTGGGGGGTCTCTGGATGGCAATGCCTTGGATTTATACTGGGGACTTGACTATTATTCATCCTCGCTCATTCCAGATAGGCAGCCTTTTAAAGGTTAATTGCACCAGCTAATTGCTCTCCCTCCCTCCTGCTAACGAGGGTGCACTCCTCAATGATGTCATTGAGTGGACGAACCAAAATACCTTTCCAACTACTTTGGCCATGGCTCCTCACTTCAGAAGGGCAATGCAATGTCTAATCTGTTTCAGTGTGGAGAAGAGGGCTTTGGCAAATGTGAGTGAAAATTATTGCAAGTGAAAAACGTTTTTCTCCTCTACTAGTGTTTTCTTTAACAGATGATCCACAGAAAGGTGTGTGTGAAATAACTAAAGGAAGGGCCAGGACTTTGAATATCAAAGAGGAGACAACCACTTTCACGTTATCATCTAAACTCTTGACAGCACCAACACAGTAACTGCTTTTTGGATGTTTTAAGTTAAAGAGGGAGTATTTTCTGTAAGTAAGCATATATTTTTATAGCTCATTGTTGGATGATAAGCACCAGTCAGTGAGCGCCTGTGGTTTTTATTTATCACTCCTGTGTCAATCGCTTCATTTTAATCATCAAAGAGAAATAAATTCAGTTTTATTTTGTTTAAAAGGAGGCTGAAAATGTGCACATGACACAAAAAGCATCACCATCAACACATTAAACCTCATTCTGAACTTCTTCTGAATGTGAATCTGGAGCTGTCACTACCTCCAGTGAAAAGCAGTATCTTACCTGAGCTGGGCACAAATCCAGCAGACCTTTCAGTATCATTTCGTTATACTTTGAAAGACTCTGAAGATCTATGGTTCTTAAAAAACATTTATGGCCTTCTGAATGATACTTTATATCCCTTATTAATGGATTTCTCTATAGCTGACTGTTTTTCAATCCTTATCCCCTCCAATAAAGCTGAGCACAACCTTACCAAGCTCAAGTCACACATATAGATTTTATATATCAGATATGGAAATTGATTATCTATTGCAAACAAAAATTATTTTCTCCTATTGTAAACTCCAAACCCTTATTTCTTGATATATCAAGATTCATGTTATTAAAGTTGTTTAAAGCTCTATAACAGTGTCTGTCTTAATGTAGTGAGTTAAAAGAATATACAGTAAAAATAAATGACAGAAAGTTGGGCTATTTATGAAATGCTTGTTTGCATTTTTCCTAACAGCATCAAAATCATCTAGTACTGCCTTCTCATTAAAAAAAATCAATGGTATATACCATTATCTTTTGAAAGCTGACAAATGTCCCAGTGCTGGTTCAAGGTTTGGAGAACTGGGCTGGTGACCAATTTTAGCCCCCATGCTGGCTTGAACAGCTGAGTAAAATGACAAATGGAAACTAAACAAAAACATTCCTCTTGGCTTTTCCTGGGAGGTTCCCAAGAATGAAATATGTAACTCCTCTGTAAGTACAGCAATGTGGTGATGTACTGATACTCCTGAGGAAAGGAAGGGGAAAAGTGCCATCTTATATTAAACCTGCACAGCTCCTGTTCTGCAGGTGCTTCATGGGAAATGACTATGCAGTATCCATTCATGATGGTCATAAAAGCAGCGATCACTGATGAGACTCTCCCCTTGAGGATGATGTTATCACTCATTACTAGCCGCTGCATTAATTGCTCAGTCTACTGTGTCTTCCCTGTGCCTGGCATCATGACATGATGCCTAGTATCCCAGGTTTGCTCTCTCCTAACATCAGCAAGTCCATCAGCAACATTATGTCCACCACAAGAGTCCAAGTGGCCTGTTTGTTTTCAGACATGTGATTACCTTAATGCCCAAAAGGTGAGTGGATGGTGTTCAGAAGAAATTGGACAACAAACGTAGACTGGCTTTGGCACAGAAAGTGAGGGCAAAACTATAGGTTTGTCCTGTCTCAGATTGGATACTTCTGTTAATACACTTACATGAAGTACACTGCATACACTATGTACTTACAAAAGCAGTGCACAAAATCTTACAGGGTAGTTTTATTTCAAATCAAACAATGACACTTCAAACTTACTGGAAATGATAATTACATTTCACAAACACACTTGGTGCAAACACCCTTACACATTTAAATAACTAATGAAAGTACAGAAGTACATAATTTGACAGCTTTAGATATTTAGTTGGTTCTCTGGATTACTTCTTATGTAGACCTACAGATTGGTTGACTAACAGTCTGGTGTGTACATTGACTCTCAACACTGACACTACTGTTGTGTCCCAAGTTCCTAGTTCAACTGCGAAGAAGCATAGCTTGGCTGAAAATAAATTATCGTCCATTTTACTGACCAACCGTGAAAAAAACAGCATTACTATCAGAGACTATATTGTTATTCAGTGGTTGCCATTGGATTATTGTAGTACAAATTGGGTAGTCTCTTATCCAGAAAGCCTCATGCTTGGGTTTATTTCTGAGTGTATGGCTGAGAGTTTTGACAGAGTAGTGCATTGCTGAAACGAATAGTAAAACTGAAACAGCTGTAAGGGTTACTCAGACAGTCCCTATTCACTGTCGCCTGTATAGCATTTGAGTCAGGGACTTGGTTTGAGTTTGACATCTTAATCAAGTGGGAATAAACACCAGCACTGACTAATACTCCAAAAGACCACCATCAACGGCTAAGCTATGCGTCACGGTAAAAGGTTTATCAAATCAAGGTGTCTGTTTCTTGTAACTACCAAATTCACTCATGGTTTTATGTTGTTCTACATCACTTGAAAATGAATTCAATTTCAAGGTCATAACAGTGCATTTATGTAAAATTCTTACTTCAAAAAGTGATTACTTACAACTTAAAACTTGTGGCCTATCTTGTTGCTGTCTCAAATACTTTAGGTAATCAAACGAGTGTTGCTGTTTTTCCAGAGCTACACTTCTCAGAACATGTGAGTGTTTGACTCTAACACAATACTCTCTTGGTTTACACTTAAGCAGATGGTTATAATGACCTAGCACGCTGACACTGATGCATTTAAAATAGGAGTGAAATGAGAAGTGAGAAAAATGCCTTCTGCTTGAGTCATTTAATTGTTGTATTTGTGTGTGATAGAAGTTTAACATTCAACATACTAATCAACCTTGAGTGCAATATTGTCACGAACCTGTCTGAGGGCAAATGAAAGCAAACAACAAAAACTTTCCAGAACCTCCTCACATGAAGACATAATATCTACCATGCTCTACATGGCACAAAGTACCTCTATTAAAGACAAAATGATCCACTGGGAGAAATGACACACATGATCAAGACATGTATTAAATGTGACTGTGGTCATATTATTGTACAAGCAGACTCTGTGTTTTACCAGCGGACCCTCCCAGTAAAACCAACACGATCAAACAGCAGAAAGGGGTCATGTGGACATGTTCCAAAACATTGTTAGCACCGGTCTGCCACTGTTTCAAAGCTCTGTGAGATTAGAATGGGCAGGTAGCTCTATGGAAACACATGATTAGGTGAAGGGGCCACGAGGTTAGGAAAAGGTAACATTGCAACTGAAAACCTGATGTGACCAAAAGTTAAGACCTGTGAGGTTTTTTCCCAGGGAGGGAACAGGATGGGAATGGCAGAGATGGCCTATTATTGCTCTAAATCCCCCAAAACACAGTGTAGGAAATGATTTATGTGCATAAATCTGCCTAGTGGGGAAAAGATGGAGTATCACATTACTGTTTCTGTGTTTGTGCATCTGGGGTTCACGGGTGGTGCGTAACGGATCCCAGTGTACACACCTAAGGTTTTGCGTGGGTTGGCAGAGACATCTTTCACATCATCAGATCGTTTGTCCTGCATATACAGTGATTAGTGAAAGCAACCTAAGTTTGGAGAAAGAGATATTGTTTTTTGATGCAACATTTCATGTCTTTTGGGATAAAATATCAAACAGACGACAGGTGTTTAAGAAAGGAGTAGACTTGGAAAGATCTCAGGGGCAGTTATGCAATGTAATATCTCAGGGTAGCCTGAGGTTCTCTAGGTTAAGTGGACTTCAGCTGAAAGTCTGAGCTGCAAAATGATTACATTAAGCGAGGAAAAAGAAGAAGTGTATGTTAAACGGACTGAGGACTTTCTAAGTGATCTTGAAATAGTCAAATTTCTAGATATATGCCTGATCATAATCCACAACTTGAAATGAGCTTATCGGCCCTGATATATAGGTTATTTCAAAATGCTATTTCTTAGCTTCCCAATTGGGTCGGACAGGACCGGATTGATTTACAGCACGTTGAAGTCTCTATGACATCTCGCCGGCTGACGAAGTTTAGTAGTGAGAAGAGAGATCTGTATTTTTCCTTGCTGAAAATTATTTCTTGGATTAATTTTGTAGTAATGTTGTACACTGGAGCTGGACTGTCAGACAGACAAAGGATGTCAAAGCAACAAAAAGCTAAACAGTAGAGTGATCGAGCATGAGCCAAAGAAAAAAAACGCAGGGTATTAGCAGGGTATACATTACACGTTAGCCTACAGATATGTTTTATAGCACCGGGCTGTGAGTAGCACTAAGATAGCCGGCTACCAAACTACAGTACAAACTGACAAGGTTTACTTGTTGTCACGTGTCAAACAACAGCGCTGTGTAACTGTTGATAATTACCTTACCTCGTCACGTTGTATCCAGTAAAAAGTTGCCTTGAGTAAAGAAAAGTGGAAAAGTGCAATCCGATCCCCATTCATTTCCAAAACAAAAAAACAAACGCCTTGTTAAGAATCATGTCATCATGACAGTGGATTGTACCGATTCCAGCCAAAAGGTGTCCCTGCAATCCACTTCGAACAGATGGTCCTCACAGCCCCTTTAAGCAGGTAATTATGCAATCCTCTTTTCACTGGCACCATTTTACTTTACTTCTTTTTGTAAAGAGGAAGCTTCTTTATGTAACAGACTCAAGCCTTCAAAGCTAATTTAGAGTGATTTGGTTTTCAAAGAGGAGGAATTTGGAGTGCACCTGCACCTCACAAGATGTCTCCACCATGCTCGTGATTGTAAGCATAAAAGGAGTTTCTTTTATGTAGTTTGCAGTCTTCCCTGATTCCCACACCATCATATCGGGCACTGATTGTTAGTTCTTACACGGATTTCATTTTTGATATGTTACTGCTTTTCTCCATCTCCGCAGCATGCAACTATTATGTGAAGAAGCAGTGACTCTCAGATTCTGCTCAAGCAGAATGATAAGTGATTCCAATTCACTTTGATTTCCTCATTTTGTTGCCAACAAACGGTGTCCTCTCTGAAATGATCTCCGGGTAGATTCACGCAAGAAGGTTCATGGAGAGAAAGGAGAGAGACAGCATATGTATACAGAATAATGCATTTTCAGCTCCATTTGGCTATCACTGTTGAGATAAGCTATTACCTTAATGAATCTGAAGTGTATCTGCTGGCTCTTTTCAGAGGTAGAATGCCTCACCAAGGAAACTGGTGTGCTTTTGTATCCTTAATCGGTCATCTCAAGAGGAAATCCAGATTTTCAAATGGTTCCACTGAGTCAAGAAGAATGGAAGAATTTGGTGTTGTTGGGGTGTTACAGGTCATTATAGGTGGAATAAATGTATTGCTGCGTGTGGAAGCATTTAACTTAAATACAGTGCTGCTTAGTTTACCACCCATTTATCAAAACAGCACAAGGAAAAGCACAATAAGTCTCTTCAGGGGGCAAAGAGGTCAACGCCAAGCTGCAATGAAGAAAATGCTGGATTTCCCACTGCTGATGATGAAAGCGCAAAACTGGTTCATTGAATGAAACTCATTCACAAGGGTCACAAGATATTCTTGAAGATGGAAAGAAAAGAAACCAAATGCCAAAAAATACTGACAAATGTTTAAATTTAACAGACTTCAATCAAAATGATAAACAAACTCAATATTTTATCAAACTATCAATATTACTCAAAGTTTGTGATCGCATCCCACTAGTTTCACCCAATAGTATCTCCCACTTATTCTAAGGGATGCTGGTGAGTAATCTGAAGGTAATGGCTGTAATTTAGCAATTAAAAGAATTATTTAAGGTTATTCTTTACCGTCGACGATGGAGAAAAGCCTCTCTGAGGATCCCCATGGTGGTGTGACACCATCTCTCCATTGTTTTTCCATTGAATTTCTTATTCTTCTCCTGTTCATTCTTTTACCCAGGACATCCCTGCTGTTCAGCATATTTACGTGCTACAATGCTGTGTCCAGGCACGGTACGGAAAAATTGAGCTGTCAATGGATTGTGATCATGATGTAAACCCCTCAGGAAGGGATAAACCATTAACAGTACGCAAGTACAATGGGGAGAAGGAAAACCATGAAAAGGAAGACAATGGAAGATTAGAAGGAGACATTTTTGCATAACTGGCTTCTTTGGCGAGGATAAAGGAATTTTCAGATGGAGACCAGATATTTATTGTTCAAACTGATCAACTTTATTGTTTTGTTGTTGTTATTGTTGTTGTTGTTTCAAATATTTACTAATTTTGAATTTGAAGGCAGCAACACATTCCAAAAAAAAAGTGGGACAGGGGCATGTTTACCACTGTGTTACATCACCTTTCCTTTTAACTTACTTTCCTCGTAACTTACTTTTCTTTAAACACTCAATTAGAGTTTGACAACTGAGGACACTAATTGTTGAAGTTTTGGAGGTGGTGTTCTTCAGGCCATTCTAGTACCCGCACTCTTTTACTACAAAGCCATGCTGTTGTAACACGTGCAGAATGTGTCTTAGTATAGTCTTGCCGAAATAAGCAGGGACGTCCATGAAAGAGCTGTTGCTTGGATGGCAGCATATGTTGCTCCAAAATCTGTACTTTCAACATTAATGGTACCTTTACAGATGTGCAATTTAGGGCGTGGTCACAGTGGTCATTTATAAAGTGCTCAAGCAAGCTTCAGCCATAAAGTCCTTTTTTTTTTGGCCAGTGTGACCACAAGTATACCATGCTTGAGCACGGTTCACCTCTCCTCTTTGGCCCACTTCAGAGAGGTGTGCTTCAGCACGATACACTTCATGCATGAGCATGATCAAGCTTTGACCTAGTGTTAGGTGCTAGGTCCAAGCTTTTTTGAAATGTGTTGCAGGCATCAAATTTAAAATGAGTTAATACTTACCATAAAAAAACCATTAAAGTTTATCCGGTTGAACAATAAATATCTTGTCTTTGTAGTGTATTTGGTTGAATATAGGTTAAACAGGATTTGCAAATCATTGTATTCTGTTTTCATTTGTTTTACATAACATCCTAACTTCATTGGAATTGGGGTTGTATATGGAGCACAGCCATCACTGTTGGAAATAAAAACACACCAGCTATTCACCAGGAACATCTTTCTTCATCAAACTCTGAATGAGCAAACAGCAAGTCGATGGAAGGAGAGAAAGTAAATCAGCGCCTGGAGCGTAGAAAACAGTGACTCACTCCTGCAGTGTAGTAACACAGCATTAAAATGATCCATTGACACAAACTAATGGAATTACTTAACCTGTTTTTGGGGAAAGTGCAGTCAAGGATAAACATGACAAGGAAAGTCTGTAACAATGTCTGGTATTTGTTTACTACACAAAATCAAATCATCTGTTTCCTCTGTGAGAATATTAAGACAAAGAATGCAGTAGAGTCCTCTGGTGATGCGTTACAGTTCACTTACTGCGAAGTATTCATTTCTAAAGTATTTGAACATAAATCAGGAAATAAACATATATGTTCATGAAGTAGAATACAGTCCTTATAAAATTGCATCAAATGATAACCAAAGGATGGCCACATTTCGAAAGCTATATGTACTTTTTAACTTACTTTAATCACCCTGTATAAGTCACATAACATTGAATACAGTTTGTTTTATAGCTGTTAATATCTATCTCTCTTTTTTAATTTATTGAGCTATTGTAATTGCTCTTAATTCACCCTTTATTGATATTATAAATAGATATTTCTATTGGTCTATTTTAAGATTTTAAACATCTCAGACTTGAAATTTGGACATAACTCTACTGATATTAAAACTATTATTGAGAAGTGATCTTCATTGGACGATCAGATTTACAGAGGGTTTTAACTCAGTATATTTAGTTAAAGAAGCAGGTTGGTATCATGAACCATTAAAAAGATAATTGAATTACTTAAAATTAAAAGACAAAAAAGGGGGGTGGGGTGGGGGGCAGAAGGGAATTCACTCAGGGTAATCTGTTGGGTGCTCCCTGCTTTATTTGACAGTCTTATGTTACTATGTTGTTTATTTCTCATCTAACAGAAATATTCTGCCTTTTCACAGTAGATTGGATCAAAACTATTCTCTGAAATGATTTATGTCAAAAGAATCTACCCTCATAAACCAACTTTTGGTACTTTCCTATAGAAGTATAGGTCAGAGTAAACGTGTCAGACATTGAACTTTACATTTGATCTGAGAAACAATGAAAAACCCTTCCCTTTCCTGGCTGGAAAGGACGTTGTGTCAGCAAGATGAACCCAGAGACTTCAAAGCTCCCAAGTGAGAGAGGGAGAAAAGAGGAAATGAAGAAATCTCACGTTACATGAGGGAGTACTCGGAGGCTGTAACGTAGTTTTTTGCTATGTTAAATGATAACCGTCTCATTGTGTTGTAAATCCAAATTTTGTTCTCAGGCCGTCTGATGCCTTGATCTGGAGGGACTTTGATGAGTCAGCACGTAGTCTGTCTTGTCTTGCTCCAGAGGACTTATGCAATACATTGAGAAGAACTCTAATCTTTTGAACTCAATGTTACCCTGACCTCAGACATAGGTTCTCTGTGCATACCTATGATTTTGACTCAGTTCAGTCAAACTTTTCTAAAGCTTTAAACATAATCTTCACCGCCAATATACAGAAAATTACAGATTTCAAACAGATATTTTCATATTGTTTCATTTGATCTGTGGCTGTGAATCTGCAGCTTCCGCTCCTGATTTGAAATCAATCTTCATCTACTTCATTTTGTTATTTTATCAAAGTTTAATTGTTGAATGAAACCACAAACATGTTTCCACTCACCAGTTCAGACCAAACATACATTTCACCCAACACAGGCTCCCTCCTGCGCAGTAATTTCACACAACACAAATCACAGCAGTACCACATTGGTCTTTGAAGTCTCATTAAGGCAACTGCGAGGGAAAACAGGTTGAATAGTGAGGGAGAGAAAGGAGAGAAAAATAACATTCAGCCTTTACACTTGGGGGGTAAAAAGTTCAACACTGTACAGACCCTGGGAGCCCTCCGGTGCCTGACTTTCCGCAGGACCACCTAAAATGCCGCTCTACAAACCCAGAAAGCTCTGAGAAAACTCAGGAGTTCTCACTACAGGACAACGCCCTTGCCATGTGCTCATCAGATTCTCGGTGAGCGGGGAACATTCATGCTGTTTTGATGAAGCTGAGCCCGTCATGCGGTACCTAAGTTTTCACATGATGTACTTGTAGTCAATCAAAGTCGTGTTGGGAATTGACTCTGCCCGTCTCAGTTGCCTCAGTCATTTACATAGCTCAGTATGATGAGTGAATATAAAGCCTGAGTAATGTGTCTGATCTCCTGTGTGACTTTAACAAGACAGCGCTAACATCCCCTCATCCCTGCACTTCTTTTCTTAGTAGAAAAGGTCTGTGTTTACACTGTGCAGATGGCTAATCTAGCGCGGCTCTGCTCTCTCACCAAGCCTGGTCCAACACTAACATTATGAAATGTGCGGCACAAATTACTATCAAAATAGAGGGTTGCTTTAAAATAAACCCAGCTGATTTTACATTTACTGAAATATTAGTTCATCTGAGCCCCCTTCCACATTTTTGCAACCACAGTCTCTCTCTCGCTCTCTTTTCTTCACCTTTCCAGTAGAAAATCTAAAGTAAACATCTGACCAGGGCCTGTATTTTTTCTGGTGAGCAGCTGAGGTAATGTTTCCTTTTCTCATAGGATCAAACAGAGCCGTAAGTGCACAGGCTGTTGAATAATCTGCACTGCCTACACACGTCTGATATACACTATATTAATGTTTTATATCATCTTAATTGTTTCATTTTTTTGTGTTAGCAATCTGCTAACACAGTTTAATCATGGAATAAAGCTTTGCTTGCTCTCAAAGTTTTCCATCAACAGGTAGAAAACTCTGAATTAAACTTATTCATTTTCCATCATTTAATTTTATCTTTTTGAGCCAGACTTTGGGCCCGCTTTGCCTCCCTTAGTGACCAAGGTTGTGTGACTTGTTCATGGTTATTGTAAATGATTATTTGTCCAGATAAACCAAAAGTGTTTGGATTTGCTTTGATGCAGTCTTATAGGTGTTTGGTCTCCCAAGAGTTTGAAAGTGGTTAAGATGTAAAGTTGTCTAATGTGTGGATGGCCAAACACAGCAAAACAGTGTTTGTAGTGTAGCTAGTGTTAGCAGAGCTAGCACCACCAGTTTCATACCCCTCTTTAGCCAGACACAGACTTTATCCATCTCCATTTTATTGATCTCCATTTTACCAGATCCAAGATTCTGTCTAGCACTGCAAGATGCCATCTGTTATAGTAGTAGAGCATCATCGCAATGAGCATACAATCAAGCTTAGACAACACACAACCAGCATTTCAGACATACGACAATTAAAACGTCAATCTGTAAACATGAGCATCCCGACCTTTGACTAGCTGTTACTGTGGTTGGTACTGGCTCTTATGATGTCAAAGTGAAATCACTGAAATCTTGAACCTGACTACAAAACCATTCACATGCACTAATATTGGCATACTGTAAGTGCCAAATGAAGTTCATGTTTTAATATTGCAACAAATCTTTATTCTCTTTCTTGTTCGCTTTTGCAACTCCATTATTTTTTCATGTTCCTTCTCTTTCTTTTAGACATACAGTATAATTGGTTCTCAATATTGTTTTAAGTGACAGAAATTCAGTTAATTGGACATTTTACTTAAGGAGTTTAAGTTTCTTAAGGATGTTCTACCCTGCTGAAGTTATTCTACAGTTATAAAATTTCATTTAGTAGACACTTTTGTCCAAAGTGACGTACAACACAAGCAAGAATATAAACAGGAAGACAAAAACCTTAGTAAGTGCGAAGAAATGTTTCAAGTTTGTTGAGCCACAGCTGCTCTGCCAAAAGTACCCAAAAAAGCCCCCCCCCCTTTTTTTTTTTTTGAAAAATTAGTATTCCATCTAAATAATGTAGCCATCTACAATTTATCATTGGCAATATTTTTCAACATTCAACAACAGTCCATATTAGACCTTCTGATTCATTCGACCCCTGAGGATGAAGAGGAGAAGGGTCAGATCAAAGCCTGATTTATGCTTGAAGCCTCTGCGAGGTCCACATTTCCACAGGTTTCGTGAGGGCGAATGACGTCATTTTAACAGCCTCAACCCCTCGTGTGGCCATTTTCACATGGAAAATTTCCGCAAATTTTGCACAGCTCTGAAAATTTCTAACTTCTGCACAGAGATGCGTGGACAAGTAGTGGGTCCTCGATTCACCAAACAGAGATCACTGTGATAGCCTTCTGATTAACAACTCCTGGTGTGAAGTTGCAGCCAAACTCGGCAGGGAAGAGGAATTTGAGGAAAAAATATAGTTAAATTATGTGGAAAAAACTCCTCACTAGAGTAGTACTGTGGTAGACCTGTGTTTGCAATGCACCGTGCATCATGTTCATGCCAAAAGCGTAATCAGCCCTTCAGTGTCAAAGTGTTCCCTGAACAGGTGAGTCTTCAGACCTCTCTTTAACGTAGAAAGGGACTCTGCGGATCATAGTGAGTTGGTTAATTCATTCCACCATTTGGGAACAACACAGGAGAAGAGTCTGGTAGAGATTTAGAGCCACTCTGGGATGGGAGCACCAGGTGTCTCTCACAGGCAGAGTAGCGTTGACCTGGATGAGGGACTCCAGGAAGCCAGGAGCCGTACTTGTCACTGTTTTGTAAGCCAGAAGCAGAGAGATTAACAACAGGGTGATGTGTGCTGTTTTGAACTGGTTAAAGACCAGACGTGTTGCATTCTGGATCATCTGCAGAGGTTTAAATCTACGTGCAGGGAGGCCTGTTAGAAGAGAGGTGTAGTAGTCAATGCATGAAAATTCTGATTGACCGTAAGTCTGTAAAAAGGCATAGTGCTACACTCAGGGTGCTAGCAAAGGGTGAATGTATTCATTTCATGTTTTTCTGGAACCCTGTCATATTTGACCTCTAACTTGCCCTAGTGTTTATCCTGGGGAAAATGTGCCTTACCAAGTTGAAAACCTGGATAAATGCACTTCATACCAGCAACAGATAATGACTGTCTTTAAAAAAATGATTCTAATCATTTGTGAAAGACAAAAAAGGGGATTCTACCATTCTTGATTCCCACATTAAATGTAGGGCAGAGATTAAGGGCTTTCCTCTGCCAATCAGATTCAGGATTTACTTAAGATTAAAAGATACTGAGCAGGGTTGACACAATTCTATGGCATGTCAAAATGCATTAAATCTTAGCTGAAAGGTGGCTCCTCTTTAAGATGCTAAAAATATATAGTGCTTCAGTGAGCGGAAAGTTATTTTGGGATACAGAAAAGCCGAAAAATACAATAAATGAATTTCATACTTTCCATTTTTGCCCTGCTGCCACGGATAAGAAAACCAGGAACCCAGACCATGACTAAAGTGGAAGTGTATCATATAACCAAACCGTCTGCTTTACAAATGAAGCTTTGTGTGTTTGCATGTTGCTCAGATACAGAAAAGCAGGGCCCACAAGTTCTTTGCAAGGCAGTCAGGATATGGACTCATTTTTTCAAAAAGAAAAGAAACATTTTGCAAAGTGCAGACCCCCTTTTCGCTTGATGGAAAATGTGTAACAACTGCCATAATTATGTTCTAAAAATAAATTTGCGTCGATCTCTGGAGTTATTGCTGTTGGACATCTCCTGGTCTTTTGATAAATGGAAGTGGTGGTGGCAAAGGAAATGGCAGAGGGAAGTGGGGTCACTCTTTGGTTTAGTAACCTTGCTGCAACTCTAACACCAAATCATTTTTGTTGCTGATCTGGTGGTGATGTCACCATGAAGGAATTTTTAATTTAAAAAGACCAAAGATGCATTGTGGGAAAATGAACAGTTGTATAATTTGGGTAGTGATTGGTGTGTCTCAAACAAGAAGAGCCGGAAAGTCTTTTTTAGATGATGCAATAATGAGGAATTGGTGGACTTGTTCCTGGTATCACAAGAAAGAGAGCAAAAATTTGGAAGCTATTCAGTTAGTTGCTTTCGGCTCCTTGAGAAAGATCTTTGCTATTTTAGTGTGTTGTTAAAACTGCTAATGAAGTTTCTTAAGTCTGTATTACTGCGGTTCTTCACCTGTATGCTTTACTCAGTCATTTGTGAATTTTTTTAAAGTGAAATGTGCCATTCAGAAATGCTGGGTGTTTCCCAGATTTTAATTTCTTTATGTATTTTTTATTAGATGCTGCATTTTAACTACAGTGAGCAAAAAGAGACAAAGGCAGTTACTTTCTGACTTTAGTTATATTGTGATAAATGCATCAACACCAACAGCCCAAAATCTCTTCTTTTATTGAAATAAATTAAAATAATCTGCAGAATCACAAAGTGGTGATATCGCTAAGGTAAGGCATCAGTTATTTACAGGTAAAGACAAAGTAGAAAATAATTCATACGAGAGCCGTTTTTGTTGAGCTGAAACTTTTTCACCCCTCATCATTTTTCACAAGTAGGGAAAACTGGGATAATAAGTGGCTTAATACCTGCAGGTTTATCTGTCACCATGAGTGTGTGTGTGTGTGTGTGTGTGTGTGTGTGTGTGTGTGTGTGTGTGTGTGTGTGTGTGTGTGTGTGTGTTTCCTCTATCTATCTCACATTGTCTGCCTCACTGCATCTGTACTGGACAGTCTCTGTCTCATGAGTAAGCACCAGTTATATGGATCCAGACTCTGCCATGGTAACAGCCGGAATAAAGTCCAGCGTTCGAATCATTATGATAGAATCATGTTGATGATGCTCTCAGTGTGGCGTCCACACAGGAGGCATTCCAGGTGAACCGCCACACTGTTATAAATGTTAAATTATAGCTGCTTCTGAAATTGTAATTGCATTTTCTTGTGCGTTGTTTTTCCCAGAAGCTGCTCGACACGTCACTGTTGACCATGTGTTCTACGTAGGAATTAATAGTCCTTATTACAGGCAGTCAGTTTGATTTTGAAAAGACATTTCATTTTTTCATCTTGGTAGTTTTATTCAACCATTTTGGAGAATCTAAACACAAAAAAGAACATTTTCATTTTTATTGTGTAAACACAACATTCAAAGCTCCACACCACTACATGTGCTGTACTCATGGTGGGTTAAGATGAGATAAGACTTCTTATCTTGTCTTGATGTTGGGCTTCTGTTAATAATATTTTATTATCATTTACAAGTCTAGACCTGTTAAAGCTTGGAAAGCGTCTTGAGATAATGTTTTTTATTATGAATTATAAAAATAAAGATCGATTGACTGATTGATTGACCACTAGCAGCTTCCTCATGGACACCCACTCACAATCTGACACCTGTCTTCTGTAATAGAGTGATTTTATAAAATCAGATTGTAACTGGTCACCCATAGCATCTACAGCCATCATCACGAAAGTTTCTTTGTTGCATCAAATGTAACTCACCAGTTTTGAAAAATAATCCATAACAACCTATCACTACATGTTTTACAAAATCACGTTGACCAATTTGTGTTAAACAGCAACAATCAGATGATGGAACTTTTTATTCATATATTGACAGAAGTCAGTAAGTTTGAAAAACAGCAATGAGCTAAATAAACGACAAAAGACTAAAAGGGACACAACAAGGAAGCTCTAATACATGTTGTCAGACTTAAATTAGGAAGCTAAACTGATGACGCCCATCTATAGTTAATACCTTAGCCCTTTTTGACCCTTCTGCCCCCCACAGGGAACTGTAACCATGCCCCACATAAGGAGTGGGGGGCATTACATCACCCTTCCTTTAGGCCACAGTATGTGTGTAGATGTGTACGCTGAGTCAGACTGACATCATGCCGGACTTTCATCTGCCTGGTAGCACTGCCTTCGACCTCCCACATCCCCGTCCGTCTTTCCTACCTGATTGCTTTCTTCTTGCTCTTGGTGGCTTCCATATGTCAGCAATCATCTGCCCTTCAAACCCTGGACTTGTTGGCCAATTGGCCCCACCTGCCAGTAATCTTCCCCCATAAGGCAGCGGCGCTGGATGTGAATCAGGTCCGCTTGTTTCCCCGTCCGATGCTAATCACCTGTTTGTTGTGAAGTCCCGTTTCAATACATGTCGGGAGACACTGTTCTTTGGGGTGAGTTCAAACAACATAATGATCATGATGGAGACAAAAGATACCCAAGGAAAGCTTTTAAATGGCAGAAATTACTCTGAGAAACATGTTATTTTATTGTAAGTGGGGATAAAATCTTGTCTTCCTATTTTTATTTTACATCACTAAAATTTTGATAAACAGCAAAGTGAATCGACCTTCACTTTCTTAAAGATACAAGACTCAGATCTTGATTGCTCATTCCCTTGATGCACAGGATGTAATGTTTCTCAGTGGACAAGAGAGCTTGTTTACCTCTCTGAAATCAACAATACACACAGTCCTCATTAGGGATGGGACAAAATATTCATTAAAAAATGCATCGTTGTCCTGACTCATGAAACACAATTATGGTGGCACTGGTGCCAAATACTGATTGATTTTTTTTTTATTATTGAAAATAATGTGGTTCTCTTAATAGTCACATTCTAATTCACATCATAAACCAATAAAAGTGGAGAGGGCAGTGAGAAGGCATATGACACATCACAGAGACTACATCCGTTTATTATACAATGTATGGTGATCGGGTGAGTAAAGATAAACACATTCAGACATATGTTTTTCCACCCTGCTGGCTCTTACTCATCACATTGCCACCTTCCTCCCTCCATCCCACCTCTGAGGGAGGCTGACTTTGCCCCTGTACTACATCTCTGTAGTAAATCCAAGTCTTTCTCAGAAGATGGGGATCTAAACTTGCATCTTTACAGTTTGAACTGCCCCCTGTTCTTAAATGTGTGTAAAAAGGTTGCGTTCCCTTTAGAATGCTAGAAAAAAAAGAAAAGCATAAAAACATAAAGCAGCTAAATTTATATCCAAACTTAATTCAATTTCCCACAGTTATTCCACACTGGGAATCTATTTTGAGCTGTCAAATTACTGTGGAGTGTTTCATAAAGTGCAAATAAATTCTGCATGCAGAGAAACACTTCTGCCTTTACCCCAAAACCCACAGGTATTGGGCTTGAATATCCCACTTGGCTGAAGGGGAACCAGAGGAACTGTGCTCTAAAAAGGCTACGTCATTATATGAGCACCCACTGAGGTGCAGTTTGTGGCTGTCTGAGGAAGAAAGGGTGTTCAGTGTACAGCCGTGGGTTTATCTTATGTGGTCTCCAGAGAGGGAAGGATGGATGAGCTTTAAAAGAAATTGGTGCTTTTTGTCCATCGACTTGCCTTGAATAGAATCTCATTTAAGTGGACGTGGAAAACACCTCTAAAAATCTAAGTGAATGTTTAAAGTCAAACCATTGAACCTCTGATTGAATGATTGCTCTATTTCACATCTTCTACCAGTGAGAATTTATTCTGAACACCTCAGTCAACCTCACACATTCATCCTGATCAGAGCCAAATGTATTTTTAGGGGTTCATAGACTTGTTTTACAACAAGAGGGAACCCTGAAAACAAATTGTATAATTAAGGTTAACACATAGTACCCCTGACGTGCATCTGTTTTTCTTTTCCATCACTGGCGTCACTCACTTCCCATTCCCTCTACCATGACATTGTTCTGCTCACAAAACTACTTTGAGGTCAAGCCCATATTAGAAGGTTTTGACTTTCCCACATTTTATCATAAAAAAAACTACTCATTTCTGTGCTTTGGTGAACATAAACCAACATGATGCCAAACAAGTAAAGCTCCAAATAATGAGGAAAGTGCGTTCGTAAAACTCGCTAAGCATCTGGGAGTGGTTGTGTAGGATGAGGCATCATCAAGAGGTCTTTGGCATGGCTCAACTAGGTTGGAAACACATTCTTTCCAACATCCAGAACAAAAACAAAACAAAGTGAGCGCTCCAGCACTATTACAGGCTCACTGGGAAACACCACCATAAACAGTCACCTCATGTGCATTAGCACGCTGAACAGCTCCCAGTTAAAACCATGACCAGAAAGTTCTCTGGTTTTTACAGGTTACAATGGTTTTGATTTGAAAAGTGGCGATGGCACAACAGGGAGACATTTCTCAGAGGAAATTAACCTTCATCACATTAAAATGTTTTAGTAAATAAAGTTTAACAGCCTAGAGTATACTTGTCTCCTTCACTGCTGAAAATACTAAGCAGGCTTAAAGTATCTGTAATGAAATGGTGTCTGACTTTTATCAGTTTCTAAAGGTCTGTTAAAAACTTCTCCAGCAGGATGTAGATGGGTTACATAACACTAAATTAGAAGATTGCAGAGATCAAACGGGCATTTCATGAATAAGATGGATTTAAAGTAAAGATCATTGAATTTTGGTGTACACATATTGTCAGTGCCAAAGCCTTTGTCCAGTCAAGTGTGTACCAGTAATCTATGAGAGAAACAAAATAATGTGAAACATGCCTTGCTCAAGGGCAGCTCTGTTCTACGCACAGACAGAGAGAAAAGGACACCCTGTTCCTACCCCCGTCCCTGATTTTCCTGGCTCCTCATGAATCTGACACATGACCTTTGAAGTTACAAGCTCTATTTTCATTCTATCGTTATGATATATTGGATGATCACCAAAACAAAGTCAACTGATTTTTCCTCCCTTATTTTTTCTGTATGCATTTACAGTGTACTCTATGTATGTGTACAGTCCACAGTTAATTACTGGAACATCTTTCCTAAAATGTTTATAAATTCCACCAAGTGTCTTAATTAGCAGCTGCCTGGTGCTGTCATGTTCTGACAGTGTGCATTTGTGCTTTTTTAGGCTCTGAAACTACTTTCTATCAAAATGTACTGCAGTTGGAGAAACACAATATTATGTAATGATATCCATTTTAAAACACTATCTTGAGATCCAAATGTTATTTTCCTAAAACACTGCCAAGTAACTGCAAGGGAAGACAGAGCAATTTAAGCACTGTATGTTGTAGTTCTCATTTGCAAAACTTGGAAACTTTTTCCTGACTTTCATTGGGACCTGATGCATAGCCTGCAGTAAAAGAAGAGAGTGATATTGTGAAGAGTGAAGTGTAGAGTGATATTCCAAGCAAAAAAACATTGATTTTTACCATCCAATAAACTGTCGTTACACCCCATTTATTTATTTTCAGAAATTACAAAATATCAACAGTACGAATAGTCGGGTTTATCCCTTTATGAAAAATACAAATAAACATGTCTGATATTTTTTTAAAAATGGAAGTATTGTTATTTAATTGATAAATTATTATCCTTATTCTTTAAAGTAGCCTTAAATTGACTCTTCAGGGTATAAAAAGCTGGTTCAAAATGGAATCCAGCTTTGTCGATGCTGTAATTGCTTTTTTACAGTTGGCTTTATAACTGAAAAAAATGTTAAAAACGTTCAAAATTTGATATTCATTGTATTGATTTTTTTAAAGCAAAGGATCTAAATTGGCCACAAGAGAATATTTTCATGTCATCATTACTGTAAACAAGGCACTTTTCAGCCTATTAAAAGCTGAAGCCTTGAACAAATCTCGTTTCAGATTACGTTGGCTTTCTGAAAACAAAAACCACTGATTTTTCCCTCTTCAGTTGTTTATTTAGGAGGTATTTACACTGTATGCTGATGATTCCTTCATTGCACTTAGAGCACATGCTACATGCAGACATACCTTGTATTTTTTACAATGACAAGGAAATTATTTGTTCTGCACTTAGGTGCATCCCCTTTAATTCACAATCTAAACACAAACATATTGCTCGCTTGAATGGTAAATGGTTTAATAATAATGTGTAGAACTTATTTTTCTGTTATCCTGGATAGTTTTTGTGGCTCATGTGGGATTTAGACCCAAGCTTTAAGACTGACTGGCATGATATAAATATCAAAGACAGCTAGAATGGCTGACATTTTGTTGCTATTAACAAAATAGTAGTGCTTCAAGCAAGACAAACTAACATCTTAAAGAATAGAAAAAGGACACAAATCAGCTTTAACATAAAGATTGACAGAAACACCACCAGCCTACGTCATTGTGAGACACGATTCACAGTCAACACATCCCTTCGAGCAAGATACACGTGTTGACAGTCATGCGACAAAAGGTCCAATGAGTTTAAAGGAAGCGTAGTGAACAGATAACAACCATGCTGCTCTGAGAGCTTTGTCTTCCACTCCAGTCCATTCACACCCAGGACCTTCTGACTTTGTGTTACGGATAATGAGTGTGAGGGTGGATCATCTTATTCTTTGCCCTTATCATGACCTGCCATACTGCAATCTTAAAGATATACTTATCAGAGGGTGGGAGAAACCAAACCCCTGTACTGCTGTCCGTTAATCACTTTTGTGAAACAGGCAAAAAATAGTCAGTGTCATTACGAGTGATGGCAAACAAAATCACACAATTAAGTGAATACAGGGTTATAAATATTACTTTTATTTTCATGTTCAAAACAGAAGGAAAAAATACTCTCTTAATTATGTTGTTGATGTTTCTACTATTTTTAGAAGCTTCATTTGTTGAGTCTTTTTGCTGCATAACCCTTCTCCTGTCTCACAACAATCAGCTTTTTCCGAGTGTTTTGCTCAAATTTCCGACACACTTTATGGTTACCCGTAATGACTTGATTATTTGTCTTCACATATCAAAAACAGATTTCAACCCCACAAATTCTTTCCCATGGAAGCCAAAGGGGGATTCCATTAGAGCTGCCTCGGATCTCAGATGGGTTATTAAGACAGAAAAGTGCTGGTATCAATTAAAAAGCACTACAGACTTCACACCAACGGGAATGTGCTTTGATGTAGCTACTTGGGTAACCTGAAACCCATGTCCATTCTTTATGCTGGTAAAATTGCTCACGCTCATAGTGAGCTTTATGAGCCTGAAAATGACTGAATCCTTTCTATGTCTGAAAAAATGTTTAATGTGCAAGAGGACAGTCAGCTCATTTCACCACACAGGGAGCAGCAAGATACACCTTCCGTGTGCTGCAACCAATGAACCAATAAAGACGCGTCCATTTCTGAAGTCTGCCAGAAGACATCAATTAAAAGCATGAATCATTTATTCCTTAATGCCACTGTTGCTCGTTAAAGACTAGGATGGAGACAAAGAAGCCTTCACTGCTGGCACGAAGCGAACTGATAAACGCAGAATGTAAATGAAAGCAACCTCTGTGCTTTGCTGCACGAAGCACCTCCAGTTGAGACCTGCTGAAAGATCTATCAAAGGCTGTCAAGTCTGATAGCCATTATGTATGTATTATTCACCGCTGACAAGGAAACACAAGACAGCCTGTGCTGACTCCACTAGGGGGCCTTCAGACAGGGGTGAAAAGAATGGCAATATATGATGTTTCTTAACTGGGCTATTTGATGAGCAGCTTTTACAAATTAATGACAACAGATTGTTAAAAGGATCTGTGTAACATAGCAGAAAGGTCACCGAGTTTGTTCAACTGTACAGTGAGCATTTTCTGGTAGCTATTAGAGAAAAACACTCATGGCTTTGGTTCTGGGCAATTTGATGCATGCAAATTTCTATTCCATGCATGTGAATCATGGGCAACCCCTTGTTGGACTGAATTACAGCAACTGTCCAGAGTGCAAACATTGTTTAACAGGAACCATTTGCAGGAGGAAAACGGAATCCCCTGTAAAATGGAGTAAACTGCTGACTCTATAATAAACAATTGGCAGGTAAGGACCAAACATTGCACGAAAGTGCTTGGAAAGAATTCTAACATTTAACAACCTGCAGTGTGTGTGTTTTTCTTTTTCACCTCAGTCTTCCCTAAATTAAGTATCTGAAGTAAGTGCCACTGGAACATATAAACACAGAGCAGAAGGAGCCTCTCAAATGCCACTAGATCTGGAAGCACATGCTCCCCTTCTCTCAAAGTAGTGAAGGAGTTTCAGGGAAGGTTTTTTTTAGGCTCTTAAGGTGGAAAATCCAGCAAGGGGGCACCTCTTGTCAAAAACATAATGAGCAAAGAGCAGTTGTTGTATATATTTTGGGGGGTTGCTGGAAATATGTTATAATGTGAGGGAATCCCCCAATGCTTCCAGGGCCAGATTACTTCCTAAGATGCTATTCCAGAAAGAGCACAGTAGGAAAGATATCCAGACACACTTAGTGATCAAGAAGCAATAACTTAAAGGTTTTGCATTCATAAAATTGCATCCCACCACATCTGCACCATAACAAACCGTCCACAGACACGGACTAGAATCAAAAACAGTGACTGTCTGAGCTCAAGTAGAAGACTACCATGCAGACCCTAAAGAAAGAGCCTTTTCAGGAGCACAGAGAGCAAATATAACCTACATACTGCCAAGCTTGGGGGTAGAATCCTACATCTTGCCACAGAGGGAACCTGATATCAAGACATTATGTAGACATGTCATCACCTGTTAGTATCCATATCTAAAGTACACATTTGGTATAATTTAGTTTCTTTTGTCGTTGTTTCTGCCACAGTTGTTGGGTAATATTTTCTCATGATAAAGTGCTGACTGTTCGAGGGGGCAGGTAGAGCAAGGAAAAGCCTGAGAGTGATTTTGATTGGAGCTTAAAATAGGCCTGTTACCTGAGTGTGAATGAAATACATTCTGAGAAAGATGTTAATTCCATCGAGAAGAAAATAGGTTTCACATCTGTACCATGTTAGTTTGATATACTTCACTAGAGAATTTGCGCCTCAGGGTCCTAAGAAATAATCACACTGGTCAGGCTGTAGAGGCAGAGAACACCAACTGTTGAATGCAACTTTGTTAAACGTCGTGAAAATTAAAAGTTTCCCAAACTTTTGAATATGGAGTATATTTATTTATGTCACATAGATGTTTCTTTAGGAGTAAAAAAAAAAAATCTTTTTATCAGTTGTAATATTGGAATACGTAAACATCACAGATGAATTTAAGTCAACAAGTAATTATGTGTCTTGATGAAGCAGCAATTCAGGTCTAAATTTATGAAGCCCATACAGTAGCGCTAAAAACAGCAGTTCATCAAACATCCATGAGAGGCTGGCCGAAGAAATTAAGTACACATCAATCCTTAGAAGCAGATTTGGATCTGATTTGCTCATTTCTTTTTGGCACACGCTGTACAAGGGGGAGTTTTTTTCATAAATTTTCTTTTTCAAAATTGTTAAACTTATGAGTTTGCTCGTATAAGAGCATGACTGACCTGACTGACAGGCGAGCACCCTGTAGCTGTTGGAGAAGAGAGTGGTCTTTAGCCTCTTCTAAGACAAAGCTAGGTTGAGTTTGGTATTTACAATGTGGGCCCTGACAATGACAGTCTTAACACTTTATCAGAAACAAATCGATGACATCTCTGACACTACTTCAATATATTACACAGTCCATGGTCTTGACTTGCTCAATCATTAGTCATACACACACTCAAACACACGCAATAGACATGTTCAAAGACTGTTTGCATGCGAAGAAACAGGGAGCACTACCTGAGAATTAAGGAAGGGAGATTGTGGGTTTTTCCTTCTAAGGGTGGATGGAACAAATTACTACACCGGTAAGGTCTGCAGATCCCACAGATATTCTTCCCTGATGAGGTTGTGGGTCAAAAAAAAGGTGCAGACAAACATAAAAGAGACCATTTATGTCTCCTTTGCACTTCTGTTTCTGTTCTTTTTTCTTGTGTTTTTTCTGTTTTTTTTTTTCAAAAAAAGGAACACACAAATACACCAAGAAATAACACAAACAGAGGCAGTCCTTTCTGAATGAGTCATCAATGCACGAGTCCTTGAGGAAATCCTGGTGAATCAGCACTAATTTTCCTATCAGCTTTAATAAAGCGCTCACTACAAACAGTCCAGTCTTACCGAAGTTCCCTTGCGATAAGTGGCTCAACATGCCTTCAGTGTTTTGGTGTCTGAGGTCACATCCTTAAAGGAATTAAAGGCAGGCCCATGCCCCCAACCCTGCACTGAACGCATTGATCTCAGCTAGCCAGAGGCAAGTGTACAAGCTTGTGACAGAAAGTGGTGCGCAGTTTCACAGTTTTTCAGGAGAAAAAAAAAGGTGCTTGTGGCTGCATGTGCAGCAGCTGCAGTTAAAAGAAAACAATTGTGAGGATGTCTTTTCAGTCATATCCCCATCAGCAGGTCAAATCTCAGGCTAAGTGATCATCTTCATCTCTGCCTGAGTGATCGAAGCATTTTCTTAGTTATTTTATTTGACATGACCCAAAGTCCAACATCTACTGCTGAAATTCAGTCAGATTCTCACACGTTACCCCCTGCTTTTCAGAGTTTCCTCTCCTCTCACCGGCTGCTTGTGCGTTAGACGGACAGTAATTTGTGTGAATTACTCTGCAATTAGGCCTATCTCTCATACAGCTACAGTCGCCGACAGCTGCGTCTCATTCCAAACCTGTATACTCGCATGTCCCTTTGAGACAATCGTTTTTCAAATCAGGTAATTAAAGCAATTAGCCACATTGTACCCTAATTACCTGCTGTCGTTTAGCCTAATGATATTACTTACAAACACTCCTTAAAGGGAGATAGAGCTACTTATTGGGCCTCCGATTCACTGTAGGTGTTTAGGCCGACGAATGAGAGCATGCCAGCTGTTCAGCAGACCATGCTGCTCATGGTTTGAAATACCCCTGCCAGGGTTTTCTTTTCTTTTTTTTTTTTTTTTTGACTTATGATGTCGGATTTATTGGAAGCTTTAAATGTCACAGTGAGACACAATGGAAAAGAGTTATTGCAAATAGACAAACAGATTATTCTCGTTTCTTTGTGTTGCCGGTTTCAATTGATAAATGACATCTGTAATGAATAGAGACAAGCCAAAGCTGGAGGATTAGAATCTTACCTAAAAATGTTGGCGTAATGCAGCAGAAATGAAGACGTACACGTGAACTACCGAAAGATGACTTTGCTGTTTAGTTGTCTTTATATTCAAAAGGGAACTTTTAGTATAACATTTAAACTTCAGTAGAGGTTGAGTTTTCCTCAGAAGAAATGCAGTTGCTAAACTTGCTGTTCTACCGGATGTGCTGCTGTGGTGGAGTTGACAAGCCAGAGTACATTTTCATCCTGTTCACTAAGTGATAAACACAAAGGATGTTGAAGTGTTTGGACAGGGTTGCTAGGATCACAGGGGTGGTTTAAAGGATAAGACAAACAGTCTTTTGACTGAGAGTTGAGAAAGTGACGAGATCATGACTCTTCAAAAAATGACTCTCAGAATGACCAAATCCTGGCCTGAAGTGAAAAGAAAGACACTGTGCCAAGACAGAAACTGAATATTTATTAACTTTGTGATTAAAATTATTGTGTATGTGCAGCAGATCTGATGCTGGGATCTATAAGAGTTAATTAAAAAAAGAAAAAAAAAGTAACAAAGAAACAAAAGTAACACTGTCGCAAACATGCAAGCACATACAAGAAAATTCATCATCAACTGCAGTCCACTTTCTTTCATTTTTTTTTTTAGATCCCTGGTCCCCAAACTTTTTTTCATCCCTCATGGATGCTAAGAAACTTTAGTGGCCTTCTAACCTAACAAAATGATAAGACAGGCAATCCACATAAAACACAATCATGAACATTTATTGCACCTTCTTTCATCTCATGTCCATGTACCAAACCCCTTTAAGTGACATTTACTGCTAGATAACACATCGTTATGAAAAGCATTTGATCTTTTTGCTAAAAGAGCAACCTAAACTTTATCAACCTCCTCTTGTCACATTGATTACTACAGCAGTCGTGTTTATTTTCCAAAGTACACAAAACCTTTATGTAATTTGCAATCACCTTGCCAATAGGTTTTTTAATTTAAGTGAAGCTGTCAGTGCTTTGTTGTTTATTGACCCAGGTTTCATAAACCATTTTCACGCTGGTGGCATTCACCTAGTTTTCTGTGAAAATAAAATATTTGTAAGCTGACAGTGTTTGCAGGCATAAGTGTTTGGTTTAACTTTTGACCCTGTCAAGTGGCAACTTTCTGGGCCTGCGGTTGATGTAATTGCAGAAAGAGCATGAATACTGGAATGCCTTTCCGGTATTTAAGAATGCCTTTGTGTTCATTTTCAAATTATTATGTGAAAAAAAATGCAGTTATTGTATATCTTTAAAGGCTTGTTTCTCTGCCACCAGTTCACAGGGTCAGAACTGGACCCAAAACATTGTAATCTGCACATCTTCCACCTCTATCAGTGTGAATCCAAGATTATGATAGTTTCCATCACCTGTCTTTCTGTTTCAGGAGATATTTTTCCTGCAGACCTTGACGCATATATGTACATTCTGTGTTTGAATGAACATTACTGTTAGTGTGCGTGCCTGGGTTTGTTTATCGTTTTGTTATAAAAAAAAATGTCAACTACAGTTCCACACTACCAAAGCCCCAACTCTTTGCTTCATTCAAACTTGATCTAAAAGTCAGCATTTCCAATATGACCCCAGCTAACAATGGGCTTTAAAACTCTGTATTAGAAACAAATGGGTGACCTCATGGACACTGTCTATATATATTACAGCCTATTGTATTCACAGTGGTATCACTCTCAAAAATTAAGACCGATGTGGATATCAAAATATCAAGTTTAACTCAAAGATTTCTACTCATTTAGAATTAAATTCTGGTCACAAAAAAATATTAAAGAGGTGAAAACATTTCAGTCATGGTGGTCCCTTCCAGCTCTGAGCTGCCTTATGCATGTTGCTCTGTGATAGCTCCCTGCAGTCCTCTCCTCCACTGAACACTAATTGCCTGAGAAGTGCCGAGTCAGTAGCAAAACAAAAAATAAAGTCAGTCTTTTGAACAACCCCTGAGAAGTCTCTTTGCACTTTAAAAGGGCATCAAAGCACAGCGTAAGTCGGAACACTACTGGGCCTGCTGCCAACTCTGGATGGGTCCTTTAACAGATCCTTATGAGAGAGCAGTTTTGATGTAATCATCCTTCAATCTAGAGGGGCTTGCTTAAAGCCAGGAGGTCTTGTTACCTTAATCTAGTGAGAAAAGACCCCTGCCAGACTTTCCTCTTTTTTTATCTAGCCTGTAATTTACTCTGAACTCTCAGTTCTTGAGAGCATGGGTCACAACACTCTAAAAAAATGAAGAAAAAAGAAGGAGACTTGATATGTTCTTAGAAAATGAGTCATATGGTAGCTGTATAACAATACTAAGAGAGCCATATTAAAGAGGAAGAAATAGTCTTCATTCAACTCAACTCGATTGTTATAACTGCTATGATTTTCCTGTTAAAGGAACCCAGTTGGGTGGATTTTTACAGTGTAGTATAGAGTGTAAGCTCCCCACTGACAACATGGAGAGAGAGGGAGGGTATGGAAGCAATTACTGAGCCTTTTTTAATGTCAAAGTACCCTATCACACTTCCAATACTTTCAAAAAAGGAATTATCATCAAGAGGTCAGGCGGTTATACTTAACTGTTAGTTAATTCGTCATTAGGCGTATTCATCCACAGCTGATCAAAAACATTGGCGATCAATGTTAACAGTGCCATTTTTTGAGTGAGTCTTGATAGACCGTTGTTTGACATTTGATTCTAATTGCGTCCAAGGTCTTCATTTTCCAAGCTCCAACCTTTGTGCTGTAGTTAAGTGAGTTTTTTCCAATTAACTTGATTTTTTTTGTAGTTCTTGTTACTAATTCTGGGGTTTTCCTTTCCACTTTGGTAACAGACGCATCCCAGCTAGCTTAAAATTTAGTGGGAACTCTTTTGAATTCCCCTAGATGTGATTAAATTAATCATGGAGATAACATCAACAAACCAAAATTATCTTGGAAGTGCAGTCAAAAGACAACATTTGTCCTTCTGTTTTCACATTATTTGATGTGTTGTAAAACCAACCACAGAGTAATTTAAACAGGAAATAAGAAATGAGAACAGTGAGTAAGCAGGACGAACCAAATAAAGACAGGGCTGACAATCAGATGGCACTGATCATTTGTAGGATTGAGTTTGGTTGGGCACATGTGTTCAGACGATGAAGGTAGGATGAGAGACTCTTGAGTTGCATAATTGCAACCACACAAGACGGTTTCCAAGAATTCTGTACACCCATCATCATAACTTCATCATCATTGTTGCGGAAAATACTGTGAGCCCCATGGACATGGTCTGATCCAACGACAAACAAATATTACAGACCTGTTTTCATGCCCTGGCAGAGGACACAGGAGGGGGGGGGGGGGGGGGGTAGGCATAACACTAATAACAGTACATGTGAGTAATCCTTATCAAAAGGCCAACATAACTTTCTTAGCGTAAGCTAAACTGTCCTGGATGCTGTATGCATTCATATTGACTTTTCCGCCATTTCAACTCTTTTTCCTTTGACATTGTCTCTAAAAGCTTGATGGTCTGGGAGGCTTTGTCATTACATCTTTTAAAGTGAAGGTCATAGTGACCCCAAAAGACACCTATCACCACCAAAGATGATTTTATACATTCCAGATGCTAGAGTGTCACTTGAATCATTGAATGTGGATGTAGCAACATGTTGCTTGGAACCGTCTGCTAAGAATGTAGTTCTTTTTGTCAGAGCTTGGATCGGCACCTTCAATGAATTATTAATCCAACTTGTGTTCCAGTCACTACTTTCACATGTTTTCTATTGACGTTTTTTTAAGTTAAAATTACTGCCGACACTTTGGGAGTTATTATAAATCTGAACTTCGCCTGCCTAGGCTGATTAATTACAACCTCAGATTTATACAGAAATACAATAACAGTCTCTCCCCTTTTAGTGGTAAACTTTAAGAAGTACAGTTAAGAGAAAGCTTTGTTGTTGTCAAATGCTTTAAGAAAACTGATCTCATGCTCTTATGTGACAGCTTTTTAAATGAATGCCTTGCTAATAATATAGCAGGTGCTTGTATTGTATCGCAGCCAATGGGATGCCTGGTTGCACCGTAAGTCTGCGGCCATCTCTCTGGCTTGCTTTTAGAGACATCTGAGGTCACTCTGTCATCAAACGCTGAATGCCCTGCACTTTGAGGGCTTGGTTTACTGGTCATCATGCATACCACTGAATAAGCTGTGATAGGGTTCCTCAACCACACTTTCACACACACTTCCGCTTTTAATGACTGTGGGACACTGAGAGATGTGGATCGTTGCAGCACTTGGGCTTCAAGTAAAAATAGCACTTCAACCTTTCTTCCAGTTTTGTGTGGAAGGAAACGGGCAGTGTTCACCTAATGGCAAGCACAGAGACTGTCGTCATGGGAGTATGAACAGGGAATTTGTGTCACCGTTCCCTTCCTGTTGGCTGGGCCAAGAGTAGACCTTAAACCCCTAGATAAGAACTTGAAGCGGCCCCAGACAGACTTTATTTCTGCGGCATAATGTAAAAACCAAAGCAGTGCATAAGCAGAAACTTTACTTGCTTGTGGCACCCAGGCAGCTGGCCATAGTGTCATCTAAAAGGGACAGGAACAAAGGCTTTAAGGGAAAACCCTAGAAAGGTCATCAAGGGGAGAATGTTAGTCTGTTTTGTATTAGGACAGCTGCCATTGTTGGCCAAAGTCAAATGATTTGAGATTCCAATAAGTGTGAGTTTATATTTACTGTAGAAATGCATCACATCCTGAGCCACATTGGTGAGTCATTAGTTACTCAGTGGACAGCAGGAATAGTAACCATAAACAGAGGCGTATTGTATTCATAACTGCATTGTGTTCTTTCATCAATGCTCCTAAAAATAACATCCAGTATATGTAATGTCTTGGGAACACGAGTTTAGACAAATTTCTGTACTTATATTAATCAAAGAGTGGCAGTAACACTTGAACAGTTTCAGACATAATGTCTCCTCAAAGCAAGTTGCCACATATTTATCCTCAGATTGCAAAAACAATCACTCTACAACAGTGCAGTCACTTTATCCTCCAGGTAGAGAAATGTAGCAAACTATTCAAGTTATCCACGTGTGATGAATACATGCCAAGGTGGAGAACAATACTGAAGCATCGGATGTTTAATATTTAATTTGGTTCATATTGTCAGCTCATATCTGCTGACCTTATACTCAGTGCTTGCTTCTTGGTTCAGAAAGCATCGAGTCTGATGAAGGAATAACTTCCTCCGACAGGCCGCCACTTTTGGCGCATTCCAAGTCTAACAAATCACATCCACAGGCGAGGCGAATCGTGATTTTCTGTGGCCAGGGTTAATACAAATTAACTTTCCCTGTGTAAAACTGCAATCCAGATTTGGATTTACAAGGGTAGTGCCCATTGGCGACAATAGTCTTGTATCCAAGTCTCAAATTCTTGAGGAAAAATCCTTGAGAGCCAAAGCACATGCCTTCCAAAATGGAAAATCTGATCTTCAGTTTTGATTGGTTGCGTAATAAGCACTAAACCATGCATGGGGTGCGTATTTATATATTTAATTGTTGAAGCTGAAAGAATACACAATAATACAGGGTGTCCATGAAGTCTCTTCCACATATTTGCTGTTGTAATTATTATTTTTTGACATGTAAAATTGTTATAAAAGGAGATATTTAATTTTTTTAGACCTCTATATAGGCACCATGAGTTACAAAAAGTACATCAAGACGGCACTTGATTTCCTGCTATGTTCGCTGTAGCATAGCCTCATCAGTGGTGGCAATGGCATCAGTGATCTTTTGCTTTTGATCAGTGATGTCCTGCATCTTAGTTTGATACATGATGTCTTAAACATCACCCTGTAGTTTCGCTGAGTCTGCGTATCCAATTTTGTTTCAATAAACCATGACACACATGGTGTCTTTTCTTGAGGAGCAGCTACTTTTTAGGGGTTCATTTAGCTCAACCTTTTCATCAACAGAATACCTTAAATACACAAATAAAATATGATTAAAAATTTTGAGAACTACTGAGTGCATAAAACAAATCTGATTAAGATGTTTCATCAGTTGCCTTTGAAATATATTTTCTAAATTGTAAAGAGGCTTTATTGACACCCTGTATATCTACAAGAGCATTTTGCACATATAGCAAGTTTTATTGAACTTCAGCTTTGTTATGAGACAACCTTTAGTTCACCGCTAACAGAAACAATAGTTAGCAACAAGAAGCTGCACTACCTTTCTTGTAAAGCAGATAACGCAAATCAGAGTCAATAAAAAAAATAAATCAACAAAAAGAAGCAGATACTCTCTGGACACATTCAGTGATGGAGAAACCAAAAAGCAATGAGTCTGATCGAAGTTTTAAGTGGCTGGCGACTGTTGCCCGGTGCGGTCTGCCGCATGTGTTTTAATACAGAGCTCTGAGGTTGAGAACAGCACACCTGGGACACAGCACACACACTGTTAGAGGAAGTGGTTCCACGCCAAAGAAAGCAATAGAAATTTCCAGCTAATCCACCAGTCTGCTTACACCCCCCCTCCAACTGTCCTCTTAACCCTTTAATTTTGTTTATATTTTTACAACTACGGATGAAGTATGCAATTATAAATTGTTTAAGATTTTGGAAGGCAAACTGCAGCCTCCTATCAGTGTTTTGTAATGCCTCAGATAGAGATAGAGATAGATATATAGATATATACATAGATATATACATAGATATATACATAGATATAGATATAGATATAGATATAGATATAGATATAGATATAGATATAGATATCTTCTGCAACTGAGATCACCGAATGACCATGTTATGATGTGATTTGCAAACCCTCCACTTCATAGCTTTTCCAATATTAGGCTGTCATAAGGAAGAAGCAGAAGGGGCCCAAGTGAATATTGGCCATTATTCTGCATGCAGTGGTAGGGGAGGAAAAACATTATGTCTCCTTGGCTTATCCCATGGAGTCTAAAATCACCACAGGCAGGTTAGTTGGAGCTGCTCTCCTCCCTGAGATTCCATTAAAATATCTCATCTCTTAGACAGATTCTATCTTGAATTGTCCGTTTCATTATTCCATTGCCTGCACCCATTTCCACATGTGGCAACCGGACATAACAACGTTCATCTATTATGACACAAAACCCACAGGTTGAATTCCAACTGCATGTCCAATAAAATTACTATTCAGATTTTTATAGACTATATCTGTGCAGGCCATTTGTTTTAATGACAAGTGCTTTGCTTTTATGGCTTGCTGGTATTTTAAAGCCTGTTGGCCTTTTGTTATGCTGTGTCATACCGTTTCATACTGTGGTTGTGTACTTATTCCCCTCAAGGTTTAGCCTCTTAAACAGCATTCAGCTTTATTTTTCCGTGCAACACTGTAATGGAGAAAGTGTTGATATGGATTGTGTTTCTTCCCAAAGTGGTTTGTGTATTTGACAATTTGTATAACTTTTCAATCGTTTGACATGTAAACATGTAGACAAGGCTTAAAATTGTACAATATACACACCGCACACATGTGTGGTTTGTTTTAGACAGTCAAACCCTCATCTGGAATGACTGGAGCAGTTATACCATCAATGCATCAGGTGCTGTGTAAGTCAGCACACACTCCACAGTTTATTTTGGTAGGGCTAACTTTTCTCTGAATGCAGACCCCAACCTGACAAAGTAACCAGGGAAAATGTGCAGCAAAGGTTGTCAAAGAAACAAATTCTTGTGGTTTCTGTCACTGATTGTAAGCTGTAAACTTCATAGACTTTTTAACCTTTTCTCCTTCCAGGGTCGTGAAATATCGCAGCTTTCTCAGGCGCTTTGTGCCTTTGCACCATGTCACTTGACTTCATGTGCTGGATGGCTGAACGATTGCTCAGATCTTCTAATGCCAACAAACAGTTTTACAATAGAGTTAGTTGAAAGCCAGGTGCATCTCATACCGAGGTAAATGGTACCTTTTGTGTCTGTATGAGGGCTGGTGTGGCGTGACATAGAGATGGTATTTGGACCATGAAACACAGGTGTCTAGCACCTTTGGTTTTGCTAAGTATATGCCCTTTTCCTTGGTAGCCTCCATAAAATAGATTTTCAGGATCTGTTAGAATTACAAACCAGATGACTATCTTTCAGTAGAACATGCAAACTAAAGGTTTGTTCAGGATGTTTGCAGATATATTTCAGTTATTAAACTGTTTAAGCCAAGAATTATGTAGTCAACAGAAATCCATTTTGGTCTTAATGATTACAGACACATTTGAGGTACACACCAGTAATCCTACAAGGCTCTTTTAGAGCTTGAGAGACGTTTTTCTTTCACCTAAGAGACTGTCCTTTGTGTCCCTTATAAAACCAGAAGAAAACCATGACAGTTCTTAATATATTTAGTAGATCCGTTGCATTTTGGTCAGACTTATGAGAACTTCTCAGCAAAGACAACTTAAAAAAATGTGGTGATGGTTATAATACAATTCTTTCAGGGGAGCTATGAGACGTAACTCACTTAGCTGACATCATCCACGTGAGAGCGAGGAGGTTATCTCAGGAGGCAGCATAAGAAGTAAAACAAAGCAGGGCAAGATTATGTAAAAGGCTGTTCTCTGGAGGGTGAGTTATCAGAGCGTTTCATGGCTCCCCACCACTGAATCATTGTTTTGGTTCCTGATGTGTGAAGATTTGGTGGAGTGTTTCCTGCCCTGTATCTCTGACGGAGGGAAACCCAAACAGTGATGTTACTCAGGAGTGACTCAGCGGGCTTTGTCCAGGGGCTACAATTGCAACTACAGAAATGAAAATATGTGGCAACCTTATAGTTCAAGTTGGATTTTAAATTAGAAGGTGAAAAAAAATGTTCCCTCCTGCTTCCAAGACAATAATACTGAAGGTTTCTTCTGAAGGCAACTAGATACCACATTCAGCTTCAGATATGACCTTAGCAGATGACTTTCATTCAAACACAGCAGTTTCCTTTTTAACAAACAATCAAATCCTTGACCTGAATAAGTCTGATAAAGTGTTTGGGTTTACTGTACAGGAAGCTCAGACTTCCCTCTACAGTAAACTTACATTATCACTTTAACGGGAATACAGCTCATATCCGTTGTTTCTGGACTCGGATCCTTACCACTCCCTGTGGGAAAGCATCCCCTTATTACTCATATATCAAATGTTAACGTCATTATTTTTCTAGGAATTCAGGTGACGAGACCACTACCCTGAAACTGTTTGATAGATTATAGAGTGGAAATTGGATCATTAGTTTTCTTGCGAAAGAATTTTGGACTCTAGAATGATTGGTGGCAGGCATCAGAGCTGTGATAGAGGCTTTCAAGAGCTTGACCAGCCTTCATGTTTCAAATGTTGACATGAGATATTGTGTATGTGTCAGTTTTTCATGTTTTTTTGTAATTCCTGAAATGTATCAGCAACCAGCTAGATTAAATAGAAACTCACAATACTACTTGTACCTGATTCCCAAATTTACCAACAAACTGTTTTTCCAGGCATACTTTTTTCTCTTCATACCTACCAGCCACTGTACATGTGTGTGTACATCCTGTGCGTTTGTAAAGCTGAGTGTGTGGGAGTCCAACACGAGCATAATTGGAGTTGAGCACAGTTCTCTGAAGCACATTAGCACAGAGCCCACAGTGTACCAGGTTTCACAGAGGGCAACACAGCTGCGCAAAAACAGGTATATGGAAAACCAAGCTGATACAAAACAGAGACGTCTGAACAACAAGGAGGGGCGAGGGGTGGAGCGGGGGTCTCCAACCATGACTGGGGACCACCTCAATACAGGCACACAGAATCCACCAGGGAGAAAAGTTGATGTTGAGCCAGTGTGCACCAGGATTTCTGTGCTTTCCTGCACAGAGGGACTGTTGCAGCATGTGAGGAGAAAAACAAAAGATCAGTCTTGACTCAATGGTTTTGATGTGACAAGAGAAACGGTGACAGGCTGATCTTGTAGTTTTCTTTGCCTCCAGGGTGTGTGGAGTGTCGCCATATAAATCAACCTGGTTCGACTCTCAGTTGATGTTGGCTTATATAAGGAAAACAGATTTATCACTGTAATAATAATATCCTGAGAGCAACCAGTACACACATTTATCATCCAAGCTTAATCTTTCAGTTATTAGCTTTTGGGGCAATCAGGTAACAGATCAGAATCAAAGATTACTTTATAAGCAGCAAAGTCTTTTAACTCCAGTCAAATCTTTGTTCACTTTTTTGTCCAACTTCTATCAGGACTATAAATGGCATTGGTAAATAGAGACACTGCAACTGATTGATTAAGTAAGGGATAATATATGGTTACCGTTACAAGCCAGACTATCAGCAAGAAACTTGAGTAATAATTTATAACATCTAGTGCTAAATGGAAAATTGCTCATAAGAATGGCCATTTTACCCTGAAATGAGCAAAGGAAATAAATCTCAGGATTCATGAGCAATTGTCTGTATGAAGAAGCAGCCTTCAGCTACAGCTTCCAGTTGGTTAGCGATACACAGAATCTTTGAAAGACTTCTTTTCGACAACCAGAAAAGAAGAGGGAATGACTGGATGGTTCCATTTATAAAGACTTAAGGAAACCAGAACACTTTAGACAGTCTTTGCCAACAACTTCTACAACCATTTGCTGAGTCTTGTTGCACAAACTATTTTGTTGTGGCGTATTCTGGAAGCTCTTCTTTCCTTATATTTGGCTACTTATTGCTACCAGTTTAACTGTTTCAGCTGAGGCTATCTAACCTTATGTTGAAACATCTGAAACACAAAGGGACAAGTTATCCTTATTAGTAAAGGAGGTGTGGCTAAAAAATATTGTGTTTTCTCACATTTATGATTTTTCAGCATAAAGGTTTTGACCTGCTGTCCACTCAGTCAAAGCCACCTACAGACATCCTACTGGCACCAGTAGACAAATCCAAGGAAAAGACATCAAGGCATAAGCTGCTTTGGTTGACTGACAAATGAACATTGAGAAATACAGCACAGGAAAACCACAGAAATGAACCCTTCACACCAAAGATGTTTCAGCATGACAAAATAAGCATCCTTGTGGATTACCCCTTGAACTTTTAACCGTGTGAGCATAAACAGACACACAAACCATGTGAAGAACATTTCTTTTCAACATGTTATATCATCATCTCTGCTATAACCATACATTCATGAAACCAGAGCGCTGCTACACGTTTTGTGATTACACACATGTGGTTGCGATTAAGTCCATGCCAGTCCGGCTAGCCTCTTGTGGCTAGACGTTGTGGTAGTCACACCAGTTTCACTGAAGCCATTGTGCCAAGTATGGTTAGTGTCACAGCAGATGATGTGAACGAGCAATGTCTTCATAGAGGGAGTGCAGAAGCCTTCCAATAATCTGTTCGGTTACATGCTGGATGGTGGTAGAGTTGGACTAGTCCAATATTGTCTGAGTAACAATTTCCAAAGATTTGTGCAGTTCGATGAGCTTTTCCTGCTGTCTACTTTCTTGCCTAAAGGTTGTGGCTAACCAAGGAGGGTGGGACCAGAGAGATTGATTTCTTTGCGACAGGCACAGAGTCAATTGAAGTGATGCAGGCTGACATATTAATCCATGAGTGTGGAGCTAAATAGATGCTGATTTGCAGAGAGTCACTAACATTTCCTGTCATAAGACGGAGAAAAAAAAATTCACCACTGTCCTTCCCACTCAACATTAGCTCAGGCTAGACATGGGATTACCAGCAATGGTTACTTTTTATTTTTTTTACACCAATTAAGTCTATGGAACCTTTTTCAACCCATGGAATACTGTAAAAAAATGTTTAGTCTTTTGAGGCCTTTGGGACAATCTGAGAAGGGATCATTACCCTTTGTTGATCTGTTTGCAATTCATATTCAGCTCCAGAGTAGGCATGGCTTTACTGCAATGACTAATGATCAAAGTAAACAATATGGTTTCCTTAAAAATGAAAAACACATTATACTTTGGAAATGAAATGTCAAATAGGTAACACAACTTCTTAAGTGTCCATTTTCCAACTTAAATCAGTTATTTTTGTTTTTGTTTTTATTACTTTTTCTTATTTTTGTTTACACCTGATGAGTGTCACAGTCCATTTGAGTTTTGCATTGATATTTTGTTCCAGTTTACCTGGGGTTATTTAAGCCATCTATAAACAAATTGTACAAAACTGCCAGTACTGCTCAGCATTGGGTTACCATCACCCTACCTACACCTACCAATCATGACAGGGACCAAGCAGACCTCTTTTTTTTCTGTTAGACTACTTGAGATGACTTCAGATCTTCAGTGTACAATACGACTACCTCTAATAGTTACGAGAGAGTGGCTGCCCACGCTATGTCATCAATGTTGGCAAGGTCAAAGATTTTGTTTGAGGCAAGCAGTTTAAGAATCAAGACTCTTTGACAGTCTGCACCTTGGCCTGTTGGCATTCAGTAAGCTAATTGTTTTGTTACTCAGCCTGTTAGCTGCCTGCCTTAGACCCCACAGCTGAGGCCTGCTCCTGCAAAGCTACTGCAAACATGGTCTGTTCCTGTGAATCTGCAGCAGGAGTCCTCTGCAGAACTGGAGCAAGACTCCTGATTCCAGTTTTTGTGGGTCCACAAGCTCAACTCTGAGGACCCAAGCTTCTGACAAACTTCTATAAACCCCTCCTACACACCCTGTCTGTCCTTAAAAAACCCTATTGGGGAATCTGCAATCTGTCACAAGCCCTCTCAGAAATCCAAATCCTGCAATGGTGCCACAGCAAGGCCCCTTCACCATCACACTTCTTAATAATCCTGCAGAACTGTAAAAAAAAAAAAAAAAAAAACTAATTTTTGGTTTCAGATTGTGTTAAAGTGTTGCAGAGGCATGAGAGGTAAACACAGCAGGGGCTTTACACACACTCTGACAACTTGTTAAACTAGTCTTTACCCACTGACCCTGTCTCGAGGCCTCTGTAACTACTTAAACAAATGTCACACCATTGTGCCTCTGTGATATGTATACTGAAGATGAGACACAGGTGTATGAATATCACACCTTGGACTGCCAAATGAAAAGGGCTATAGTGCATCTCCCTGCTCCTCCTCAATGGTCAAATGACCACTTTCAAAGGTACCTCGCCAATCTTCACCGCTCTACTCTTATCCTGGGGTATTCCTTCCTTTTCTCCTTATCCTCACACCAGTTTGTACAAGATTTCTACTTGTATTGTTGCCTATTCGTCTCATGAATTGGCAATGAACTGAATGAACTGACCACTTTCTGAAAGCTTTAAAACATTGTTTGTCCACAGGCACAGCTGAGATGTTTTCTCTCCTTTTTGTCTAAAATGTTTGTTTCTTCTCACTCAAAGGAGTGGAAATTTTCCAAATTGCCAGAATGTGGAGAAAACAGGAAAAGGTGTCACCCTCATTAAAGGCAACCAGATTTTCAGTGACTCATTTTTAAACAACAGGAGTGGAGAGCCAAAGCTTTTAACTGGGGCAAATCTGCCACTCAGGTAAACTATATCATATGCCGCCAGGTAGTTGTGTTTACAGTTTATCAAAGGTATTCCTCATGTTCATCCCTCAAGAAAAGAAAGTTTTAAAAGGAAAAGTGCTGATTAAACCCAGAAACTGTCTACAGAACAAACCACTGATGGAAGTGTGGCAACTTTGATCATCCAGCTCTCTGTCACAAACTTCTAAACAATGTCAGCTGGTACAGCGGAAAGTTTGTATCAGTGGTGTTTGGGCTTAATGGTTAATGGTGATTCATGCTCCAACTCCTTAGCTGAAAAACGGCACCACCAGGCCCTCAGGCTCCCCTTCCTTAGATTATTGATTGTGATCCAATTTCCACTTTCACATTTGAGAAACAAACTTTTAGCTGAGAATCATATGAACACTGTTATCTTCTTTTTCCAATGCCCTCCGCTGATAATGAAAGCTGGTGCTGGTTAGATCAGCTGTCAAAATGACAAACTGTTGTGATTTAGCAGCTCTTCATATCTTCAGTTGAATTTTATTAAAGCAGATATTAGATGTTTTCTTTTTGCTTATGCAATGTCTTTCTCTGCTTTTGCATGACATGGCTTCCAGGTTTCTCAGTTTGAGTTCTTCTCCTTCCCTCAGTCTGTCTCTCCTTAAATTTGTATTTATTTCAAAATGTAGTGACCTAGAATTCTAGTTTCAGATCTTGATGCCTTTCAGAACTTCAGCAAGTGAAATATCTGTGTCATGTTTTTGCATCGTACAATGGTTCTATTCATCTGTCAGACTCATCCAGCCGCTATGTTCTGATATCAATCCAAATCCTGGCAGTGATGACTTCCTCTTTAACAACGCTGCTCTGATTCCCGTTCATCAGGAGCACTCCAGAAATAAGTTATCTAAACTAATAGTCTCTCTTTTAATGACACCAGGCCTTTTATTCTCTGCCAAATTGCACCAGTCAGACGCCTCTCGGGTGTTTCTTCCTACTTGAGGCACCACTGTTGGGTTTCCATCCCTTAATATAGTTCAAATCAACATCCCCACCCAGAACAAATGGTCTACCTCAGATGACTTTCAAAACAGATCACACAGGATGAGTCCAGGTCTCCAGCCGTGCTTCCTATAACCTTTGCGAGCCCTCTGCAGAACCTCTCCTCCGCAAGTGTTTCAGCAGATCAAAGGCAGAAAGAAAGTTTTCATTTGGTCTGTAGTTCCTGTCCAGTCAGCTGACAAACTAACTTGTTCACAAAATGAATGAAAACTGACAAAATCTGTTCGGTTGAGTTAAACTTTAAAACAGCAACAGGCACAGATAAAGAGCAAGCATGCACCGGTGAGTAAAATACATGAATGACTGACTTATCCAACACTATTTTTTTTTGTCCTGAAAATTTGAAATGTTGCTGCTAACTAGCTAAACTAGCAAAAGATTGTCATTTTTGACTGAAGCCATAGGCTTCCTCTCTCCCCTGTTTCATTTCTCCCCAGATGCCAATCTGTCATTACTTAGCCAGAAAATTTGAGGTTCTTCGGTTCGCCAACTGAGGCTTGACTCAGCAAATGAGATTATTTATAAATGTCTGTACTGTATAACTGAAACTCCTGTCTGAACAAAAGTGATCGTGCACATCTGGGCAGCCCAACAGGCCTGTCAGTCAGGAGAAGAGACAGAAAAAGAAACGGAGCACTGGCAAGGAGCAGGAGAATCTCCCTCAGGGAGGATACAGCGGGGCAGGAGACAACATGGCAAAGGCAGCAGCAACACTCGAACATGGCAGCCTGCCAGGAGTAGTTTGGCGGACCTCAGCTGACACAGCACTTCACTGCAGCAGCCGCACAAGATTTCTTTGGTTAAGGCTTACTGGGCTTTGAAACAAGCTCCCTCTGCCTCATGCATGTAAACAGTGCACACACACATCAGTACTGGATGCAGTCAGACATGACAGTACTCTTACAAAGCCAATGTGTACACACTTGAAAAGTCTATATTAAGCTTGTAAAGCACCATGTAAACACAAGGCACACTGCCATATAAACACAATACATGCCAGACCAAACAGTATTAGACAGACCACACAGAAACCCACTGTGCACACCCCAACATGTGATCTTGTTAGGACTTTCATGTATTGCTCTCCTAACACAGTCTAAGTCTTTTTCTGTCCCTTGGATGCCAGAACACAATCAGTACCTTAACCCTACCCTTCCAACAGACGTGAGGAAACTCCAAGTTCAGCACATATTAAAAAAGGTAATATTATTAGTCATAAGAAGTACCTTAAGCTTAATTACAGAGAATTTACACTTTGATTGAAAATTGGTTTTATTAGGATTACACTTTAGTACCAGATTCCTCAGCCCTCACATCCTGCCAGTGGTCCTGATAGCCATGAGCCATGTCTCCATGAGTTCCAGTAACATAGCCTATTTTAAAGAGGGGGTATTTTTTCAGGCTTTATTCTGTCCCTCTTATCTGTCCCATTTAAAGCTACGATAGGTATACAGCTAAAAAATAATAATAATAATAAAAAACTGGTGTTTTAGAAAACTCATTTCAGCCTTTGTCTGAAATTCTTTGTTAGCTGCTATCTCTTTAAGTCTCCCCTCTCCACAAATCCCCTTCCCTCTTATTGGCCAGCCCTCTGGAAGCCTGTCAGGAGCAGAGCTATGGGCAGACCTTAGTGTTTAAGGCCCGCCCCTCCAACGTGTCATTAACCACTGAAGAAGATCCTTATGTGATGACCTCACCATTTTAGCAAGTCTCATGAAGACCTCAGGCTATTTTTAGAAAAGACGGTGTTAAGTTTACAAACAGATTTAGGGATTTCTACAACATATACATATCTAGCTGTTTGAAAATTTGCACATTGCAGTATTGTTTATTTATATTCATGTTTAAAATTTAAGAAAGCATAATATTCCCTCTTTAAGACTGCAAGACCACACAATGCATCATCCTCTGCCTATTCTGAGCCTGACAACATCCTGCATGGATTTTCTGGGGATACCTTATATGTATCTATGATATATCTCTGTTTAGATGCTTAAACCTCATCATCAAGAGTCCAAACCCTATCACAGAAACTGTTTTTGGCAGGAAGCTGTGTCTGTAGTCAATCTTTCTAGGTTCCCTCATCCAAATGGCTGAGTTACAAATGCAAAGTAATTCCCTTTTTTGAGAAAGTTTCCTGCAGCTGCTCGGTCATCATAAACTAAATCACTAATGGTTTGTAGTGCGTCATTCCCCAGATTATTTAGGGATTAGTCAAAGAGATTTAGGATATTTGATTGTAAGTATTTTATTTTGTCAGTGCATGGTGCCATCAGCCCTCCCTCTGTCCCCAGCCAGAAATGAGAAAGGTCTGATCTTTGAGTCTACACGTGGAGAGAATTTATGATGCAGTGAACACATTTATGCATGTGTGTATTTATGCGTCATCCAGAATGTGCACTGATTCCTGTTCAAGTGGAAACCAAGTTTTCAATTCCTGTGTAGACAGCCTCTCATAAAAATTTGCATACAGATTGTGCTAAGTGTATAATTGACTGTGGGAGATACGGCAGCTGTTGGAGCTACCCCTCTCCACTGGGCGTGATAGGACAAGACAAAGATTGATTATAGTTTTGTCAGGAAACAGTCTGAGGTCTGACAGTTTTGCTCTGTATGTGTTTGTAAATGGGGCTATCAAGTGACTTTATTATGTGCTGAAACAACACAGACGGCAGCCTGTCAATGGGATGTATTTATAATGACAGTAATATTTCCTCTGCGGTAAGTGAGTGCATTTACAAGTACTCCAGAGATTAATTGCTGTCGTGACCCGGGTTAACTCAAACACACACATTGTGATGTATACAGTGAGGAAGAGTCCTCAGATTTTCCAAATCTTTATTTTATGGACCCGTTAAGTAGTTAATAGAATCAAGCCCCCAGTTAAAAGAAAATTGTACTGTAAATACTTGAGTTTAACACCATCTATCACTGTGGCGACAATCCTGACATGAGTTTTAAATGGGCTGTTAAAAATCACATCCGATGTCTCGAGATAAGTTTTCATCAGCGTTTGAGAAATAATATTTTTCTACCAGTGTTTTTCCCCCCGTTTGTTTAGATAATGATTGCAACATTTATAGCTGCAAGGCAGAAGCTATGGCTGCTTTGCAACACTGTAATTTGAAACTAGGTTACTTACTTTTGATGGCCACACTTTATGATTTATGCCCAGATCTTGTCAGTTTAGAATCAGTGGCTGTAAGGCTATGGAAATGATTTATCCAAAGATTTGCACAAGTTAACAAAAGGCAGTAGAAGAGATCAGATGAAGACTAATAGATCCCATTTAAAGGACGGCTCTCGCTTGATTTTGACCACCATCTAGCTCTATGGTAATGTGAACTCAGTCAAAGTTTGCTAGTGTGGTCAATTAAGCTAATATTAGCTTAGAGTGACAAAGGAGCCATGCTGCCATAGAATTGCTTTATTAGTTACTAATTGCCTGCTGAAGGAACCTGACTACTTGACCCCACCATCCAGTGTAACACTGTTTGAGGAAACAATCGTTTCAGTCCACTACTTGCTGCCAGCTGCTAGTGCAGCGACAAATAATGGCAATGATTTGGGGGAAAAGCTCCTCCTAGATGTGAGGGCAGCCTAAGGTCTTGCTTTTACAACCACCCACTCATCGTCCAACGAAAGGTTTCCCTTCCGTTCCACAAGTATATTACTTATTTGGAGAACCTAATAACGATTATTCAGGGTGGTAGGGTGGCCCTGTGGTTACCGTGACCGTCCCATCATGTAAAGGACAAGGGTTCAATTGCAGTAACAGCCGTATGTCCTGGCGAAGAGCCCTTCAGCAAGAGGCTAAAACCACTCACTCAGTCACTGAGAGTCTCTCTGCATATGACTGCTCACCACATGTTAACATGCTCTGAATTAAGTGGAGTGTTTTTAACATCTTCATATTAAACCTAGAACGTCAGACTCTGAAAAAACATTGGGACTCACGGAGCAGATAAACATGCAAAAAGATTTTTTTTTTCAATTCATGCGGTCACCCTCATTGATGAGAAAGACACATTTTTTGGAAGTGGAGCTCACTGTCAACTAAGAGGAGGAATAAAAACAATGCAGGCATGTGTGTCCAAAAGAGAGAGAATAATGTCTTTATAATATGTAGCTGAATGTCACTCTAAGTGTAAGTTAAAACCATGTCTGTTTTCATTATCTTTCTCTAGTGTAAACGGGTCGTGTACAAAGTGTAACTGGAAAAAGTAAGATTTGTCAAAAAGTGGGTCCATTTTACTCAATATTGACATTATTTTTGCCAACATCATCACAATCAGTCATGGACATGAGTGACTTGACTTGTTTTTATACAGTTTTCCCACTGGAGCACTGGCCAATGCATGAATGGCATAACAGTGTAGACACATCAATGTCCAAGTAGCATTTATTCACCATTTCTGTCCCACAAATGACATCAGTCTTAATTATTAGCAGAAAAGCGAACAAACAATTGTTGCATTCATGTGTATTAATTTGCTGCTTAAGGCAGCCTGTTCCAACACAGCCAAATAAATTGGTTTGAAACAAAGACCCACCTCTTACTTGTCAGACAGCCAATCATAGGGTTGGATTCCAACGTGGCTTGTTATACTGTGAGTATGTGTTTGGGGGTGGCTGAGTGAGGGTGTTTCCAGGCCGCTTCTTGGACATAACTCTGGTTATGGCTACATGTTTCACTGTTTTCCCAAATCTAGCAACTGATCTAGTTCAGCCAACACAGGATACTTTAAGTCTGTGTGAAGCAGAAATAAATTTGTGTTATGAGTTTGTCATACCACAGAAACTTGTCATTGACCACTGAGCCAAATTTGAAAGACAAATTGCTAAATACATAAAATTAGGTCTCAAATTCATGGAAGAATAAGCACTTCTCTCTGCTGTGGAATGCTGGGGGCATTTCAATTAGAGGCGGTGCCCACATGCCGGAGGGAAGCCGCCTCTGTGTACTGTAAAGGGACGATATCTGCAGTAACAATGGTAGCTAGCACTAGCAGTGTGACGGACCCAGCCCTACCTGTTTGAGCCATCAGAGCCAGAAACCGACCGAGTCAGACACTGATAGAGCTCAGCCTCGTTCCTCACAGTCTCCATCAGAATGCACATTTATTTCTTCCATTTATGACATTTAGCAACATGCATTACTGACTACGTTATAGCCTAGACAAATACAGTTAGGCTATCAATCCACCCGTTTCTTCAGAAGCCTTTGGGTGTTGCAATGACAGACAACTTCTTCTGCTGGCTGTTATTGGTTTCCAGTTGCCCTGCAGCTACACGGCTGACCACTGCCAGCGGCAGCAGGTGTGGGGTTGTGCTAATGGTGGCTCTGTGATGTAAAGCAGCTATGATTTCTAACCCGCCCATTAAATCCTGAACACAGAAATCTGAAAGTTTGTGAAGCCTAGCTCCACAATTAAATCCTAAATGGTTGAATGGCTTTTACACGTTTTATGGAAATACATTTGTGACCTATTTAATGTGTTTAGAAGAAAATGGCTGATTTTGCTTTACAGACTTCAGCAGTTATTACTCAGCAACAGTTTAACTCTAGCAGGTTCTTTATGATTGTCTCATTACAGTGTGAGTGCAGGCATATTGCGGCTGTTCCGTCTTACTAAAGGCCTTTAAACTGGGCAACAAGAGGAGAAACTGACTCAGCAATTATGAAATAAATGGGGATGATATCAGCTTTCATAACTATTCCTGCAAGTCAGAATGTGTGAGAACCTTAACGAGATTGACAGTCATTGAGCAATAGGGTAGTTCTTACGGTGCACATCCCACACATCAAAAGCCAAGCAAAGGAGTGTGAAATACATTTTAAGAATAGCAAGATTGATATCTACCTGTTATTACAGTGCCAGCAAAATGCCACAATGTAATTTCAAAGCCTAGGGGTCTTGCAGTGACGGGAAAAAAATATTAAAAGTAATGATAACAAGAGTGCTTCCAACATTTCACAAGTAATAGTTTGGAAACAATTCAAAATTGAATGCTGGCTCTTTTTGATAATCCATTTAAGGGCAAACACTAATTCAGCGTTCACATGCCCACAGGAGAGGGTAAATGAGGATAAAGCCAACCAAACAACAGCCACTGTTAAAAGTAAGCAATATGGTCGCTACTGTTTACATACTTGAGTGATCAAACATGCTCCCACATTGTGATACAGATCATCTGTTAAGTGCCCACAGTTATTATAAGGAAAAAATGTTAATACAGACACTTAAGTAATGCTTTGGAATTGGTTAATGCTGTGGGACTCTCCCTAAAGACAAAACCATTGCAGCATGTGATGTTGAACATTATTGGGTTTGATAAACACTTGCAAAGCATAGGGTGGGCTCATGGAAGAACAAGCATGATGCATGAGTTGGCCAATTATGGACATACCGTTGATTCGTGGAACATCACTCTCACCGATTGATGTGTGCCTCATATCTGTTTGTTGTTTTAGTAACAAATCCTCCAGATTAGCTGGTAATGAATAAAAGCTGACAAATGCGTTCATAAAAGGGGAGAAAGGAAATGCCGATTGGGAAATGTGAGGTGGGCCCACGCCCCACAGTATTACGCCTCAGTCGCGGACTTTATAGCCATTACTAGTCACTGATTTGATTTCGGAACAATCAGAGCCAGGCTTGTCTTTCTGGGTGACCGGTAAGACCTAGCCAACGGAAAAGTCACTCTGCTTAGCAACACAGAGGAAATGCAAAAACAAGTGCAGACCCCTGATAAGTCACCTAAAGCATCAAGAGGAAACAGACCTGAATATGCATCCATGTTGAGCTGTTTTGAAGGGAAAGATACACAAAAAGAACTATCCATCAAAACCCGCTTCATATCAACTGATAGGACCATCTTACAGTAAAGAAGTCTATAGGGAAGTGTAATATTTAAATCTCTCTTAAAGCTGTCCAGAACAAGATGGAAACTTGTTCCTCATCCTCACTACCATGGCCAGTTTAACAGCTTTTCCATGGGAATGCTCCCCAGTATAGCCAAACTGCCAGACAGGAGCCAAGAGATGCAGGGTTTGAATGTGGGATAGGGCGAGCCTACATTAAGCTGGTGATCCCAGCATAGTGGTAAACCTCTGTGTGCTTCACTCCTTCCTACTGTAAAAGCCTGGTTAAGGCGTCAGGCCTGGCTATAGCAGGGACGGCCCACAGCCCCTCCCTGGCAAAATTTTGTACTTCTAATATGATGATAAAGCTCAGGCAAATGCTTTGCGTCCAACTCAATTCCAGTCCTCTTTTAAAACTGGAGCCCTAATGGCTCAGTAAGCACTGCCTGTGCTTCCGCAGTAATTCTTTTATTTGTCCTTTCTGAGAACGGAAATAAAATTATGAACTTGTTGTATACGATACCAAAATGAAGAAATTATTCTGACATCCAAAGCAAAACAAAGCTTAAGAAGCACGTAAAGGGAATCTGACCATCCATCCAAGATTTGTATCTCGTCACCCCAGATGTATTTGTGCCAAGTCTAGTCAATTACAAACTCTCTTTTTTTTTTTCATATTGAGGACACATCTTTAGCTCCTTTCACGCATACCCTACTGCACTCCTGAAAATGTCAGGAAATTACCTGAAGGGCCGCAGAAGAATAAAGGTAGGCAAATGTGTTGACCAGGACATAAATGCGGGGTCACGTCAGGTCTTTCAACATAAATCTTTTAAAGGTCCAACAAATAACACAGTGGGTAAATATTTGGACTGTTCGCAGCTGGACATGCTGAGGAAGGTCTTTTTGTCACCGTTGCCAAAAAGTCCTTTTCTTTCTCTGCTGCCACCCTTTGCTTCAATCAAGGATTACTCCCATAAACTGAAAAGTGTCTCACATGAGCAATCTACCCGCTGTGTATGTCATGTATGAAGAGGCAAGTCCACCTGAATATGAAAATATACTTCAGGAAGTATTAAACTAAATTCACAAACAAAGAGGAAACAAAGAGCATAAAACAAGGTTTTAATAAAAGACCACCTTACCCAATTTTACCCATTTAAAAGGAATCCAAGAAAGCATTTTTGGAGACACTTTACTGACTGGGAGAGAATCCAGAGGAAATATTTTTATGACGTTCTATCCTCTGAAAGGGCATTCACATGATTTTTTTCTTCTTCTTTTTTTTTTTTTTTTAAATGAAATTTCATTCACTGAAAGTGCACCCAGGAGGCAATTTTCTGATATATTCAGTGGATGGAATTCAGAGGATTCTTTGAATAATGCATTATTTAGAGGAAGAGTATTCAGAACAAAAAAAATATTTACCTTTTATTCTCTTGAGGAGCGTTTATGGGGCACTTTTTGGTGCTTTATTTACTAGAGGGGCATCAAGAGGGCATTTTTTTTACATTTTACTGACTGAAAAGTCATCAAAAAGCCTTTTTTCCCCCTTTTTTTTTTTGGTGGAACATCATCCAGAAGGCACTTTTAATGATCCCCATCCCACCCATGTGCACACTACTGGAGCCAGTCACAGCCCACCCCAGATTCCCAGATTCCCATGGTGGCAATGATCCTTTACTTTAATCTCAGATGACTTCACTCACTGTTTAATGGTGTGTTTGTGGCCATTAGCCTATATAATGGTAACAGTTATTTAGAGTTTGAAAATCTGTACTTCGGTAGATGCCAATCAGATAAAATAACATAATGTCTATAATACAGCATTGATGACTCTATCTGTAACCGTCTTTGTCCTCCACATTACAGTTCACAGAAAGAGGTCATCCAGAGTTTATGGTGCATTTTATTCACAGCCAGTCTATAGTTCAGCGTGTGACACAAGTTTATGCGAGCTGTGCTTAATGTTGCTTGACAGCGGCCTGAATCTGCCTTTAATGTGGCAACTTAGGCGCTCCTTCACAGCGCTTGAGTTACTTTCTTCAGTCCTCTCTCAGTTCAGGCTCTGCTGTAGCGGCATACTGGGTGAAAAAAGATCTTTATTGAATTAGCTCCTGACTGTGGAGTTAACTGCCATCAAGCTTTTTTCTCAGGTCTTCAGCCAACAGGTTTCTCTTGATGCGTAAGGATCCTAGACCTGTGCCGTGTTCACAGTGCAGTGCCTTTGTGCACAGGAATACAAAGATAAATGAGGTATTCATTCCAGTTAGTCTTACAAGTAAACATAATAAACTACATTAAACAATTTTGCATCTGGAAGGTCCTACAAGATAAATTCAATGCATGTTAAATGAAACCCGAGGCAAGATGAGTTTATGAACTGAACCCAGACTCCAAAACAATGTGAGTGTGACGTAGTCACCAACTCACTTCACTTCACCAAGAACACGAAAAAATGGCAAATCATGCAAATTACACATTCACTGTAAATTTAAAAAGTCTGTCTTTTGCTCTGCCCTGTCTCGCTCATTAAAGACCCGTGTGGCCTTTGCGCAGGTCTACCTAACTTGACGTCAGAACTCACCCACGAAATAGGAGGCACATGGGATTTTGGTAGTGAAGGTTATTTTAAAAAACCCCATCCCAACACTGGCTTCGGTCACCATGGCACTTGTCAAATGCTTCATCTGGTTTGAAATTACTTTAGTGTGTAAGTGACATAGTATCACAGCTTGGAGTGGCAGCTAGACGCCTAAATGCAGGTTTCAAAGAGAGGCAAAGCCATAATGGCAGCTCATTTCCAGTCATCCAGAACATTCTGGTACTTTTCCAGCAGAGAGAATGTGGCGTTCGTGTAGGTTATGGGGACATGCAGGAGAATGTCTTAGGAGGTAGGTATCTGTGGTGTTACCAGCAAGATTCACTGATATGTGATCCTTGACTTTTGAGAGAGAAGAGTCTTAGCCTATAAAACCTAAAACATGCGTTTCTTTTGCTAATAGAGTTGATGTCAAGTGTTCGTTAAAGTGAATGAGTTCATGGGGATCATTTAGGAGAGTAAGCACCCTCCAACACAAGCTCATTTTGTGCCCCTTCTTTTATACCACACCACATCGACTCCGACTTCTTCTCCAGGGTTTAAAATTATTCTATTAACACACTGGTAATTTTACTGTCAAAACTTGACTTTGGTGACTCATTTAAAGCAACTCCTGGGTAGAAACGTCAGTTCTTTGCCCTCAAACACCTCACTAAGCCTTTGAGTTTCCTTTGTGGTCGATCTGACACACATTCCTCGTTGTTTTTTAAGTGGAGTAAAATAGTGACCTCACGTGAAGCGTCTGGGTTTGTTGTTCAGCTGATGTTGGGTTACATCACCTCTTTCGAAACAAGTTCAGACATTACGACAAATGTGACTTAAAATATTTGGTCTCACAGTAAAGGAAGCAGTTTTTTTTCTTCTTTGGTCCTTGGTCAAGTAATTGTATCACACCTCTTTGTTTTGACTGCTTTTTCTCCTCTTTTAATGACATTGCTTTGTTTACTGTATTAATGGTGCCTTTCAAAGTAATTAAACTCACTGTGTGCCACAAAATTAGGTGTCTTTCAAGCAAGGGTGTGCCCTCACCAAACAACTTCTGTCTTTACTGCAGACATCTTCAACAGACTAACAATGGTTCGTACACTGTGTGTGATTTGTTCAGTGGCAAAGAGGGATGTGAAGCAGCAGCTGCAATACATGTCATTCTGTTGTGCACAGATAAAACGGCTGGGAGCACTCGCAAAACCATGAATGACATATTTTACATCACCATGACTCATGCTGAGTTATGAAAGCAATTACTCAAATAAGATATTGTGGGAATACTGTTCTCAAATAAAAAGTAATAATAAGGGAAACAGTGTATTACAGTGTTTTTGTGCAGTGGCATTTGTCTAGCACTTCATTTCAAGCCAAGCAAATTGTTTGGATCCAAGATCATATATCTGCGGTGGAGTATCCATGTTTCCATGTGGCTTTGTCACAGCATGTGTCGCCCAAACCCCAAACACGCGTCTTTCCACATGGTTTGAAAAACACAAGAGACTCACCAGTGTTAGAGTGGCTTAGAGGAAGCCCTGCAATGCTGTGAAGACTGGAATAAATCATTTAAAGCTGTCTGAATATTGTGAATTTTTACAATTTTTAAAGCTAATGTCAACATTGGCAGTGACATTAATATTGCATAATGTAAGAAAACAGTAACAACCATCATAATAAGAATTTACATTTCAAATCCTTCTCATCACTAAGGAAAAAACATGCTGTCATACTGATATCGTTGGCCCAGTGTTTGCGGATGTGAGCAATTTGTGAACAAATCCAGTCAAATAAAAGCCAGAGAGCAATGCTTGCGGTCCAGAAAACAAAATATCTTTACCAAAATAGCTTTTGACTAACGCCTGTCTTTCAAATGTTCCTTTCTCTCCACATCCAGGATGGTTTATTTATAACTGAGGCACTTATGTAAGTTACCTGAGCATTCAGCTAAAAGTCAGCAGTGTCATGCTTTTAAAGATGCTGTAAGCATCATCTGCTACATTTATAAGAACACATGGTGGTGTTCATTTTTGATGTCTTCTTGCATGCCTGGATTTTTCCCATTGTTTTCCAAGTGCAGTGCCCTGTAAGCCATGATGTCACCATGAGACGTTAATTACAAGGACAGTTTCAGTTGTTGGTGGATTACTGAAGTTGTTAGAATTTTTGAGCAGATGCTTGGATAACTAAAAAAAGCAGAGTATATTTTTGGTTATGGAATTGCAATAAAAAGTGAAAACATCAGTGCATGTTCTGGACCGGGCAATAAAACTCTATTGTTCATACGAATATTTTCCACTTGTGGCTTTATTTCCTTTGTGTTTGAATTCATGCATGGACAACTCTGAAAAACACAAAGAGGACAATGTATCTGTGCACTTACACCTGCATTACTGGGTCTGTGGCACTGGTATTATATAACCGGTCACAGGACGTCTACCAGTGGCTAAACTATGGTTCTACAATGTCTGAGTATCCTTTTTTATGGTTACACTGATTGTGTCTTTTTAGAGAAGTCTCTGTTACAAAACCTGTGTTTGCATGCACAATTTTTCTTGGGTCCAGAAAAAAAAGCCATTCTGGCTTTTATGCTCTTCTGTTCAAACCTGCACCAGAGATTACATTCCCAGCGGCCTTTCTGTGCAGAGTTTGCATCCTTGTGCATGAGTGGGTTCTCTCCCATCACTCCGGCTTCCTCCCACAATCCAAAAACATGCTTATCAGGTTAATTCGTGATTGCCCGTACATATAATTCATTCATCTTCCTTACTGCTTGACCATCAAGACTATCAACAACTCTGACTTATTTTAAAGTCTCCAGTAAAAATAAGTTTTCTTAACTTTATTAAGACACTTTTACCCCTGAAAAGGAAGTAACGATCAGATCAAGTTGTGAATTGGGCATAAACCATTCCTCTCAATTGGAATTAAATTTCTGAACAAATGGCCTGGATTAGAGCAATTTGTTCCAAATCAGGTGTTTACATGACCTGTTCTTATTCTGATCAGGCCACTAATCTGATTGTACATGGTTGATAACTGTTACACCTCAGTGTCTGCAAGGGGTAAAGAGGTAAACCCACTGATGGTAGGAACAGCATTGCACCTTTTGTTACCTGGACGGGCATCAAAATAGTATTTTTCACCTAAAAACCTGCTGTTAACCAGCTGGACAGAATTGTCCATTTTGATGTGGGTTAAATCTTAATTGATGTTAAACAGCAAAAACACAACCATTAAATTCTACCTTATTCTAATGATTATAAATGTGTTGAACTCAAAGGGAAAAGTTCTCACTTTATTTATTGTATTTCAACAAAATATGGTAAATGCATTATGGAGTTGTATTTGATTAAAAAAAAATATGTGTGAACAGCTTATGTGAATGATTAAATAACTACATGTCCCTGTGCAAATAAAACATGGGTGTAATCTCTGTGATGTTACCATCTTATTTCTGAGTTGATATCATAAAGCCAAAGTAATGTGGTCTCCATATGGGATGGCCATTTTTTACCAAACTTTCAAACAATGTATAAACTAGTAAAAAGGTGGGATGAGACTGGGGGCTAAAGCCTAATGGCAAACAGCTACAACACACCCACTGGTCAGTCAATTCAGTACAACCACAATTATGCAAATGTGTGTACAACTCTTAGCTGTAAAATGATCTAAATGGGTGAGATATAAAAACAAATTCAGGAGCCAATGAGACCTAAACCAAACAGGCTTCTTGCTGCATGTTATTAAACTCACTTGTTGAACTGCTCATTAACCAGAAACATCTGATCAGCCAGTCACATGGCAGCAACTCAATGCATTTGGACATGTTGATACAGTGAAGACAACCTGCTGATGTTCAAACTGGGCACCAGAATGGGGAAGAATGTAATTTACGTAACTCTGAACACAACATGATTGTTAGTGCCAGGTGGTGTAAGTGCCAGGCGGGCTGCTCAGAGTATTTCACAAACTGTTGATCTACTGAGGTTTTCACTCACAGCCATTTCTCAGGTTTACATAGAATGGTCTGGAATAAAAAGAGAAAATATCCAGTGAATAGCATTTCTCTGGGTAAAAAATGTCTTGTTGTTGCCTGAGGTTTGAGATGATGGAAAGGGCTTACTTGGCCTTTGGAGCCAGCCTCAAGTGGGCACCTGAGGAACTGCACTTTTTGCATTTCCTCATTGACTTCAGTTTTCTGCTTGGTAAAAAAAAAAATTAATATAGTTGAAAATAATAAATTTTCTTTGTCACTGCTCTCCAATTGGCTGCAGGAACAGTGATGTAACAGATTGTTACAGGTCCGGATATTTGTCCCAAGATCTACATGTACTCTTGCCTCTTTCTGTTTGTCTCTGGGTATGACCTTCCTCAGTGTCCCTCATCTGCACCAATTACCACCTCCTGACTGCATCAGCCTGCTCACCTGTTTCTCATCATGTCATCAGCCTGCAGTGCACATACGTATCCCCTCATTCTTCGCTCACTTGTCACCAGATTATTAAATTGCCTGACACGGTGCAACAGTTGAGCCTAGCAGTATTTTCCTTGTGCTCAATATTGTTCCCCTGTGTGTTGCCTGCTGCTAATCTATTTCTCCTGTGCTTCAGGATCATCCTCTGACACTAGTGAGATGTTTACAGTTTGCCAGACATTGGTTCATCTGTTAGGTCATTCACTGTCCACCTACCTCTGAACTTTTATGTCAGAATAACCCAAAGCTGATGTTCTCATATTAATGGTAACCTAACGCTACTCTAGAAAATTTGGTGAAATATTAATAAATAACGACTGTTTGGCAAGAGTTCCAGTACTATATTTTCTCTACAAAAATGCATTATTTCCTCAAATATTAAAATGAAAAGGTAAATAATGTTTGCACTTTTTTTTGAAGAAATTCTAATATTCTGCAAATAAACTTAGCATCCTAAAAACATTGTGAATACATAATTCTGAAGTATTTGTCCATCCCCACTGAAGGCAGGCTTGTTGTTGGCTCATTCGAAAGCCTTCAGAGCGCTTGTGTAAAACGCATTAAAATTCCCCACACAATAAAAACATTATTTATAGGTCCATAACGGCCTTGTAGTTCGTCTTACAAACCCCAGAGGAGGAACAGACACTCAATCCTCGACTACGGCCGCAGCACATGGCCACTCTCCTGGATTGTATGGTTTCTTGATGCGAACCCGTTAAAGTGCCTTTTTTGTTAAAACCAAACTACTCAAAAGCTGTGAGATTAATTGAAAGTTAAACTGATAAGAGAATGCCAGGAAAAGGGGGGGAAAAAGCAAAACAGGACAAAGATGGTACCATCTGTAACCCGTGTGATGTCATCGGGAAAAGTGTGTAACACTGTTAAACTGAACCGAAAAAAGACAAAACTTATGACACAACACTTGCGGCATTAAGAAGGAATGTGTCACTAACTTGTTAAAATTCAAAATAAAGGAATTAGAAATCAGAGAAAAATGTTGTACTAAAAGTGGAGAGGACATCATAGACAGGAGGTCAACAGAGTTCAGCAGCTCGACAGTGTAGTCTGCTGAAGAGACCCAGAAGCATCATGGGCTCTCTTTAGCTACAGGTTGTTTGTAGTGATGGGCTGAAGGGGGCAAACCATCACTCACAGAGCATTGAGACACATTACTCAAAGATCTGAAACTGGCATTACAAATAATTCTCACAGTGAGATCTGCATTCAATTTTTCAAGTCCACCTCAAACATACAGAATGAACATCTGATAATGCACCAAACATACAAGAGTGATAATTCCATGTCCTGTGTGCACAAAAGAGCAATCGTAAGCACAAGACTGAGGTATACAGGAAATGTTTCATCTTTAGCACAAGACAGAGCTGTGTTAGAGGGAAAGGTGTTAACAAGTTAGAGCCCTGCTTCCATTCAGCTGGCCAAAGTGTGAAAACGTGCCACAGTGTTAAATAGGCCAACACACTGAGGCGAAAAAAGGAGTGTGCATGTTCAGTAAACAACCTCTGAATTAATAAAATCAGCTCTAATCTACTCTTTCAGATGAAGTCTTTTGTCATGACAGACCTAGTTCACGGACCAACACATAAACGCAGTTTCAGAAGTTTAATTTTTCTTACCTAATCATTCGAAAAGAAGGTCACACCAACAATATTTTCAAACAAAAAAAACAGCAAACGTCTGGTTTGCAACATTGTGCTGCTCTTAAAAAAATAGGATTTATCAAGTTCATGGGAATTTTGTTGTATTACCAGAATGCTTGGAAATTTCAATTACTTTCTGCTGGATATAGAGGAGTGGTTCCCCAGGTGGGGCCATGAAAACACTGAAAGGGGGGTCAGGGAAGTCCTCCCAAAATAAAAACTTATTTACACTTGCATATTTTATCCATTATTTGAAGTATAAGCAAAAATTATTGTTATTAAAATCTAAAGCAATGCAAACTGAATTATCGATACATTTTCCACACCTTTGTTGCCACAAGACCCCCAAGGTGACTGAAGTTTATACGACATACCAATACTTAGAAGAATAGAGGAGACGCAGTTCTCTGCCGATTTTGTTCTTGAAATGTTGCAACAATGGGAAACGCGTTCCTGCTTAGCAAACAAATCACAGGGCTTGCAATCTGTGCTATTTAACTCGTAGTTTCATTTGGAAGGCGATTCTTGTCTGCTATGTGCATAGGCCTCTGCATAGGTACACAGGCTAGATACATTTAGGCAAAATATGCCCATAAGTATTCTAATTTTCTACTGATTGTTTTTTTGTTTTTGTTTTTGTTTGTTTTTTTCGGATTGGCCTCTTGGTGTATTCCCACAGCAGGAGATTGCTGGCACCGCTGCTTTGGGGTGGTGAAGTTGGGGAACCTTAGTTTAAGAGGAGGGACAGAATGGAAAATTAGCTGGGTTTTGAATAGTGATAATAAGCATGGTAAAACAAAAGCAACAACAAAAGCATGGAAGTCAACCTGATCAAAAAATTAGAAGGAAAACAGAAATAATTCCACATTCAAACAGCATGCTGAGGAGTGCTGCATAGAAACGACAACAGTTTAAACCAGTTATGTAAAGAGACAACTAAGTATAGACATCGGCAGGTGTAACAGAGAATATCAGGCAGTGATCACTCTTTTTGTCCAAGTTTTAAATTCTTCTTTTACTCTTTAATTACCTAATTTGTATAAATATGAAGGTCAGAGTGGGCACAATCACTAAGACTGCTTTTATTCTAGTCTAATTATTCATCCATTTAGTCATCATTCACTCATACTGCTGCAGGTATCGCCCTCTTACCCTCTCTGTCTCGCCTTGCTCAGCTGATGTGATGACCTCTTTCTCATCAGTGTCCACCTCTCACCACATCCTGCATCCTTACCACCACCAGTGTCTAGACCCCACCTTTCCTCAGCCCTTTAAATCACCTGTATGTACATGTCACAATGAGGCCTAATCTGAATACATTTCATATCCTTTTCTAAACTTTAAAAATCACTGACTGTTGGCCTGTAATGAAGTCTCTCCTGACTGAAATGTAGTCTGAGATGCTGCCACACATGCATCGCAGCCTGGCAGGGAAATGATAACACTAAACTGAAGGGTTTTTTTCCACATTACGACAGCCTAAACAAGTAAATGTCAGCTGTGACAACTCTGCTGCTGCTATCATCACTCTGCAATCCTACAACCTTTAAGTCTGAGGGAAATCTAACAGTAAGATATTCATCATGTAGAACATCAGGGATTTTTTGATTTCCTTTCCTCATATTACATAAACCTACTCTTCATGCCACAGCCTTATTGGGACTTCAACAAACTCATGATTAATGACTGACTGAGACAGGACTGTATTGATCTAGTAAACATGTGGCGATAATGGGGTATTCTCTTTTTGGGCACAGCAAATACTGCCACTCTGTGTTCCAAGACAGACGGTGCTGCTTGTGAGATTTTATCCGTGCTCTGCACAGCATAGACCGTTACTGAGAGTCCTCACACTGAAGAACATCTGACTTTGCTATGATTTCATGGTTACATACGCACTTGTAAACCAATGTGTCCATAGGTTTGATTAATTAAATTCAAGTCTCTTTGACACTAAATTGTTGATTTTCTCTTCTTTTTTTAGTTCCTTTAATTAGTCCCACTCTCTTATGTCAAAAACCAGCTGGTCTGAGCCCTTAAAGCACTAAGGGGATCTTAACTCTTTTGCAATATAAGACACTTTACTGCACCGAGACAAGTGTATTCCAACATGCTTGATATGTTCTGTTCTAGAGCTGTATTACATATTTAACACCAAAGATAACAACGACCAATACTAAAACAGAGATGTGTAGTCCTGACAGACGTTCAGGAATCTACCATCTATATTTGTGGGCGCTCTTTTGTGCAGGCAGGTGGCTGTGCAGTCAGGCACGCACTCAGCCCTGGGGACCTCTATTTACGCACTCAAAACCTGAGGCTGTCTGCCTGGCGACCTGCCAGTGTACCCTCAGCTTGTCTATGCTGTCCCTACTCCTCATGCGATGTGACAGGTCCAAATTTTACTCTCATCATCGGAAATGTTCAGGATACACAAAACGGACTACACAATATACTTCTGAACCAACCATGAATGGATTTGTTAGGGACCATCTGTAATTACTTTATACTGAAACAATATTGAATGGGAACCGGATCCATTCATCTTTGATTGTACCATAGTGGCAAAATTAATCACTCTACGCCAAGTTAAACTTTTACGCACAGCGGCGTGTACCTAATCGAAATTTACATTTTTGCACCCCACCAAAAACTCATCGTTCAGCAATAAATCTGAGGGTTTAACTATTCAGTGAAATGTGATGTGGCACTACGCCAAAGACATCTCATTTGAGGATGTTTTTTTTTCTGCGCAATTTCACTTGCTAAAAGGCGTTTTTTTTTAAGAACACGAGCTCCAGTCACATTGTTGGAAGTGAAATGTTTAACTTTAGTCTCGTCTCCTCTGCGAAGAAAAATATGTCATTCCCTCTCTCACAGTAGAGTATGACTCGTTAAGATGTTCCGCAGGGTAGACGGCTGGCATCTTTGAGGTCATCCTTCTGCCAAAGTCGCTCTTCAGCTCCTGACGCGCAGCCTTTTGAAACCACCTTCAATTTCAGCCGCTGCGCTCCAGCCAGAGGTCTGAAAGTTAAGAAACGAGTTTCTTTGATACATCATAGCCTATCTCATTTCCTCCACAGCTCTGATGACCAGGGCTTGTATCATTTAATTAATCCGTGGTATGACGTGCTCAGAGGCAGGTAGAGAAAACAGGGAGTTGGCGAGGAAGGAAGGACCATTACGCAGGTTTTCATGACATCACCATGGGCTGGCTATAAAGCAGTGAGGAGTAATCCACAGAGTTAGAGGAGCACTTGAAGAGCTTTGGAGTAAAGGACGGACTGAAGCCTCGTATGTTTAACAGCTGATTGGCTGCTGCTTCTGTCCCTCTTTCTGAACTTCAGCGCGGAGGAATCCCTTAAGGAACACGAGACTTGTCAAAATGAACTTGTCGTATTTGGTAGCGTGTGGACTTATGGTCACCCTGCTTTCAGTGAGGATTGGGGCGAAACCTTTAACACAGGCGCAACAGAAGGTAAGAATCACTTACTTCTATGCTTATTAATGGTAGTTCATTTTTCTTTGTAATATTGAGCAGTGGGAGCTGAACGCAGGAACGAACAGCTGTTCTGAGGTGTTGACGCTCATGATTGTTACACGCATCACATTTCATCAGTCAGTCTGGACCTCCAACATTCAATAAATATTAATTTGTGACAAATAAAATATATCTCTTTATAATTTAATTGGGACGCATCATCAATAGATGTTTCTGTTCCATAGTGTTTGGCCCCGTCAAACATACGATCCTGTACTTGAAATAAATCACTTTTTAATTAAATCGATAATGTACCGTTTTGTCAATACAAGAAACCTCTTCGTTTGTTAATGTTTTACCAGTTTCATTAAAAAGAAGTCATTTACAATTGACTGACCCAACAAGAAACTGGAATGTTTTGGTGCGTAAAATCCCAATTACGCACAGAAATCATCCGGCGAATCAACTTACTGGCATCGTGTCACCAGAATAAAAGACTGTTGGATCAAGTTCAGGTTATTAGCTTACATTTTTAGAACTTGAGAAGACTTCAGGTTAATGCCACAGTCCGCGTTCAGACCACAGAAGCGAGCTTCAGCCACCTGCCTAATATGAACCCTCTCCGGAGATGATAATGAGTTTCTGAGCTGAGCTGTCATTTTTTTATTCAAAAAGACTGCAACATCTTGAGAAACTATTTAAAAATCGGTCAGTCCTGTCGTGCGTTATTCAGCTGAAGTGATGAATTTCTGTTGGATAAGGAGTTGGCTTTCCTAAAAGCCTCAACATGCGACAGGTTTCCATCAGTTTAAAATCGCGAGTTGGTAAAACGGTTGCTCTTTTGTTACATTCACCCAGAGAGACATCGTTTGCTCATTATTTCTATGTTTCAGTCTCTTAGAAATTTGCTGGGTGAGGAGCTGGCGGAGTTTCTGGAGTCGGAGGAGAGGGAGAGGCGGATAGAGGATGTGCGCTCTCGGATACGGTTACTGCGAGATTTACGCATGGACACCCGGGCCAGAGGGATGTGGGCTCGTCTCCTTAACGACCAACCCACACCCAGAAGACACAAATCCGGAAACAAGAAAGGGGCTTCCACGTCGCGGAGTGGCTGCTTTGGACACAAGATGGACAGAATAGGAACCCTCAGCGGCATGGGATGCTAGGGCTGGAGCACCTTGACGGTGAGTCCTCTTCAGTTACAGTTTTCACTTTAGGCTCAGATGTACCTCATCAGATGTAGGGAAGTAAGAATAATAAAGGGGAAAGAAAAGAGAGGAATCATAATGAAATAAATGAAGACAAAATTTATTATCCAGATCGTTTGATGGTAATTTAAGGATTTTTAGCAGCAGATTTGAGGAAAATACCAATTGATGATAAAAACAAGTGAAAAACAAAATGAACACACACACAACTGTCCCCAGTTTTAAGTATTAAGTTGTGTTCAGGGGTTGCCATAAAGACAAAAGACAGAAGGGAGTAGATGGGCAAAATAAATCAGCACAAAGCTAAATCATCACCATACTCAGATTAAATCTGAGAAGTGTCTGGATTAAAGCACTTGTAAAAGATTGTAGTGTTAGTGGCAGCTGATTCAAAATATAACAAGTGGAGAGGAGTGAAAACACACTGTTGCATCCTGTTGAGTGATGAATTTAAAGACTTGGATTAATGTAAGAAATCTCAAAAGCCTGGCATACTGAACTTCATTCATCCTGATTCTTCAAAGGAGAAGTTGTCATACGAGATGACTTTGAGTTTGACAGATACATTTTCTTTCATTTGTAAAATCAACAGAGCTCATCATTCAGTCTAGCAGTGTTCCCTCCCATCCTTCTTAAGACAGGAACCCCCATAAGACAGCAGGAAAGCCCACTTACTCAGACGTAAACTGATGTTTTGGAAACTATCCAGCGGGTGTTTAGGAAGTCTCCTCGCGCACACATGCACAAAATCATGAATGATTCCATCTGCTTCATCCAGAAACTGGTAGCATGCATCATGTTTGAGCCAAAAAAGGAGGAGAGGGAGAGATGGAGGCGGGGATGCAGACAGGCAAACACACACATTATAAACACACAGCACCCTGCGGTGGCCAGGATCTTTCTGGGAAAGCCATTCTCTCTAACCGAGTGATTTCAACAAAAACAACAAAGGGTCTGTGGTGGTGAATGAAGTAATGAGGAAGCAAGGTGACGCACAATTAGTCCTAAGGCCTGAGGCCTTTTTGTGGTTGTGGCAAACTGTGAAGTCTTGACAGGGGGGAGTGTGAGTGGATGTGTTTTTCATCATTTGACACCCGTCTTTCCTCACATGTGTTATAAATGTGGAGGATGTGTTTGACATGGTGGAACTTGAGGTAGAAAAGTCACAACAACACGCTTCGGGGTTTAACTAAGAAGTACACCAGAGATAAAAAAAAAAAAAAGGCTGCCACAGTAATGAATGTGTCATGTTTGAGTCTAATCTTTCTTCTGTTTCTTTTCTTTCCCTAGATCTCTGGACTCTGAGATTGGAAAACCACGTTTCCGTTCGTTCTCACCTGAGGAAAAAAAGAAAAAAACTCACCAAGAGACAGATTTTTGGTACGAGAGTCACCACGACCAGCATAAACAAAGACTGACATGACAATGCTACAAGCCCTTCATATAAATATATATATAAAATATGCAGGCATATATACATATAGACATATGTGTATACCGTACGAGTGGTCATCAGACACACAGATGCATTTGACAAGATGGCAGACAAAGGTGTAAAAACTACAAAGTGCAAAGCTGTATATTGTTGCTGCTGCTGTACATTCATGTACTTCATCTTCCCCTGCATAAATGTATTTATGTTTAAAAACTATTTATATGTTTATAAAAAGAGATATTTATAAATATGAGTTTTATTTAAGTAACATTTGGAAAATGAATGCAAACTGCAGGTCAATTCTGTTTGTAACTTTTTTTTTCTCTTGTTTCAAATAGTTGTAAATGTTTTCAAAAATGATAAAAAGAAAATTCCATGTGCACTTAAATGCAACCTGTCAGGGTGTTATGTTTCAATCATGGGTCAACTTTAGCTCTTTGACATATTTCAACTAAAGAAGAAGCCATATTTTAGATATGTATGAGGATAGTGTTGAATAAGCTTTTGTTTTTATAGATATTTTTTAAGTCAAGATTTTTAGGGTGATCCACAGCAAAGAAGGTCACAGGGTAATCAAATGTACAACATTCAGACTTCAGTATTCCAAATACAGCTAAGATGGATTGTTGATTGGAGAAAAAAAAAGTGTGAGGTAAAAGTGGATTATTTGTTGCCCACTAAGAAAAATATCTGGAACATTACAAAAAAATGAATAAATAAATAATAGCAATGCTCTGTAAAATTGCATTTTAAATTCCCACTATGACCTAGAGTAGCAAACATTTTACTTCTCAAAGTAAAGCACTGTTTAACAATAATTATCAAGAAGACAGTGAGCCAAAGTGTAAGCTTCAACATGTTCATGGTGTTCATGGTGTTCCTGTTGTTCACGCTTTTAGACATGTGAAAATCAATATGATACTGGTAGATTTCGGGGAGGGGTGGGGCAGAGACAAATGGATTCATAGAGGTGTGCGTTACAGGTTTTTTGTGCTCGGGAAAATGGAAGCAGGTAAAGACTTTAGTTGTGCAGCCGTCATCTTCACAATGATGTTAATTTACAATATATACAATATATTTATAATAAATTTTTATTGATGACATACATCATAAAGGGGGTTTCCAAAGATAAAGGTATGAAGAGACAGTGATCAAACAGTCATACGTTTCTAATACATGTAAAGTAACAAACCTTAGAAAAGCTCTATCATGGGTTAAATTAAAAAAAAAAAAAAGAAGCGTATTAAATGTAGACCACACTTAATTTATTCACAAACTATTGGACCCGATACTACCAAAAAATTGTACTAAATTGTCTGTGGTCTTTTTTGTTTTTACAAACTTCAGTGCTGAAATTTTGATGTCATGCACTAATAAACTCTCACACTAGAGGGCAGCATAGGGACATGTAAGAAAACACCTGTTACTTCCTCTCATCAGTCCCCATCAGTCAGAAACTGTTACATGTGCAAAGTAACGCAGTGACACAGACAGTTTTTCATTTATGGAATAAACTTTGAATCTTTTTACGAATTCTGTGAGGAAAACTGGCAGAGAGGAAATGAATCAAGGTGACAATGTGAGGTTCAAAGGAGGGAATAGATTTAAATACACATAAAACAAAAGCAGTAGTGGGCAGGATTACTATTGCAACGACGCATCATCAGTAGGGTAAAACTAACCTGTCTCACGACGGTCTAATCAGATATGAACATCCAGCCATCCTGCTTATCCTGTTCAGGGTCGCGGGTGGCTGGAGCCTATCCCAGCTGTCTTTGGGCGAGAGGCGGGGTACACCCTAGACTGGTCGCCAGTCAGTCACAGGGCTGACACATAGAGACGGACAACCTACTGGACAACTTAGCATCACTAATAAACCTGATGAACATGTTTTTGGACTTGACTTGACTGGAGTACCTGGAGAGAACCCATGCATTCACAAGGAGAACATGCAAACTCCACAAAGAAAGGCACACCTTGCCCAAACTGGAATTCAAACCAGTGGCCTTCTTGCTGTGAGGCAGCAGCGCTAACAGCTTCACCACCGTGTAGCCCAGATATGAACATAAAAACTATTATTTAAGGTGTCTTTATCATTTCCAAGGGGCAATTGGTTTCCCTGCCAGCATACTACACAAACAATAGAAAGAAAACATCTATTTATCACATACTGGCAACAAACTCCTACACTGCTATAAAAGAAAAAAAAATACAAAGTCAAAACACACCTCACACTTGGTGTTAAAAATCACACTCATAACAAAAGCCAGTGAGAGCACAATGCCATAATAAAACATGTCAGACTTGGATAAAAGCTTTTCAGAATCTGAGAGGGCAGTGAAAATAACAGCTAAAAGCACCAAACAGAACTTAATCAACACCTGTGTGCAAAGCTCAATGCTCCATGTTATGACATTATCAACCTGGTATATGAGGCAAGACTGACAATCATAAAAGCTGCATCCAAGCCAAGAGTGTGAAGAGGAGTAACCCGACACGCTCTCTAAACAGGCAAAAGGCGGTCGAGACTTATAGGTCATGATGTTACAGGATGCATCTCTTCAGGCATGGGTTTAAATGCAGTTCCCCTGTGATGTTCCCATATTTCAAGATGACACCATAAAAAAAACACAGACATGAAGAGGATAAAAGCATCTGCCTTGTCCATGTGAACTATTATGAAGCACATACTTGCCTTTCTTTATCCTGCTGTTATTCTGTTTGAGAGCTTAAAGAAGTCAGAATATCTCCACACGTCTACTATTGGAGCTCATTTATGTATCTCTTTTTTTTTTAAAAAATCCATCCTCCAATCAATCCAAAGCTCTCTGCTGATGTTTTGCCCTGTCTGAGGATTTGAAGAACTACCGCAGTCCATAAGTTATATCAGCAGACAGGAGTACTTATTTTAACTTGGTATGATGCTAACACTTTTACCCACACACAACACAAAGATTAAATTCTTACCCGGGTCTGTGTGAATTGTTTTTCTAAAGGAAACTACTTCTCAGTGATAACAGTGATAAATAAAATTCTGTCTTACCTAAAATCTTTGAATGCATCCATTTCCCATCCCTGTCATCTTCAAATGGTGGAACTGCAATTTCAGTTTAGTCCATCCAGCTGACATAGATGAAACAAAAAAACAAAAAAACAAAACAACAACAACAAAAAAGATGGACAACCCAAAAATACAGAGTAAAAAGGAAATAAATGGTTTAAAAAACAAAACTCAAAAGACTAAAAAAAAAGTTCATTTGTAACAAAAAATACAATATCTGACAAAGATTCACAAGCAAAAATCCACAAGAAACACGAGAACGCTGGAAGCCCAAGACTCATGAGGAACATGGGTTCAATAGGTAACGAGTAACAGGACACAGGTGTGACAAAGGACACAGGTGAAACCTGGGAGGTGCAATCAGAGTGGAGGGAAACACACAAGTACAGGAAGTAAAACCTAAACTCACACACAGGGAGGAAGAACGACAAAATAAAAAAGGAAACACTAAAGACCAAGGAAACACTGAATTTTTTTCTAGTCTAGACCATCTGATGACCCCATATTTTACTCCCTACATTTACTCTCTTCAGCTGCCCTATAAAATATAGGGGAAATTGTCACTTTAAGAAAGTAATGAAGCATATTCAATTTGGGGAAAAAAAGGTATTTAGTCAGTAATTAAAGTGTGAAATGACTGGAAAGAGACTCTGTTTATTACATCCGTAACCCATCCCTAAATGGTGAAGATAAGAAAAAATAGATCATGTTTTTAAGTAAACATGCTTCATTCTAAGAGCAAAACAGAAACAAACCCATCTTCCCGTGTAACATTAAATTCATAAAATATTCCTTTTCTAAAAAAGTTTGTTTTTTTTTTCTAGCCACATAAAGAAAACGAAGACCACTTGACTGATTTGTTACCAAGAGACCACATACTTGTATCAGATATTGTTGCAGAGAGAAGAAATTGGGGATATAAAATCATGGTCTGACCAAATCAGATGAAATCCACTTGATGGCAGTAGAAGGCAGTACCCCTCAAGGGAGCCTAGAGGCTTTAATGAAAAGAAACAGCTTTTAAACCCCTCATTGAAATGTCTCTGAAGTGCTTCAAAGCAGCTAAGTACACTAAGTACACTCATCTTAAATACTGTATATTCATGAGTTTTCCTTGATGCTTTTGATGAGTCATTGCCTTTTTTTGCATTTGATCTCACAAAGACTGTAAATATCTCCTTTTTAAAACCGGGGTGCTGCGGACTTATCAGACTGAGAGTACTAGACCAATCTGAGTGTGACATCACTAACAAAGTTATTTTAATCCATTAATTACAAATGTATGGTGAGCTTATAGACCTTATAGGATCTCTCTTGGTTATGCACGCTGAATCAGGGCTTGTGCACACAGGCAAAATGTACATGCAGGACGGGATGTGATTGGTTTATCAAACTGGATGGCAAGCGCTAGGATTGGCTGATGTTTTCCCAAGTTTACTCCTGCTGTGGACAGCAGATATTTTTGGGTCTAGTTTAAGAACACATTATGCATTGATTGCCGTCAGGACATAAAGATCATTTTAACAAGAATGACAAAAAGTGTATCTAAATCTGCTTACCAACACTGCTTTTAATGCCATTAGATGACATGCAGCTTCACTTCCATTTGGAAACCACACCAAGGAATATAAAATGCAACACTGCCTCTGTGTGGTGTTCAGGGTTAATTACTCAAAATGCGCCACTGAGCCTCTTGGGAATTAAACGAGTTTTGAATGAAGACTTTTCTTTGAAAACACACACACACACACACACACACACACACACACACACACACACACACACACACGCACACACACACACACACACACACACACACACACACACACACACACACACACACGTGAGATTTATTTTTTTCATGTAAGGATCAAAAATTAAGGATCAAGTCTTCCAGGTAAGATTGTACGACCTTTATGTAAACTCCATATTTGCTACTTAATGGTCCTGAGGGATTAGTGTCTTTTTTGCATCAAAGTTTTAGCTAAAACACACATGAAAGCTCTACTTTAATCATCAACCTTCAAATTCAAACAGGGATTCCCGAACTCTGCCATGCAGAGGACTTAACCTCTGGTTGGCCTTTGTACTTCGGTCTTAACAATGTTTAACAGTTGCAGCATTCTTGGGACCTATCAGCAGTTGTCAACCATCATCCTCTGACAATGCCACAGTACTTATCTCTGGGAATGGGGATGACAATTTATTAATCATAGCGATGAAGCTGGTGGAAAACTTTAAACCATTCCCAGGGAAGACTTCTTGTTAACCCTATAAAGCCTGCCCCATCAAAAAAATATAGCAAGAAAATTCTTCTTTTTGGGAAGTGAGATGTTTATTGACCATTTGCAACTTCTTGAAAATTAGCAGTGATTTTCCTGAAGAACAAAAAAGTGTGGATAATTTCAGAAAGGGAAGCCATTCTGAAAAGGGACAATCTACAACTTGATGTGACTACAATGTGATGTTTACAACTACACATCAGTGCTGCCCCTTTAGTTCATTGCAGCCCCAGGATAATGCCCATGATTATCTGTTTCAGATAGGTTTCAATTCAACAGCTCTTTTGCTTCTCTTCTCCATAACTGTTTTACACCAGCAGTAAAAGCCCTTTAAAATTAAAATTAAAATGTCAACTTTTTAGGCCTGTCCTCAAGGAGAGGAAAAAAAAACAAACTTTTGAGAGGTTTATTTCTTTTATAGAGGTCTTCATTCAAGGGAAGAAAGAAATTTAACTGCTGGTTAGCTTTTACAACACATTATGTAGTAGATCTGAAAAACAACATTCTAGTGTTACCCTGAGACTTGGTGTTTGAGAAATGTTTGTTTATTTATTTATTTATTCTGTGACTTAGATTTTGATATGAGAAAATAAAACGTTTTTGGTTACAAAAAGCTGCAATTTCACTTGATTTTAACAAAAATCAAGTGAGAAAAATAATTTTGAAAAACCTATAATTTCATTAACGGAAGTGCTGCTCTATTTTTTGTTCTTCACCTTGCAAAAGGGAGAAAAAGAAAAATTCTTTGGATTTGAGGAGGAAATAGACCAGACTGTATTGTCTTGGATTATTAAATGTGAAATGTAGAGTTTATAGTCTTACTCTTTTATCTGGCATATCTCCTCTCATTACCACAGAGCAAACTCACCTTTCACTAGAAGGCTGTCTGTGGTTCCACATACTATCACTGCCACCAAGAGGTGTTTACCAAGTGCATTTGGTTGTTGTTTTTTTAAGATGAGTACTGCTCATTGGGTTCGGGTTGAGTTTATTAAGAAAAGACAAACTTTGGTTCTAGCTTTTTAAGCACTAAATGATTTGATCAGCTGAAGGGGTCTGACTACCCACTGCCCAACAGAAAAAGGAGCACTAGAGGAGAAATAGAAATGTGCTTTTACTTTGCATATTTTCTTTTAGTTTTAACTGTCACAAGGGAAATCAAAGCAGCTGCCAGGAGTTTCTTTCACGTGTAAGGTGTGCACATTTCATATAGTTTAAAAAAAATAAATAACAGCAACTTAGTAAGGTGATCCGTCTGTAATGTAGCTTTAGTGGTATTTATATTTCTTAACCTGTGTTTTCTAACATTCATGGATCTATGAACATCAGAAATATAATCTCACATAGCCATTATTGAATTACCTCCTGAAGACAGTCTATATAGTATTCACAAACCAAACCAAACCAATAAGAAAACATCCAGAAAGATCTCTTAAGAACACTTCATCAAGAGGATTATTCGTAGAGCACACATTTGATTATAAAAATTGTGCAGTCGGCTTGGGCCGTGCCGTTGAGGTCCAGTTTAATAGATTCTCAAGCGACCTAGAATCTCGAGCAGCGTCCCTGCCTCTGAAGAGTTATTAACAGTGAAAGGAGAACGCGTGGGCTTTACTGGTAGACATGTTGTGGCTGGGCCATGATCACTGGTCCAAACCACGTGGTGCTTATAAACAGCTGCATGGGACACAAGGACGCTTTGTGCTATGGGGGGCATACAACACATGTGAGCGAAACTCAGTAAAGACGACCCATTTTAATTTAACTCAATAGTTTAGTTCAGTTATGTGCCAACAGCCGAAGACTATCTTAAATAATCTTTAATTTAGTTTTTCATCATCCTGCCAGTTGTAAAAAAAAAATTAAAAAATTAAAAAATAAAGAAATCACGGGGTCTCAAAATACTTTGTTTAGTCCATTTTAAATCTACAAGTTAAAAGTTGACATAAAACGTTTGTGTCGTACAGTGATTAAAATTGTACGTCACCTGTCTGTGTAGGCGATGCGTGGGCACGAGGCAAATGTCCCTACTTGTGATTGGTGATATCTGCCGTGTGGGCGGGGTGACGCGAACGCGCAGAGCAAGAGAGTAACGAGCGCGGCTTCAGCTTATCTGTCTTTCCTGTCCAATGTCCCATCGTGCAGGCTGAGCCACGTGTGTGTACGAGCTATTACATTTCTTCAAACGTCCATTCTTTGTGTTTCATTGAAACACAAAACGGCATCATGGTGAAGTTAGCGAAGGTAAGATCAAGCGATTTGTGTTTTACAGTTCTAAGCGTATGCATTTGTTTTAGAAAGGTGTGTGTACGCATGAGGCCTTTCCGAAGTAGTTGCTGCGTTTGTGAGGAAAAACGGAACTGATGTAAGTGCGGGATATCCGCACTTGCTCCGTGTCAGATCCCTGTGGTTTATAAATTGTATTTTAAATTGTCACCATGTACTTTGTCTAAATAAGACTTTAAAGAAGGCAGTTGGCGACATTTTTTCCTCCAATGAGATCGGCCATGTTTGTTGCTCCGTGTTGGTTTTTCTGGCCTGCTAACGGCTAACCGACAACTCAAGATGGCATTCATGCGCGTTCTCGATTTTTAGCAAGGAATTTAGAGATACGGGGACGACATACTGGATTAAACATGTGACAAGAGCGTTCGTTTTAAAGCTAACGTTCAATACTGAATTGAAGAAGAGCTAAAATGCAAGTGTGCGCGAGCGTGTCGTTAGTGCATACTTAGCGTTGTCAGTTAACGACAACTTTTAAAGGTAACCTAGATTTTGTTTGAGTCTCTGACACTATGATCGTGTTTCACTGGATCAGATCGCTGCGTATAAATTTTTGTCTATTTTTTTCAACGATTTTGTTCTTGTTTGAGTCCGAGCAAGCGTCTACAGACGACAAAATTAGCAACCATGCTAACAGCCCTACCTCCTGAGCTCCACGTGGGTTGTGCGCCTGCTCTGAGTGACACACGAGGTGGACACGAAACGGAGAATTTATCTACACTGATGTATACATCACTTATCTACTCGTGTCTTACCCACGAAAACAAATGATATAATGATTGAATTAACACTTTTCTGAGATCGTTGTTTTCGGCTGTAAATGTTTCCTGGTTTACAACCCCCATTTACAATCACGTTGCAGTAACATCCCTGGAAAATGAGAATCATACGTTAAGTTTCTGTGTCTAAATCTGTTGTTTCTGTATTTTTTCTGTAGATCTAACCTATTTTTTTTCTTACCTAAAGGCAGCGACTAAGCCAGCTACTCAGAAGAAGAAAGCCCCTCCACCCCCTAAAGAAGTGGAGGAGGAATCCAGCGAAGAAGAAAGCAGTGATGAGGAAGAGGAGGTACAGTATTACCTCATTTACAGTTTTGATGTTCCAAAGTTATTAGAAGAGTTTGATTCATTTGTTTTATTTTTTAGGCCCCTGCCCCTAAAGTGGTGAAGAAAGCCACACCAGCAAAAGCCACACCAATCAAGAACGGAGCAGCTGCTAAAAAAGCAGAAAGTGAAGATGATGATGAAGAAGATGAAGATGATTCTGGTTAGTGATCCACTTTCAAGTCAGATTTATCAGATATAAGAGCAGTTAAATTACTGATTTACATGGAGTGCCATTTTGCAACCTTATAAACAAATAGCTTAAAGCTCTTGTTGCTTGATTTGTGAAGTCCTTCCAAAGGGTAAAGGAACTTATTTAGATTTTTTTCCTATGGTGGAAAGAATCATGCCTTGTGCCTAGTCTTAATTAAATTTTGCATTGGTGAAACAAATTGGCTGTGAAGGAATCATCAGGTAATCATTTTTTTTAACTTGAGTAACTCAGTGTAAGGTAGAGGTGTAACGAAATGGTCAGTTTATGACATGAAATGCAATATAGGACTCACGATAAGATACGACTTGTTCAGTTTTAGAAAAGTTTCGCATTAACTGGCAAAATTATCTTTAGAATTAAGAGTAATATTAGGATGTTATATTTATTGTATTAGAGTACATAAATACAAAGTTTACCTATGTCCTATTCTGATGAAAAATGGTGCCTATCCACAATAGTGATTCTACAAATAAGGGTATACTGGGAGATTAAATTAAAAGCAACCTTCCCAACGGACTAATTAGCTTTATTCATCTTATATAAATGACATGATGTCATTTCTGCCTTTAGTTGTGCATTTTCATTTCTCTTCTGCTCTCTGCATCGGGTACGGCAGAGTTTGGCCTGATGCGTTCAGTCACACTAACCATTGCGCACATACATTGACGAGAGCACACTGTGTAGAAGACAGAAAAAGTGTCGCAACTACCACAACAAAAGCAGATGGAACCACCCTCCCCCAGATATTTTGTGCGGAGTACCCACAACCACACACTAAGATTAATTCCTCTTTAATAATTTTGTTTTAATTTTATTTTGTGCATCTCTTATTTTGCCTGTTTGTGGAATTTTGTTACACCCATGCAGTAAGGTGAAGTCATTAACACTTCAAAACAAACAAAATACTTTCAAGTATATCAGCACTTGCAATTAATCGTGTTGTAGTTGCCACCTTTTGCTACAGAACATAAGAGATTAATATTGTTGTATGAAGTGAGGTGCAGTGATTTTGAGTTGTGTACTGAAAGGGCAAAAGTAATGTTTCAGCACTAAATATATGGGGAACATGCTGATCAAAATCTGGGACTTGGAAAAAGCCAAGATCTGTAGTGGGAAAATCTGCAGGTGTCACCTGAATAATGCTGGTCCGGGGTCAGGAAAGCACTGCAGCTTCTCTACATGTTAGGCAAAGCATGAAATCTCACTTACTACAAACAGATCATTCCAGTAAGCAGATTTGAAACCACAACTGTTGATTCTGATTAACCTAAAATGGGGGTGTAATCAAAAAGCAAAATTGGGATGCAAATTGAGGACAAATAACCTTCACACACAATCATTCTTAAACATTCAGTCAGTACTTTCTTTTCATATTGTAATCCTTTGATTGAAAATTTACCTACAGAGGAAGAGTCTGAAGAGGAAGCCCCACCACCCAAAAAGACCCCAGCTAAAGCAACACCTGCTAAAGCTGCAGCTAAGGCAACCCCCGCTAAGGCTGAAGAATCAGATGATGATGACGATGACGAAGAAGATGGTAAGACCAGTCTTTCTTTGCTTACAGTTGAAGATGAGTTACAAATATGTATTTGTCAGCTTTGATTTACTTTGTTACTTTTACTGTACGGTAAACACAACACAAACCCTCCATTTCTTGGCATACTTGAGGTTGTTTTGTACTCATGTGTGTAATGTACGGAGGAATAGTAAATGCAGTGCTATGTCTTCGGTGCCGGTGTGTTTTCATGTCTGCCGGTTCTATCCTCAATCGCTGTCACATTTTTGCTTTCATTGTTTTTTTTTCTTCTGAAGACTTTTTGAGCATACTTGAATTTACAGTTAGTCTTTGAAATTCAAGAGTATTGTAACTTTATTCAGATGAGTCAGAAGAAGAGGCCCCTCCTCCCAAGAAAGCAGCCAAGGCCCCAGCAAAGGCTGCACCTGCAGAAGAGTCCTCTGAGGAAGATGATGAAGAATCAGAGGAAGAGGCCCCTCCTCCCAAAAAGGCCGCCAAACCAGCTGCAAAGGCTGCCAAAGAGGAGTCTGACGATGAGGAAGATGATGACGACGAAGATGGTTAGACTTTTCTTCTCACTGTCCTGATTTTTTTTTTTTGTTGTTGTTGTTGTTGATACTTAGTCATGAGCTGCCATCTGTGATGATGATCAACAAGGGACTTAATACTGATTTGTATGATGTCACTATTTTTATTGATCTGATATATAGATGAGTCGGAGCTTTTGAGTTAGAATTTTGTCCCATTTCACTGAGACTTACATTTTTTTACAATTGTGCTTTGTAGATTCAGAGGAAGAGATGGACACAACTCCTGCCCCGGCAAAGGCAAAGAAAGCAGGCATGGTAAAGGCCAAGGAAGAGTCTGAAGAGGAGGAGGATGATGATGATGATGACGACGAAGATGATGATGACGAGGAGGAAGGTGAGCAGAGAAACTGCAGTTCAACAACAGATCACACACGAAAGACTTGATTAACCTGAGTATCTTGATAAACACTTGTGAGTTTAATAGTCAAACCTTTTAGTGAACACTTCAACAGAATACTCTTAAAGCTGCTGTTTTACTAAATAGCAGCCGAGATGGGAGGAAACCAGATTTGGAAAAGCAATCCAGTAAAGGCAGCAGAATTCTAGAATAAACAGACATCGGTTTTCATGTTTGTGCATCCTCTGCATTGTTGTATCCCTCCACTGAGCTGTTGCATGACTGGCTTTACCAGGAACATCCATCAGTAAACAAATGGACAGTTGTTGCATGAAAAAAAATGTACAAGTAGAAGATGCGTTCCTCTCAGAAGAGATGTTCTGATAATTGTCAGAGATCTTGGTGTTTGACTTTTCACACTCCAGATAAATATGTAATCATTTCTGTTTTTTGCCGACTGATTAAAACAATTAAAACCCCTCTCTACAGAAGCCCCAGTGACTCCTGCAAAGAGGAAGGCAGAGAGCAAAAAGGACACACCTCCTGCCAAGAAGGCAAAGTCGGATGGTGAAGGTAGGACTTAACACCCTTAGCATCATGTTGATATTAGTTTGCTCTTATGATGATCAACAAGGGACTTAATACTGATGTGTGATGTCACCTTTTATTACTCTGAATGTGTCTGAATTTATTGTTACAGTACACCATTTTATTAAAATGATTAACCTTTGTTGGAAATGTGTCCTTTTTATCAGGATTCTGTTTGTTCATTGGGAATTTGAACTCCAACAAAGACTTTGAAGAAATCAAGGGATCTCTGAGGAAGTTCTTCACCAAGAACGACCTTGAAGTCGTCGATGTTCGGCTGGGGGGATCCAAGTACGTATTAATACAAAAATAGGAAGGAGGAATTACCTGAGCTATTCAGTTGTATTATTAAATCTGTGTGCTGGGAAAAGTATCATCATGAAGTACTTTTCTTCTCAGTACCTCAACCTAATACACTCATGTAATGTCTGAGGAATGTCTTTTTCTCAACTTGCCTCAACAGGAAGTTTGGTTATGTGGACTTTGCATCAGAGGAGGACTTGCAGAAAGCCCTGGAGCTCAACGGCAAGAAGATCATGGGTCAGGAGGTGAAGTTGGACAGAGCTCGCAGCAAGGACAGCTCACAGGAGGGCAGGAAAGGTAAACGGCTTCCTTCAGAGTTTCTCTGGAAGTGTAGGAGATATTATTTTTTCTGTTTTAAAAGCTTCTACAGTGGAGTTCAGATACCCATACTTAACACTACAACACACATTTCTCCCATTAAGCACTTATAGCCACTATATACTTCTCACACCCTCCATTTCTTGGCATACTTGAGGTTGTTAAGTACTCATGTGTGTAATGTACGGAGGAATAGTAAATGCAGTGCTATGTCTTCGGTGCCGGTGTGTTTTCATGTCTGCCGGTTCTATCCTCAATCGCTGCAACAGTCTTTCCTTTAAGAGGCTTTTGAAAAGGCAAAGATGCCAGTCAGAAATGGCAATTTAAAAAATGAACAGTCAGCCGTGATACATTTGCTTACATTGACCTCTGTCCCACAGAGAGAGATGCACGGACACTGTTTGTTAAGAACCTTCCCTTCTCTGCAACTGCTGATGACCTTAAGGAGCTCTTTGAAGATGCCGTTGATGTCAGGTTACCTCAAGGCCAGAACGGTTCAAACAGAGGGTGAGAATATGCAAGAACAAACTGGCTACTGCATGTTTTTTTCACATTTTGGGAAATTATACATGTCACAAGTTTAAATGAGGCCATCATTTCTGTAGCACAGGACATCTGGCTTTTTTTCTTCCTTTGTCTTGATCTGCACTGTATTACCAGCTCTGACCCTTTGTTTGCATTTCATTTTTCCACAGAATTGCCTACGTCGAGTTTAAATCTGAGGCAGATGCAGAGAAGATGCTGGAGGAGGCTCAGGGAGCAGATGTGCAGGGGAGGTCCATCATGGTCGACTTTGTCGGAGAGAAGAGCCAGAAAGGAGCAAAGATTGCAGGTAAGCTCTTTGTACATTGTTCTAATCTTTAAATCTTCTATCTGTGAACTGCAAAGATCATCACAATACTATGGACTTTATCTGGATGAGGGCATAAAAACGCATCTTAACCCTTACATTCTCTCAGGTCCAGGCGTTGGAGCAGCAAGTAAAACACTGGTAGTGAATAACTTGGCCTTCAGTGCCACAGAGGAAGTCTTACAATCAACTTTTGAAAAGGCCGTTTCTATCAGGATCCCACAGAGAGACGGCAGGCCCAAAGGGTAAATATCAGTTTGTTTCTCCAGTCAGTGTTTTTGTGCTTCACCTTCTCATGAGCTCCTCTTAATCCTGACCGTGATTCTGCATGGATTCGCACGAGAAGCAGAGCAAACGTTTCACAGTTAGAACAGGCTCACCTGACACTCTCATGGGTGCTGCCGATGTCTGCTGTGCAACAGACAAAACCTGTATTTAATTTGTTGAATGTTGGTTACATTGCTCAGCTGTGCTTGGCCTTTTCCTGCTGTGATTTATTTCTTCGACCATCAGTCATGTCCTGTACTGATAGTATGCCTCTGTCCTTAGTTTTGCTTTCTTAGAGTTTGAGAACACAGACGATGCTAAAGACGCATTGGAGAACTTCAACAACACAGACATCGAGGGCAGGTCAATCCGACTGGAGTACAGCCAGAACAGTGGTGGCAGAGACGGAGGCAGAGGAAACTCAGGTAGGTCCTCCTGTCAGACCAAATGGTGGTCTTTGTTAGGAAAGCTGCTTCACATATCTGTAGCAGTGCCTCCTGTGAGAGGATGTTCGAGTCTGAGCATGGCCAGATGTGATGAAAACTTGATCTCCTGAAATTCTGTGAGGAATCCAAGATAGTCAAGTCCTGATCTGGCCTTTGCATCAGAATCATGTTTGAATTGTGTACCCAGATAATTGAGCTAGTTGAAAGAGTTAATAATTACTTTTCTTTGCTCACAGGTCCAACAAAAACCCTCTTTGTAAAAGGTCTTTCTGAGGATACAACAGATCATACTCTCAAGGATGCATTTGAGGGTGCCTCAGCAGCCAGAATAGTAACAGATAGAGAAACTGGTTCATCTAAAGGGTAAGGGTTTGTGGATTACTTGAAATCTTTCTTTTTTCTTCTTCTTTTTGACATTTCTTGAGTTCATTTCATTCGAGTCAGCTGTTGGTGAAACAAACGGCCACCTTAAGTGGTATTTTTCATGTTTAATGTGAAGTTTAAGATTGATTACCCTTGTGTTGGATTTTGTTCAATCTATTTTTAGCTCTTTGTGTATACTTATTCATACTTCTCTGTATGCTGTAGCTGCAGAACACATCACTGTTTCTCTAGTCACTGACCTAAAATCAACTGTTAGGGTTGTGTTTTTTTTTTTTTAAAGAAACTAATATCTTCTTTCCATCATTCCCTGCAGCTTTGGCTTTGTGGACTTCGACAACGAGGACGACTGTAAGGCAGCTAAAGAAGCCATGGAGGACGGCGAGATTGATGGCTGCAAAATCACTCTGGACTACGCCAAGCCCAAGGGCGAAGGTGGCTTCCGCGGAGGCCGAGGCGGTGGTGGATTCAGTGGCGGTGGATTTGGCGGTCGTGGTGGTGGCGGCAGAGGAGGCCGTGGTGGATTCGGCGGCTTTGGCGGCCGTGGTGGTGGAGGCAGAGGAGGTGGAAGGGGAGGCCCTCGTGGAGGTGGACGCGGTCGCGGTGGCTTTGGAGGTAAAGGAAATTTTCCGTTTTTGCCTTAACATCCACTGGATCTTGCTCGACTATGTCATGTTTGGAGTTAAAATGGGGCATTGTGAATATTTGAGGTGCACATGTTAAACTTGATGTGGCTGATGCAAACTAAGTCTCCCTCTTTTTAATTTCAGGCGGAAGAGGCGGCGGTGGTGGATTTGGCGCCAAACCCCAGGGAAAGAAGATCAAGTTTGATGACTAAATCTTAGTCTGTTTTACTTTTCAAATGGACTCTGGTTTCATCACTTTTCAGAGCTTTTGGACATTCCAGAAAGCGTCATTGATATATATTTAACTGTTAACGGGCATTTTAGCCCTTAATTTAGACCCTTCAAAACTCTCCCACCCTCCTGTGCCAGACTGGTACTTCTGTCCCTCTCAGCTCTCTCGTGCTACATGTTGGCACTGAATGTCCCTAAATGCAGACCTGTACCCATCACCCTCATTAGCTCATGTGTTTTTCTGAAGGAGTAAAATGGAAAGGGTCTGGCAAACAAGTTTGCTGTGAAAAAATCCGCTCGTTTTTGTCAGATACATTGTGTAAATTTAAACAGTTTGTATGATTTTCATTTTACCTTTTGTAAAAAAATACACTTGTATCCATATGTTTTTGTTTTTATTTTGTTTGTCATTTAGTTTGCTTTAGGTGCCAAGTTTTACTGTAATGTGCAAAGCATATTTTGATAGATTTGAGTCAGTGCTCCAGAGTTGGATGTTAAGGATATGGCAAAGTTGTTCTGTCATGTTTGTTTGATGGGGCACAGTCAGTGTCTGGATCACAGAGGATGAAATACCTCTTGTCTGTGTAACATAAAATATTTGTAGTGCATTGACTAATTTTGTCCCATCTGACAACCCCAAGATTTTCACGTTGCAAAATAAAATCTTGTAGGTGGTGATTTTTAAATGTCTGTCCTCATTGCACAAATGTCTTTCTGAATTATTGATGAGGTATCAGGGGGAGGCCCTGGGCTTCAAATATGCTAGATTACAGAACTGTCATTGATGAGTGGTTGTTAAGACACGGTTCATTTGCTGAGAGGTTGTTTATTTTTTATATATTTAGGATATAATATATACACATATTACTGCACCTAATTGAATGCTACAAAAATATGACCCTTTGTAAAGCTTGCCCAACGATTTACGCTCTCAAGCAAGGAGGGAGTAACTTATGTACTTAAATTTAAAGTAATCTGCCATATATAGTCTAATTGAGTGATTATTTAAAACCTACTTTACAAATCTCTGTATTAGTGAAAATTATTCAACTGTAATACATAGGGGAGGGGTGGGGGCGTCTCCTGCTGATAATGAAATCATACAAATTCTCTATTGAGGGTTTTTTATTCTCCCTATTACCCAACGATGAAGCATGCTGCATATTTCTGAAGGTAGTATGACTGTATTGTAGTAGGCTTTGTCTGTTTTCAGTGCTGGAAAGCGGGAATAAACGATAGCGAAGCGGGTAGGTTGAGGCTTTCACATATGATTTAAAAAGGGGAAATAGGAAAAAGGAAATTTTTGAGCAGTAATTGAGATTTTTTCTTTATAGAAATGAACCGTTTACCGTTGAGAGCGTTATAAACTGATTACACGAAGTGATGAGACTCACCGGAGTCAAGAACTACATCTTTGTAAATGTAAGGGACCGTTAGCACTGTAGTAATACTGGTTACTAAACGGTTGGTGGTGACAATGCACCCAAAAGTGAGTACGACCCGCTATAAAGCAAACTAAAACATTGTGGAAAGTAGTACATGAGGTTGACTAACCCGCTGCACAATGTGGTTTTTCCTCAATCAGTACAAGGTTTTTTTGTTTTTTTTTTTGTTTTTTTTGGAATATGTAGATTTTCCTATGTTTCACATTCTTCATTTTGGCTGAATGATTCTTCTGAATGGTTATTTAAAAAAAATAAAATAATCTAACGATGTGGTTATTAGTAATCTACAGAGGAAAAAAAGGTGATTAAAGTGTTACCTGCTTTTGGTGAATCCACAAAAATGCTGTGTCGCTATCTAGCCATTTATAGCAGATGCATTCCTACAGTTATGTGTCCACCAGGTGGCGGTCTTCATCATTTAACCAGTGGGCTCACACTTCAAAGAGTACATGTGTCACCTGTATTTGGAAACTGTTCCTGAAATGTATTCATACACCCATGACATTTTCTTGTATATTGACTGACAACACACTGATGTAGAGAGAGGACCCTCCAGCTAAAGAGGCTCACGTGCTGTTCTTCTAATATGATATGCACAACTGGTCTTCCTCAGGCTGTTTGCAGAGTGTTGTGTTAATGAACTGATTAGCATTGATATGTAGGGCTGAAAGTCTGTGCAGTGTAAACAGCAGGTGGATACACAAACCAAGAGCCAGAACCAGGACAAAGCTTTATAAATAGTTATGTAACGGTAGGTAGGTGGTTTAAAAAGGGTAAGCAGTGCTTACACAACGTTGGCGTACAGTTAAACGCATGCATAGGATACTCGAAATCTCACTACAGCCCCTGAACTCGATCTGTTCCTGCTTTCTCAGCAGCAACCAGACTTATTGTGTCTTGATTTACAGCTACTCCGTGTGTGAGTGTGTGTGTGTGTGTGTGCAGGTCTCATGTCAGTGACACCAGCAGACAGGAGACAGTAGTCTGCTGTCATCCTGCAGTACTGGAAGCTGAACAGGGATCTTTGTTCTTGAAGGTGCCTGGGCTGGAGGCACCGATGATGGCACCACTGAATACCTCCATTTACAGATTTGGTGCCCCCTGCCTTGAACAGTGACAGAGGTCATGCTAGCTTTTCTCTATGGCGTTATGTCAGCCGTCTAGAATGACATGTGTGCTTCCCTTTCTATCCCTCAGTTCATCTTGGAGTGCTTTGTGTAGTTTTTCCTTTACACACCCGTCAACCACATGAGACTGATGCTGCAATGACCCTTTCTGTGCATCAGATTAACAGTATTTAATTTCTAAATGTGTTGGGGTATCGAGGAAAATACGAGTTGAGTTTTGACCTGTTTTGCATTGCATGTGTAGATTTCCTAATAAAACTGATGGAGTCAATACAGCCTTGTGAAAAGGAGAAAGACAGAGACTGCTTCTTTCTCTCGTTTGTTTAGTGGCAGCTCTAAATAGGGCCCTCTTTAAACGCAAGTATAGTGCTCTGAGTCCTCTTCACAATAGATCTTTGTCAAGTGCATGGTGTCCTATAGCACAGATGCACTCTGAAGTCTCATTGCCTCGGCCTGTTTTCTGAAGCGACAGTGGGAGTCAGAGATTACGATGTCCTCATATACAGTGTGGGGATAGAAATAACTGTGACACTGTTCTTTTTGTAGAAAAAAAATGTTTGTGTGAATCTTTGTTGCAGCTTTTGCACCCCCATCAAAACACTTTGAACGCTTCCAGTGTCATGAAACCAAAAAACAGAATTCTATTGAGCCATTTTTCTTATTTGTGGCACCAACAAGTCGAGACTCGGATGCAAAATATGTGGTGGAATAACATGGAGTCTGTGCTTACAGTGACATTGATGCGTCTATTTGCATTTTACTTTTCATCTTTGAATGAGGGATTTCAGTAGCAGGAAGTCATGACATGTAAATTTGCACACTTGGGTAAAGTAAGAAGTCTTCAAAATCTAAAACAAAGTCTTTATGTTTAAGTTCTCATACCGACTAAAATAAAATGTAAATGTAGATGTGCACATTGATTTTTTTTTATCTGAGGATCCAGGCAAGCTGTTTCCTCATGTCCACTCTTAGTGGTAGACAATATTCAAACATCAAGTATCATAAAAAAGCAGTCATTTAATCCCATAGGCAGCCATTTCTGTTCACTGTGTTCAAAAGATGAGCATATTTTTAATATATCTGTTTCTGGATGCTGTCAGAGAAACTGGTTGGCAGTTTGTAAGGGGAGGAATGTTCTTTTTAATTTTAGCCCAAGCAACAACATTCCCACCATAAGCCGTGCCAATGACAGTCCTCCAGAGGCCTTTGAGGAAAAGTAGAGGGCTAGTGTGAAAGCCTGCAGCCCCTTCAGTTGACCCATTGACCAAGCTGACATCAAAAGCTTCCCCCCAATTAGTGTCAACAAATCTACAGCTCCTGGTGGGCAGGAAGGTCGGGAAACTGGGAGTGTGCTTAGTCAAATATCATCACCTGAGTGGGACATTTACAGTAGATTACTGCCCATTTAAACTGAAGCCTCTTGCTACAGAGGTTGTTTTTAAGACACATCTCTTTAAGAGAAAATAACGGACTTGCATATTATTAAAATGAGGAGCAAGTCCGGTGTGTCCTTTATTCTCTCTCACTGGATCTTCTTGGAGCTGCGGGTTTAGGGTTACTCTGTGCTCACAGGTGTTACAGTCAAAACTTTGAGGAAATAGTCGAGCAGTAGCTTACATCTTGTATTTCTTAAAAACAGAGCAATGCATAACACTAAG